>JAZEWT010000011.1:11042228-11061097 GCA_036362905.1 Mordacia mordax
TGCCTTGCGCCCTGTGTCTGCCGGGATAGGCTCCGGCTTCACCGTGACCCTGTATAGGACTAAGCGGTTTCAGACAATGAGATGAGATGAGATGAAATAAATAAAATGTACGCACACTGCAAATGGGTAATATGTCGTGACTCTGCCATGCCAGGCGTGATCCCCACTGAATCGATTCCGCACCGGGCGTGGTCCGTGCACAGCCAACCTCCATACCCGGGGATCTACGGCACGGCACGACCCGCTGTGCGACCGTGGACGACGACAGACGATGTCACACATTGTTAACGACTGCCCTGTGACGAGGTTCCGAGGAGGCCTGAGGGCTCCACCAGACAGCTGAAGAAGCAGCTGTCTCTTGGCTCTGCTGGGGGAAGTAAATGCTAATGAAAGAAGACTCAGTGTAAATAAATACATTGCGAAAATATCTTTGAACCTCATTCATTAAATGTAGCCTCATTAGGTGCTTTTCACAATGTCTCGAGGTGCCATGCATAAAAACGACAATGATGATACTGTGTACAACTAGATTTCGTGGTTTCGCCATTCATGCATCTAAAATATGATTCCATTGTACATTGTACGGGCGTTAATCGGTCCACTGATGAATCGGGCTCCCGCTACGATTTTTAGTCGTGAGGATTTGACCATACTTCACCATGATGAGCATTGTGGGTCGATGAGGGGAGGGGGTGGGCTACAACTGGTTCACATATCGCCGGCCACTGGTGTAAGCTGTGGCCTGGAGTCGAACTTGGGATACTGTGTTAAATGCATTTTCCACTCCACCACCGCTTCACATAAAACCGTGACATTAATAACCACTTAGATCATGAAACAAGATTATGAGATGGTTGTTTGTGACATTTGAGGAATATAAAATCGCAACACTTAATTAAACAGATGGACGTAAATATTAACCGCGTGAGCAAACTATCTACTGGCAATTTATAGCTGAGTCCTTGGGGATCTTAATCTAATACAGCATATTGCATTGTACAAAATACTTAATGAGTATATTATAACGGGCGCAGGCCATGCAAAACATTTTGACGATGCATATATGCTTGTTTATTTTTTGGGCCATCACCCTAAATGGCGAATAAAAACAATCTGCTACGTAGCCTCCACAATCATCTGTTATTGTTTCACTGGGTGCACTCTTGCAATGCCTTTTGGCTGTAATTTCAAAAAAATAATAATAATGAAAACAATAAACAAACTGTACTCTCTGTGGCTAATATTTTACGTGCTTTCTGCACGGCAACACTGTCCCCCTCTGGGCAATGGATACAGCACTGGCCAGATCTTTGTTATTGTGTGCCACTGGCATGTGGGGGGTTCTGTGTGATCATCAGTGCTCTGCAGATGCATGAGTCCTGCATCTAAACGCGTGTGTCCCACCCCCTCCCCCAACCCCTCACCCACACAGCATGGTGCTGCCGTAAATTGACTGAGACTGTAGCCGTTAAAGTAAAGTCAAGGTGCAGCGCAGCAATTGCTTGATTTTGCCCTGCCAACATAAAAAGCTCCACTCTAAGGGAACATTGGAGTTCCCTTCTAGAGGAGGGGCAGTGTGGCTTACTCTTCTTACTTTTCCCCAAAAGGCAGGCGTCTCAGAAAACGGTTAAATGGACAGGTGTATTTGTAGAATCAATATAAAAAATCCTCCTGCAGTGTTTGTAACTGGTCTAAAGGCCATAACATGTATACAAACAAATGCATTTCCATATTTCTATATATATATGGGATTCAATTTCTCCACATTTTACTTTTTGCTCGTGACCTAGGCCACCAGCATGACAGTGTGGGGAAAACGCCCCAGTCCCTCCTGCGTGCTCCTCCACCAGGCCACTCAGCACACGCCCTATCTTCTGCCCCTCTGCACGGTGCTGCTGGACAAGTTGATGGCACCCTTCACGATCAACGTCGATCGCAGCCTCAACGTGTACCGATCACAGCCCAACTCTGTGCTACGCCAAGTCAGGGTACTGCCACCGTCGGGGTTTGCTAATGTGCTGTCGTCATTCGGCATTGCGCGTCGATTGGCGCGTTTGTGTACGGATATATCTCGGCATACGCTTGGGTACCGTTCTTGAAGACCCGGACGTAAAGTGAATAATCTTACTGTGTATCGAAATGTGTTTTTCTATCAGGCCCCATTGTATAACCTCAAATGCATTGCTAAGACACACATTTTCTGACCCAAAACTCTGTTAAAATCTGTTTTCATCCATAAATACGGAGAATAGGTAATTAAGGATATACTGTAAATGGCACTTTACTAACCAAAAACTGGTGCACATCATGCATGTGAGGTGATGCTGCAGACAGGTATTGAGGGGTGGGGGGGGGTTCCTGGGAGGTAGAGAGAAGGACAGGAGGAGCATCTTGCCTCCCCTGCAAGTCATGAAATGTAATAACCGTATAAACGACACGTAACCTGAAAAAAACGTGTGAGTTTACGACAAATGTAATAACGAAGCAACAGCAATCGAATTAACATCTATCGAGGAACACCTTTATGTCTTCGCTGGCTCGGCAATATTTTGTGGCCACTTGTTAGCTTGTACTGGGTGACTCTTGTGAGGTTGCGATTAGGAGGGCCCGTGACATGTGTTGCCCATGCCTGTATGAAAAACAAGAATCTCAGACAACCATCTTAGAACCGCAAATCTGGAATGGATAGATGCTTGTTGTTACAGCAGAAAATAGAATGGGTGAGGTTAGCGTCATTTTGCGAGTACATGGCACATTAATGGTTGACCTATCAAAGGAAGTGTCCCACATCCGTTATTCCCTCACAACCTCATCATGGCTGATTTCCCTCCACAAACCTGTGTGTTCTAGATCGTATGTGTTTTCGTTCGTGTTCAGTTAATTACAGTCCGATACATCATTCGACTGCTAAGATAATGAGCATGGGCAGCACACGTTTGCTCGACGTGTGGCCAACCGGTGGTGGAGAATATCGACTCTGTACCAACACAGGGCAGGAAATGTATGCAAGGCGACATCCAATGCAGAGATGGAGCAATGAAATAAGATCGTGTGCATGTGTTATTCAGATTGTCGCACACTGAAACCATGACATAATACGCCTTAATCCGGCGTTGCAGACACGTGAATTGAAAGTTTACGTCTCATACTTTCCAAAAATGAAGTCAACGCCAGTGGTTACAAATGTGTTTTGTGCACTTTATGGCTATTAACAGGCAATGAGAAGGTTGTGGACTTTCTATACTCTGGTAGTAATATGCATAACATAGGAAGTTACGAGAAGGAGGTCAAAATCTGTATTCAGTTATGGCTGCTTTTTGATTCATTACATAAACCACTCTGAAAGGGAAGGGAGAGGTCAAAGTTTTCATTACGGAAGTGATGGGTGTTTGAGCTAGGATTAATATCTTTGTTGCTGTGTGGGTCTCAAAGTTGGACTTCTGCTAATCAACGAGAAGCAAAAGTGTGCAGCCTTTTAATTCAGCCTCATACCGTAATTTGTATGCTGGTTTGGCTTTCATCTTGTCTATTTTTCGAGTGTCGCTGTCACTGGTATGAGCTTTTACTCTATCCAGATTGCGTCGTATCTATGTTTGGGAGAGTAGCTTTTAATTAACACTGCTTTGAGATTTCGTAACTGAAGGCGATTCATACCATCATCATGATTATCACTGAGGAAGCAGCTTTGAATTTCATGTAAGGATAGAGTAAGTGACTTGTAAGTTTGGAATCTAAGGCGTCAATAAAATAGCAGAGATATGATTTACCAGAGATGGAAATCAAACTCAGCTTGTTGCATTTTTAATACCGCAGTGTGCTAACCGCTGTACCACCATTCCACCTTAGTAGTCAATATAGTTTAGTTGTTGGGTTTGTATATGTGTTTTAGTCTACCCATATCATGGACGATGTGTGCTTGTGAGAAAGGCATGTGCTGTTATGTTGTGGGGATGGATCTCTTTCAGTTTGTGGAATTCTCATGTGTGATAGGAGACCAAGCTATTTTGGCAATAATTTATTAAACCATGCGATGGGTGGAGAAAACCTCAAGGCAGGTGAATTCAGCATTAGGTTTTGATAGAATAGAGAGTTATTTAACACAAGGTTTCTTTGTGAGCAGCTACAAGAGTTGCATGGATTAACAATGAGATGTAGAAATGTGAATACATTACATTTGAAATTGGAAACTAGTGGAAATTCACATCTGAATAAGTTATAAGAATTTCACTTGGCCCAGAATGGTATGGCATGTTACTATTACATTATTGATCTTTGTACGTGCTATGCAAAAAAACGGTCATAGTGTGCCCAGAGAGTGCCTCCTTGTAATTCCAGCCCCTCCCAGCTTTCAGCTTAATTACATTTTGTACATAGAAATACGTGGTGGCTCCATCGCGTGCCCGCACAGCTCTGCGCACGGGACGAACGTGCGGCGATTGCTCTCATGCCGGCCCACACACTGTTGCGTGCGTGCGTGCGCGGACGTGCAGAGGTGCACCTCGGTGGCCGTGCCTCAATTACTCCCACATGCGCACGCACAAACTCGCCGCATTGCCTTGCGTTAACTTGCCCTACATGAAGCCATGCATAATGGATTCGCTGCTATTTGAGCTAAACATTTTATGCAACCAATAAAGTGCCCTTTTACCCTTCTTAGACTGTTCAGTCTTGTATGGATGAGATGTAAGCCTCTACAGTTATAAACTGGTGCAAGGCTATCCAGTGCAGTTTACGTGGAAATTATTGAATGTAAATGGTAAAGGTGCAGCCCTCGCAATTGCTTGTTCGTAGCACCGGTGGTAGAAGCCCCTCGGCCAGAGGGAGCCCTAGAGAGCCCCCTCTGCAGTTTATATTGACCGCCTCTTAGAAATACACTCTTTGCAGGGTACGTCGGTGGGCTGTAATAATAAAATTAAGAAATTATTGCGTTCTTATTGAATTTGCCATCGCCAACCCTCACTGACCAGCATTGTGGGAATACGTGCGCATTACTCCAAAGCACGTGATCTGCTGATCGACCGACTGGCGTACCCATTTATACTGTCTGCTGGACAGATTTGGGAAGGGGGAGAGGTTTAAGAAACGTATCACGTTGTTTCAACTGCTATGCCACCAGATCAAACCGGCAACCTCTGGATTGCAAGTCCAGTTTGAAAACCCATACGACCAGAGCGCAGCGTCCGTTGAAAACAAAATGAAATTATAATGTAGCCGGAGGAGCTGACATCACTGCCCTGTTCCAGAAAATGCTCACGTGTTCTATAATGGAGATGTGTCTAGCTTTAAAGGCTATTGTGGAAAACTCATGACTAAACATGGCCATTGTTGTGCCGCATGTCGTAATTGCCGTGCACTCAGCAGCAACATTAATAAAACAAAGCGTGCCAAATGGGACCAGAGTGATGTAATTTTAACAAGTGTAACTGTTGTCCTGTATATACACATTTCTTTTGCATCACAATGTTTTCATAATAATTTATATCCCTTTATCAAATCACTGCTGGATGAAGGCCTCTTGCACTGAGGCGCAGTGAGTCGGGCTGCCACCTCATAGTAAGGAGGACTTGACTTCTATTCTCAGGTGCCTTTCTCTGTGTAGGGTGCATGTTGTCCCCGTGTCTGTGTGGGCTTTTGGCTGGTACTATGCTATAGAAGTGCAGTTGTTATTATCATTACTCCGGATTTCTTCCACCATCCAAAGATACGCTGCTGCCCAGGATAATCGACCTGCTGACTAAATTGACCCCAGTCCCCTGCAATGGACTGGAGACCCCATCAGGGCATAGCCCTGCCTTGCATCCTCTGCCTGTCAGGATAGGCTCCAGTCCCGGTGATCCTGTACAGGATTAAATGCATACTGATAATGAAAAAGTCCTCGTCAAACCGTGGCGGTGGCGATGGTGGTTATGCGACCAAACTTAACTATTAGGGTCGATACGGTTGGCGAAGGTGACTTTAGGATATGAAAAATTTCGTTAGTTTATTATTACAGCTAACGCACATTTGTCCATCAGTTGGTACTAATAGAGTGGTCTCCAACCAGTCGATAGTGATTGACCAGTTGATGGCGGTCTTAATCAATGGACCATAGCTGTAGCTAGTGTGGCCTTAATTGTAATGAGTCGCACGTGCAGTAGGGACGCCATGCAGTGTAGATGTATATTATAAGGCGGAATTAATTCAGTTGTCGATTCAGGGACTAATTTGGCAATCGATCCAGAATCAAAAGTATCCAAAATCGATTGTAAAGGTGATCTTAATGTTTAAAAAGGCTGCAGACCGCTGCACTAATAGTTTCTTGCGAGCCACAAATAGTGCGTCCCTCCGTTGTTGTGCCACTTACCCAGCGACTATAGGCTACCCATCTCCCTCCCAGTCCTATTTCCAGTCTGACGACGCATGAACGGCACCGCTTGAGATTTAAGTGGCAGACTAGTGACACATTTAGTAATTACTGCACTGCCATAAGATTGTGCAGATGGTGATAGCGCCATGGAATGTGCCGCCAAACCCTCTCCCGGGAATCAGCGTCACACAAACAGCCAGCAATTCGTGCCCGGGGCCTGCGCACATGTTTGGCTGGCGCCGTTTGAGTGGCATTCGCTCTAAAGTGTCTCATTTCGGGCCACATTTTGAACAGAGAACCACGCCTGTCCTTTGCATTTTGGTCAGCATTAGGTATGCCAAGCCGCATGTACGACTTGTGGAGCTTGACATTTTACGAGTAGATTATTTATGATATTCATAAGACCCTGCGTTGTTTTTTTTTACAAAGACCAACCCATGCTTGTAAGTTACATTCACGGCTGTCACATTGCACTACCACTTTGATTTGTTGTGTGTGTTCTGTTATAAAATCTCCCCTCCCCCTATTTCTCGTCTCCACCCCTATCACCCTTCTGTCTCCTCATAAAAAACGATGAATAAAATGTAAGGCTTCTAAGCTATTGCGCATTTAGACTATTGCATTTTTTTTCTTTATCCTACAGTGCATGCGCTGCATACATAACTTAAGAATGAGTCTTTTTTTTAAAGGAGAATTTGTTTCCACGAGCATCTCAATTAGGCTCGTTTACCATATAGAAATACCTACCTACAGTGGTTAACAAAAGTTTGTGAACCTTTTATAATTTTCTGTTTCTGCATACATTTCACCTCTAAGATATAGAGACCTGTTCAAAATAAATAGCAGTTAAAGACAATCTACTTTTTAATTTCCTCCTTAAGTCAAATGATCCAACATTCAGTCTATTTGATGGTGACGACCAAAGTTTTATGTTTTTCATATAGGGCAGGGTCACCCAAACTGACACTAATTACCCCCTGGAAACACGTGACTCGAATTACCCCCTTAATGGAGCTGGTTAACCTAGAGGTTCACATACTTTATCAGACGACAAAATTGAAAGTTGGATCATTATGCTCAGTTAATGAATAAAAACGGATATTTTTGCATCTGCTATTTGTTTAATCGTTTTCTCTTTAACGATGTAGGGTTTTCACGGCACGATGTATGACGATTGTTTCGAAAAGCTGTGCTCTCGGGACAGCCGCATCGATCGCTCCCTCTCTCCCCATTGCGACGTTTCGCCCCACACGTTAGAGGCAGAAGCACCTGAGGATGCCTCTAACGTGTGAAGCAAAACGTCACGATGAGGTGAGAGGGCGCGATCCACGCGGCCGTCCCAACAGACCAGCTTTTCGAAGCAATCATCATTTTCTCTTTATCTGTTATTAAGACTTAGATGATCACATTTTACGTCATATATGCAGATGTTTAGAGAATTATAAAGGGCTCACAGACGCTTTCTTATCACTGTACGCGATGTTCATTATTTCAATCCAAAAACATGAGACGAGTGAGAACCATGTGGTTCCGTGTGCATCTATTTTTAGCTTTCTTCATGACCGAATCAATAGTTATTGCCCTGGTTAAGTGTCCTAATGTCTCCTACACCAGGCACGTGGGTCAGGCTTAACGGACCTCTGCTTGACCTCATGGAACCCAGTGATTCAGAGGCATGGGGTGGTGAATCGCTGACAGGTTTGCAACCTTCAAAACCTGCCGGGCTTGTGAAATGGCTCGGAGTTGTGAGCTTATGAACTCGTCTCTGGACCTTTGGGTGCTATATGACTGGGTTAAAAAAAAACAAAAAAGCTGATTTTGTCAAGCTTTGTTGGTTTCTCCCCTACATGAAAATAAAAACATTCTTTAAAATTTAGCTGAACATTTATCCCAATACAAGACCCTCTTAAAATATATATTGTTGACACTGTTAATACTTTTCTTTATTAATATGCATTGCATCGTTATGCTCTTTATTATCTTGCATACTTTTAAGTCAATATCTTAGCCTGGAATTCAACTTGTTAAAGTGACTGAATAGCCCATTTTCACCACAATTTGTGCTGACATTCTTTTGCAGTAATGGGCACAGGTTGAAAACATTTCATATGTACCTGTCGCTCGCAGTGCATCACTATCTGTCAGCTGTGTACTAGAGATTATGGCATTATGGGACTTGTTTCGAAATCACCACCCTAGACATACCCTATTAATATGCCGTACAAGCACTGAAGCAAACGGCCAAATGGAACCCATAACCCAAATAAATGTGATGATATTTCGTGTGTAGTCACTGGTAAGTGGGCTGATACCCAACAACTCAACTTCGCATAGAGCACTTTGTTTGATCGGGAGTTTGAACGTATGGTGCTCAGCGTTGCCGGTTCAGTGCCTGAAAGAGTGAGCATCCCAGCCATTGTGTTCTGCGGGACAATCAAATGTAACATCAACAATAATGATAATATTTGCACTTCTGGAGCGCCTTTCACCCAAGGGTCACAAAGCCATGCACAGAACTGTGGAGAGAACGGCATGCGCCCTCCTGTGCTGTGGATTTCATCTGTTGTCCAGATGAAAGAAGGTGTCCTCAGGCGTGTTGACATGAGAGGTGCGGGAGTCTAAAGTCATACATTATGGGTGGTGGCAACCTTAAGAGGATTTCGTTGATGTCGGGGAGATTGCGACTGATTGATTGGTGTTTGAACAGGACAGCTAAATCATGGGAGAAATGAAATGATTGAAGGCCATTTCAGTGAGGCTGAAGGAGACGTGCTCAGAGTCCTTATATGAAGTGCCTTTGGTGGAAGTAGTTTTTATTGATGTTTGGGCTGAGACCCAACGTTTAATCAATGACCCTGTAGCATCCTTTGCAGGAATAGGCCACTAGGTACTAGTGTTAGAGGCAATGTACGTTCTACCATTATAAAACTAATATTTTTTTACTGGAAACAGCGTTCTAATGAAAAATCCAAATTTTTTAATACATAACAATGTACATCCTATTGTAAACCGACTGCTACTTCAAATCCTCCCACATGCCATGTCGGTCTTGAGGTTTGCTTGACCATACTTCACCACGCTCGCCGGTACGGGTTAGGTGGGAAAGCAGTGGAATTTCAGATCTCTGTGTTCACGTATATTCCCATGACCATGAATTGAACCATGGCACTAACGACTTGCAGGGCCTTTTTAAATATTTTAGTAATATTTCATATGTATTCTGATGTGTTTTTGATGAGAATTCTATTTTGTGTTTTTGCTTGTTTTTAATTATCATTGCTTGTCTCTTTTGCATTACGTAAGGGACATAATTTCCTCTGACTTCCATCACCCAATGTTAATCATCATAGCGCTGTGCGATTTGGATTTAATTGATGGACCCTCGTGTTAATGAGTTTCTCTATTTGCTTTGCCCCCCCCCTCCCCCCCCCAGCACGACTGCCTGGAGCTGCCCCAGTATCTGCTGTCCCATCTGCCTGATGAAAACTCGGCCAATGGTGGGAGATGATCTGCGCGCGCCGTAGGAGCACGGGTGGGTTGGACTGAGTAGTCTGCGTCTTGGTAAACCAGCAACACTGCAGTCTGCTCTGTGCAAGTCAGCAGGCAGAGGTTCCAATTTGACACGGTATGCGAGTAGAGGTCAACAGATGTGAATCTTTCAGGGTCGATTCCGAAATATATTTAAAAAGCAGGGTAGCTTGTAGGCCAATATACCAGCCGATATCCATAACTAACATGAGAAGAAATATGAATTACACCATATAATTCTACCTAACAGTTCTCAAACATGGTAAATAGGTTTACAGAGCTCTTCTTTGTGGCGAACTCGCTCAAGTTCTCCTCCGATCATATTTGCTACAATGAATCTCCCACGTTGGAGGGCATCCTTATATTTTCTGAGACCTCCAATGTGCATGCTTCTCGAACTGGTGCCAGCCTGTCATGTCTCTCTCTCCTCTGTCTTGGTCAGTTCCAATATTTGTTTTGTCGCAGGAAAGCAATCTTGCATTTAGCGCTGCAAGGTCATTGGGTACTTTTTGTCAAACATCTGTCTGTCTGTTTAGCCCACGATCGTAATAAGAGAGCAGGCAGACCTCGACATTGGCCTTTAGCTCATGAAGACGTCGCCCAAACCGAAGAATAGAATAGACGCAAAATAAACAAGTGTTAGATAAAATGTTTATAAGTTGGATTTTTTTCTGTCTTCCTCTGAAGTGTGATGGTGTCAATCACGCATTTTTGTATGTTGCATTAGTCATCATTGCCAGATTATGGTGTCAGTTATCTCTTGCTGTTCAAATGATTCCATTGGCATTTCGGTTTTCAGGTGAGGTCATGACATGAAAAGCATCAGATTGTGATGGGATTGAGTGAATATTTTTTTCCAAAAATTTCCATAATTTTATTTAAATTTTGCTCTCAGTGATCTGGTGATCTGCATGAATATCTAAAAAGTTGTAGCTGCGAAAATTTAATTCAACCACAAAATGTATTTTCAAGATGTTTCAGACTCAGCACAGAGTTATTTATCCACATGCATTTCCCAGACGAACATTTTGTATTTTCACAGGCCTATGCCCACCTGAAATTGTAGTTTTTCATAACCGCGTACTCTAATCCGTGTTTGTTTTCAGATTGGGCCACGTGAGACTTGCACAAAAATACTCGTCATTCTCTTCGTTTACAAATACATTAAGTGCGATTATTGATTAAATACTGACCGGTAAAGTTCACAATTGACTGAATATTTTTCACAGGTTATTTCAGTGCATCACCCAATGTCATGAAATGACAGGTGGAAGAAAATATTACAGAACTACTTTTGAAATTCCTTGCGATAACTGTAAGGGTGCTGCACTTCCTACTTTGTCATGACATAAAAACAAATGATTGTGTAACCTTCATTAAGCTGTGGCATATTCTAGTGATGTCATAATATTCTATTGTCATACTAGATTTCAGGATCAGACCACTCTAGAAATCGTTGAGCCTTGTAACGTTGTGGATTTTCACAACTCGATGTATGAGCATTGCTTTCCATTCTTTCAGGATAGGCATGCTGTGCGTTCCCTCTCTTCACGACGATACATCTCCCATGCTCAACAACGCCTCAAGGTTCCTCCAGCGTGGGTGGCAAAACGTCACAAAGGAGAGAGGGAATGATTGACACTGCTATCCCAAAAGAACAGTTGTGTTAAGCAAGTCTCTCATTGTCTTCTGTTGCTACATTCGTTTCAGTAATTCACGCATGAATTGAAATGTTTTTTTACCGGTACGAAAGGGCGGCACGGTGGCCCAGTAGGTCGCGCTGTCGTCTCACAGCCAGAAGGTCCCGGGAGTTTGCATGTTCTCTCCCCGTGTCCACGTAGGTTTTCGCCGGGCACTCCAGTTTCCTCCCACAGACCAAAAAACATGCTGCTGTATAGGTTCATTGGCTTGCAGACTAAATTGCCCACAGTGCCCGGTGATGGACTGGCATCCCATCGTGGTTAAATCCCTGCCTTACATCCTGTGCCTGCCAGGATAGGCTCCAGCTCACCTCGACCCTGTACAGGATTAAGTGGTTTCTGACAATGAGATGAGAGATTTACCGGTACGAATTTAGTGAGTACAGTAGCGTGCATAATTTTGGTTTATGTTCACAGAAATACAGTACAATGATAGCTATAGCTTTGATCTGAGGTATAAGCGTATACACTAACATCTCTAGAAAATAGCTTAACACTGTGAATTGGTCAAGGACGTCGTGTGTCAGTTGAATATGCGATGTTATATGTCAGATTGGGTCGGTGAGTAATAATAATAATTGCACTTCCAGAGCGTTTTTCACCCGAGGGTCACAAAGCGCTGCACAGAGTTGTGGAGAGAATGGCATGTAAGCAACAACATATGGACGGAATATTAATATAAGCAGTGCTGCCGCCTCACAGCAAGAAGTTCCTGTGATCGATTTCTGTATCGGGTACCTTTCTGTGTGTAATTTACAAGTTCTACCCATATCCGTGTGGATTTTTCCTTGTACTCTGTTTTTTTTTCCACAATTCTAAGACCGCCTAGGCTAATTGTCCGTATGTGTATTGCGGCACAAAAATCCCGCATCTAGAGCTTGCAAGCTCACTGGGTAATTTCTGCTGTAATACATATCTAGCTATCTGGTGTCAGACAAGAGCCAGCGTTAGCGAGAGCAGAAGTGTTATGTCGCAGGAATCTTGCACCTCGAGCTTGCAAGCTCACTGGGTAATGGCTGCTATAATACTAAACATCTGTTTATAATCTAGAATAAGACAAAATTATCCCTGGTACCCTGAGATATAACTTGTTTACCCCTCCCCCGCTTGTTAAAAAGAGCAACCTCACCCAATACTTCCTTCAAGCTTGAATACAAACTGAGGTTATCGTCTTGGCAGTGTTGTGCACTATTTGTTTTTGGAAAATTAATAAATGTTCAGGCTCTAAAGAAGGCATTACTCTGAGTATACTCTATTGAATCTTAAATATAAGTATGTTTGGCAGGCTTTGTTGACATTGTTAGCATTGTTAAAATCTCTTTTAGCTGTGACCAGCATGATGGATAAATCACTGGGTAGATTATAGTGGGGATATTTTTTTTCTTGGCATAGCCGCGCTAACTCATTCTTTATGAATCGCTCCCATTAAAAACATTCAGCTTCTGTGAGAGTCCTTCCCACACAGCGGTTCTCTTTAAATACAGTACTTGGTTGATGTACTTGGTCAGATCCATTAGGAATTGGTTTAGTATTTTGTTTTCATTGTACAATCTTTACGACAGTGGCCAATATTGGTGTCACAATTAATCATAATCATACGTATGTAGGTTTTCACGAATCCATGCATGACTATTGCTTGGCAAAGCTTTTATTTCGGGACAGCCGTTTGGAGAGGAGAAACGCCCGACACGGCTATTCCGAAATAACTGTGGTAAGGAATCTTCAATCATTTACAGCTTTTTGTTTAATAATTTACAGTTGAACCTCTCCTTCTGTATTGGTTCATAATAATAATTGGACTGCTCGAGCGCTTTCACCCGAGGGCCACAAATCGCTGCACAGAGCTATGGTGAGAACGGCATTTCAACAACAGCAACATATCAGCAACATATCAACAGCATATCAACAACATTTTTTGTTACAAATGTGAGCTGTGGAGAGAACGGCATGTCAACAGTAACATCAGAGTAGATCAAGAAGAAGTTAAATAATGTAATGATGTAGGTTTTCACGGCTCGATGCATGATGATTGCTTCGAAAAGCTGCTTTCTCAGCCGCGTCGATTGCTTCCTTTCTCCACCTTGTGACGTTTTGCCACATTGGCTATGGGGATTACTTGACTATACTTCACCATGTGGGCGGCACGGTGGCCCAGTGGGTAGCGCTGTCGCCTCACAGCAAGAAGGGCCCGGGTTCGAATCTCGGCTCGGGTGCCTTTCTGTGTGGAGTTTGCATGTTCTCCCCGTGTCCGTGTGGGTTTTCGCCGGGCACTCCGGTTTCTTCCCACAGTCCAAAAAACATGCTGCTGCACAGGTTAATTGGCGTGCAGACTAAATTGCCCGCAGTGCCCGGTGATGGACTGGCGTCCCATCGTGGGTATAGTCCTGCCTTGCACCCTGTGTCTGCCGGGATAGGCTCTGGCTCACCACGACCCTGTACAGGACTAAGCAGTTTCTGACGAGATGATGTGAACGTGTTCAGAAATGTTTTGTTAAACACTTAAATGTTTAGATGTGATTCATATGTACTTCACTGCCTGTCTCGCACACTGAGAGAGGGAGTAAAAAAAACGGAGCACTTTGTATGCAGGGCAGACACATTCCGTGTGCCTCCTTAATTCCCCCCTCTCGCCAGAAATGGCTGGGATAGCTGGAGCTATACACCCAGTGCGAATGCCACATTACCCAAGATTTACTGGTGTTCCTTTGCCGGCATTACTGCCATTAATGCGTAAACCAAAGGTGTTCTGGCTGGGATGAATGGCTGTGGATTGTGAGATTATGGGCTGCTGTTTTTACCATGGTCACTGGATTTGCAAAAAAATAATGGCGATTTTTGTTGTTGTTTAAAGGCCATGATAATTAATGCACCAGTTTTTTTTATTTCAAGGATATATTATATTTATACTGCAAATGTGCTGAAGGCTGTTTTGAATGCTTGATGATGCCGGTTTGTACATTAAATTCGCGGTTATTGTATGCAGAGGAGGCTCTCTTTGCCATGAAACATGGTATTTCAAAATGCCATAAAAACGCACCATTGAAAACCATATGACCATAGACAAATGGTTTTAATTGAAGTTGACCCCTGTATCGCATATGTTTAAATCATAATAATAAAAGAATTCCATTCAGTGTGAAAAGCCACTGGAACATGGATAGTGGTGGTGCCCGTTTCCAAATGAATTTTCATTGCTGCACAACCGCTGTTTATTTTGTGTCGAGGCTCGTTGAAGGAATAACCCTCGCCTACAGGAGCGACTGCTGTGTGTGGTGTGTCGTTCCCTTGAGGGACAGAGTGCTGTGATGCATTGGGAGCACCCAAGCAGCACAAATTAATCTCTGAAATGTATTGAACGGTGACGCTTAATATAGAAAATACGCCGGACTTCACATTTGTCAATTTCCAGCCTCACGAATGTATGGAGCTGTTGTCAGTTCCTCTGTAACGTGGGAAGTCGTTTTGTGTACGTATGTAAAGCTGCGCTATTACTTATCAAGGTAATTATATACCAGAGCCGTTTTTAAAATTGGATTCTAAATTACGTGCGCGCTCATTCTTTGTCATTGTCCTGTTCTGCTCTGTAACATTTGAGTCCGTATACGTTGGCGATGTCAATGATCAGTCAGTTGAGGGCTCACGCGTGGCGACTTGCTTCGTTTTGAAATTAGCTGCTTGCCAACCGCTCATTCATTTTGCATTACGGATTTCCTCAGCCTATTATTTGCCAGACCGGTTTTTTTTCTCTCTGCTCAAGCGAACGGTGTCTATGTTCAAAGGTTCACCAAAGAGGACTTGATATTTAAAATGAAACTTTTGTGCTGGGTTATAAGCTGTAGTTCACGCTTCATGTCTGTGTTCCGTTCTGCCCAATACTACAAGCTGCTGCTGCAGACTGTTCATGTGCTGAAACCGCGTGCTGTTATAAGGATCTGGCATCAATGCGCCTGAAGTCCTCCGCTATTATTCCCATCACTTGTGGTGGAAATTTCCTCAAACTGCACGCGTCTTGGGTAGTGTCATTTGGATGGCCACATTCTAAAAAAAGCACGCTCCTTCGCACCCGTGGACACACTTTGAACCACGAAATGACTATCGCTCGGAATAGTTTTGACGTTCTCCATCTTTCAAAAAATTGAGCGAAGAGTTTGCAATCGACCGATTACTGTAATCAACGTAAGTCGGCGCACGTGGCTGGCTGCGTTCCCTGCCACAGGGAGCCAGGAGAAGCCCACAAGCGAACAAACGGCACCACAAGCTTGTTCGGCACGCCCGTGCTGGTGGCAGCTCTCCTGCGTACGTGCTTAGCAAGAGAAAACATTAAAACTTTGTGCAGCTATTTTTGTTTTGGTTTTCTCTCGGTTTTCGTCCCTCGTTTATCTTGGTGCGGCCGCGGTGTAATGCCTAGAACCCTGGACAAGGGTTCGCAACACCGAAGACGCCGATTCCTACACCCGGCATGGCTGTTGAATCAAAGGTGCAAGTTACTTAGATCCCCCCCACCACCGCCTGTGTCCCACCCAGCAGGTTGGCCAGATGTCTTGGACATCTGGCCAGCGTGGAGTAGTCGGCTAAACCAGTTTAGGGGCTATCCACAACTGCCACCAGTCAGCCTTCTGCCAGCATTGGCATAAGCAAGCAGTTTCAGGGCTGCACCTTTACCTTTGTATCTTGATCACTATCAGTCGTACACTTCCAGTGCTTCGAACCCGCTTCGAATTCGCCTGACAAATGTCCTTTATACGCTGCGCTGCATTGTGCAGGCGTGACGTTTTTTTTTTTATGAAATGCGATTTTAAGGATTGCTTCCAAAGCTGTTCTTTCGGGATTGCCATGCCTTCGCCTATTTTGGCTCCCACCTAGGAATCGTCAGGCGTTCTGAGAGACGTCGCAAAGTAGACAGAGGGAACGCTCGACACGATTACGGAAAGAACGGTTTTGGAAAGCAGTTCTCATACATTCATGGAAAACCACCATCAGTGCAAATGCATGTTTACATTTTTTCCAGTGTACACACCGCATTGCATGACTTTATGGTGTAAACACACTTGTGATACACCTGGGCAAACCGGTTGCTCAAATGCGACTGCGTTCTGTTGTGTCTTTCCTTGAAAAGAGGAATATTGTGGTTTTCTGGTTATCATCGCTGTAAGGTAATGTGACCTTGACATTGTTTGTTGTGGTTCTGGTCGTATGAAGTAATGCAAGTCTGCAAAGCACGACTCTCACGTAAGTGTTTTTCTGTACGCTTTTTGGCATTAATACTGTCAAATATGACTTTACAATATAATTTGTAAAGAACTAAAATGGAACAAATGTGTCAACACTGGCTTAGCAAGGAAACAAAATGAACGGGATATTTTCGGAAACGGCCCTGCACTACACCAAACGAGCCATTGGTCAAGACGTCGCATTATATATTGTATACACGTGGCGTTATTAGTAAGAACGAGGTTTTAACATTATTTATTCTTGTGCCAATGCAGTATCACCAAATGCTTTGTTTAAAATGTCAATAGAATCATATTCATTTTTATGATCATGTAATTCATCAGCAAGATTAAATAAGGCACACAAATGACCACCACTTTTTATATAATAACGCAAAACAACTGATGTTGCATAGGTATTGGTATTCAAGCACAAATAACCAAAACACGAATTCATCAACAGCACTATTGTAAAGAGGTCAAATTATCACTATAGGTGATTTCCAATAATGGGCCCTTATTATATCAGAAAGATGATAAATAACACAACCCTACAAAGGAAATAAAGATCAAGTTTCAAATTTCATTCGATAAGGTTTAAAGCAAAGAGACCGGGCTGGTCTAATTTTTATGGAAGATCCCGGGTATGTAGCAGGTGACGTTTTGGGAAATGATACTTCACAGCTTCCTACGCTGGGACTCGAACCTTCCCAATCCATTAGGTTTGGTCCTGGTTTCCATGCATGTCAGGATTTTCCATTAGGCAGCGCACATTCACGTACATCCTGATTGTCACACACTCTCGAAACCTGCATTAACGATCGTGCCAGCTGAAAGGCATCCACAAGACATCCATTTGACAAACTGGGATTTCTTTCATTGGATTTGTTAAATTGCCGCTTTGTTATTGTGCGGGCACGTGTGTGTGTGGTGTGCGTGTGGGTGTGTGTTCTCAACCTCACACCGAGGCGTAATTTACGCTCGGTAATCCTTCTCAAGACCTCTTCTTGTATCGGCAGCTGTTTGAGTGCTGCTTGCTGGGAGGTCACAGCTGCGCGCTGCTGTGTGCTGCTGCTGTGTTGCCGAGACAGCAGGGGGGTTGAACTGACAGTTTTGGCGCAAATTGCTAGCAGCTAAAAAACAACGGGGACCGTATTAGACATCCTCACAACGATTATGCCTTTAACCTTGTTGGACCTTGGCTCGTTGCCAGGGAATACTGTCGGATAAACTTTTAATTTCAACTTTTCAGTCAATGTGAGATGATAAAAAAAACGCTCTTGGCACTGACATTTCCCATGTGATGTGAATGAAAATATCTCACTGGTATATGCACGCCTCGTGATGTAAAATGATTTATATTGTATCAGATGTGAAAATATTTATTTGAGAGCAGCACTGTGACACGGCGAGTAACGTTACCGCCTCACAGCAAGGCGTCTTGAGTCCGATTCCAGGCTCAGGTGCCTTTACTGGCGTCCCATTGTGGGTGTATCCCTGCCTTGCGCCCTGTGTCTGCCGGGATAGGCTCCGGCTCACCGCGACCCTGTATAGGACTAAGCGGTTTCAGACAATGAGATGAGATGAATTCAGAAAACGTCTATCTCCAAGCTTCTTTGGACACTTTTCAGCATTAAAAAAAATGTTCCTTGTTAATGACAATATTACTAATCCTAATAGCATATCAGGATATATAAAGTAGTCCACACACGTAGGCACAGTTTCAATTTACGGTAAGCTAAATCACGTGTAAAAAATCTAATTAACTGGGACTGTGTAGAACCATACGCAGGATATTAATGTGACCATGAAATGCAAGGTAAATTCTTCGCAAAACATGGGACTCTGGATAAGGAGTCTTTGTGGATTTTACAACTGCCACACATTGAGAGCGTTTACGAACCATCTGCCACAATCAATAGGCGTCGCATGTCATGGGGTCGTAGATAAGAGTCAGTTTTTATTTCAGCTGGAAGGAACCGTTAAGCTGCGTAGCTCTTTTTTACAGTTGTCCAGCAAGGAAGGGTGAGTTACACCATCTCAGGTCACTCAATCGACATAGGCAGCGCGTGTCTTTGCGGGAGG
>JAZEWT010000011.1:11075214-11122223 GCA_036362905.1 Mordacia mordax
AACATTATTTTTCACCTAAAACTACGTGGAAACAGTTGTGATTTGATGGTCATATAATGGGTTTAGAATGTATACGATGGGTATATTTTCTTCAAGGCGTTGTTTTGGTCCGTTTTTGTTAATTTCCCTCTTGACAATTTAATAATTAATGTACTTTATTTTAACACCGATGCAACATTTGCCATGCGTTTGCTATCCAGTTTCTCAATCCAGTTTTTTTTTTTGAAAGACAAGTTGCCAATTTGCTATCCAAATGTGAAATTTGTGTGTACATCTTTTTTCAATGACAGATTAATCAAAGTATGACTTTTTGAAGCAAAAACAAAGTTCACACTTTGTTTTGCTACTTTTTTCCTTAAACACATGAATTGCTATTTTTTCCATTTTTTATGAGACATTTGGAACAATGTGTCTGCTCTTTATTTTCAAATCGTATTGATTTTTTGATGCATTTAATCAATATATGACGCATTAAACAAAAATAAATGTGTGAAAATTGTATTTTTTTAATATGAGAACACCATAGATTCTAAAAACGTATATTTGACAACAATACATATTTATTTAATTTCAACAATATTTATGAATCTGCCTGTTCGTTATCATAAACAATGACAATGTTAAATCTCAATGTTATAGTCACCGCATTTGTTTTGCCATTTAAATTCAATCAAAATAATTGTTTTCCTTTCAAATTTTGCTCACTTCTGCCTTTAAATTTGAAATGGTCACCTTTTTACTTTCAGTTGTTGATGGTTCGATATCCACAAATGTTACGTTCATCCGCTATATGCTCGCTGCACTGTTGTGTTTTCATGGGATCCGATTTTAGCTACAGCATTGCTTTTTCTCCTGGTACGCGGAACGAGTTATCCAGCGTGCAGCGTCACCATCGCGTCACAGCTATTGATGTGCGTGGAGGGATTCTCGTGGTGTGAGATAGGATAATGAATGGGCTCTAGATTGAGTTGGTCTCAGTGGCCCAGGAGGCTCTGGGGAGGAAGAGCACGAGGAATCCCGTGGGAGTGGGATGTGACCAGGTGAGGTGAGACGCGTTTGAGAGATGAGATTGAATATGAACATTGATTGGTGTTGGAATATGAGAGAGTGCAGGGAGAAAGCATTTCGGGGAAGAATAAGGAGACGAAATGAAGCTAAAACGCATCGCCTTGTCAATTTCGTGCCATTGTTCACAATGGATTCATCAACAATGTTTTTGCCAATGCATAAACACTGGATGCAAAGGGACATTTGAAAGCAGTTGCGTTGGGTTCATGATGTTCATTGTTTCTGGGCGAAGGGTGTTGATGGAAGAGCAGTTAGGGGAGATGTGTACATATAATCGACTGTGATTCAGCAGACTGATAGCAAGTGCATTATTCTGACATCTACAACTCGTAGGTAATGTACTCGTTCAGGTCGATTTATCAATATATTTTCTACGTGGCCCCGTGCTTTTGTGTATTTATTTACTTTTTGGTTGGCTGTGTTCGTCCTTCTGTAGCTGCAGACCATAAGAACCGCAATGTACACGAAATTGTATGTACGCGTACTTTAAATTGTGAATTATATTAGAAAGTGGCCCGATAGAATCGGTTGCCAAAAAGAGTTTGAGACAAAAATCGCGCACTTAAAGAGATTTCACAACACCAGGCACTCAAAGCAAAAAGTTGGAAAATTTTACATTAACCATATATACGAATGATTCTAAATCATTTTGTTTTGCGGCAACATACTGTTCGGTTCCTATGTGTTGAATGTTTTTTTTTTAATACTAACCATTTGCGAGCTCTGCAAATTTGTAAAATGTAATTTTCGTCGCTGCAGAAGACAGAGGCGAGAAACAATGTTGATATTCATACCGACAGGCAATGTTGTGACCTCTTTCCTCAAGACGGTACGACCATTTTTATTTCATTAACACTTGCACTTATTTCCGTTTGTCTGAAATTGGATCGGCCCCTGAGAGAGGTGCACCTGCTGAACCAGGAGACCGGCAGCATCGTGTCTGAGCTGACTTCCGAGCAAGCGATTCGTGCTGAGAGAATGTCTCAAAAACCAACGTGCTCAGTTACCAACAAGGCAGCGCAAAGGCTGGTGGATCCTCTGGACACGTGGCCGAAAATAACATCGATCAAAGCTGTAAATGATGACACAACCCCATGGTAACAATAACATAGAGCGCAATGGAAAACATTGAACAGACGTGGCTTCGCTGCTGATGAGTCCTAATAATGGTGAAACCGGTCCACAGTTTGTTCTTCTCTGTATTACTCCCGGGTTAGAATCTCGGCTCGGGTGCCTTTCTGTGTGGAGTTTACATGTTCTCCCCGTGTCCGCGTGGGTTTTTACCGGGCACTCCGGTTTCCTCCCACAGGCCAAAAACCATGCTGCTGCATAGGTGAATTGGCTTAGACTAAATTGCCCACAGTGACCGATGATGCACTGGCGTCCCATCGTGGGTATATCCCTGCCTTGCGCCCTGTGTCTGCCGGCATAGGCTCCGGCTCGCCGCGACCCTGTACAGGACTAAGCGGTTTCTGACAATAAGATGAGATGAGATTACTCCTACTGCAGTCCGTCGCTCACATTTGCTCAAATTTATATTGATGGTGACCTAGGACAAGAATACCACAATGCATTTCTTTGGAAAATTCCGATCGCTTTTGCATAATGCACCAAGGCCTTGTGCTATTTACACATTGGGTGCAAATACGACACCAGACGTAGCTTTAGCCGTATGGCTTTTACAAATCAGAGCCTTTCTTAGAGCCTCTTTGCAAGAATAGAGTGAATTCCATGACTGCATAACGTGTGTCTATATAAATGTAAAGGTTAAATGGTAAAGTTGCAGCCCTGCAATTTCTTGCTAATGCCACTGCTGGCAGAATGGTCTTCAAAAGAGATTAGTCGTGCTTCTAACGTCAGATGTCAGGCATAGAAGCACAAACTATCTCCGCGCACACGAGTCGATCATTTCCATTCAGATCTTATTTACTAACGTGCCAGGAAGTCAATGGAACCCATTCCGAAGAGAATTCCTCAATTGTCCCTGGAAGGGAGTTACTCGGAATGAGAGAGAGAGGAGACCACGTGTAAACGTCGCAGCCACACAAAGGACTCACAGAACGCCTGATGATTCCTCCAACGTGCGAGGCGAAACGCCGCGAAGGAGAGAGGAGGAGCGGTCGACGCGGCTATCCCGAAAGCGCAGCTTTTGCAAGCAATTATCATTAATCGATTCGTGAACACCTACATCAGTACTTACTGAAAGCTAGATTTTTTTGATTGACCAGCCTTTATTAGAAGTCACTTTCAGAGAGAGGGTCTTATTACTCGGGATAGAAGGTTCAGTCGGGTAGCTGATGTTATCAGTTCATGGTGCTCACTGATACGCAGTGGGTCGTCAGCGTTTGAAAACGGTTGAATGTATTCGAGAAGTTATTGTGTGAATTGTCTCACCGGCACATAATGACTTCTCTAGTGTGCAGAAAGTTATTCAGTGGAATATATCAGTTGGCCAATTGTGACGGTTTCATTAAACCTACAGTAATACAGGGCACTGTCAGTGTGATTCACAGCCTTTCCAAAACAAGAGCCGAGCATACTAAGTGAATTCTTCCCGCATTCGCGAATGTGTGAAAGGGAATGCGTGGAATGCTAATTAACCGTATTAATTATTTGTGGATAGCGCTTTGGTAATGGTTTAAATGGATGTGTATCATTACAGCAGAAAATACGCGGTGCACTTGCAACCGCTGGCTGCGGGAATTCTACGACAAACAAGCGTTCGAATTAACCAGCGCAACGACACAAGCACGAGGAACAGAACAAAGCGACGCGGTGTTCCTTTAGCATCTCTGTGTGTGTGTGCTCTGACAAAATTCCATTTCCCAGAAAATCACCCGCTATATATTCGTAAATATATATTTTCTTAAGCCGCAGCGCTATAGGTGAATGTGTTGGGATGCTTTTTTGTTGTTGTTGTTGTTGTTGTTAACTCTTGCGTGTACAGCGGGTTGTTTGCACAACATAGGAAGAGGACATTTACTCTGGGGCGGCGCGGTGGTGCGTGTTCTCCCCGTGCCTGCGTTAGTTTTCGCTAGGTACTCCGTTTTCCTCCCACCGTCCAAAGAGACGCTGCTACCTCGTTTAATAATCCTGCTCTGAGTAAATTGTACGCAGTGCTCTTCAAAGTGCTGGCGTCACATCCTGAGTATAGCCCCAACTTGTGCCCTATGTCTGCCGGGATAGGCTCCGGTCCCTCGCGACCTTGTACAGGATTAAGTGGGTATTGGTAATGATGATGACATTTACTCTGTTAGAGTTTCACACTTGTGCTGACGTTCAGATCTCCCATGTGTTTTTTTTGTCTTCCCAAAGAGGAAAGTTATAACTTCCAATTTACCTTGAGCAGAAGTTCTCAGCCTTTTTGCAGCTCAAGACTCACTCGGTCCATCAGTGGTCGCTCGCCGCCCACTGATGGACCGATACCCACCGGTTGAGAGCGGTAGATCTAGATTCCGGCAATTCACCTGGTGTCTTTCTTGGTGAACAGCTCTGGAGGGAGGTTCCATCCAAACGGTGATCCCAACACCAAGGAGGTTGGCGTCCGGAAAGGCATCCGACATTAAAACAATTCTCCAGTACCCTCGACATTAAGGGACAAATCGGCCAATCTGGATCAACGTGCACATCGGCCGCTTAAACCGTCAACAAGAGCATGGCTTTTCAGTTTGTACCGCGTGCTCTTCGGCCTAATGTGCGAGCACGTGAAGAAGAGGCGCCGGGCCTCGTTGCGCGGCTCGTGCTCAGACCCGTGGAGCGAAACTTGGGACATCGCGCCGAACGTCACGTGGCGCAAGCCCCGTCAGTACGAATCGTGGATGACGCAGAATTGCGTCATGTGGGGAGAGGAAAACAAACCCAACACCAAGCAGTTTTTCACACTGAGAATTGCTGTTGTCGACTATGAAACAATAAAATAACATTTTCACGTGTATATGTATATCAGCATCGTGCTGAGGATTGATGCACTGGTGAGATTTAGCGTTGAAGTAGATCTGTGGAAGAGCCGTACACATCTTGCTGGGTGGTTCGCTTACAGGTGATTTATGGCAAGTTGAAACTGTTGTGCGGTAGACCTGAAGTGCATTTCCACTGGGTGCTGTGAATTTAAATGTACATGCGCCTATCCTACGGCAGTGCGTGGGCAAGCAATCGCTTTTTAAAAATCACCTCAAGTATAAATATTGAGTGGGGGTTCGTGAGGTGCGGCCAGCAGTTGGCAGTGTTGAGCGTAACCTCCTCATGTGTGAGGTTTTCTCCAGGTTCTTTACTTTCTTCCCACACCGATTATCGGCATTGGTCAAGCCCCTCGATGCACGCTCCTCTTTAAAAGGGTGGCCTTTGCTCGTGGTCAGCCGATATCTAAACTAGCTCTGGGCTTTCACCGTATGCTCTTCGCAAACCCTCGCTGACCAGCAAAGTGAAGACTCGTCAGGCAATCCTCACGACTCACACTGCACTGGGAGGCCTTCACCCAGCAGTGGATAAATGTGGCATATTTGCGTTGAATAATAAAATATGCACTAAACTGTTTCCTACAAAAATGACCACTTGCAAGTGATTCATTAACTTCCTTCTGCTGTCCGCTGCCCAACTTTCTAGCGGTTATGTGCAAGGCAGCATCAGTAATGTTGCTAGTAAGGTATTGTTATATTTCACTACTGATAAGGGCAGCTATCTGACAAAAGCGTTCTCGTCTATTGGTATTGCCTATCGCTGGTTTAAGGGGCCCGTATTATGCCACTTGGCTGGCAGTTGAAGGAACAGTATTTTGGCTGATAGCCACTAATGAACATCACATGCCTCGGCCAAAGATGGGAAACCAGCCCTGATTGGTTGTTGAAAATATATCTTTCAAATACAAAGATAATGTATCACTGAACGAAGGATACATTTTAGGTGTGTTGACTTGAATAAACCATGGATTATGAGTCGTAACATGTCAATTTTTAATATTTCAAAACAAGTTAATTAATCTTGGAGTGATTTTTGTTTACGTTATTAGCAAGCGGGAGACGTGCTCCCGCTTTTCGGAATAATCAGACACAACGAAAAACTCAAACCCTGATACCTAATTTCGGACGATCCGAACGTTTTATTTTATTTTGGATTGGTCCAAAAACCGGCAGTGACGTCACTAATACGACTTAACTTGGCACCTTTCCAACGAAAGGCGGTGTCTCATGAAAGTGGGCCATTGAACAATAGTACATAGGAAAGATTGGAAGATCTGAAAAATACCCGCAGGTGTTACTATGGGGACCATTTTTCCAGTTTTACAAATCCTTTTTTTACAGAGATAAGGCTTTACCTCGCAGTGTCCTTGAAAAATTCCAACCATTCATCCGTTGTCAATGCCGCTTATTTGGATCCGGGTCGTGGAGGCAAAAGGCTGAGCAAAGCAGCCGAGACCTCCTTTTCCCGAGCAACCTCCACGAGATCTTCCCAAGGGATACCAAGGCGTTGCGAGGTTATCTGAGAGATATAATTCCCCGAACGGGTCCTGGGTTGTCCGGGGGTCTCCTCCCAGTTGGCACCGTGCCCGGGAACCTCCAGAGGAAGGCGTCGAGGAGGCATTCTTATTAGATGCCCGAACCACCTCAACTGACTCCTCTCAATGCAGAGGTAGCAGCGGTTCTACTCTAAGATCCTCCCGGATTACTAAGCGCATCACCCTATCTCTAAGCCTGAGCCCAGCAACCCTGCCGAGGAGCCTCATTTTAGTCAGCCCCTACCCGGGATCTTACTCATTCGCTTATTGCCCAAAACTCATGACCATAGGCGAGGGTTGGAATAAAGATTGGCCGGGAAATTGAGAGCTTTGCCTCCCGACTTAGCTCCCGATTCACCACGATTGTCCGGTGCAACGCCAGCATTGCTGCAGACGCTGCCCCCATCAATTTCGCTCCCTTTTACCCTCACGAGTGAACATGACCGCGAGATACTGGAACTCCTGCTCTTGGGTCAGCTGCTCACTCCCCCACCCAGAGGAGCGCGAGCCACATTTTCTGGGCGAGACCCATTGGTCTCAGCTTTGGCGGTGCTGACTCTCGTCCCCTCTGCGTCACACCTGGCCGCAAATCGTTCCCAGTGCACGCTGGAGATCACAGTCTGGTGAAGCAAAAAAAAAATATCATCGGCATAAAGCAGAGATGCCACCCTCATACCCCCCCAAGCGGAATACACCCCCCTCTTCGTTTACGCCTTGATATCCTGTCCATGAAAATCACAAAGAGAACATTAGACAAGGTGCAAGCTTGGCGGAGCCCAACGCCCACTCTAAATGGGCTTCAAATAATGCCAGGGATGCAAACGCAGCTCTCACTCCGGTTGTACAAAGAGTGAATGGCGTGCAGTAATGGCCCTGGAACCCCATACTCCCGCAGTACCTCCCACAGAACCCTTCGGGGCACGCAGGCATAAAACCTTTTTAAAGTCTACAAAACGCATGTAGACTGGTTTGGCAAATTCCCAAGACTCCTCGAGAATCTACGACAGTGTAAAGAGCTGGTCCACTGTTCCACAGCCAGGACGCAATCCGCATTGTTCTTCCTGAATCCCAGGTTTGACCATCAGCCGTATCCTCTGTTCTATCACTCTGGCGTAGGCTTTACCAGGGAGGCTGAGCGGTGAGATCCCTCGCTAGTTGGAACACACCCTCCGGTATCCCTCTTTGAAAATGGGAACCACCAACCCTTTTTTCCAATCTACTGGTACAGTTATTGACAGCGACATTGAAAAGCCGTGTCAGCCATGACAGCCCAACAACGTCCGGGACAATCAGCACTTCCATGCGAGACGCGTCCACTGCCACTGTGTGGCATCCGGACGACATCAGTGACCTCCACCAAGGATATGGACTCTGACTCCCAGAACACCCCGGCCCTGCCTCCTCCTCCTACAAGGGCGCGTCTGTCTGGTTCACGAGTTCCCCAATGTGTTCCTTCCACCTCCCAACGACATCCCCAGTCAAAGTGAGAACTCCCCACCCTTGCTGGCCACAGCCTGGGCAGTGCCCTCCCTGCTCTTCCCCCCTGAGCCGTCGGATGGTTTGCCAGATTCTCTCTTCGAAGCACCCCATCCACTGTCTCCTAGTAGGTAGCGTACTCTGAGCGGCTGTTCGCTGCTTTGGTGCGTATGCACGCACAACGACCCGAAGTTGCATTGAGGTAACCGTCTCATTCACCGGGACAAACTCTGAGTAGCGCCTACCCGGGGGTCGGCGAGTATCCCTGCCACCGCCCCGTGCCTCTCCCCGTGTGCGACTCCGGTGTGGTGTGGGGGGGAGTCCAGCCCCTGTCAAGGAGTTTGGTTCCAGAGCCGACACTGTGCCTCGAGGTGAGCGCAACAACATCCAGTCGGTGCCTCTCAACCTCCTGCACGAGCTCCGGTGTCTTACCCCTCCCTCACAGAGGTGACGGTCCACGTTCCATCGGCCAGTTTCCATTACCAATGTCCAGAAGGCGTAGACCCACTCTGCCTCTGCTGCTCGCGGGGCATCATGATTTGCCTTGCAGGTGGTTGGCACGAAAGGAAGCGGCCGACGTTACTTTGTCGGCTGTGCCCACCGAGCTGTGTGGGTCATCCCTGTCACTAGGTGCCCGCCTGCGAGCTCCATTCCCGGGTCTAGCTCTAGAAGTGTGCCCTGGTTTCCCTTGTGCTGGAGACGTTGTCCCAGACGTCTTTGTGGTTTTTTTTATTAGGGTTGTTTGAATCCTTATTTGTTTCTCTCCTCCCATCTTCGGACGCCGATGGGTGACCCTACTGGGCGCCGAGATGGCGGACAGCACAGCCCATTGGGTCCCACAAACCCCTCCACCACGCACCACGTTAAGGTTCCAATTCGAGGAGGTGCCTTTTAAACATTCTGAAATGCAGAATTCATCCAATCCGATAGCATTATGCATCTCTGCTCGTTCTATCGGCACGTGTTCCCTCCACCTCTTGGGATCTATCTCCTCCTTCACCGCTGTCATTATCATTATATCCCTTTGTGGCCAGGTCTCTGTGTGTGTTCCCCGTCTTTTAAATCTGCTCATAGATCTTCCTCTCTTCTGCCTAACGCGTTTAAGTGCCAATTGCGTCACTTGTCCTGGTGAGCTGCTTGCAAAATCCATCCTCGCTAGATCTCTGGGCCATTGTACCTTATTCTTCTTCTTGATGATGTTGACTGACTGCCTCTCTCACGATATGTACGGACTATCGCCATCTGGTATACAAACACCTCGTGGCTCTGAATGAGACTGCGAAAAGGATAAGACTCAATGTCCGGCATTGACACGTAATGCCCGACTTAAATTTTTTTTAATTAAAAATGTGCCCCGAAAGGAAGACTGGTCCAGACACAAACACAAAACAAATGTCTGCTTTCTGTCTTCAGTTACCAGTTCTCTTATTTCATCAAATATTAGCAAATGTCAATGCATCTGCCTAAAAATATCCCATACATTCTCTTTCAGCATTGGGGACAATGTATTATTCCAGAACAAAAAAAATAACTGCTGCTCGTATTACAGTTCCGTGCAAATTTTCACCATGCACACAATCGCGAGGTTGTAGATGGCTGTAATTATTTTTCTTCCACATAGGAAGCAATTACATATGATACCAGTGCTCTGTTAAATATATGTTCTGTGTACCTTTGACACGTTCCAGCGTGTGCGACTGTAATATGCTTAGTGACTTAAGGCACATTATCGCACTGTAATATTAAATTAGCCAAATTAGTGTACAATGTATGCTTTGTTACAGCCCGAAAAGGGGCACTCACATGGTACATGAGTGTTTTTAAAATAAAGTCTGCTTCCTGATGCGATGATATGCCATTATGCATTTCAACGAAATTTTTATGGCTCAGAACCTGAAATATATTTGAATTCAACCAGTCGGGATGCTTGTTGTGATTGGTCAAAATAAGCAGCTGGTGAGTAATCGTAAACTCTGGTTGTCCCCAAAAAATAAAACTAATTTGCTGGAAAAGTACAGTTCTGATGAATCACACACATTCATTGGGAAAATGTTTACCTCTTAAAAACACGATCATGCTTGGCTAAGCACACATTTTCACTAATTCCCATATTCATCCACGCACTCATTACGTGATGACGCTACCCACTCAGGTGACGAGGCTGCGGTGGTTGATGACACCTCTGTGACCAATTTCGTAATTCTCTCAGCTTGTGACTGCCGGCCACTCTGACCTCGCCCCACCTCGTCTCTCTCGACCCACCTCATCTCTCTTTAACTCCCACGATCACTACTGCTCTGGCAAAAACAAGTCTTCCATTCACAGTTTTGCTGCTCTATAGCTCACCGATATGTCTGCAGACTGTGCCGTAATTGATTTATAGTCATTAGTTTTGCTCAATTGATCTACTCTGTTGTTGACAGGCCGTTCTCACCACACAGAAAGGCACCCGTGTCGGGAATCGAACCGGGGCCCTTCTTGCTGTGAAGCAACAGCGCCGCTCACATTTAAACCAGCAAGGACGTCCGACGTTTCGCTCCTCGTGCTGAGAGCTTCTTCGGGAACTAATTGCTGAATCGAGAAACTGAACTCCGTTTCTGACGAAGAAGCCACCACGCGGACGTTTGTCACCGATCACATCAATGATCTATGTGGCCTTCACTTGAAACAATTCCGTCTCGTCCGTATGAGCTTCCCCCTCGATCTGTATTGTCAGACTGGCTCCTCCGCTTTGGCATTCCTACCTCTCGTTCAAGCAGCCGGCCAGTCTGCTCGTAAAGACCGATATGACTCCGCTGCTGCGCTTGATCTCACCCATGAGCTTGAATTCCGATTCGGTTCTCTACCATCCTGGGCCCGACCGCAGAATCCCTAACCCCCTCTCCGCCCACGTAGCTCCTCTAAATAATTACCATGCAGTTTGTAATTACCGCTACCGCGACCGTGCTCTTCACAGTTCCCCTCTCCCCCCGCCCCCAACACTGTCTGACCGCCCTCTCCTGTAGCTCCTGTGCTACGGAGCACGGCGGTGTGATATTTAAAAGCTTCATCTGTTTACATTATGTCCTGGGGTTTTTATTTTTTTACGAATGGCGTTGAGGAAACGCCGTTTCCGTGTCTATCACTGCTCGATTGCCACGGCGAAGACAATTTCTATTTGTCATTACAACTTGACAGATGGGCCCTTCCACTGTCAACCCGGGGCAATGGTCAGAGGGCACAAGACTGTGATCTAATTGTGGCTATGTGGCTTACGTGTGTGATTAGGTTGAAACAGAGAGACGCTTAATGGCTATCTGGCCCTCTTTGTGGCTGAGACCACAACCGTCCCGATGTAATTCTGGTAGCGAATGTCCAGGCGTCTGGGCAATGACAACGCGGCCATGCATGAGCATTGCTGTCCATAGCTGCTCTAACGGGATTGCAGTGTCGAACGTCGCTCGTCTGTCTCTCGCGACGTTTCGTGTGACGCGTTAGACGCGTCATCGGGCCATGCATGGTGTAATTAAGTCAGTGGACTGCCATTGCAGGGGGGTCGCTGGTTCGAATCTGTCTCCGAGCGGAGAGCGGCTGAAACATTGAAGCAAGTTTCTTCAGTCCACCCCCTCTCCTTCGCGACGATTCGCCACCCACGCCTGGGGCACCTTCAGGCGTTTTCTGAGCGGCTCGGCTGAACGTGCCGTGCAATGTCGATATCTGCAGTGCGCTGGGACTCTGCGGTCTGTGTAGCTCTGATGTCAAAAGCAGTCCATTATTTTACCCGTACTTGTGATCTTTGCCACCACCTCCTCTCTCCTCCCCCCCCCCGCGCGACCCGTGTACTTTAGAGTGCTTCGAAATCTTTCCTGTCTCTTCACCTACTTGTAAACCGGATCGCACAGCAAACATCTGCCGCAGCCGCCCACATGTCGAGAAGTAGCCAGAATCTTCCTCGTTCTGCGGCATATCTGTAGGCAACCTCCTGGGGAACATTTTTTTTTTCCCCCTTCAGTAAAATCTCTAAAACCCCGAAGAGAAATGAGTTGATGCATTCCATTTTCTCTGCACGCCCGTGTAGGTTTGAAGGCAATCCTCGTGAGCTGACAAAGCGGATAGTGTTCTCAGTCATCGGGAAATCCCACGGGTATCCTGGGCCCTTTCGCAACATTGTTTCACACCCCCCCCCTCCCCGGATTCGCTACAGGTCTAATCACCAACGATTGCGTCTTAATATATCTTGCTAAGTTCAAACACCCTTCCCTCGCAGCCGATCAATATAGTGGAAATTTAAATCAGACTTTCAGTTGAGCGTAACTAACAGAAGACTGTAACATTTGTCTCAGCCCAACAGGGAGAGCCATTAACTCAGCGAGCCGCAAACTGCCCTGCTTTTCACGTGTCCGAAATGCAGAGGAGAAACCCAGACATTCAAATTCCACTGATGAGTAATGGTAATTGTTCATCATACAAGAGATGTAGGGCGGCACGGTGGCCCAGTGGTTAGCGCTGTCGCCTCACAGCAAGAAGGTCCCGGGTTCGAATCTCTCGGCTCGGGTGCCTTTCTGTGTGGAGTTTGCATGCTCTCCCTGTGTCCGCGTGGGTTTTCGCTGGGCACTCCGGTTTCCTCCCACAATCCAAAAGCATGCTGCTGCATAGGTTAATTGGCTCGCAGGCTAAATTGCCCCGCAGTGCCCGGCGATGGACTAGCGTCCCATCGTGGGTGTATCCCTGCCTTGCGCCCTCTGTCTGCCGGGATAGGCTCCGGCTCACCGTGACCCTGTATAGGACTAAGCGGTTTCAGACGATGAGATGAGACAAGAGATGTACAAAAAATGTACTTCCATTCTGAGGAAGATAATGCAAAAGCCAAAATAAAAATTGGGCGGCACGGTAGCCCAGTGGGTAGTGCTGTCGCCTCACAGCAAGAAGGTCCCGGGTCCCGGGTTCGAATCTCGGCTCGGGTGCCTTTCTGTGTGGAGTTTGCGAGTTCTCTCCCCGAGTCCGCGTGGGTTTTCGCCGGGCACTCCAGTTTCCTCCCACAGTCCAAGAAACATGCTGCTGCATAGGTTAATTGCCTTGCAGACTAAATTTCCCGCAATGCCCGGTGATGGACTGGCGTCCGATCGTGGGTATGTCCCTGCCTTGCGCCCTGTGTCTGCCGGGATAGGCTCCGGCTCACCGCGACCCTGCACAGGACTAAGCGGTTTCTGACGATGAGATGAGATTTTAAACAAATTAAATCGAAAGACGTGGTTTGAAAAGCGTTGTACAATGATGCGCACATTAGAAATTGTGGAAATCAATACGACACATATATAAGTAGTCATTATAATTAGATTTTTTTTCTGATGGCCACATGAGAAAACGTAATTTCATCAGTAGATATTTTTCTCATGATTACTTTGTACGTGGACTAAGTTCATGTCAGGCGGTGTGTATGTATGTATGTTGGTGTGTGTACACTCATGGGGAGTGGTGGTGCAGCAGTTAACGTACTGTGCCACGAACCTGAGTTCGATTCCTGCTAATTGCAAACACCGGCAACGATTTTCCGAATGGGACCTAAACCTCTCCTTGGTCCACTCAGCCTCAAATGAGTTTTTGGTGCAATGTAACAAAACAAAACATTGCCACTAAGGAGACAAATGCAGCCGGCCGCAGTGCTGGCCACCCACCTGCTGGTGTGCCGTGTCGACCTTCATAGGTTCTTACCAACAGCACTTGACCCAACAGTCTGTTGAAGATATGTGGGGGGGGATCGTTACACTCATCTTTGTGTGGACACTCATGGAGAACGGTAGTGTAGCGAGCTTCAAACTTATAGAGGCGTGAAGCTTGTACAATATCTTACTGAAATGATCGATTCTGGTGTTGCTACGGATACTTTTTTTTTGCCAGTAAGAGTTGTAGACAAGAAGAGGCTTTTCCCATTTTTTTCGGCAATAAGAGTGTTAAGTTCTTATAAACACCAAATAGACACTTTTCATAAAGTGTTAAGTTTGCAAAAACAACCCACGTTGGTGGTAAATTCTGCAAACAGCATGCTTTGATAATATATGCATTGTCCTTGAAACTGATTGGCCTGCATCAGAGACGGCTTTCTTTGAAGCCACGTCTCAAATGCTAGCCAGACGTTGCCGCTGTGCAGCGCTTTGTTTCCCTCGGGTGAAAGGCGCATTAGAAATGCAAATATTATTATTAACGGTAACCGTGGCAGTAGCGATGGAAGAGTGACGACGAGGTGACTGATCCGAAGAACTCGTGAGAGTAGAGAATTTTTGTTTATTTTTTTCATTTCAATAGAGAATCAACCTCTGACCGCTCTGCGTCGAGCGATCTCGAGTGCTGCGAGGGAAAGAATTTTGGCTACTGCCCTGCAGCTGGAACGACGGGGGTCCACCTGTGACCGACTCTTGGCTTTTGATCGCAGCGATAATCGCCGTGAGTTGCAGAAGGCTTTGCTCCCACTTGTTCCAAGGAGCACACGCGTTCCCATGCCCTGGTGGGCGGGAGATATATAAAAAAACGTTACATCTGCAAATGGCAAAGTTGGTACAAGCAGTTCGTGCAAGCGCTATCCCAACGGACGAGAATGCTCTCTTTAAAGCCCGACTTTGCCTTGGGCTCAAAAAGGCAAAATCAAGGCAGCAGAACTAAACATTATGGAAGAGCGAGGCAAGGGGGTGGGGGATTGTGCGGGGTGAGCAGGGGATTGTGGGGGGTGAGTGGGGGATTTTGGGGGGTGAGCCGGGGGTTGCGGGTGAGTGGTGTCATCACAAAAGTCGCAGTGAAAATCTCCCACCCCTGTCTCGACCCCAAGGGGGGGGACCTCCGTGCTATTTATTCCGAATGCTCAGTCGCGGTTGCTTCGAATCGTTGAAATGTTACGCGCGTAGGACATCGCTTGAGCCGCGCGTGTGCTGTGCGTGTGTGCGGGGCTCGGTGAAGGAGCTGAAGCAGCTGGTCAGAAAACCCACTCCCCTCGCTCGGTCTAGGTTACACCTCCTCACCCCCACCCGCTCTCCTCTCACCTCCGACCAATGATTCCATATCCTGCTGTCTCCCCCGGACACATCACCGCGAACGTCCAGATGGGCCGACAGCAAGAGACCGCAGCGGCCGTGCTCGGCTCTGGGGCTTCCCAATGGAATTAAAAGCCTCGCGGAGTTGAAACGATCCCCCCCCCTCCCACCCCCCCCCTCCCAAAAAAAAACAGCCGGCAATCAACGCTTTCAGTAGAACGACCCCGCGGCAGCCCTCGGGGCAATTTTTAACGGTTGGCCATTTCTCATAAAACACAGCGGGTGCATTCGAGGTTATGAGAGCGAATGTCCATGCACCTGCCTTTCCTCTAAAATAAGCACTGATGTTAAAGCGGCGAGATCCTGTGACTGCCAGACAGGCAGACTCGTCGTAGATGAGTGATTAGAAAAAAGGAACACACTCTTAAAAGTATTCCTTGCATAGATATCGAATCTCGGCTCGGGTGCTGCTTTCTGTGTGGAGTTTGCGAGCTTCTCTCCCCGTGTCCGCGTGGGTTTTCGCCCTGCGCTCGGGTTTCCTCCCACAGTCCGAAAAACACGCTGCTGCATAGGTTAATTGGCTTGCAGACTAAATTGCACGCAGTGCCCGGTGATGGACTGGCGTCCCATCGTGGGTGTATCCCTGCCTTGCGCCCTGTGTCTGCCGGAATCGGCTCCGGCTCGCCGCGACCTTGTACAGGATTAAGCGATTCTGACAATGAGATGAGATGAGACAATCTACAATTCTATTATCAATAATGTTTTGGTTGTGGTGGGTTCCAACATTTCCAGCTTTGAAAATGCTAGGAATAGACACTATGAGATACATTTTTCGTAATAATCCAGCGCCCATGTGGACTCACCGGTGAAATAAATTACGGTGGAATAACATGTTTAATGATCCTAGAAATACAATTAATAGATATGTAGTTTATCGAAAAGCAGGACAATAGTGTTGCGGCTTCCAGGGACGAAAGAAGGAAAATATCGTGGACATTGTAGTTTTATTAGGAGGATCTGTGGAAGCCCCTCGCAGATTAATGGTGGCTGTACCAGGTGGTCATGCGGTTTTTTCAGCTGTGTTTACGAGGTCGCTACTAATGCTGTGGGGAGGAGGGGTGACACGGTCAATTATCATTGTATCAATCACAATGTGGGAATTGTGATACCCACTCCGCACCGTATTATAAGCTGAGATTGTAAATCATGAGTTCAATTCATTGCCAGTACCCGCTGAATTCGATCGAGAGTTGCGGTGAGCTGGAACCTATCCCGGCAGACATAGGGCGCAAGGCAGGACTATACCTCGGAAGCCAGTCCATAGCAGGGCAATTAAACTAGGTAGCATTGCTTTGGATTGTTTGGAAACCGGTGCACGAGGCAAAAATCCACGTGGACACAGGGAGAGCGCGCAAATCCACACAGAAAGGCACCCGGGACAGGATTCGAACCCAGACGCTTCTTGCTGTAAGGCAGCATTATTATTCACTGCGCCATCGTGCCGCCCGAAATGCCAGATTAATGTATGTAAATTAAAGAGCTTGGGTTAAAAACCGTTACGACTAATAAGATACCCTGTTTTGTCTTAACAGACATTGGGGTCAAGTGTTTTTCGCGAGCAGCTATAAATACGAACATGGCACACGAGGGGCTAGATGGCTTTCGTGTCCTTTTGACAATATGTACACACTGCACTCGGTGCTCATTTAAGGCTGAGTAGATCTAGGGTATGCCCAGGACCGGTGCAGAAAATCGTCACTGGTTTTGGCCGTGAGCAGGAATCGAACTGTGACGGCCACATTTGTAGCCCAGTGCGCTAGCTGTTGAGCCACCGCTCCCCACTGCACAGGGCAGTACAGCAACATGCGTTGCGGTGCTGTATTAGACTCCACCTTGTATGATTCCCAGCTGCACGGAGTCCGCTGCGCTGACCAGCATGGTCTCACCTGTCCCGCGCTATCAGTCGCGGAAAATCCGTGGTCACTTCGTGGATACCACGTGGCAGGACATGCAGATCCATCACTGATTCTAAGACCGCACCCACGCACCTGCGATAGCGATGCCTTCCCCCTGAACGCGCTGAATGACTTCCACACACGGTCTAAAGCACTGAACAACGTGTCCGCTAGGAAGACTCCCCACCGTCCCAGTGACAGGTACTCTGCCTGTCCACAGCTGACGTCAGGAGTACCCTGTCCAGAGTGGACCCACGCAAGACTGCTGGATCTGACAACGCACCTGGCCGCGTGCTCGGGAAATGCAACTACCAGCTACTAGATGTCCTCACTGATATCTTCGAGATCTCACTGAGCCAGGTAGTCGTCCCAGCATGCGGCAAGGCCACCACCAATCATTCCAGTGCCGAAGAAATCAGCAGTATCCTGCCTGAATGACGATGGCCGTGGCACTCACGGTCATCGTCATGAAGTGCTTCGAGAGATAGTCATGGGCCACATCAAAATCACTCTCCCCCCAACACGAGACCCGCTCCAATTCGCATATCGCCATAACCGGTCCGCGAAGGACGCCATTTCCTCTGCCCTTCATCTGGCCTTCTCCCGCCTGGAAAACAAGAATACTTGTGTAAGAATGCTGTTAATTGACTTTAATTGAGCATTCAACACGATTATCTCCATGGAGCTGGTAGAGAAGTTGGACCAGCTGGGCCTGAGCACCTCCCTCTCTAACTAGATCTTGGACTTTCAGACTGAGACCTCAAAATGTCCGGATTGGCACCAACACCTCCAGTACCGCCACATTGAACACCGGCGCTCCCCAGGGCTGTGCGCTCATCCCACTGCTGTTCACACAGCTGACGCACGACTGCTCCGCCAATTACAGCTCGAACCGCTTTGTTAAGCTTGCGGATGAGACGACAGTGGTGCGGCCTCATCAGCAACAAAGATGAAACTGCATACAGAGGAGAGGCGGAGCGGCTGGCAGTCGAGTGCAGACAGCAATCTATCTCTTAACGTTGACAAAACGAAAGAGATGACCGTAGACTTCAGGATGGCCCACGCTGCCCACTCAGCGCTGTTCATCAACGTCTCCGTAGTGGTGAGAGTCAGGAGCACCACGTTTCTTGGTGTGCATATTGCGGATGACCTCAGCTGGTCACTCAATACTGTCTCCACTTCCTCCGCCGACTGAGGAGGGTCAGCCTTTCCTCCACCCATCCTCTCCACATTCTACAGGAGAACCATTGAGAGTGTCCTGATCAGCTGCACCATTGTCTGCTACGGAAATCGTAATGCCTCTGACCGTAAGTCCCTGTGGCGAGCAGTGAAGAGAATGGAGAACATCATTGGGACCCCTCCATCCATGACATCTACCTCTAATGCTGCACACACAAGGCCTCCGACGTTGTGAAGAACCCTTCCCACTGCTCCCATGGACTATTTACCCTCCTGCCGTTTGGCAAGAGGAGCCACAGCATCCTGGTCAAGTCCTTCTCCCAAGTCATTAGTCTCCCCAATACCACGCTGCCCCACCCCTCTGCATCATAACAAGCAGGTCACAGACACTCAACTCCTCCAAACACACGGACACCTACATTGGCCACTTCACATTACTCTCTAGTCTATATCTTCTACGTCCTTTGCCCAGCCCTCTTGAATGTGAATTCAGCATTGTTTTTTTTTTTGGCACCGAGGACCATAGGAAACGTAATTTCGTTCCTCTACATACTGCAATTGTATACGGATGGAATGACAATAAAGTCCATCTATTTACGATGAAGTATTGGCAATGGCCCCTAAGACACGTGTTGGCAATGGTAACAATCCTATTCAGCAGTGGTTTATTGACAAAACGGCTGCGCTGGAGAAGTAGTCAACAAATGTTTGTTTTTTTATTGTGATTTAGGCAAAGCAGATCACCACTATACAACACACTTCCAGTAAGTGATGCATTTTACAGTGCATTTAAAATCTTTCGATATACAGTATATCAAGTAATTAAATTATTCCACGCAATGACATTTCATTACATTTAAATTAAACCAGGACAAAGTATCCATTTATGGCCAATGATGCTACATGTAGTTTCCATATTTTAATAAAATGTGACCTTTTTTTTTTTAAACTCTCGTTTTTTAAAATTCCTTCCACTCCCCCTCCCCCCCCACAAGCAAATGTGAATGAAAAGGCTGCAACATATGCACGGGTTTATTCATGGAAATTGCATGCATGTTATCGTATGGCCTCTGCAGTTGACAGCCATCCTGAGTCGCGACCCCAATTTTTTTCTCATTAAATATATTTTTTTATGCGTTCCCCAGCTACATTTTTAATAATTTTTTTTTAAACAATTTGCTTTACTTTCTCGCATTCATTCATTCTCTCTGTCTCTCTCTCTCGCCTCTACAAAAATACATGTAATCCAATTTCATGAGTACGGCAAATGTAATGAGATGTTTTCCCTTTTCGCGGGACGGATATCTCCAACGTGTGCTCTTCGCACCGCACCAAAATCAGTTCGTGAAGAAGCTCCCGGCGCGTGAAGCGAAACGTCGGACAATCAGAAACACACACCGGTGAACCGTACAGCACAGCCCGCGAACACCTACGCAGTCGTCATACAGGCCTCGTTTGGCCATGTTAACCATAACAGCAATAATCATTGGCGGCACGTGTTTGCAATAGTGCGTGTATGTACACCACGTATTTTTTTTTACATTTTATCAGCGTCACCAAAGACAAAGTTCTCTAATTCCAGCGGCATTGCTTCAACGCAAGTAGACTCTGAACCAGGGTGGGCTTTAATTGTCTCCCCCAACACTCTCGAACTGATTGATGTTAATGGGCCAGGACGCTCAAATGATGGGAATGCGTGGTAAAGCAGATGTGAAAGAAGCTTTTAGTTATAAGTTGCGATTGGCCCCAAGTTTTTTCAAATGACGCAATTATTTTGTTAGTGAGCTTTAATAATAACAACAATAATCTGTTTCCTAAAAAGTCTTTCACATCGAGACGTCCCAAAGCACCGCACACACATTAAGATTTTAAAAAGCGACCTACGAAAACGTTTAAAAAAAAACGACGTATAAACTCGCGCAAACGCATGTAAACCTAATCGGGCTCTAAAAAAAAAACAGAGAATACAGACATCACCTAAAAACTGGCTTTCAGTGTAATCCGCGGCAATTGTTTTTTCCGCCTAATTAATTTGCGTGTTTCCTATATTTTTATTCACTGACAGTATGCGTCAATCACCATTGAACAGGAGGTAAATCCAATGCCTAACCCCACCAGACCATCCAGTCAAGTTACTGCGCTGAGTAGTGACACACCAGCTCACTGTGACCCCGGTATTACAAGTCTCCTAATTCCCAATCAATACTCCCTTTTAATTCACTCGGCTTAGAGTGCACGAGAAGGCGCCGATTGTGTGGGCGACAGAGCACACTGGGACCAGCAGGCCAGAGGTACCAGGTTCGATTCCCAGTACAGGTACCGTTGCCACCTGTCCAAATTTCCCAACATCGTCTTCGTGTTGTTTGGGGAATCTCTACATTCCTCCCCACAATATCCCTATCACTTGCGTAGCAATATATCACTGAGTCAACATATTCATGAGCCGCATATTTTTTGCCCATTTGGAAATAAGTTTTCCTAGTAGACAGCAGCCAGTTTATTTCTGTACCCCAGGACGTGGCAACACAAGATCAAGTGGCTCGACGCTCTAGCCCACTTTATTCATTCACTATCTGCCACCGGCTTTGGCGCTGTGCGTTCTGCTCACGTTACCTAATGCGTATGAAGCTGTGACATTTTTCCTCGCTCTTTATTATGCGTGTGGCTAAAGGATGGCCGAGCGTGATGAATTTCGAGGTCTCCGGTCAAATCCTCCAACACGTCCGGATTTTCCGTTGTATACAAAATAACCGACAAAATAACACAACGTAACAAAAGAACTGTTACAGAATTGTCCGGGTTTTTCTTTTAAATGTATGTTACTTGTGGCCCGCAGAGACTGGACTGACACCTTTGAATTAATGGGGAGAATAAATTTTGTGCCGGACAGAGGGAACAATATTGGTTTTATGTCTACTCCTGTGGGAGCAGACCCCAGATCGCCCAGGAGCTGGTCCACTACACTCCCTCTTGCATTACCCCCTCTGAGTCACACAGCCACCACTTACATTTTCCATATCAACGTGAAATCGAATTACTTATTTCAATTTCCTTTCGCCTTTATTCTGCGCGCGATCCTCATTCCTTCCCACCTCCCGTGACCTCCCGTGACCTCATTTTGAGGTCGCGAACTCCTGGTTCGCAACCCGTGGTCCACGTACTTTACATTATAATATTTACTGACGTTAACATTTTGCACGAAGTTTTATATATATATATACACAATAAATAATGCAGTGCCCCGCTCCCTTCCTCACCGGATACCACTAGTTTGTTAATATATTTCGTTGTATCGAGTTGCAGGGCTTTTATGTTAAACACAATTCAAGATAATGCTTTATTCTGAAACAAGAGACCGTTCCCGTTTCATTGAGTCTGACTTAGAGGTGTAGAAACAAATATCGACTGAATTGTGCTTAATCTTGTCGAATGTTGCTTTAAAAGTCAGCAATTTGTTTTATTTATTGGACGATTGACTCTGCCCAAGAAAGCTACAATTTTTGCGAGTCGTTGTATGGTTTTGTTGATCGTTTTGGAAACCTTGAAACGCAATGATTGACCAACTCAGTTGTTTTACCGGGGGGGGGGAGGGGGTCTAAACAAACAACGGATGGTTTTGGTCGTCAGTGTTTTTAAACGTAATTTATCACTCGAACAATCGCTGTGCTTTATACGCTGCAGCTCCGCCATAAGGTGTCCTCTGGAGTTCACTGGAAGCACTCTCGAGGTGTAAAACATTCAGGTTGCCGTTTACACCTGCAAGCTGGCCGGGCTCGAGACTGACGGAGCTCTGAACCGCCGCACGACCGTCGCGAGGACCCAACCGAGCCGCCGACGTCCTCGCTGTTTGTCCGCAGAAACAGCCCGAGCGCTGATCTCCGAGCAAAGTCAAGCGAGGAGTAATGAATGGAGGATGAGCATGCGTTCTGCCGTCTGCCTCGACGCGTGGGAATCGCGAGCTCGCACGGCATCGAGGCGCCGCTTTGAATGCACGTGGAGGCGTTCGAAGGGGGCGTGCAGATGACTCGGAGCTACGGCTGATTCTAGAAAAGTGAATCGTGTATAAAAATGGACAACTACCCAAAACACGGGGCGTATATGTACACCGGCACGGGGAGAAAGGTTCAAGCGTTTCGATAGCTGGGTATAACGGAATGCAAGACGATGTTTTCGGAGGTTAGAGCTGGAAAGGCAACGAGGTTCCAAGCATCTCAGACGGATGACAAAATTATAATTTGGAACCTCTGCTCAAATTTCCAACCATCGAAGATGTTGCCTTCAAGCACACCATGCTATATAAATTTATTTTGTCTTAAGAAGTGGGTTTTTGTTTGCTTTTTTTTGCATCTAGAATGGCTTCTGTTAACAGACCACCGTGCGTGCGTTGGCGCAGTCAGACCCTCATTTCATCACTGGCGGTGGATAACAGCGCAGGCATTAGCAGCGAGCGCTCATTACTCTCACCGACCATGCTCGTGGCCAACGGAAACCTCACGGCTGCTACTTAGGCTAAACCCTCCAAGGCCAGCGAGCCAGAGACAGACAACGAGCGGAGCTCTCAATGTGTTCGGCGGGCGACAATCATTAAATCCCGTTTCTCCCACGCGGAACCCATCTATCCCTTGGATTTCCGAGCCGCTGAACACCTGACCTCGTTTGTCAAAAAAACCCAAAAACTCCAGAACTTGTACACGGCCCCATTCGCTCGAAGAATAAGTCGATTATAATTCTTCGTCAGCCATCATCGTTTCAAAGCCTAAATAGACCGTACCTTAGAACTATAAACACGATTACGAAACCCTTGTTTGTTTTTAGCACAGCAATTAAAAGTTATACTATTGCGGTACTGTCATTGTTGGTATGAAGTTCGAGCCGTTTGTACTTTGTCATTGATTGTATTCCTACGACTAACCGTTCTTTGTAGGCGTGTTATTTCTCGCAAATAACTGTTACTGGAATGTTGGAAATATTCCTGAAATATCACCGCTTCAAAATTCACAAGGTTAAAAAGCTATATAGTATACTCAAAACAGCAGCAGACACGTGTATGCACTGGTACTGGAAGCCACTTGTGTTGAAATTAAAACTATTAATGTTAATAGAACAGTCTTTTGTCTGATCACGTAAGAAAGTATGACGGCTGGTCAGTGATTTTTTTAAAATTCTTAAATTCAGTAAAATCTCTAGGATGTGTTTGTTGGTAGGGGCTTTCAAGGACACATGTGAACATTTTCCGTCAAACGTCAATCTGAGTCCAGGATTCTTGCGTGCCAGCGAGCAAATCCTGGGTTCAGGTGTTAAGCGTTGCGTGGGACGATCTTGTGTGGAAGAGAGAGCGAGGCGGGCGGGCGGGGGGGGGGGCCCAAACTTTTCTTGTCGTTTAATTCTGTGATTTTGAGTTCGTCGATTGTAGACGCGGGTTTATATTCGTCTACCGTTTGTGGATATCCTCGTGACGGAGAACCTTGTAGATGATCCAGTAGAAGATGTTGAAGATGAGGAAGGCGAGTGGAAAGGCGGCACGTGAGACGGTGTCTATGCGCTTGGCACGGTCCACAAACTTCTTCTTGATGGCATCTTGAGAGGGCATCGGCGCGGGGGCTGCGTTGGTCGCATTCACCCCCTTTACGGACATGCTGTCTTTGGCTTGCAGACATTGCCCCATGCCATACATGTTGAAGCCCCGCTCACGACCGTCCTCGTCCTGCGAATGAACACGTTTCGCAAGTTATCTTCCCCAAGCATGTACGTCACCACATGACGCTTGAGATTTTAGGCCATTCTAATTCTGCACCTGCGGTAGAGCCAAAGTGTCTGCCTACACATTGATTTCCTGCTGTCCTAATGTTACGCGCGTGTTTGTACAAGAGGACAGTGGATATTCCCAGAGAAAGGAGATATTAAAATTCAAGGCAATGAGACTTAACGCGTATGACATTGTTTGCTCGGTTAACATGGGGCTTCTAATGATCCAAACGGTGGGCTGGTGAATGTGACTTTAAAAATTACTTGAAGCGCTCTCATTGCCTCGTACTTTCATACAAAGTCGGAGCATTTCTCTAGGGTGAATCAGACAGCCCACGTGTTTCATTATAAAAACCAAGTGTGATCTGAAAATATTTTTTTTATTTCAGATCCATCAGAGTTCACGGCAATTCGTTTAAGGCTCAGGATAAACAATATACAATAGAGAAAGGTGTCTATAGAATGCTGCATGCAATACCCTGTAAATACTCTGCTTAGACAATTTTTAAGTGGTTTTGAGTCAAGATCTCGAAGCTATCGACCAGATTATATCTGTCAACTAATGGCAACCGGAAGATAATGCACAATAAATAGTGCAAGTATCGAACATTTCATGACCATGGTTTTCAGCAGAAATGTAAATACCCAAAGATGCGTTACTCAACTATTGTTACAGCTTATAAACCTTGAGACTGGACAACATATAATGTTCACATTAAGCCTGGTAGCAAGTGGCAGAAGATAACGTGTAAATATGAAAGTGGCTTGCGAATTGACAAAATGAATGATCGGACACAATTGGGGCCTTTTTCCAAAATAACGTTGTCACATTAAACGCTGGGATAATTTGGCACCAAGTTTTCCCCAACATTCGAAGTCGCCTGGACTGCAAATCTCCCGCGCACTCACAGCATGCACAGAACACGTTTTCCCACGGATGCCCGCTGTCGCATGCACGGTGCCGCCGCCACGTCGGGCCTACGTGAAGCACCACGTGGCGCGGCGGCCAAGGGTCGGTGCAGGGAATGTCAACAAAAAAACAGCACTGCGTGAGCCAGCGACGGCGAACGGGGCAAAAGGGGGGCTCCTGTGTTCGGCATTCGCCGAGAGGCGACTGCCTGGGTTTAACCAGAGACCGGCAAGGTGTCCTTGTGCAGCGGCAGGTGGCGGTGGTACGGAGAACAGGGGGTAGCACGGAGGGTGTCTGTGTCATGGAATCTCATGCAGGAACCTCATCGGCTCTGATTGCTTAGCGAGTCCAACGGACGTGTTAACAGCTCCATGGCAAATAGCTCTTTGGCAGAGCGCCCGACTCACTATGATAAGAATCCAGGTTCAATTCCCTGTTGGGGACCAGCTCATCGCGTCATTTCTCTGAAGCTGGATGCATTGGGTAGCCATTCTCTATAAATAGATCGGTTGTCTTTTTTCACCATACGAATGTGGATTTTCCATCATCAAAGATCAAGGACAACCAACCAGAGATGAGCTCCGCTCAGCACCCATTGAGCAAGGGGACACCGATATTTTTAGATGTAGAAATATATACCCGTTACAAACAAACACAATTTCAAATTGCAGTCTTTTGTCAATCCACTGCTGGGTGAAGGCCTCCCCCACGTTGTAGGACAACCGTGGGGCTTGTTTAACCGTACTTGACCACACCGGTTGATGCAGGTTGGTTAAACGGTGGGGGTAGAGGCGGGAGCCCAAACCTGGTTCGAATTCAACTCGCCACGTGCTTCAACCACGTTAGCCACGGCACAGGAATCGAACTCGGGTCGTCAGCCCAGCGCAGCACAACAGCGGCGCGCTAACCGCTCAGAACATTTTCAGGATAATTTCAACGGCGAGAGCGGACGTGTTAGGGGTAAAACATTCACAAGAACGGGGACCAAACATAATTTCATTCTTGCAAAGGTAACCGGTGTGACCTTTGCAGCAATGAAACGGGCACCGTTTAAGCAAGCAAGGGCACGGTTCTAAACGCCGACGTTAGTTGTTCAAGTTTTTAATTAAACCGCACGAGAGAAAGGTAAAAAAAAAAGAAGCGAGGTTTGTGGGGTGGGAAGGCACCTTTTTTACCCGTGTGCCCGACTGGTAGATTTGAACGGACGCCCCATGACAGGGATCGCTTCTCCTTAAGCCGTTGGAGCGACGGACGTTCTCTAAGCCCTCATTCTGAACAAGCGGCCCCTGCTCAGGCTGATTGGCCGCCCGGGCGGTTGTTGCGCGGGGGTCCGCAGCGCGCCGCAGTATCGGGGCGGGGAAGACAGCGCACGCGGATTAATGGGTTGGTGGGGCGTGCGCACGCACGCGAGACCGACAAGAGTTCATCCGCCGTAGCCTTAACAGACCGCACGGGTCAAGTGCCGTCTGCGAGCACCTATGAAGGTCAACACGGCGAACGAGGGGGTGGTGGTGGTCGGCAAACACGCTCGGCCGCCGTCGTCTGCCTAGCGGCGATGTTCGGACACCGCACCAGGTGCTGGTTTGAGGCTGAATCGACCTCGCGGAAACCCAGGAGCGGTTCAGAGAATCGTCACAGGTGTTGACCGTGAGTGGGAATCGAACTCGTGTCGCCGGGTTCGCGGACCGGTGCGCTGACAGCGACACGACGGTTCCCCAGGCGCGCGCACACGCGCAGAGACACAGGAGGCGGACACGACACAGCATCATACGTTAGACTGTTCCCCAGGCGCGCATAGGCAGCAGAGACACGGGAGGCGGACGCGACACAGCATCACACGTTAGGCTGTTCCCCAGGCGCGCACACACGCGCATAGGCAGCAGACACAGGAGGCGGACACGACACAGCATCACACCTTAGACTGTTCCCCAGGCGCGCACACACGCGCATAGACAGCAGAGACACAGGAGACGGACACCGCATCACACGTTAGACTGTTCCCCAGGCGCGCACACACGCGCATAGGCAGCAGAGACACAGGAGGCGGACACGACACAGCATCATACGTTAGACTGTTCCCCAGGCGCGCACACACGCGCATAGGCAGCAGAGACACAGGAGGCGGACACGACACAGCATCACACCTTAGACTGTTCCCCAGGCGCGCACACACGCGCATAGACAGCAGAGACACAGGAGACGGACACCGCATCACACGTTAGACAGATTGCGATCGCCGTCCACACGATGTTTGTAATCGCGCGCAGCCAGATTGGTTTTTATTTTTTATGTCTCCCAGGTAGGAGACTCGTGACAAGGGAATTGCATCCAAATGTTGTAATTTAATTTCCTCCTGAGATGACACGGAGTGATTTTGATAACCGAATTCAACAGCGTGGCGTGCAAACAATTTTGAAAGCATTGCTTGCATCGTAAGCTCTGAGATTAAATGACGCGAAAATCAACCTCCTTTGAAAACAAACAGGCAGAACGAGGTGAAAATCGAAATAATTCATCGTCAATATCAATGCCCGCTTAATTCTGTAAGGGTAGCGGGGGGCGGAGCCTATCACGGCAGACACAGGGCGCAAGGCGGGTTATAACCCATGATGTTACGCCAGTACATCGCGGGGCACTGAGAGTAATTTACTCAGCAGGCCACTTAATCTAGACAGCAGGGTGTCTTTGGAGGGTGGGAGGAAACCTGAATACCTGGGGAAAACCCACGTGGACACAGGGAAAACGGGCAAAATCCGCACAGAAATGCACATGAACTTGGAATCGAACCAGGGATTCTTGCTGTGAGGCGACAGCGCTATTCACCGCGCCGTCCTAATCCAAACAGTCACCATTCCAAATGAGCTCGGGCCAATCTGACAACAGGGTTTATGTACATGACATAAGTAAAAGAAGACAGTGAGATTTACTCGAGATTGCTTGTATGGTATTGGTGAGACGTTCCACGTGCTGTAGCCACGGAGATCAATTGTGGCATTCTTAAACTCAATAACCTGCACTGCCACCTGAATAAGATGCCTCTCACGAGGTTATCGGTGGATACGTGAAGTCTACATTTTCCCAGTAGCCGTAGACAAAGCAGGGTCCGGTCCTCGTTGCAGAACGAGGCCCCCCTTTCTCCCCCTCCCCTTGCTCCCTCCCCCATACCCCCGCTACCGAATCACGGCCAAGAGGGGGAAGATCACCTGGCACCGGGATTTTTTTTTTGGGGGGGGGGATGGGGTTGGGGTGCTGGGGAACCCCTGAGCTCCACCGCGTGCCGACAGCGCCGGCGAAACGTAACCGATCCTCGCTCACGGAGCCAACCCGACGCGGCTGTGATTCTTCATTTCGCTCTCTCCACTCACCTGATTCCTCTGCCGGCGGCGACGGATACGAATCAGTTCCTTGTGCTGGCGCGACACGAAGTTAACCCCGGCGTACTCGAGCAGGGCGGCGAACACGAACAGCAGGCACACGGCCATCCAGATGTCGATGGCCTTCACGTAGGACACCTGTTCGAGGGGGACATCGGTGTTCGAGTTTTCCGCGGCGACGTTGGTTGCGGCGGAGCGGGGGGGGGGGGGGGGGGGAAGGGGGGAGCGGTGGCACCACGCGAGTCGCACAGAGATTGTCCTGCGCAACCCGAACTAAAATCCCCCCGGATGGACGATGATTAATATTGCAGTAGAAATTACCCAGTAAGCTTGCAAGCTCTGCATGTGAGATTCCTGCGACGCAACGCTGGCTCCTATCTTTAACGCTGGCTCCAGTCTCTAATGCTGACTCCTTTCTCTTACACTGGCTCATGTCTGGAGCACTGGCTCCTGTCTCAAACACTGTCTCCTGTATCTAACACTGGCTCCTGTATCTAACACTAGCTCCTATCTTTAACACCGGCCATGTCTGGAAGACTGGCTCCTGTCTCAAACACTAGGTCCTGTATCTAACACTGGCTTTTATATCTCACACTAGCTCCTATTTCTAACGCTGCTCCTGTCTCGAACGTTGGCGCCTATCTTTACCTCTGCCTCCTATCTCTAACACTAGATAGATAGATGTTTATAATTGCAGCAGAAACTACCAAGTGAGCTTGCAAGCTCTTATGGTGGGATTCCTGCGACATAACAAACGTTCGAAATGCAAACAATGTAGAGGCCATGGGAATGTGTTCATCACTTGGTGGGTTGAGAATGGTCGGAATTTAATTAATTTAGTTCTCATTGCACTAATAATAATATTTGCATTACTAAAGCGCCTTTCGTTAAGAAAAATAATATAATGACTGAAGGATGTTTCAAGTATTGCGAATGCGATATCCGCTACACTGCTAAGATTTATGAAATGTCAATTCCTGAAAGTATGCTTCAAGCATGATTTTCCTCCTGCACAGACCAATATCACATTTCTAGCAAACATGAAAAAAACCCCACACATTTCCTCTGAGTCAGGGTTTAAGTTCTATTTTTTTTAAACATTAATTTAATTCACAACTTTCTAATGATTGATGTTGCACGAATCTGCCCCCACGTTTGTTTTGTCTGGAAATCGACATTCACTGCTGAAATCATGAAGTCCTGGAACGCTGTGTGGCTGAAGTCAAAATTACTTTCATATCTGTTGATGGATATGGGAGGAGACACTGCTTGTTTTGTTATTTGCGCTCTCCACAATGACACTAATTTTTATTTGTGTGGGCAGGGAGACCTAACGAGTCGATTGGCCATTATGTATCTACTTCCAGATGAAGGCATCCTATAGCCATAGCCATACAGGGTGCGGCAAGCATAGCTTTACCGAGAAGACTTGTGTTTACATTTTGCTGCATTTATTTGGCAACAATGATTTTAATTTATTGCAATAGTAAAATGCAACACGTGTATTGAACGTGATGCAGAACGCTCTGAACTAAGACTGTAATAACTAATAACCCTTTGTCCTCGCTAAGTGATGTCATTATTCTCGGTAAAGCAACTTATCACGCACCCTGTATAACTATTGCGTAAAGCAAACATTGATCCATCTGGCACCGACGCACGAGCTGATTTCATCACTCCATCTCCGCGGTGAAGGTGCTCGCAGATATTGTTCCCGATTTGCCTGCCGCCCCAGTGCTTCTCAGCCACCAGCCACCAGCGGCACGTACTGCCCAATGAGATGGCTCTTGCGTTCACGTGTTGCTCATTGTGATTCCAACGAGGTATCTCTGCATGCTCAACTAGTATGGATATTGCACGCCACCAGTGGTTTACAACTTGGAATGAAATGAGTTTTATAGAGGAGTCGAGTGCATTATCCAAACAGAAAAAAGATGCCGTGACGCGTTCACAAACACACGCGCGCACAGACACAGCCAAGAAACATGGATCTGCGTAGGCGGTGAATACAAGTCTCATCTCATCTCATTGTCAGAAGCCCTTTATTCCTGCACAGGGTCTCAGTGAGCCGGAGCCTATCCCAGTAGACACAGGGCGCAAGGCAGGGATATACCCGCGATGTGACGCCAGTCCATCACCGGGCACTGCGGGCAGCAGCATGTTTTTTGGACTGTGGGAGGAAACGGGAGCGCCCAACGAAAACCCACGCGGGCACGGGGAGAGAACTCGCAAACTCCACACAGAAAGGCACCCGAGCCGAGATTCGAACCCGGGACCTTCTTGCTGTGAGGAGGCGACAGCGCTACCCACTGGGCCACCGTTCCGCCCTGAATACAAGTCACGTTATCGAAAGCCACACGTTAAGCTCGGCGCGTCACACGCACCACTATTAATGTTGGCAGCATCACGCACGGCCAGAGAGAGTGCTCTCTGGTGTTGAAAAGGATCACTGTTTTGTTTATCAGGCTGAGCTTCCCTAGGGGAGGCACTGCGCTCACTCGGGGCAAAGCGCGTGTGCGCGCTCGAGAGCAATAAGACAACGGTCCTCTGTTGAGCATTACCGGACCACAGAGTCAAGTGTTGTTTGCGAGCACCAATTAAGACCGACACGCCTTCATACGTGGGTGTCGCCAGACACCAAAGCAGGTAATCGTTTGAGGTTTGAGGCTGAGTCGATCTAGGGGAGGCTCTGCACCAATTTAGGAAAAAAAATAAATCATCACCGGTGCTGGCCGTGAGCAGAGTTTGAACTCGGGTCACCCAGCGCGCCAACCGCTGAACCACCGCTCCCCCCCCCCCTCCACGCTCGGCGCGCACACGCGCACGCAATACTTCCATCCGCCAGCCCTCGGCACGAAAACACAGCAAACGAACAAGCGACGTTTCGGGCCACGGCCCTCGGTCTCACTTTAGGCAGGGAGGCGCGGGAGCCGGAGCTCTGCGTGGTCATGGTGAGCACCGTGGTGATGCCAAGGGCCACCCGCGCCGGCGCCGCGTCCATATTGATCCAGAAGGACACCCAGGACAGGATGACAATGAGCAGACTCGGGATGTACATCTGGATGAGGTAGTAGCCCATCTGCCGCTCCAGGTGAAACTTGACCTCGATGCAAGTGAACTTGCCTGCAGGTGGAATTCAAGTGGGGTTGGAGGAGGGAGGGCGGTGGAGCAGGGGGGGGGGGGTTCCGTTTAGCCGCAACGAGCGATAAGCGAAGGGTAGTAACTGTTTAGCCCGGGGTTGGCTATTAAGATTGGGAAATGTGATCTCGACTATCACGGATTTATCCGGTTTGCGGATTAACTGTTGCTAATTTGCGCTCGCGTTGGTGTCATTGGGAGCTGCTCCTCACTCGCCAGAAGTCCTTGACGAGGGGCTGTGACGAAGGACTGTCACGAGGGGCTGTGACGAAGGGTTGTGACGAGGGGCTATGACGAGGGACTGTGACGTGGGACTGCGACGAGGGGCTGTGACGAGGGGCTGTGACGTGCGACTGTGATGAGGGACTGTCACGAAGGGCTGTGATGAAGGACTGTCACGAGGGACTGTCACGATGGATTGTGATGAGGGGCTGTGACGAGGGACTGTGACGTGGGACTGCGACGAGGGGCTGTGACGTGCGACTGTGATGAGGGACTGTCACGATGGATTGTGATGAGGGGCTGTCACGAGGGGCTGTCACGAGGGGCTGTGATGAGGGACTGTGACCAAGGCCTGTCCCCATAGGGGGCCACACGTCGTCAAGCAATTCTGTTTACTCGACTAACAACAGGACCGTGACATTCTCTATCCACCGCATATTTCCATGTGGGTAATCGACATGGTTGTCTTTATATGCCAAACATCGGTTTCGTTTTGCAATCGTGTTTGTCTTTGTTTAATTGTGGCCAAAGCCTCCCACGCTGCCAAATTTCCCCAAACAACCGAGGGTTTGTCTGCGCGTTGAGCTTGTGTTACTTGTTCGTGACGTAAAGCGATTCACTCTGTGCATCGTGAGATTTAAAAAAAAAAAGTGATATTTGTCAATGAATCCATTTACCGTTCCACTTCAATTAAATTAGCAATTAGTCGCTTGAGCCTGATATCCCATAAAATATACTGCACGGGTGATCTCAGTCACAAGCACTCGGTCACAGTACACCTGACGATGCCTCCAATGTGGGAGGTGAAACGTCGTGAAGGAGAGAGGAGGAACGCTCGACACGGCCATCCCGTATCGAGCCGTATTAAAACCTACATCAGTACACATTGTCGAATAAGGAAAAGGATAGTTTTGTTGAACAAAGGCATACAATGTTAGTTGTTTTAATGTAATTTGTGTCAATCTCTTATCGTTTTCAGATTCACAGTACTGGGTTTAATAAATACCTCCCATTACGAAGGCAAAATGTATATGCGCACAATAATAAATAGAATTTAATATTTAAGGTTACACTAGTAATGACAACAATTACGGGTTGGAAGATTACATAGTGTACTAATTAGAGTGGATTTAATTCGATATGTACAGTGTTTCAAGCAAGTCGGGAGTCATTGGGGCTGATTGGAATTTCTGCGCGTGCTATTACAAAATTCTTAGTCTGGGAAAAAAGATAAGAAATAAAAATGTCAAATGCTTTAATAACGGACACATATATATTTCAACAGCTTCATGTGCTTCCACACATATATGGAATCACTCAATAGCTGTTCAATAATAAATGCATTTCTAATGCTAAGTTCTATTGACATTCTTCATATTGGGCAGTGCACACTGGAAATGTGAAAAAAAGCGAATTTAATAAAAAAAATACCAATTTTAAAACGGCCACCGATGGCACGTGACCTCTATAAGGCACCAACATTGTTAAATTATTACTCGCATCTTAATGCGTTATTAATGTGCGTCTTCGTTTTGGAATAGGTCACCTGGTACAGAAAGAAAGAAAGAAACAAACATTCTGAAGTACATTGCGATGGACAAAATATTATTTACGTTTAGAAACATACGAGCAGGTGTACCTCCTCGTCCAATCATTGGTTTACACGGACACCTGTATTCATCATTGTTTGTGTCCCTAAATTACCTTGAGCAAGAAATGTCTGTTGTGTCAATGGACACGCAACAACACGTGGCTTAAATGGAGTTCGCGGCCAAACGGGGACACGGAGCCCATTGTCAATACCCTGCTGCGTTGAGGCAGAGGCGGCAGTGAGCCGGCACGGTCCGGTAAGAAAGTGTCCAAAGTATTCAGTACGGTACAGGTGGGAATGGGGGTTGGGATACGAGTCCACCGATAAGATAATTAAGTTATGTTCACCCTTGGATGAAGGCGCTCCCACTCCGTGTGTGGTAGTGGGAGTTGTTGGGCCATTGTTTATCAATGCTACTCAGGAAGTATATGCCTCGCGGGGTATAGAAGTTCAGTACAACAATGGCTTTTGCTGCACCACTGTTGAACACGCGCTAGTTTTGTACAACGCTTTGCAACCTATGTGTGAAATTCCCTTCATAAATATGCATTATTATTATTATTATGATTGTAGTAGCAGTAGTAATAATGGCTGTTTTAAAATTCCAAGCAGCAGTTTGCAAAGTGAGTTCCAGTCCTGTTTAACGCTGCACAGAGCTACAGCCACAGGGCACTTTACATCAGCAATTGCGTTTCTGTTAATGTATTTAATCGTGTTTTTTAAAAGCATACATCTCATCTCATTGTCAGCATCGCTTAATCCCGTACAGGATCGCGGTGAGCCAGAGCCTATGCCGGCAGACACAGGGCGCAAGGCAGGAAATACCCACGATGCGACGCCAGTCCATCACTGGGCACTGCGGGCAAATTAGTCTGCAAGCCAATTAACCTATGCAGCAGCATGTTTTTTGGACTGTGGGAGGAAACCGGAGTGCCCGGCGAAAAGCCACGCAGACACGGGGAGAGAACTCGCAAACTCCCACACAGAAAGGCACCCGAGCCGAGATTCGAACCCAGGACCTTCTGCTGTGAGGCGACAGCGCTACCCACTAGGCCACCGTGCCACCATAAAAGTATAAATTTTGAACCATTGTGCTGACCCAGTGTCCCCTCTCTTTTGGATGTTGTCACGGAATCTTTGATATCTTATTGTATTTCATGCTACACTTTAATCCCATTATAATAGCATTTGAATTTCAGCCACCACACTTTTGAGAATAACTGCTTCGATATAAAGGGTGGAAAATAGCGATGTGACCAGCGCTGCACGCGTGTATTTATATTTCAAGCTATTCATACAGATGTCTCGAGGATTACTATGCACGTGAAACGCAATAGCTCATTCAGTCGGTCGGCTTTCATTTAAGCTGGAAGCAACCGTTAAGATATGCACCTCTTTTCAACAGTTGTCTAGTGGAGAGGTGTAAGCAAGTCACAACATTTCAGGGCACCGGGGGGGGGCAATTTGGTGAGCAGGACAATAAACTTGGGCAGCAGCGGCGGCGTGTCTCTGGACTGTGGGAGGAAACCGGGGCACCCGAAGAATGTCCGCGCAGACACAAGCGTCAAGCCGGCGTTGGCTCGTGAGCCTGCATAATTACAAGCGGGGTGCCAGCATCAAACAAGAGCGCACACAGCTGAACGTGATGTAAATGATAACTTGCGGACGCTTTCATTGCGAAGAACAAACAAGGACGACAAACGTGCACTTGCATCGATTTTTGCGATCCTCGGCAGTGCGCCCTTGCTCTCGGGAAGAATTCCACTGACAGCGATAAGGATAGCGAGCGCGTCAGGCCACGCAACGCGTCGCCGGTTTGTGCAAAAGTTGCTGTACGCACGGCATCGCCTGAACGAGAGTCGCCGTGGTCCGCGACGGACGGACGAACTGAACTAACGCGTTAGCGCAAGCACTGTTGTTCGAAATGCAGCGAAACTCGGGGTGTGCACGGTGCATGGCAGTGAAGTTTATCCAACAAGAAGGCCCGTTGTTCGAGCACGCCGTCACGTACACAGCAATGCCGACGAGCGTGAAGAGAGTGGGATTTAGAGCCTTTCCCCATCCGATTCGTCGAAGGCAAAGCAAGGAAAGTCGGAGAGCAGGAGCGTCGCCGGTACCTGTGTTGTAGTGTTTCGTGCAGTAAGCCAGGTCCTTTTCATCCTTCAGCACGAACTGTGGAAGCGTTAATCCTTCAGCTACCTGCACTGCCCCCTCTTCCTTCCACTCAAATACGAGGTCGTTCATCGTGTACCCAACTGTGGAGAGAAGACGGGCGGGATACGTGTTTGACTGCGACGCGCGCGAGCCCGCGCTGCCGCGCTCCCGTAAATTGTGCGGAAAAAAAAAATAATAATCTGTGTAGCGATGTAGGTTTTCAACGGCTCGATACGTGGCGGTCGCTTCGAAAAGCTGCTCCCTCGGGACAGCCGCGTCGATCGCTCCCCCTCTCTCCACCTCGCGACGTTTCGCTTCGCGCGTTAGAGGCATCCTCAGGCCTCTGACGTGTAGGGCGAAAAACGTCGCGAATGCGAGGAGAGGGAGCGATCGACTCGACGGAGGGCGAGGGAGCGATCGACGCGGCTGTCCCGAGGGAGCAGCTTTTCGAAGCGATCGTCAAAGCAGATCTGTGTGTGGTTTTATTTTCTTGTTTTGCCGCTGCTGGCTCTTGTCGGTGATTTGCACCGCAACGCTTACAGCTCTCCAGCTGCATGGCGCACGTCTGGACATCCATTGGAAAATTCTTCAGGTCCATCGGGCAGGACAGCGTCAGCGTCAATCTGCACAGTCGTTAGGAAGCGTAAACCGTAGAAAAATTAGTTCACAGCTGTCCCGAAGCAGCGCAAACGCGTTTCTCTCGTGTTTACGGCGAGACTTCAAATCAGCTTTAGCCGTGCTATCTCTCTTTTTTGGGGGGGTTTATATATATATATATATTTTTTATTTATAATTTCACCTTTTTCCTGCGCTCCTCTCTGCCACTGCGTTATCGCCTTGTTTCGCACGCTGCTGGATATTCGTTGTTTAAATTTATCACAAGTCCCCGTGTCAAACTTCATACCCCGCGGGCATAGCGGGGTTGTGTGATGTCTCGCAGGGAGATGAGTGTGTGCTATCTCCGCTCAAATGTGCGGCAGTAGGAAACAAAGCACATTCGACTGGTTTTAGAATAATGCACTTGTGGTGTAATCGGTTTAATTTCTACAACAAACATTTGTTTAACACACTAATCATTCAGCCAATTAGCACCACTTTCAGTGGCGCAATTAGCTTCTCGTCTGCTTCTAAATTAATTATTTACACTGATGAAAGTAGGAAGCCGTTCATCTTAACATGGCATCTCCGACGTCTAATTACAAAAAAAAAGCCAATAAATTACATTAATAAAATAATTAATTCCACATATTTTAATTACTTTTCATAGCTGTTCTTTCACGATGTCACTCACCCGCCACGTTGGAGGCATCGTTAAAATAGAGACGGCACACTCGATACGGCTGTCCTGAAAGAACAGCTATGGAGAGCACTTCTCAAACATCGAGCAGTGACAAAACCGACATCACTGCAGTTCCCAGCATTCTCGATTTATACTTCGCCGCTCCGATTGGTGGATGAGAGACTCAGATTGCCGCCGATGCTATCGGTGACTTTGAAACAAACGTCCTTAACCAGTTTAACGGCCCAGCGTGCCACCCTTTTGACGCCACAAACATTCAATCACCTCGGCATACATCGCAAGCAGACCTCGATGACAGCTATGCAGGCAAACAACTACCGCCACGGGCTTACGCGCGCGCGTCGTTAGGACCGGAGAAACCTGCCTGATGCTGTAGAGAACATTGCCGTTCTTGAATATACGCAGCAGCTTATTGTCAGTGGTGACCTCGTGGAAATTCGCCCCCTTCTCATTTGCAAAAAACAAATCGGGCTTCCAGATGGAGTCGAGCATGGAAGGGTCGAGGTCCAGAGAGTCGTCCGGGTACTCGCTGTAGGCCAGCCGATGGTCGTTCCACTGCTGCCGCAGGAAAATGTTGACCCTGTAGTCCTGCGCACAGGGAGCACGGCGGCCAGAGGCTGAGCGCGAGAAGACATTGGCGCTCCGGGTGCGCAGAGACAAGGAGCAGAGAGAAATGTCACCTTGCACGGCCGAGCGCAGCTAAATATCGGCGAGGGCACACGGCAGGAGATTCACAATTAAGGCCACCTCTATACACTGCCTGTAAATTTCAGGTTCGCAATCAAAGCGGTTCGAACGAGCCCACTACCGTCCGATTTCATTTCTCGAGGTAAGCTCGAATTCAGCTGGTAAATAGTTGGATGGGTGAGTATCGGGGTATGGCAGGTGTGGTTGGAAAAGATCGGCAATGTGGCCAACACACGGCCGTGCTGACTTGCAATCCCCTTGTTAGGCAAAAGCTTTCCTTCGGTTCTCCGAATTCCTTCCACGTGCAGCCAAACAATGATTCGGGACATCAGACAAACATCCCAGTTTTGGCCACGACCAGTCTCACGAAAGACTCTGTGGATTCTGTGATACTGTTCTGGGTAAATAATTGGTCTTGTTATTGTCCGAGGGCGGCAGTGTGCACCGCTCTGAGTGTATCGCACACGCGTTCAAGACCATTATCCGCGCAGCTGGCTGATGTCTCGTTACCGTGTTTACACTCGGCAAATGGCCGTGAACAGTTGCGACCGAATGGCAAACGCGTTTCAAAATCACGTCATGCTGCGATTAAACAACGTAATGGTCTCGGGACGCCTCAAATGAACTGCACGTGAAACGTTGCGCCCCTTCAATGTCTCCACGAGTTTCAATCCAGTAGCGAATATTGACTGTGACAAGGAAAGCGCGGCCCCTTTGTCGTGCCAAGTAATTTGCATGGGGTAGTCTGTTTAACCCACTCCTTCATTTAATTCCACTTTCGAGACCAATATTCAAAGGAATAGTCTTTGAACAAACGCGACATTAATTTGTTCCTTACCACCATCACCTAGCAGTGTCCTCCCGCAGCCATACACAAGCATCTGCTGCCTCCTCCATGGTCCGTTAATAGGTCGATTACATCAAAACCCCGATGGTTTGGAGAAGTTGATTGCCGAGGGCATGCTCGTGAGCTGTGTTTCGATAAACAGATGAAAGTGTTCACTGCCTTTGGTGGTGCGGATGGCAGGGGAGTTAAGGGCATCGTGGTTAAAATGTGAAATTACATTCAAACGCAAAGCCAATGCTAAGGACTGGGGAAAATGAAATTATGCAGAGGGTATGCATAATGAAGGTGTGGGTCATTATATAAAAAAAAATCGCAGTTTGCGCTTTTCAATTGAAACATTGGCGATGTGTTTTCTTGCAGGCGTCATTTGTTATTTTTACCCAAAGAGTGAGTGACCTTCAATAGCATTTTATCATATTCTCTGGGTTATAAGTTGCGCTTTACCGTATAATTTAAAGCAAAGGTTGGAGATGCATTTCATAATAGGGTAAGTGTGTGTGTGTGTGTGTGAGACCATATTTGCACAACGTTATTCCTTAGCCTTATTTGTTGGGGAGCAGTGGCGCATTGCAAAATGCAACGCCTGATGCCTGCCCGTGGCCAATACGAATAAATAACGATACAATTTGTAACGCGCCGTGCAAATTCCACTTCTGGTCACAGACGAGACGCGGATGTGGAGGCGGAGCGAGGAAACCGCAGAGAGACAGCGAGGGGATCAGCCGGCGCCAACCCACCAGACACTGCTTCATATATATCACGATGTTATCTGCCAAAAGCAACGGCAAAAATCTGAACTTGGTCCTGGGTTGCACCGAGATTAATTCAGTCTGTGCAGGTCTTTATAGGTGCTACTCGTTAACAGCAACAGTATGTTAAGGGTATGGTCAAGCCTTTGTCATAACTCTGTTCATTTGGGGGCGCATATTCCTTTGCGGTACATTAAATTCTTATTAAAAACATTAGATTTTCTGAAATATCAATCGGATTGGTGTCACCCACACAACGGTACGTAAGTGGGTGCATTTGTTCTCACAGTGAGCCCTTGGGGGGGGTAAGACTCGTGCGATACATATCCAAGTGTGTGTTGGTATATACCACATATTGTTTACTCGCTGATCTTAAAATCTAATATTTTAGCAATGTATGATACTCTCGTGGATACGCTGTGTAATGCGCAGCGCACAGCACGCATCACAGAGTATAATGGCTGCGTCGTTGATATGATTATCTGCCAGTGTGCAAAAATAACGAGCAAAAAAAAAGGCACAATCCAATTATTGAGATCCACGTTTATATTTTCAGGAATTTGAATTTTAAGAAATGTTTCTTGTTTCCCACCAATGAAATGGGGCATCAACCATTGATATTTTAAATTAAAAGAAATTATTAGATGTATATTTAAAGTGAGACTTTGATATCTTCAAAGTCAAGTAATTTGTTGATAATTTGCAAATTGAAATCCCATCAATATCATTAAACATACACGTGCCAATTAGCTGCGTTGGCAGAGTCATATGTGATTTAACAACATTTGTTATAGAAATGTATCGATGCACCACACGATAACATATGCTTCCATACAGGCCTACCGAGCATCATATTTTTATGAAATATAATTGCAATGAATCTTGGGCAGGCATGTCGTGGTGTAAAAGCAAGGCAAGGTAAAGGTGCAATGAGTCAGTTATGAACGTTATCACACGTGTTATCACGCTTGCAAATATATGTTTTCATGCGTCGATTGAACAATCGCAGGAACCTTTGGCAGCAAACATTTCCACATAATTAAGTAAGGGTGACTAGATGTCTAAAAGAAGAGTGTCAAGGTCTCATATCATTGTCAGAAACCGCTTAGTCCTGTACAGGGTCGCGGTGAGCCGGAGCCTATCGCGGCAGACACAGGGCGCAAGGCAGGGACACACCTACGATGGGACGCAAGTCCATCACCGAGCAGCATGTTTTTTGGACTGAGAGGAAAATGGAGTACCCGGTGAAAACACACGCGGACACGGAGAGAACATGCAAACTCCACACAGGCACCCGAACCGAGATTCGAACCCGGGACCTTCTTGCTGTGAGGAGGCGACAGCGCTACCCACTGGGCCACCGTGCCGCCCAGTGTTAAGCTCTTATAACACCAAATGGACACCTGACTGGGCCCACACCAGAACCAGCTTTCTGTACAGAAAACGGTTTCCAGGACAACGCATACATTATCAAAGTATTTTACTTGCATGTTTTCCCACAAGTGCGTGTGTTTTTTTTGCAAATTAGACACTTTGTGAAAGGTGTCTATTTGATCTATTAAGATCTTAACGCGTCCTGTGTAATTGCCAGAAATGGTAAAATCTCCTACTCTTTACATGGTTCTACTGACAAAAAGATGCCCTTAGCCTAAAGGGTAAATGAGTTGTAAACAACGATGGAATCAATGTTCGTGTCACTCACCATTGTAGTCTCTGCTATTGAACCAAAGCTGTTGATAAATATGTTGCAGGTAACATTAACTGGATAACCTGCAATCGAAACAATGGACAAAATAAATAATTGTTAATACATCTTTGAGACACACTGAGGCCCGGTAGGAAAGGCATTCGAGGTGGTAAGAGATCACCGCTCCCTGGAACATTTCCAAATCTCTGCTCATGTGCATGAGGGTTTCCGTCCTAATCACCAACTCGATGGAGCTCGGTATTGTTTTGGCAAATGCCTCTCCCACTCGTCTGCATCAATACGCTTCATTTGCACGTATCGACTTACCGTGGTAGTTTCAGCGATGGATTCAAAATTGTTGATAAAAAAAAATATATATATATATAATCTCAAGTGACATTTACGGTGTTTCTTGCAAAGTGCGATGAGAAGCGATATATGCAGCAGGTGCCAATTCCGTTACAAAGCTTGTGCTGGAACAAGGGCGTCTGTCAATTGGATTTCAGAATTTATTCATTTATTTCCAGCCTATGTCAGTTCAAATTACATGCAACCACGGCATTTGTGTTAGAGATCCTGTGGTTTGAATTAATTGAAAATCACACCGTGCAAACGAAGGGAAATACGCTACACCTGATTCGTCTGAAAGCTTGAAATCGTTGCAGTCAATCACTTTTACAACGCGTCGGTACAATTCAATCGAAATTTTGCCAGCTTTTCTATTGACGGCGAAATTTTCTTGCTCGTGACAAGTGCAGATATCAAAAACGGAGACGCTCTGAAGTTGTTATAATTTAACCCCCAAAAAAATCACGGATAGATTCAGCCACAGAGCTTGCATCCAAACCAATCTGTTTTTACAGCAATATGCACAAGCATCAATTTTAAAAGGCAGACAGAGGATGGAACAGTCGACCCAGGTCCAGATTTATGTCTGCATCTGTCCCTTCATGAAATATGGGCATTCTTTATCAGCTCCCGCTTTTTGAATAAATGCCCTATGCATTTATGCAGGAGGAAGAGAGAGGGTACTGGGTTCAGGAGTAAAGATAGAATATTCAAGTCTTTTTTTTTATCACCGTTGGGATTAAAGGCTGATGAAAACGATACAATCTAATAAATATTAATAACACAAATGTGCCAAGTTTCCTTGCAAATTCAATAGCTATGAAACACATAGTTCATAATGTAGCAATTTGGGACGTCTTTTAGAATTCCAAAATAAACAATGTGACAAAATAGGATTTATATATATACTTCACAGTCCTTTGTCAATCTGCTCCTGAAGGCCTTTCTTTCATTCATGCATTGATCTCATAGGTTTCTTAACCAGACTCTGGAACTCCTTTCCATTGGAAATTCGTTCAGCTGAGTCCCTGGGCATCTTCAAATCCCGTCTCAAGACTCACTTGTTCTGTAGTGTCTTGAAGTCCTTTGGCTGGGACTGTTAATGCTGCTCACTGCTGTGTGCATGGGTGATGGCTCGCTGTTGACCTGTGTCTGCTCAGGATCACTTCTTCCTTCCTTTATTTGTTTGAACGATTCTTTCACTTGTTATTTGATGTCCTTCAGTGCTCTAGAGTCGTTGCTTTAGTTCACTTGATCTATTCTGATGTTGTCGAGATGCCATTCTCACCACAGCTCTGTGCAGAGCTTTGCAACCCTCGGGTGAAAGGTGCTTTAGAAATGCAATTATTATTACATTTTTCCACAGTTATTAGTGCTTGGTTGGTAAAGGGGACATGAGACGTGGTGCAGTGTTTTAGCAGACTGTCATACGAACCTGGGCGAACTGAATTCAGTATCCAGCCACAACTTACTCCAGACACATGTGCACCTTTGACCAAAGGCAACGCACGTCTGCTGTAGGTGTCACGAGTCAAAACAGAGAATTGCAATTTTTGAAGGATATCGATCGATTGGAATGAGATGGATGTGATTGAATCAAGTAAAAATTATACGGAAATTAAGAAATGAATGCGTCCGTTAAAAACAACAAAAACAGCGTAAAGCGCAACGGAAGACACGGTTTTCGAAACGATGTAAAACGTTGGAATCGGCAGAGAGAGAGAGTGCGATGGCCCGTGAGCAGTCTGCGTGGTGAAATGAGCTGCGTCTCACCGCGTGGAATGGCTCGTACACCTCTTCACGGCGACCATCATCTGGCCATGGGATGAGCATGCGGCGAGTGCTCTGGATGACAGAACGCGTGGGACACTGGGCACGGAAATGGACGCTGTGATGAGGGAGGCGGGGGGGGGGAGCGGGGGTAGCGCCAGGCTTGTCGGTGAACCTGTGCAATCGCGGAAAAGACAAAGTACACGAGCCAATGTGCGGTTCCCACCATACGAAGCACGCGACCCGCGTCAGCCGCAGCTGAACAGGGTCGACCGCAGCACCGCCACAACCCCCGCCCTGTGCAGGGAACAACTATAAAAAAAAGGTGTGCACATCAGTGGGTTACTGATGTGCACGAGTATTCCGGTTACCTCCCACAGGCCAAAGACACGCTGACGTTGTCTTTGGTAATTGGCCTACTGCATAAATTACCCCCGGTGCCTTGTAATTCACTGGCGTCCTATTTAGGGTATAACCCTATCTTGCGTACCCTTTTTCTGCTTACCATTCTCCCAGCTGAACAACTGTTAAAAAGAGCTACATAGCTCGTTGGTTCCTTGCAGTTTGAACAAAAACTGGCTCACGTGTGATGCTCTGCAATATGTGATTGCAAAAAGTCATTTTTGTTTTACGTCTTCAAGTTTCTTTCAAACCCTTTGATTATTTAATCCAGGATTCGAGGGGTCGGTCCCTAATATGAAAACGGTAAATGGAGTTCATTTTTGGGCGGCACGGTGGTCAAGTGGGTAGCGCTGTCGCCTCACAGTAAGAAGGTCCCGGGTTCAAATCTCGGCTCGCGGGTGCCTTTCTGTGTGGAGTTTGCGTGTTCTCTCCCCCGTGTCAGCGTGGGTTTTCGCCCGGCACTCCGGTTTCCACCCACAGTCCTCGAGACATTCTGCTGCATAAGTTAATTGGCTTGCAGACTAAATTGCGCGCAGTGCCCGGGATGGGCTGGCGTGCCATCGTGGGTACATCCCTTCCTTGCGCCCTGTGTCTGCCGGGATAGGCTCCGGCTTACCGCGACCCTGCAGAGGACGAAGCGGTTTCTGACAATGAGATGAGAGATGAGATCCAATCCAATCAATGTCCGGCTCCGTTATGGGTGACATCATGACGCTCATGTGCATGGTGACATAACGACCATGGCCGTGGTTTTAGCGCTGCACCAGCCAGGACGGCAGGAATCTGAGTAAGAATCCATTCAGCAAAAACCTTGTTTTTTTCTTACCGTGGACTATGATATGATAACTACTTAAATTACTCGCGTCGTTGTGTAGGACGGAGACCTGATCAAAGTAGGGATCCTGTACCGTCTGTCTTGATGTCAATGTTTGAGAAGTCAGCGTTAAGGACAGAGTGCTGCGCGGAGTTAACGCAGCTCGCGGTAGCCGCATCACCTTGAGCCCCTTATTGGTTTACACGTGATGGTAAATCCTTAAAATCCACCACAGGTTGTTTACACTTACGCCAACACCCGTTAAGCACAAGAGGTGGCTGAATGCATCGTTTCCAATATCGTTGAACTCTTCTCTGGCGCGTTTAAAACATGAAAGCGGCATATTTACTTATGAAGCCCGGCGATGGACCGGCGTCCCGTCGTCGGGTGTATTCCTGCCTTACGCCCTATGTTTCCGGGATAGGCTCCGGCTTCACCGTGACCCTATATAGGATTAAGCGGTTTCAGATAATGAGATGAGATTTACTTATGAAAAATAAATTTACCGGTCATGCCAAAGCACCAGGGCTGTGCAACCAATTACTAAACTTAGGCAGAATCCTTGGACTCACATATTAGCGGACCCAAGAGCAGCACACAAATAATATAGCAGTAACCGCTTGTTTGCTTAGAACTTTCTTTCTCTACGCAGCTACGATCAGTGAGTGAAATGGGTGCAAATTCATTCACGCACGAAGGGAAATTGGATGTAATTATAGACTTGAGAAATACACTAATTGAAAAGGAAGAAAAAACATTTTTCTTTGTTACAAACAAGCACACGTTGAAAGCTCCTCGCTGTGTGCGTAAACGGCAGTGCATATACAACGCCACAATCAAGTAGCATGCGTTTTGCCACATTCTAATGAAAGCCATAACAACATTTTAATAATTATATAAAATTGCCTTTGTTTACCGTTGACTTTTAAGAAAGAACATTTCCAGACCGGCACAATGTGGAAACAATTACTTTTCTCTCTTGTCGGCAACATTTGTAAAGGTGTCATCTCTCTATTTGTCACTTACAAATGGGTTTAAAGTTGAAATTCCTTTATTGCGAATCATGAAAAAGCTTGCCTGATGATGCCTCCAACGTGAGAGGCGAAACCTCGCCAAGGCGGAACGCTCGACGCGGCTATCCCGAAAGAGCAGCTCGTCAAAACAATTCTCATCACACATCGAGCCGTGGAAACGCTCACCAGCAAACATCGCGCATTGCAGGCAGTGGTCTCGGAACGTCTGCCAACAAAACTCCACTCAATTTTGTACCGATTGAGTCGCAACGTAACCGCAAAACGAATTTAAACAACATAAATAAGTACGAACAACCCACCGGTTGATGCAAGCCTTGCCAACGCGATGCTATTATGTTATTGCTGCTGATTTACCCTTCTGGTGCCATTGTTGTTGACGTGCCGTTCTCTCCGCAACTCTGTGAAGCGCGTTGTGACCCTGGGGTGAAAACTATTATTATTATTATGGGCGACACGGTGGCCCGGTGGCTAGCGCTGTCGCCCCACTGCAAGAAGGTCTCAGGTTCGAATCTCGGCTCGGGTGCCTTTCTGTGTGGAGTTTGCATGTTCTCCCCGTGTCCGCGTGGGTTGTCGCCGGCACTCCGGTTTCCTCCCGCAGTCCAAAAAACATGCTGCTGAATAGGTTAATTGGCTTGCAGACTAAATGACCCGCAATGCCTGGTGATGGGCTGGCGTCCAATCGTGGGTGTATCCCTGCCTTGCGCCCTGTGTCTGTCGGGATAGGCTCCGGCTCACCGCGACCCTGTACAGGACTAAGCGGTTTCTGACAATGAGATTATTATTATTATTATGTTGGATACGTTTCTTTTTTTAAAAGCATGCTTTACAATACTGGTCAGTGCGGGTTGGGTGAGCAGGGGAGGGTAGAGCAGCATCATTCTGAGGTCCCTCTCCACGTGTCCGCTAATTCCGACGTCCGTTGAAGAGAGGTCCGTTAAGTCGTGGTTTTACTCTGTATTAGAAATCTCAGCTGTTGTGCAAAAAATCACGCACGTTGTCCATTGCAGTTAGACCAGCCCTCCCAGAAAGTGAGTGCTCTGATCGTGGAGCGATCACAACTTGGAAAGTGGGTTCTCTTATGCAACTGGCAATTTACGAGAGGGCCAGTATGAAGATCTTTTTGTTACCCCAGCACGTTGCTAGCGTTTAAAGGGCATGCAAAGCGCCATGGTGTGCGGAAGGAAAGGCGTATTTACATCTGATTTGTCCATCTTATATTGAGGTCAGTCCTTGTGCCAAAATGTGCCGTCACATGTGACAAGGTGAGACAGGATGTTCGAGCAGCTGCTCTCGTTCATGCAAAGCAGTGCATCTGCATTTAGAGAAGCGCCTCACTGAACACTTTGACGTCTCAATAAAATTATAATTTTTTAAAGCATAAAATAGTTTCATTAAGCATTACAGCCATAGTAAAATAAATTCGTGAAATGGCCTTCTCACGATGGTCATTATAATGTGCATTTTATGTGCCCCATTGCTTGAGTGTTAATTTATGCGTTGACATAAATTATGTTATCTCATTGATTCATGTTTCATTTCCTTTTAATGGGTGGTAATTAATTTGAATCCATATTTAATGAAGTCACTGCGTTTTCCCCCTCCTAACTGCTCAAATCTTCGTAGAGTAAGTGCTCCATTTTTGCAAAGACAACACGTATGGTGTAAATTGACACGTAGTTCTATTACTGATAATGAGTGCACGCAGTCATTTACCAGGGTTAACTAACGCCTTCCTAAGGCTTTACACGCACCGCCCCTTGCTAATCTACTGCTGGATACGGGCTTTCCTTGCACGGTGAGGGTTAATTCACCGTTGATTACTATGTCTCATTGGCCACACTGGCCTCCCATGAATCGTAATCCTACAATCGTGGAAGGGTCTGCGTCTTCCAATTAACCCCAAGGCTATGCCGCCTGAAGTTCGGCGCTCCTGCTAGGATCTCCCTTGGTGAACAGGTCTGGAGTCTAGCGCTCCTGCAAGGGTCTCCCTTTATGAACAGGTCTGGAGTCTGGCGCACCTGCTAGGATCTCCCTTGGTGAACAGGTCTGTTGTCCAGCGACCCTGCT
>JAZEWT010000011.1:11122365-11139862 GCA_036362905.1 Mordacia mordax
CTGGAGTCTAGCGCTCCTGCAAGGGTCTCCCTTTATGAACAGGTCTGGAGTCTAGCGCGCCTGCTAGGATCTCTCTTGGTGAACAGATCTGTTGTCCAGCGACCCTGCTGGGATCTCCCTTGGTGAACATGTCTGGAGTCCAGCGCTCCTGTGCCAAGCGGCCCTTTGGCAACCTGTTTGTGCGTGGTTCTTTGTGCGTGGTTTTCGTTGGGAATTCCGGTTCCCTCCCACAGTTCAAAATCATGCTGTCTAGGTTAATTGGTCTGACTAAATTGACCCCCTTGCCCTGAGATGTAACTTGTTTAGCCTTCCCCGATGGACAACGGTTACAAAGAGCTACATAGCTCAGCGCTTCCTTTCGGCTTAAATAAAAACGTGACTGATTGGTAATCCATCCAAGCACTTACCAGGCTCAAAACTGCTGAGCTTCTGATGCCTGATGAGATTGGACATATCTCCAAGTGATGTCACTATAAGCCTCATCAGACTTTAATTTCTCACTGCATAAATTTGCTGACAGACAGAAGTAAACACATGTACAATAGACACAGGTATATGGAGAGGCATACTAAATGTTGGTGTCAGATGTTGAACTCTTTCCTGGACTGGCAAAAGGCCCAGCAGACCTGACAAAAGTTATGCCAGAGGCTTTTATAAAGTTATAATTGCTATATATTTGGTGCATGCTGCTTGAAGTGTGTCACATTTCTCCGCATGTAGCAGATGTTTGATTTCCCGAGTTGGCAGCACGGTCCTTTGAAAGCCATCAACATAAATGCGCTTTACCTGTGCCGCCAGACCACCTCTTGTGTGGCTTTGCGAAAGAGTGACATGTTTCATTTGGAATGTACCACTCCAGTGCGGGGGGAGGGGGGGGTTGATCACTACAAATAGAAATTAAAAGCTCAGCGGTGGAGGTCATGATAGTAAGGTTGCGGGATTAAATCCAAGTTGGGTGTTGATTCGGCCCATCAACACTCTGGAGTGGATAAAATGAGTACCATTTCGTGCGGGAGTCGTAGAGTCGTTGAAATCGCTTCACTGTTTCTCGGCTGTGAACGAGCGATAACCACTGGCTCAATGCGTTTAGGAGGAGGGCATCGTATCGATAACGCCTGCAACGTGGGAACCGAAACTTCGCAGGTGACAGAGGCGGAGCGCTCGACACGGCGATCTTGAAAGACCGGCTCTGAAGAGCTATTCTTATTTTGAATACGTTGACTGTCTACAAGTATCTGCCAACAACCTTTGCACAACCAGTACTGTACTCCTCGGAGAACTGTAAACTGTGTGTTTTGAATAATTTAATATCTTGTAGGAAAACATCAAGACAGATAAAAACAGCGTGTGCTTTATTTATTTTTCAATCCAGTACCCTTTTGCATTCGCGCCAACTTGAGCCAATTTTTATTTCATCCACAAAAAATTATGGTGCTTAAAATGAGTTAAATTGTCTCACTGCTGGGCAGCTTCCAGCCACCAGAGATGGCTAAATGGTAATTGTCTAATATGAATTCCTCCCAACTGAGATTTGCTCGAGAAAATGGGGTTCACACACCGATTGCAAATGCGGTCATTAAGTCGGATTCGCAACCATTATCCCCGCCGTCTGGTTAGAGGTGTTCGCACTTGCTGCAGGCGGATTAATAGACGGGGGAAAGCAGGTGACACGTGACGACGGGTTGGATACATACTCATCTCATTGTCAGAAACCGCTTAGGTCTGTACAGGGTCGCGGTGAGCCAGAGCCTATCCCGGCAGACACAGGGCGCAAGGCAGGGATATTAGCCACGATGGGACGCCAGTCCATCACCGGGCACTGCGGGCAATTTAGTCTGCAAGCCAATTAACCTATGCAGCGGCATGTTTTTTTGGACTGTGGGAGGAAACCGGAGTGCCCGGCGAAAACCCACGCGGACACGGGGAGAGAGAACTGGCAAACTCCCACACAGAAAGCAGCACCCGAGCCGAGAGATTCGAACCGGGGCCCTTCTTGCTGTGAGGAGGAGGCGACAGCGCTGTCCACTGGGGCCACCGCGCCGCCCTGGGACAAAGCCTTCACCCATACGTGAATGCTGCGCGAGTGTTAAGACGAGACCAAGATCGCGCTGCTTCACGATCCACGCGGTCAGTGCGCTGACTCGCGTTCGACTCGAGACAGCGGGGCAGATAAAGGCGACTGTGGTCGCCAGCTCAGATGTTTACATTGTAAGAGCTCGGCACTCACGCGAGATGAGGGCTGGGGATGTAAAATCATAACCACATCCGTGCTCGGCAATGCGTGGCGGTCGATTTTGTCGGTGAGAGCGGGCAGCCGTGCTTCGAGCGTCAGATGTCAGTCACAGAAGTCCAAACTATGGCTCCACACACGTGTCAATCATTGCCATACAAATGTGGTTTACTCGGCTGCCTGGGATTTGGTCCAGAGATGTTGAGATGAACAGTAGCCGCTTCACGCGCTCTGCGGGAAACAACGGCGAATGTGATTTAACTCCATTGCACTGACGCGCGTTTTCACGGCTCGATGCGTGAGGATTGCCTCCGAAAGCTGCTCTTTCGAGATAGCCGCGTCGATCGCTCCTCCGCTCTCATTCGCGACGTTTCGTCTCTCACGTGTCGGGAAGGAGAAGCTTTCAGAAGCGATCATCCAACGCCATTTCCCGACATGGCATTGCTGTTTGCACATTGGGTGAGTCACAGAGGCAACTTGGGTTTTTATTATTATTCATATTTTTGGTGGACAGCATGGTGGCCCAGTGGGTAGCGCTGTCGCCTCATAGCAAGAAGGTCTCGGGTTTGATTCTCGGCTCGGGTGCTGCTTGGGGTATTCGCCGGGCACTCCGTTTTCCTCCCACAGTCCAAAAAACATGCTGCTGCATAGGTTAATTGTCTTGCAGACTAAATTGCCCGCAGTGCACGGTGATGGACTGGCGTCCCATTGTGGGTATATCCCTGCCTTGCGCCCTGTGTCTGCCGGGATAGGCTTCGGCTCACCGCGACCCTGTACAGGACGAAGCGGTTTCTGACAATGAGAGGAGATATTTTTGGTGGACATAGTCGGCATCTGATGCGTGTTTCGTAATAAAGACAGGTCAAGTCTTAATGACCATGGAATTTTAGTAACAGAACATCATCATGATTTTCAATGCCGCTTTAATCTAGCAAAGAATCATGACAGTACCGGAGTCTATCCTGGCAGACACAGGTTATAAGGCAGGGTTATACTCAGGATATGATGCTGGTCTATTGCAGGACACTGGGAGTAATTTATTCAGGCTAGCTTACACATCCAGCATATCTTTAGATAGTGAGAGGGAACCGGAGTACAGGGTAAATACTCATGCAGACAAGATGGGTACATGCGAATTTGATATAGAAAGACACCGGGGACAGGAATCGAACGCAGGATCCTTCTTTCTCCGAGGCAGCGGCGATCCTCCTTGTGTCACCGCACCACCCATTGCGTTCTCATGAAGATAATTGATGTAAATGTTGACGTAATTCGGAATCCAGAGGAGATCACCGGCTGGGTTGGAGATCAGAGTGCTGAGCCTGCACTGCTAATATTCTGGATGTGAACCCAGAAGGCCACCTCTGATGAAACGCAACTCTCGGTGCAAGGTAGATGAATGTCCCAGCCGGGTCAACAAAAGTATATCTTTATAATGTTTGGCTTTGTACTGAATTTGGCTAAATGTCAGCTTGCTCACAAGGCAATGCTTCTCGATGCTTATTGCCGCGAAGCATTTGCTCCTTGGTGGAGATGTAGATGGGATCTTTGAAGATAAACAATAACGTTTGCTGCTCAGTGTAGTCGTAGCAGCACATTGCAGAGCGAGTTGCTTATGCTTCTTGTCAGCATAACATTTACCAATGCACACGACTGCAGCGCGCTACTAACGCGTGATTTGAGTTGATGTGATAACGGCACGGTACGCAAGAGTGAACACGAGGTTATGTCTCGCTGTGTCTTGGGGTCTCCACCACGTGTTGGTCGGCATGATGCCTGACGCTCCGTTTCACGTGCTGGGAACTTGTTCAGAAGCTGCGCTCAATTCCAGCCTCCCATGCGTGGGTTTTCTCCAGGTACTCCGACTGAGGTCTCCCTTGGTGAACAGGTCTGAAGTCTAGAATTCCTGTTAGAGTTTCCCTTGAGGAACAGGTCTGGAGTCTAGAACCCCTGCTAGGGTCTCCCTTGAGGGACAGGTCTGAAGTCTAGAACTCCTGCTAGGGTCTCCCTTGAGGGACAGGTCTGAAGTCTAGAACTCCTGCTAGGGTCTCCCTTGAGGGACAGGTCTGAAGTCTAGAACTCCTGCTAGGATCTCCTTTGGTGAACAGGACCGGGGGGGAGGTTCCAGACAAGGACGTTCTGAAGACCATCGAACACAGGAGGTTGGCATCCGAAAGGGCATCTGACCATAAGTGTCTGTTCAGATTCCCCCGACCTTGGTTGGACACCTGGATAATGGCCGTTTAAACCAGAAACAACTCGTGACTTGCTGGAGCCCAGAGATAGCAGCTGGACGTGAGCTGCTCCCTCGGTTCCTGGACAAGCTCCCTGCCCATGGAACGTCAGACAATGTGCCGATGGACGCGCAGTGCAGCCCGAGAACATATAGCGGAGCCGTGAGGTCTAACCCCGAATAACCCGGTAATGAAACTGAATTTCTACTGATATCAGTGATTATATCGTTTATCAGGCTTATTTATTTTTTTATCAACGGGTTAATAAAAACCACAGAAAATAATAAAAACGATACACAATGAGCGCTGTTATTTCTGGCATTGAAAGCCACAGATGCGGTACATTGTCCGTCTGATTGCAGCAGACAAATGTATCTGATAGTACATGACACCAGAGTTGATATTATTTTGCAACAACTGCGAGCTACTAATGCCTTGACATCTGAGTTATCCTGAGCTCCTTGTCTTTGAGTTAAACTGGCTACCACTGGTGAGACTGGGCCACAAAGTCAGTTCGTTTTTTTTCATATTATTTATATATATATATATAAAAACTGTAAGGAACCGTCAAGCTACGTGGCTCTTTTTAACAGTTGTCCAGCAGGGAGAGGTAAGAAATTTGCAGCATCTCATGGCACGGGGGGGGGGGAGGCAATGCAGTCAAAACAATTAACAGAGGCAGCATGTCTTTGAACTATGGGAGAAAATCGGAGTAACCTTGAAATAAACACGTGAACACAGAGAGCGAACACGCAACTCCGCACAGAAAGACACCCGAGCCGGGAATCGAACGTGGCCCCTTCTTGCTGTGAAGCGGTCTGTAGTGCGACCCAATCAGTTTCAAGGACAATGCATACATTATCAAAGCTTATTGCGTTACGTTATTGCCACAAGCACGTGTGGCTTTTTGGCAAACTCAGTCAGCACCTTGTGAATCGTTGCCACTCTCTGTTTGAAGGTCTTGTATTATTGGCAGAAAGTGTAAGACCTTTTAACGTTCTAAATCGACTCTGTAAATCAACCGCGCTCAACGTTGTGCTGTCAGCGGATGGCACACAGCTCAAACCGCATGCCACAATCTCAGACGGGCGCTAGCATCACTCCTGCTGAAGGTGCGTTGCCTTTTGAACAGCGATGGTACAAACAGCAGTGAATTCCGTTCATTAGCCCGTTGTTGTTTGTTGTTGTTAATAACAGCGTACGTTAAACTCCTAGTTAGTTGCTTATCACAGCCGTGTCCTCGCTTCAAAGTTAAACAAGAGAAGCAATTAACGCCACTATATTCAAATAGTTATATTAAATAGAGCAGGCGTTTGTAAAGCTCGCCCGCTGTGTTCTACTAAAATTAATGTTTGCCTTCACGACTGAGTTTGCGTGTGCTCTTTGATTATTTACATAAATATGAGTTAAGGAATGGGGGGGGCGGTGAGTGGCGCTACTGCCTCCCAGAGAGAAGTCCGGGTTCGATTCCCGGCTCGGGAGGCTTTGCGTGCGGAGTTGGCGTGTTCTCTCTCTCCCCGTGTCGGTGTTGGTTTGCGCCGGGTACTCCGGTTTCCTCCCTTCGTGCAAAGACACACTGCTGCCTATGTAGATCAGCCTGCTGAGTTAATTGCCCCCTCAAAAAAAGTGCCCTGCGATGTACTGGCGTCACATTCTGAGTATAACCTCGCCTTGCGCCCTCTCTCTGTCGGGATAGGCTCCAGCCCCCCGCGACCCTGTACAGGATCAAGTGGGTACTGAGCTGAACGTAATTATTTCAGGATCGCGCCAAGCTCAAATAATCTCACAAGTTTACTCAACGCGTTGCATAATCATTGTAAAAGTGTTTCTAGAGTGAATTGAAATACATAATCCGCAACATGCCACCCACACACACAGATCTGTGCATAAAAATCACATTTGTTGACTTGCATATTTAAGCATCCCGTATACATCGAACACGTAAGTCGAGAAGTGAATTAAATAAATTAGGATGATACGGTGACCCCTAATTGACCTTCCGTGCACCAATTAAATCCATTAAAGTGGTGCGCTCCCTTACTTGAGAAATTATAGGCGGTTCGGAGGATGAGGAATGTACAAATGTACTCTGAAAGTTTTCACTCAAATGGCACGATAAATTAATGACTGTGACATTTGAGGGCTGTGCCTGCGATAGGCAGGTTGCGCGTTAAGTGGTTGCCGATGACAGATTTCGAGAGTAATCAAACGTGTCTGAGCTTTGTCACAATTACCAACCCACAGATTGCTTTTGTCTATGGATTCACAGCACACAACAGCGAAGTGTCAATTACGCAGCAATGTATTAGATGCACATTTTGTCTAGGTTATTGTGCTTTACCAATGGCATCAAATACAGCTACTGGCTGTATTTCAATCGTATTTTGCTCTTTCACAATTGCAAATAGATTTTTAAAAATATATCAGTGTGAAACAATGGTATCTGGGAGACACGGTGGCACAGTGGGTAGCGCTGTCGCTTCCTTACAGCAAGAAGGTCGCGGGTTCGAATCTCTGCTCGGGTGCCTTTCTATGTGGAGTTTGCATGTTCTCCCCGTGTCCGCGTGGGTTTTCGCTGGGCACTCTGGTTTCCTCCCACAGTCCAAAAAACATGCTGCCGCATAGGTTAATTGGCTTGCAGACTAAATTGCCCTCAGTGCCCTGTGATGGACTGGCGTGCCGTCGTGGGTATATCCCTGCCTTGCGCTCTGTGTGTGCCGGGATAGGCTCCGGCTCACCGCGACCCTGTACAGGACTAATCGGTTTCTGACAATGAGATGAGATGAAATAATTTCAAGCTCATTGATTGCCTTTAGCTTTGCTGAGAGATTTCCTCGAAGGGACAGGTTGTCTACCAAGGTCTCCAGCCTCACCAGTGAACTGAGCTCACGCGTCTGCTTTAACCAAGGCCAGAGATGTAATTCTCTTGTAACTGAATTCATTGTTCACGAAGCATTATCAGCTCGGTATGTCTGAATTAATTGGTTAAAATGGAATTCGCGATTGATCGTACGTTAAATCATATTTTTAAATAATTCTTTTGAAGATTGAATTATTGCGTTAAATCGGGTGTTATGTATAAACGCACAATCAATTGTAGTTTGTTTAAAGATATCAACTCTTAAGTTGTGTTAGCCGTGAGGGTACAAAGTATTGCGTTGAGAACAAAACTTCTGGGATTAATCGTTTGTGTGCTAATTTGATTGGCAAAATTGTAGGGTTATTCGATGTTTTATGGAATCGTTTGTGAATACCTAATTTTTAAGAATACACTGTAAGAATAATTACATCGTAATGACTGTGTTATGTTTATATAATCATTCACTGCTTTTGTCCTCGTGATAACCAGTATTCAAGGTGCAGGCATGCGTGTACTCATGAACCTTCATTGTTCGTAATGTGCTCACGAGAGTTGTTTAAGGAAACACCAATCGTTCTTCTCATGGAATATATTAACGTCACCTATAAACCTTGGTCAGACCCAGCCTTGAAGAGGCGGGTCAATACGTGTTGGCCCGCCAATACAGACGAATCACCGGCGAAAGTAGCAAAATGCGAAAAAAATTTATGCCAGCGAAATACATATTTGTGATCTGATAAACTTGACCACAATGAATGAAAAGCATCTGCTAGTGCTGCAGTTCGCCACCAGGGGCGACACCGCGCGTGTAGGGGTTAACCCCACGGTGGTCATGAAGAAGCCCTGCCTATCAGGAGCATCCAAATCTCAAGTATGAATCGCTGACTTGCACGCGTCGATTGAAACTCTGTCGCCCATTAAAAACGGCCGGACCACGGCGTCGAGAGAATCTGCCGCTAAAACACATCACTGCAACCCACCTTGCAAAAGCTGCGCACAGCACGTTCGAGTTATTGTTCGGTTAAAAGGTTGATCGGTACATTTGTCCAACATCATTATCAGCGTAATATTATCACAGCATAATCATGATAATAAACAATGTCATCGTGATCATCATCATTATTGTAAAGTACTAAGTGCACATTCACTCCATTAATATTAAGGAGCATTGACTAGCTAGCATTTTAGAACTACGTACTGACTAGACTCAATAGACCTTTTTGTCTTTGCCATCCGGGTAACTGCTTTATAGATGTAATGATTTGGCATGGTCACCTTAATTTGCCTCTTGGTTGGTCGACTAATGTGACTTTCATCTATGACATTTCTGAAACAAAGCCAACCTATTAAAATAAATTCACAAGAGTATCCCACAATTGCCATAACTTTGTAGTGATGAATAGGTTCCGTTCAAGTGATTTTAAAATATGTTACGGTAGGCAGATTGTCATTGAAAGAATAATATAAATGTCTACGTCCTTGTAAAAGTTTTTTTTTAAGTGACATTATGAACCTCTGCTCTCAGGGTTTGTAGTTTAACCAAAATGCAGCTGCTGGTTTTAATCTGTATGACTCTGCGTATAAAATGTCAATCATTATCAGCCATGGACAATCTGCTGGTGGGTAAAGATTCTCTTTCTTTTAAGACATCATCAAATCGCATGATTCTGCAAAGCAGTCATTCACACAGTACCTGCACATTGGCTGCTTTCATCACTCCACTGCTATACCATCACCCTGTCTAGCGACGGCATCCTGCTGGAGCCGAGTTTGTTAACAGTTTCAATGATGTCATTAACCTGCACACGCTTTCTAATATAAGCGTTCCTCATCCTGCTTCTCAGTGTAAGATCAGTCGTGCATCTCGCCGTGCACTGCTGCACAGTTTTCAGTCACTCTTCCATTCTCCTTCGTGACTGACGGCGGTTTCTGAACCGTATTCCACGGCAGGTGGTGCGATTAAACCGTATTAATGGTAACATTCGTTCATTATCAATACCCGCTTAAGCCTGTTCAGGGTCTTGGGGGGGGGGGGGAGAGCGGAGTCTATCCCGACCGACAGAGTGCGCAAGGAGAAGGTATACCCAGGACGTGATGTCAGTACATTGCAGGGCACACTCGTAGGGGCGATTAAGTCATTTAGTCAGCAGACCAATTAAGTTAGGCAGCAGCGTGTCTTTGGACGGTGGGAGAAAACCAGAGCACCCGAAAAAAACCCCACAAGGTCACGAGGAGAAAGAGAACTCGCAAACTTCACACAGAAAAGCACCCGAGCCGGGAATCGAACCCGCGTCCTTCTTGCTGTAAGGCGACAGCGCTCACGTCTTCGGCAATATTTTGTGGCTGCTAGATCAGGGGTTGCTATGGGTAAAGCCTCTTCATGTTTATTTTTCGGATCAGGGGTTGTCAACCTTCAGCACCTCAAGGCCAATTCGACCAACATGGGCCCGGTCTCTACCGACCACTACGTGGCGCCCAGTGATGCACTGCGGCCCAACAAGCAGCAAACGGCGGTACTAGGTTACAGGTGTTGTTAAGCCCGTGATGCTAATTCACTTGCACGACACACATTATTCCGAAGCTTACAACGGCATTCTAAACCGACCGTGACAATTGACGCTTGCTTGGCATTGCCAAGACGATATTTTTTGGCAATGAAGCCATTTTGGCAGAGGGTATGTTGGGATTAAAGTAAAACCAATTTGTCAGTGACAAGACTTGGAATGGTGTGATTTGCAGTTGTACCTAATTGCTGTTTGCGTTAAACACTAGACGTAAATTATTCTGGCTTAATCGTGCCAAACTCTAATGATCGTAGCGTAAATTGTAACTGTATTTAAATTCGCTTGACATATATAGAATATACGGAGTGCGCACAGTTTTTTTTTGGATATGTTAGATGTAATGTACAATGATTTGCAGCCCAAGTAAGGAAGCATTGTATTTCCAGCCCAATAAATGATTAATGACGTGAAGCACTGGAATGTGTTAGCATGTTGAACATACTTTTTGTCCTTGCAAAAATACAGTTAGAATCAGTGATTAGCATTTCAGATCTAGAGCGTTCTACAACACTCCAGAATAGTATTGTGCTTTGGCACACATCCAAGCACGGAGGGATCTGTAACACCAATATTGACAGCACCTTATATGATCAATAGAGCGGTGTAGCTTCCAGATACACCCGGTTCTAATGTGTGCATGTGGCTATGCGCCTCTCCTTCTATATGGCTTCTTGAATGTGGCAATGTGCTAGCCTGACGGTGTCTCCAATGTGGGAGGTGAAACGTAGGGACGGAGATGGAAACATCAGTCACTCAGCAGGCTATCCCGAAGGAATAGTTATGGAAAGCAATTTTCATACATCGAGCCATGACAAATCTTTGAAATTATTCTGAGCCATTCATGTATTGAGAACAATTACCGAAAAACCGTGCCTTTGGTTCGCTAAAATAGGGACTACGAAAAATTGTTAACTCGAAAAGTCCTGTAAGTACTGTGTGTAAAAAAAAAAAACATTATTGTTGCTGATTTTTCCGTTCTTATGTCGTTGTTGTTGCTGACATGCCGTTCTCTCCGCAGCTATGTGCAGCGCTTTGTGACCCTCGGGTTAAAATGTATGGTTATTTCGGTTAGTAATCTATGCTCATAATATGACTGGAGTTTACTCCCAAGCGCAAAGCACACAGTCTTAATAATAGGGTGACTAAATAACTAAGCAGTTAGCGAGGTTGCTTAACAAAGGGCCAATCTGCGAGGTCAGTCGCTCAATATCTACAGCTGCCCAATAATTTATATGGTGAATAACCAATATGTCTCTGTCTTGAATAATTGAGTGCATCTTTGAGACGCAGGGTGACGTCACCATGTGCTGTTATGTATCAGGATAATTCACATGCCAATACATCTAAAGCATACTTACAAATGTGTTGTAAATGATGGAAAACAGTCCCTTCACAATAGACTTACTCGAGTCTCCTTATTAAAAGAAACAAAGCATTCCTTTATACAATAATAACATTCCTTTCATCAATAAACAGTGCGTGGGATTATTTTCGGGCACAGTCCTCCCTTCATCCTCCCACAACCAGAATACTGAATTGGCTAACGCGTCTCAACGCATCGCCATTGTAAGAATCTGAACCTTCCCTGGGTAATGGAAAAGCATTCATATTTTTGCAGAAGGAAGTGAAACTGCGTACTTTGGGTCACGTTTTAGAAACCGTATTTGCTCGCTCAGAAACTACAATGAACCCACGGGTGACGTGTTGCTGTATCGAATAATCATCATCATTATCAATAATTACTTGACAGGCTCACGGAGCGACCGAAGCCTATCTCGGCAGAAATAGGACGCAAGACAGGACTACACCCATGATGGCACCGGGGAAAAACAATCTAGTCAGGCCAAATAACCTAGGCAGCATTTCTTCGAAATTTGGGAGGAAACCGGAATACCCGGCGAAAACCCACAAAGTCGACACATTAAGGCCTCCGAGTGGGGAATTCAACCCAGCCGCTTGTGGCTGTGAAGCGTTAGCGAGACTCCCTCCGCCCCTGTGCCGTTTCAATCCTGCGGAGCTGAATCAGCACCTTGGACAGCTCCCCGCAGCAATGCTACAGCCCGCCCTCGTTTGCTATGCCTGTCAGCCAGCCACGATTCAGTTCAAACAGCAGGTCGCGGACACGGAACAATTGCATCACACGCGCACGTAGCGACTGCCTTACTTTTGAAATGCGGCCTGATGCGAGCATCATAGCCAGATGTTTTCCCCATGAGCTTGTCCAGGAAATCGGACGGCGAGTGCTGATTCTGCGGGGGTAGTTTTTCAGAACCGGCGATGCGGGACTGCGCCAAGCTGGGATCGTAAGGGGCACACAGAAAGATTTAGCGATGAGAATTAGCAATTTTATGCGGCTCAAGCGCGATGCTGAGTCTCGGAGCGCGTGACACGGCAAGACAAGCAGGGAAGAGGAATCGCGAAGAAAGGGGGAGGGGGTGACAATGGGACATGATGATGATGATGATGAACCGTGGAACAAACCTGGAGGCAGGGCAACAGCCACTGAGGTCCAGAAACTAATGAGGAAAGGGAGGTCGCTTAATCTGAACTCATCTTGGTACCCAGAACCTTATAGGTGTGCAGTGTCCAGCGTCTGACCATGCACAGCGATTGGATTTAGGGCTGCCCACGCCTCTTGCTCAGGCATTCATTATAAAGACAGCTTATCAATCATGAACCCAGCTGGGATGTGTGAGTAGGAGGACGTGAGTGCCTGTTCAGGCTGGTTCAGTCGTAAATCGTGGTCTTATGATTGTCTCGTTTCGCCTGCAGTAGATTCCTTCTGCGTTGATGTACTATTTGGTAGTGCTTGAGATTCAAAGCAACACAGTCTCGCCTTGATTGACAGAACCACTCGCTCGTGGCTGGTTAAACCTGAACTACTATGCGCACATTCAAACGACGGCTTAGCATTCAACGCAAGGCATAATACACGCTGAGAACACACTAACGACGCCTGCATAATCATCTCGAATGTCCCCGGTCCTGTCAAAGCTCGGAAGCTAAGCTGGTTTGAGCCTGGACTAGGCTTGAATGGATGAACCCCACGTTAACACGAACAGGTTGTCATTGGGGTCGTGGGGCCCCAAGCAGCGGAGCGAGGCAATTCGGCAAATACATCGTTATACCGCAGTTACAGGCTCTCCGTGTTCACTGAACGACCAACGTGATTAAAGTACGCTCCAATAGAAGGGGCATCACCCAGCAGTGGATTGATAAAGCAGGCTGCACAAGAACAAGGTCAACACATGCTACGAACCTGCGTTGAGAGCTCACGAATACATTCAGCCAATTTCAAATCAGGAATAAACCGCTGGTGAATGCGACCCGATTCTTCCAGAGCGCGTGTCTCTGCAGATTCCAGACGTTTACATCCGAGACGGTGGTGTGAGCACCATTCTTAACCTCCCACATAAAACACAACACCGACGCCTTCACAGACTCGAGCCAAGCGCGCAGATGAGTGTTTTAATAAAGGGGGAAGATTTGTGCAGACTCGAGCATCCAAGGTTTGTGATGATGAAGCAATATTATTAAACTCGTACCGTAGGATTGGGGGTGGTTGGGTAGGGTTGTTTCGTCTCGATACTAAGCTTAACTTACGTATTGCCTAAATGCCACAGACAGCTGGCTTGCCTGCTGTAGCACGTTTGCTATGTGTCAGGCTGGCATTGCTATAGAATCGCATTTACTCCTACGCCCCACACTAAGCTTCATTCTTTCCTGTCAATTTCTGCCTTCCAGCTAGAATTTAAACAGCCACATCAGTTTCCCTTACAGTGTATCGGTTCCGCTTTTCGCACATATATTCCACGTGTGTGTGTGTGTGTTAGTCTATTTGGTGGCGCAGCGGTTAGCGCAGCGCTGGGCTGCAAACCCCGGCGACCCGAGTTCGAATCCCGCTCACGGGCAACACCAGTGACAATTTCCTGAACCGGTCCTAAGCCTCCCCTAGGTCGACTCAGCCTCAAATATGTACCTCGGGAGACAAAAGGCGGCCGGGCGTGGTGCTGGTCACCCAACCCCTCGTGTGCCATGTAGACCTTCATAGGTCCTCGCTAACGGCACTTGACCTCACACTTTGTTAAGGCTATATGGGGAACCTTTGTTTTTTTATTCACAACCAGCACGCTGCGTTGGGTGGCACATGCGATGTTTCAGAATCGATTTCCGGCTAAGCTGTTAAGACAGCGGACTGTCAAAATATCTGCCACACGGGGTGATAGCGGCTAATGAAGCTTGACGGCGGCGCTCGCGTCGATCTCTCGACTTTGGTCGCGTTTTGAAAAATCCGGAGCTCCGATGCTTCGTCTGCACGCGATTCTCAACGTCCATTGGACGCAGGAGCAATGGCAGCCCTCTGGCAACGTACGCGCGCGTGTGTGTGTGTGGGATGGGAGCGGTGGTGTCACAGTCGGCGCACCGCGCTACGAACCTGCACACCCGAGATCTCGATTTGGTCTCAGCCTCAAGTGAGTACCTGGGAGCTGTGAGTAATCATAGCCACGATGGAGACAAAGGCGGCCGCGCGTCGATGCGTGTCGCCTACCGTATCGTGTGCCGTGCTTGCCTTGCAGGTGCTGGCTAACGGCACTTGACCCTCTGTTAATCTATACGGGGGATATTTGTCTTTGTGTGGCCGGATAGAGGTGGGCTGATGAAGTGCAGACGGCTGTGGAACTTGGTGGACTTGCCGAGGCTCGTGAAGGACGCTACTGGGCAGTTGGAGGCAGTCGCCCTTCAGCAATAGCGGAGAGCGGAGCGGCGCCACGTTCATAACAACGAGCGGAGTGCCGGGCGGCTAAAACGCAGCAAGTGAGGGAGCACAGGCGGTATAGCTGCTCATTATCCTTGTCAGATAACCCGTTACACCTCACCTCCCTGTCTGCGAGCTTTCCGACACTTCATGTCGCCCTGAAGTGCACCTGGCCTGGCACAAGCGTCGCTGTGACGTCACCGCTACTTAATGGCGAAGGGCAGTTGTCTGTGAATGTTTCTGGCTGAGCGCTGGGGAATAATCGTGTGAATGTGCGACAACGTGTTGATTCGGTGTGCACGAACGTGCGAGAATTTGTATGAATGTGTGCCAGTGCGGGGAGCGGTGGCTCGGCGGTTAGCGCGCTGGGCCAAACACCCGGGGACCCGAATTCGAATTTCGCTCATGGCCAACACTATGGTCCACTCAGCCTCGAATGAATGCCAGGTGTGGTGTGTAAACACTCCCACCATGGAGAGAGGCGGCGAGGCGTGGCGCTGGCCACCCACCCCCTCCTGTGCCGTGTCTGACTTGTTGCTCGCTGACAGCACTTGAACCTACAGTTTGCGAAGTCTTTTTGTAAATGTGTGCGAGGAACGCGAGTGCACTAGCGGTCAGCTGCGATATGAACCCGGCAACCCGAGTTCGAGTCCCACTCACGGCCAACACCAAGCAGTGACTATCATCTAAACCGGTCCTGGGGCACCCCGAGGTCGACTCAGCCTCAAACGAGTAGCGAGTGTGGTGCGTAAACATCGCCTGCTAAGGAAACAACGGTGAGCCTTGCCGGTCATCAGGAGGCGCTCGCAAACTGCACTTGCCCCCAAAACCTCGTTAAGGCTATACGGGGGGTCTTTATCTTGTCCGGTCTCGCATGGCTTAGTGTAAAAAAAAATGATGGCAAAATGGCGCCTTGGCTTCATGACATGCTAATGGAGTCAATTTAATAACATGTTCGAGTCTTCTTCGAAGGTTGATTGATGTTGCGAGCCTCGAAAAGACTTGAATTTACAACAATAACAACATTCACGACGGTCCTCAATGCCGCGTTCGTGCCCCCTGAACTAGGTGGCTACCTGATGCGCTGTGGATGAACTAACTTTCATTTGTTGGATTTTATGTTGCAGCTCGCAATCTGCTCACAGTGACATTCGTCCAGAACTACTGGTTTTAATTATCAATTCCACTAATTGCCGTCCACGTAATGTAATTTCTTTCAGACGAAAAAAGACCCAGCGCAGTAACGCGACAGTACTCTTGACTCCACAAAACATGCTGCTTCACGCAATTTACATTCGCACACGGGTCAAAGAAGTGTTCCCTCTCTACTCCACGGTGCAGAAATTGCATCGTCCAATCCATCAATCGGTGTTGATGAGACCGGCCAAACTGACAGCTGTCCACTCGCGAGAAACCACAGAACAATCGAGAGCTGGCGTGTGACGGGATTTACAGCCAAGTCAGATCAACCCGACCTTTCCGATGTCACAAGCTGCGGATTTAGAGCTGTAACGCTGCAAATATATACATTTAAAAACCCGCGATGCCCTTTCTTTACCGCGTAGCCTAGAAATCGTCGCTCGCCTGCGCGCGCGCGCTGTCATCGCGTCGACCTGCGTTACGGTAACGCATTCGTACACAGGCGTAACACGCGAACAGTGCCATAGGAACATACATCGGCGTGCAGTGGAGGCAGACACGGGGGGGTGGTGGCGGTGGGGGGGGGGGGGGATGAGACGGACCGGTGTCGTGCGACGGGACGCGAGAGGACTCGATGCGAGCGGACACGAGGCACGGAATAAAAGTGCGAAGGAGGAAGTCTGAGCAGCGGAACCCACTTGGAATCGCGGGGCAGTTGTCTGGGGAGAAGACGCGGAGCCGCCGAGCGAGACACACGCTGACGAGAAGACAGACCGAGGGTGGAGCGATGCCGAGCCGTTGCCGTACACACGCTGCACACACGCGTATCCGTAGCAGGCAACTTGTCCGAGTAGGCACGCACGTGGAAGAGAGCGGAGGATACACGATGAACGTACCTGAGGCATGTGATTATTTCGATGATGAAAAGGCAGAGCGTAAGCAGAGCATGGATCGTGGCACTCATCCCGTACAGGCGATGCAACCAGAGACTCTGACCACGGAGGCTTCAGCGACCGGGCTGCACACAACGCCGCTGCGTTGTTTCTCTCGCTCTTCCTCCCGCCTCCTCCTCCTCCTCCTCCTCCGCCGCCGCCGCCGCCACTACCACTCTCCCACCACNNNTACCAACACGCTGCTGTGCCTCGAACGTTGCGCTGCACATTATTATTATTATATCATAGCGTATTGTTCATGCGCGCGCGTGTAGCGCACACGCACAGCCACACGGCGCTTCCTATGCACAGAAGCGTGGCGGAGGCAGAGACTGGCGCGCTGGAAGAGACGAAATTCAACTGACGACGACGATGATGATGATGATGATCAACAGCAGCGGAGTCTTCTCAAACGATGCAGTGTCCACCGCAGCCGACCGAGCCCATGGTGCAGCCGCGTTGCGCGTCGCCGGCCTTGCGAGGAGGGAGCAGCTGATGAGACGGCGCTTGCTGCTGCTGCTGCTGCTGATGATGATGGAGAAGACGAGGGAGACGAAGAGAAAGGAGAAAACGGGGCCGAGCATCCGGTGTGCTCAGAGTGCGGGGCTCAGACACGGCTCGTCCTCTCGGCCTCACGGACCGCATGTAAGGCGGATGAGGATTGCGGACGCGCGACTAACGGGGTCTGAACTCGGCACTGTCGAGGAGAGAAGGGGGCGCGGAGCAGGCGCTGGGTTTGTCGTATTCCGCTGCTCGGGGGGGGGGTCTCCGATGGAATGGG
>JAZEWT010000011.1:11177702-11196286 GCA_036362905.1 Mordacia mordax
GTGACAGAAACACACAGGGATGTGTCACCTGGCGAGGTGTTCGCACGATCATTCTCCTTCTCACACTGCCGCCCGGGGAATTCTGTAAGCCTCGCCGATACATTGACAATCCCAGTCTGCAATGACAACAACGCACCACACCAAACAATGCATCTGCGTGTAGTTTTTTTTCTGCCCTCTTCTGATGTTTCGAGACATTCTCTTGCCGTGATATGTGCCCGGTTGTACGTACGAGGTGGCAAACCCCTAGATAGTACAGACAGCCATCACGGCTTGGCAGTGGCAGCAGTTTATCTCCTTAGCGGAGACGGTTATCGGAGCTGACTTAGGTAAGGAGGGGTTGGGCGCAAGCACACAGTGGCAGCGATATTTCCACTCACACACACTCACTCAGTGCTGGTTCCAAGTCCCTTCGTGCCATTCGTGCCACATCAATGAGAAGCGGTCCAATTGTGAATGCGACGTCTGCGCTCGAGATGCCGCGGTTTGTGCGAGCTTCCTCCATCCACGTCGGGCTGCACTTGGCAAGTCCTTGGAAACGTGGGCTCAATTGGCCGCGGCGTATTCGCCATTGCGACGCATTAGCTCATTGCGGGTTTTTTTTTTCAAATCACAATGCCACGAGAGAGTATAGCGCGTCTCGTGTGACGCGTGCGACGTTTGAATGGCGAGCGATTCGGCGGGGCTCTGGCTCACGGAGTGGTGGGAGGCGCGGCGGGCGCAGCCCAAATGCGTCTCCTCAACGTCGGAAACGAAGCACGTGGCGGCGAATGGGTCACACAGCAGCGGTGGGTGAGGAAAGGGGGTGAGGATGGGAGAGGGGTGGGAGTGGCTGGTGAGGATGGCACCTTCACCGCGTGCCAACATCTCTCAACTGCGCTGCTATTCAGATGAGACGTCTTTAAATCGTATAATGTGCTTTGAATTGCACTAACTTTTAAGTGCCCGGCTGTGAATGCAAAATCCCTTTCGTTATTTTATGTCTTGTTTCCGTAGTGCCGGATGGCAGGCACGCGCCACCACGCCCCGCTCTATATTACACCGCCGGCCAATTATTTGTGATGGGCACCCAAAAGGCTACGTTGTTCATCGTTCTGATGAGAACACTTCATTCCCCAGAGCTTCCCGCAGCATCAGCAGCATCAGTCACAGAGATCAAGACGATGCACCGAGGAACAATGGGCAATTGTCCACGTCAAGCATCGTCTTCTCTGCACAACGGGCTAAGCTGAACTCCACTAACAAAGGCAATCAAACCCTTCCAGATCATTTCATCGGAAGGCATTCTTCATTCTTGTAGAATTCAGATCGGACGCACCAAAACGCCTCTCAATTGAGAATTGCTCTCCATGGCTGTTGCTTCCGGATGGTCGCGTCGAGCGCTCCTTCTCCTTTCATCCGCGAAATTTCGCCTGCCACACATTGGAGGATTTTGCGGCCTCTCTTCGCCAGTCACGACGAAGCAGAACCCATTATTCTCTTTCCACGATCAGTATCTGTCCACGTTTCTTTTCTATGCCCGAGATAAAGTTGAATCTATTTACTTGTCACAAGCTATTTGTGAGAAACCTAGAGAGTATTCTTGCGAAGAGAATGTTTTTTTTTATATATATGGTGGCTGTATCTCTCCACCGCTCACAATGCCTGCCAGTAAGGTCCATCCCCTGCATTGCCTCTGATACCACAGCTTCTCCCACAGCTGTTACATTGCACTGCCCTTTGCTAACCTTAAAAAATATTGTTTTCTTTGTGATTTTTTTTCCCCGTTGATCTCAGCCGAAGCGTTTGTACTACTTTAGCCTCTTATTAAGTCCTTCTCTTTAAAACCAGAGAGAAAAATGCGTGTGTTTATTTATTCGCCCACTTGTGTAACGCATTATTTGGGTGACGTTACTGCGTGCACGGTGGTGCACATGCACAATTCATAAAACAAACTCCACGCATTCGAAAACAACACCGTGGTCTAATGCGATAAATATATAATAGGCATTGTTTTGGGCTAATGCTCTCTTTTACAGCACATCGCTAAGACAGGGAATTTTCCACAAACGTCACGCATTTCATATATTTATCATTTAAAGACCAGTGTTATTGACTGAAGCGCTATATTTTCGGCTCATTATATTTATTTATATTGAATCACCGCTCCATGACCCAGTCGCCTCTTTTCCTCCACCAGTGTTTAACAATGCAGCACGTGGCACTGATTTGGACCTCCGTCAATCTGGAGGGAGACCCAACTGGCCACGGGGACCATTTGGAATTGCTGGCAATTTGCCTATGGGAGACTGGAACTGAATGCGGATCACTGAGAAGGGAAGGCAATGCGTTAACCACTGAACCCCACACCCCAACTTATCTATGACTCTAATTTCGCATTACTCTGTGTACTTAACTGCCTATAAACAACATCACGCGCACACACACACACACGTGCACACGTTATTTGCATATATAGTGCAGACTTCAGAGCGGGCGAGAGAAAAAAAAACACACATTTAGGATTCTCTCACTGTACAAATCAAAGCTACATTTTCAAAGGACTGCTCTCCCACGCACACGCTGCCACTGCTCGTATTTACAGCTTTATTAGTGGGGGGAAACGACGCCACAAGGAGGGCATTTTCCGAAGATTAATGCGGTGGCAAAGTATGCCTTCTGGCCTGGGTGCAACTCATCAAATTCGGAGTGGCGCAGCCCCTGGCATCAAAGTGAAGCTGTCTCTTTCAGGCTGAAGTGTGGTGTCCTACTGGATTCGCAGAGAGTGCGCGCAGCCTTGTACTGAAACCTGAGCGAGCTAAGAATTAAAGAGAGGGGAAACATGGAAATAAATTGGCTCCCTTGCGCCCCTTGATGGCAGTCTTGGGTCTTAGAGACCTGACCTTGGCCTAAGTGGCCTGGGGCGTTTGGGTATTTTTCAAGTGGCCGCATGTAATTTTTCATTACGTCTTTTCATGGCATGTTAACTGATGATAAATTTTGACTGAATAAAATATCATTACAAAGATTTTCCCCAATATTTTGTTGTGAGAGGGAATTGATTTTATTGAATTGATCAGTTTGTTTTCAAGCGTTTGGCAGCGTCCAAAGTGCGTCACGAACTTTGTAATTACTGAAGCCAATTAGGCAGCTCAGAAAAGCCAAACCTGACGGCTCGTCGACCTCAAATGTTCCCAGTCTTCGGCTTGGCCTGGTGGCTTTTGGCCTAAACTCTGGTGTTGACCACGTGCCCCCTGGCCACGATTTCAGCTTCAGTCTACGCGCTGCGGAGAACGCAGAGGGGCCACGTAATCTAGTGTGTGGAGCGCAACAAGACGTGACCACAAGCGCACAGACAGGCTTTGTTACTTCAAGGCCACGTGCGGGACACTGCGCATTTGCATCATTCTACCGCTGCAATCTTCTGAGAATACGAACGCTGGAAGAAGGAAAAAACACACAAACGAGCGGGTAGGCCAGCAGGCTCAGTTGATGCTCTGGCTTAGAGAGGCGGCTTGTTGTTATTAATTGTCATTTGGCAGACGCCTTTATCCAGCGCGACGTGCATCGTTACAGAGGCGTAGCGAGGAAACCACAGAGAGGAGGAGGGAAGGCAGCTATGCAGTCCACCGGCACCAACATTTGCCAACGACTGCGTTCTATATATAATACTATCGGCCAATTAATTAATGAGCGTGAGGGGGGTTATTTGTTGTGGGAGGAAACCGGAGAAAACCCACGCAGAACAGGGGGAGAACACACACAAAGGTGCCATAGGTGGGAATCTTACCGCCCCTGGCAGGACATTCTTTATATGAGGCGCAGATGTTACCACTGCGTCACCCTCGTTCATTCAAATCGAGGAAGGTTACCGCATATATGTACTTGGCAAATTGCCGAAGATACGAAAAACATATTTTTTAATGGTGCTTGGTCCATATCTTGTGAATGTTTTTTTTATCAAGGTGGCTCCCCGACCTTGAACACCCTTCCATCGTGGCACCCATCCACACAGAGGTCTCCCTCTCATGAACATCTACTCTCACCAACCTGAGCCCGACCTCCTCCAGCCAACACACATTTCCCCGCACCCGACGCGTGTCCGTTTGTCCTGAATGTGCGTGACACTTGACAACGCAGCTCCATGTGAATGTATTTACCGTCCGACTTTCAAGGACCGGGCGCCGTGTGGTGCATTGAGCAGCGCTGCTGCCTCACATCAACAAGACCCGGGTTTGGTTCCCGGCTCGGGTGCCTTTCTGTGTGGAGTTAGAGCATTCTCCCCGTGTCCACGTGAGTTTTCGCCAGGTACCCCGGTTTCCTGCCACCGTCCAAAGATACGCTACTGCCCAGGTAAATTGAACTGCTGAGCAACTTGACGCCCCACATCATAGGCACGCCCCCTCACCCCCGCCACCTTGTAGCCTCTGTCGGCCTGGATTGGCTCCAGCCACCCCACGACCCTGTACAGGAGTAAGCGGATATTGATACTTAATGGGTGTTCCGTAAAATGTGTTCATGGTCTGGTTAGGGCACGAGGAGCAGCAAAGACGATGCATTTCTAAGAGCGAATGTGAAGCCACAGACGCAGAGCGGACAAATTAAACGGAGGCCGGCAGCGAGATGGAAGGACGCTGTGAAATGAGATTCGATAACAGTGGATGTGCGCAGAGAGGGGGAACAAGATTAGAGAGAAATCCCTCGTCGCCGACCCCACACACTAATGGGACGAGGTCGCCTCGAAAGAAGGCGCCGCGTCTCCTCCGTGCACTGCTGAGAGCGAGCGTGAATCAGCCGAGTACCTACGGCTGTCAGTCACTGTCGACACTTGTTCAGCGGTGTCAGTCTCAAGCGGTGCCACTGCCAACATCGGGGAGAGGAGCAAAGCGTGCACACGCGGTGACCACGTCCGCCCGTCGATGTTTTGCAAACGTTCCAGATTCCCAGCGGGCACCAAGGCAAAGCGATCGTAAAGCTTTGTAAAACATCGCGCAAGATCCTGGTTTTTTTTTTGCAAATGCTCGTCTCGGAAAGAAAGGCCGCTTTTGGGTTTGCACGCTGCGGCTTTAGGCGACGTTTCTGCGTTTCGTGTGAATTGCTACGGAGCGAAGCAATTTTGGCACAAATAAGCGAACGGACAAATATACAGAATATAAATAACACTGCAGCATTCGCCCGTCGAAAATGACGGGGTGCAAAGATTGAGTTTTGCTGATTAACAATTCTCCTCTCCTCGCGACGTTTCGCCTCACACGTTGGAGGCATCCTCAGGTGTAGTGTTCTACGCCTGAGGAGGCCTCCAACGTGTGAGGCGAAACGTCGCGAGGAGAGGAGAGAGAGCCATCGACGCGGCTGTCCCGAGAGAGCAGCTTTTCGAAGCAATCATCATGCATCGAGCCGTGAAAACCTACATCATTAGATTAACAATTCATTGTAAATTGTTGTGGTTTGCTCTGCTGTTCACGTGATGAACCTTACCGATGGGCTTTGTTAGTTGGGGGCAGACTTACGACACTTATTTTTGTATGACCTAACCCAAAAGGGCTTTAATTTGGAAACGATTGCTCATGAAAGCGTTCATTTTAAACTATTCAAAAATATTGTTATTTTTATAGCACGCACAAAAAAATTCCACAGCTCGTCACTGGGAATGTGTCTCCTCCAAGAGATTGTAGGAACGTCTTCTGGGATCTGAAATTCTAAATCGGTAAAGATCCTGCCCACATCGAATCCACAGTGCTATTAAAGCCTCGGCGGCTTCTGGTAGCTCCCGAAACCAGAGCGATCCCAACATTTTGGAAGCAACTTTTACTCTCGACAAATTGACCCGGAGCCAACATTTTGAAGAGCGTTTCACACAAACACGCTGCGCCAGTCTCCTGTATTAAATAACACTTGGGAAACCAACTGTACATGTTTGTGGATGTGTGGAGCGGTAATGTAGTGCTCAGCGCATGCTATCATGCACCTGGCGATCTGTGTTCCATTTCCCGCACATCAGTGAAACACATTGGAAAGGATCCTGGGCCTCTCCTAGGTCGACTTCGACTTAAATGATTACCTCGTACATTGTGGAAACATCAGCCGGTAGGAAACAAATTTGGTTTGGCAGGATGCTAACCACCCCACCCCTCGTGGGCCATGGTGGCCTCAATAGGTGCTCGCTAATAGAACTTGCCCCAAGAGTCTATCCAAGCCTATATGTGGGATATACATCTTTATATTTGTAGAAACCTATCTTAAACTGCCGCATAACAATACGTATTGCAAAAATTCGAAATCTACTTGCCGGCGCCATGCCTCTCAAGATTAAAAAGAGGTTGCACCTTACGTCTGGTATGGCATACGGGTGATAAAGAGGTTACGATGTGCAGACGTGATGCGCCAACGCTGAAACAACCAGCAGCCTCCGTGCAGCTTGTCAATCTCTCACCAGTCGCGCTGCGCGGACCGGCAAAACAATGGCTGCTACTTCCCACTGTCAGAGACTGCAGCGCAGTCAGCACTGTGATTAAAGGGAGGGATAAAGGGGCAGCCCTGCAATTGCTTGCTCGTGCCATTACAGCACTTGGAAAAAGGCATTGTAAAACCGATAATTATCGATAATTTTCCATGCTGGCCAGACATGCTGGAATGAATGGGATTACCCACATTTTACCCCATCACACGCAGCATGCCCATCGACTGTAGTAGACACCCATTCACCCTGCTAGATGAACAGACGCAGAGTGGCGGTAGGGGGTAGGATTAACATATACACTTCTTGCCCCATTGTTTCAACTGCCCTGCCAGAAGATGGGATTGACCTCGTGACCTTTGCTGTTGACTGTTACACTATGAGAGCTGCTTTCAGGGTGATAATATAGTGAAATCGGCACGGTGGCCCAGTGGGTAGCGCTATCGCCTCACAGCAAGAAGGGCCCGGGTTCGAATCTCGGCTTGGGTGCTGCTTTCTGTGTGGAGTTTGCGAGTTCTCTACCCGTGTCCGCGTGGGTTTTCGCCGGGCACTGCAGTTTCCTCCCACAGTCCAAAAAACATGCTGCTGCATGAGTTAATTGGCTTGCAGACTCAATTGCCCGCAGTGCCCGGTGATGGACTGGTGTCCCATCGTGGGTATATCCCTGTCTTGCGCCCTGTGTCTGTCGAGATAGGCTACGGCTCACCGCGACCCTGTACAGGACTCCGCGGTTTCTGACAATAAGATGAGATGAGAAAATTCCAAATTTCCGTCCACAAACCCGATTAATTGCCCACTCTCATCATTCACTGTAAATTTCAAGTGTGTGCATTTGATGCTTTTAAAGACAAAATAAATAAAAGGTTATATTTTTCAATTCATTTATTTTGTATTTATTTTTTAAGTTCTTTATTATATTTGCGAATGTGTGTGATAATGATGCAAGTTGCTCGGGATAAGAGCATCTGCTAAATAATAACTAATAATAGTTTTAGAAACGGACAAAAATACACATGATAAATAATGAATAACACCTGCCGTAAACGATACATTCGTCAAAACACACTGTGACATTTACAATTTTAAATAGCTAGATAAAAATAATTAATCATTGTCAATGCACTTCTGGATTAAACATATTCTATACAAGATTACAACAGGTTTTACCGTATCTGGCGATTATGCAGGTGTTAAGATTTTAACACCTGCATAATAGACACATTTCACAATGCGTCCAGTTTGCAAAAGCCACACATACTAGTGGCAAAATATGCAAACAGGTAGCTTTGATAACCTATGCATTTTCCTTCAAACTGACCGACCTTCACCAGGCAGTGGCTACCTTTTGAGCCTATTTGCCGGTGTCAGCCGTTGCCAAAAGGCAGTCAGCTCCGGACAATGCAGTAGCAATGTTTTATAGCTTAGGTGGAGCTGTTAACGCATTGGGTACTTTTTTTGCCAGTATACATAATCGCCAGATACGGTAAAACCTGTTGTAATCTTATATATGTATACTGTCAAAAAAGAACCCATAGCCTAAACATATTCTGTTCGTGTAGGGGGGAGGGGTTGGGTCAGCACAGGTTCGGAAATAACTCGTCACTACCCGGAGTCTAACTCGGTCGAACAGGTTGAGAGAACAGTGCACTAATAATCATTATTTAGCAGCAGCACTTATCCAGGGCGACTAACATTAGTACCGCGGCATGGCGAGGAAACCACCGAGAGGTGGGGGGAAGGCGGGCATGCAGTCGGCCGGCGCCAGCATGTTATCGTACGCGGGAGCCATCGTGTGTGAAGCCGCCCCTGTGCTGTGATGCTGGGCTTAAGAGCATTTGCAGTGGGTATGTGTCACGTGTTTGAGAGGCATTCACCAAAGAGCCGCGCGCGCTCGGCAGACACGGGGGCATTGTTAATACGCGCGTCCGTCTGGGTCACGCTCACAAGCACCGACATATTGATGGATCGCTATTATTTGGCGTGACACCCCGAGCCTCGTTTCGAACCGCGAAGCCTGCCCATTAGTCTCAGTCGCGTTCACCGTGACATGACCTCCTCCGAGTGGTCACGTGCTGGGCCGCGTGACTGCTCCGGTCGATGCTTTGAATCACCTGAGCGCTTTCCAATTCCGAGCGCTCGTTAATGTATTTGTTTCGTTGTTAGCAAAGTGCCCGCCCTGCGGGCGATCTCGTCCCGAGCGTGTAACATCATCCTCCGACGAAGAGAGCAGAAGGGAGCTTAAGAGGGGTTGAGGGCACTCGTTGAACAAATGGCAGTTGAAAGGTGACATGGATTTTCCGTTTCAGAAGAGTAATCAATAAGCGGTAAGTAAAGTTGAAATAAAACATTAAAGCCTTGGTGTTGAATTCAAACCCGCTGCCTGTAGTCTGAATATATATATCGATATATACGTACAAACACTTGCCCCGTTATATATCGATGTACACGCGCAAAACTCTCGTTTTTCAATCTACAGCTCGATGGTCATCTCCCCTTGCAGGTCGTGGGTAATTGATTGACCATACTTCACCACACTGGTGGGTGGGGGTTGGTGAGAGCTGGGAATCATAGTTGTCCGTGTATACAGAGTACCATTGAAATATGCATGGTACTAGGCTATCCTGGGTACGGTGTTAAATTATAGAGTTATAGAGATTACTATAATAGGGCGTTTTAAATGCCTGAGAAACTCATCTCTACTATCCCATTGTTTTACTGTAGTGCATTTTGCCACACAAGCCTCTGCTGCCCAACGCATAGCCTCACTGCTATATAACGCGATGCCTTGGTTAAATGTCCTGACTAAATCGCCCCCGGCGCACCTGCTATGTTGTAACTTGCTTACCTCTCCCTGTTGGACAACCGTTAACAAGAGCAACATAACTGAACGGGTCCTTTCAGCTTAGACAGAGACCGTCTAACTGAACGCGTTTGTGCATTATGGTCACCTATCCAAGTATCATCCTGGCTTAAGTGTGCTAAGATTCATAGCTCTTACAAGCTTACAAGCATGGATCTCACGAGAGTAATTTAGTTCTGGCATTATTTTGTGTAATCTCTTCTTATCCACCACATTATTAGACTCAAGATATAGTATTAATTTCGATAACCCATTTGCACATTTTGCATGTTGAACGAACATCCAGATTTACACATTTTAATCTGTAAAATTCAAGGGATGCAATTTCGCTTTGTTGAACAGCTGCCAGGGCATTAAGTCTTCATACATAAGCTTTGACATTCTGCGTAACAATTCATCGATCACAAAATCAGCGCAGGGCTCAACGCATAAGCCAATAAAAAATAAAAAATTATCACACTTTCTTAGTGAGCTTGCTCAAAGACATGAACACACAGTTGAACTTCAATAAAATTATGCAGTGCGTAAAAGTTGTGCTGCATTCATAAAATGTTAACGGTTCGTAATTCATCTTAAAGTGGAGAGAATAATTTTATAAAAAAATCCCACACCCCATGTGTTTACACGAGCATACGTGGAGAGAAGACACACATGAACACCTGATCTTCATTATTTTCTGCTGTAATAATCACTTTCGTTGAAATGATTCAAGCACACTGCACACGTGTCATGATGAAAGGGTACATTTCTCATCCCGCGCCTACCAGCATCGTGAAGTATGGTCGGATAACCCTGACTGCCTTGATGGGGTGACGAGGCACTCATCCAGCAGTTGATTGAGACCGGGGCTGCACCTGCAGACGTCTGAGAAGCACGTGCTCCGACAGTCTGCATTAGCGCCAACGTTGGCAGCGGGAGCCAGTGAGCGGCACTGGCACTGGGAACAGGGAGATCCACAAAGAATTCGTGTTTCCCGTGCAATGCAGCCGTGTTTAATTACCGCACCGAGTGCCAGGAGAAATCGTGTTTAATTAAATGCATTGGTAAGCGTTCCAGACAGCTACCAATTACAAAGAGCTCTTGGCTGGTGCGTGCTAAAAAGTTTAGGCTGACTTTGCTAGACAACTGTGTGCACCTCGTGTTCTCCGCAAGATTTTGTTTTTGCTGCCCTCCACCATAAATAAATTGTAGCTCATTTCTCCAAACTCATGAAATAAAAATGACATCGGCCGTTTACATAGACAGCGTTGGGAATAAGCTGTCTCAAACTGCGAAAGCGACTGTGTTCCACCAAATATCCCACCGTGCCCAATAAATTTATTTCCTTAATCTCATTCTGTTCCGTCCGTGACCGGTTGGGACCAGAAGGTCGCCACGATCGGTGCCGAGAAGAAACTACTGGGGCATGTGACAGGTCACTGCAAACGAGCTGCGGACTCCAACAACGACAGCCCTCGCGTGAACTTTGACCCGTGAAAACGAACGCTTGGCCCGTCCTCGCAAGGTTCATTGTGAAGATTAAAATCCGCATCTCATTGACGTCTGTGCCGTTTGCTGCGCGTCGCATGAGCACTCTCGTCCGCGGCAGTCGTGCCAACCCATGCCAGCAAGGTATGTGCCGGGAGCTCGCCCAACATCAGTGCTAACGCCAAATCTCATCTCATTGGCAGAAACCGCTTCGTCCTGTACAGGGTCGCGGTGAGCCGGAGCTTATCGCTGCAGACACAGGGCGCAAGGCAGGGATATACCCACGATGGGACACCAGTCCATCACCGGGCACATATACGTTCTCTCCGCAGTTCTGTGAAGCGCTTTGTGACCCTCGGGTGAAAAGCGCTCTCTATAAATGCAATTATTATTATTATTATATATCTCCACATTGCAGGCAATCCGTTACAAGCCTTCATCAGCACACATTTTATTTGCGCAACACCAAGGCTTTCAGGCCGTATTTCAGCTTCGCTTCCCATATTTATTACTCTTCCGAAACATCAGCGAGGCAGCGGCGATGTTCCCGAAGGGACATCCTTTTAAAGTCACGTCAGCGGAAAACGACACAAACAACAGACATCATGTTTACCCCTCAGAACAAGATTAGCCGCAGGACGGGCACTCTGCTACTGAACAACATTAACGCAATACAATGTGGATTTGTACAGCGTTTAAAAGCAACCATATCTCGAGCCGCTCGGAGATAATGCAACAAGCAAAGGGTTCAGCCTTGGTGGGAACGTCCCTTTGAATTTAGCGAGCAAAGCCTAAGCCACTCGACCGCCATTCACATCTGCCTGGTACTGATAGCCTTACAGCCGCGATTGAGGAAAAAAAATGAATAGCCCTGATGTGTGTAAACTAGTTCACCGTTGCGTTGCCAGGAGTCTGAAACATTACAAACGCTGGGTTTACGTGCATTAGGTGGTGCGAATAGCAAAGGAGGAAATAATATATTTCAAAAAAATATATTTAAAAAAATCTCCCACATACCAGCTGGTAATTAGGTTCCCATGGGTTCTTCAATTGAGCTACGTACTCACAAAATCTAGTCTCTGGTGGCGATATATCCACCAAGCAGAGCGCATTAAACGCCAGTCTCTCACCTGCAGGCCACGGCCAGCATTAGAACGCCACGACCGCGCACGATGGAAAAGAAATCCCCCTCGCTTATATTTACCTCCCCGCGTCACTGCTCCACAGTGCAAACAGTCATCGCCCACACAGCCGCTCTGCTCGCGAGCGGTGGTGCGGCTTCTCTGCGGCTGGGCTTGGCGGTGGGGGTTCGGAGAGATATCCACTGAGACACACACACACACACAAAAACCCCCATGGCCTCTCCAGGTTTTATGGATTTTTTTTGGGTCTCATCTCATTGTCAGAAACCGCTTGGTCCTGTACAGGGTCGCGGTGAGCCGGCGCCTATCCCGGCAGACACAGGGCGCAAGGGCAGGGATATACCCACGATGGGACGCTAGTCCAGCATCGGGCACTGCGGGTAATTTAGTCTGCGAGCCAATTAACCTACGCAGCAGCATGTTTTTTTGGACTGTGGGAGGAAACGGGAGTGCCCGGTGAAAACCCACGCGGACACGTGGAGAGAACTCGCAAACTCCACACAGAGAGACGCCCGAGTCGAGATTCGAACCCGAGTCGTTCTTGCTGTGAGGCGACAGCGCTACCCACTGCGCCACTGCGCCACCGCTAGATTTTTTTTCCCCCCACTCCAAATGTGTGATCCTACCGGCGTCACGACACGAGACGGGGCATTCAATCAGCGCATCGCTACGTGTTAGCAACCGTGCACGCGAGCAGACACTGCAGAGGTACCCCCGGCATCCCTGCGAGGTGACACTCTGCTCGAAGGGCAGCAGTGATGGGGGCAGCAGTAGAGAGGCAGCGCTTCACCACTCGCTTCGCATATGAGAGTGAGACTCAGCGCGTGACATCATGCCAATATTTTAATTCTCAAAGCTAGAATTTAGCCAAATTTAGTGCCACCTGTGAATGGAAGACAATGGACAGATGACTGTCTCACTAGCAGAAGAGAAATATATGCGAATGCATTGTCTGGAGGGTTATGCAGCGTACAAAAACCAGGACACTCAATGCTCTCTGAATAGTTACAGATTTCTGAGGTCGGCTGCCTCAAAAAGACAATGATCCCGAGAGAATAAAGACACCGACTGTAATCACAGGCAGCGGGCCTAGATCCGAACCGAGGCCTCGCTTAGTGGTGCCAGTCCAGCCACCTGGCCTCTGGCAACAGAAGCCCTCTCCGCATATGGATTTGTCCTTTAGTGGTCGCATTTTCAATCGACAGGTGCAAGCTGCTGAATAAGTACAATGCGACGGCGGTCTCTTGATCAGAGCTTTCACCACTCATCTTGATGAATTACAAATCCCGATGAAGCTTCCCGGGAGAAGCAGACCTTGTTAAGGAAGCACTCGTGAATTATCGTGTATCACCTCTGTAATTTAATGAAAAAAACATTTACAGCCCCCGTGCATTATCTACAATCAGAAAAACCCAAGACAGATTATCCTGCCTTTTCAAACTGGGATCCTGAGCCAACAAGGGCACATTGGTAATAATAGGTTGAAATACGAAATTACTGAGTCCAGAAAATGTGGAACGTTTTTAGAATTCATTGTCTCAAAGGAAATGAAACGGTTGATTATTTTAACGCGCAGCTACTTAAAGATTCCTTGCATGAAGTGGCATGGGGTGGGATTAGTGGCACAGTGGTTAGCACACGGAAACATGAACCCCGCAACCTCAATTAGATTCCCGATAATGGATAGAGTCAGATCATGTCACGCGAAACGTGTCAGTCCTTCGTCCCTTCATCATCATCAAACGGCATAGACCAGTGTGGGGAAATATGGCTAAGAAGTGCCTCTAAGATCGACACGGTGTCAGGAGGCATCTATGCTACCAATGCTTGATTATATATGAAATAAAGCTAACCGACTATATCATTGTGCTCTTAGACTTGCTTTGAATGTCCCCCCCAGCCCCCCACAGAGCCCACCATTGTGAGTTGTACATTGGTTCAGGATTAACTTCTCTTAATACTAGAAGCAGTCACCGAGACCTATTAATGCTTAAGGTTCAATTTAACAAGTCGGCAACATATTTTTATGGATTTGTTATCCGTACGGACAAACAAACTTAATCTCGGAAGCTCGGCCTACTGTCATCTTAATGTCCCCAAGTGCCATGGAGATCAGGATTAAAGGGCTTCAGTAACCGGGTGGCCCTCACTTTTGAATAATACTTCCACTACCATCAGGGACCCACCGTAGATCCCAATTAGCATCAACATTTTAGTCCAGCGGCGTTTGTAGAAATTATTGGTCTTTTTAAAACGGGTGGTAGTTGCTCCTTCCTTTCGTTGTGGTAAAATATTTCAAACATTTACCATGCCACTGTTGTGCTGTTACTTTGCTTCACGTTTTTGTTTGGGGTTTCATGTTTGCAGAAGTTGCTGTTGTGAGTAATTCTGTAATCGTGCGCGTTACTGTTTTACTTTTATGACTGCAGTTAAACTTTCATTCATAGACACATCGTTGCTGTGAGTTTGTTTTAATTGTATGCGTTGTTACTTTAATCAGTTCAGACGTTTGTTGTATCGCAGGAATCCCGCATCTGGAGCTTGCATGCTCGCTGCGCACTTTCTGCTGTATTAATAAACATGTATTTATCAAGGAGTTCTCTATTCAGCCATGGATTGGCGCAATACACAATCACTCCACAGTGGGTGACTGGACAGAGACCATCTCAATGTCACTTGCCAATGATTTTGTTTTGTCGCTCGCAATCTACCGGTCTACATTTTCACAACTCGATGTGTGAGAATTGCTTACCGCGTCTGTTCTTTCGGAATAGCCGTGTCGAGCGTTACCCCCCTCTCTCTCTCTCTCTCTCTATCTCACACATTCATAGCAAGCAATCAAAGCCAAGACAGTGATACCGTGCCTACAAAAAGCAATAATAATATCAGAAACAAATATTTGGTTCAGAGAGCAGCTTCTCCCACACCTAGGCTTTGCCTCTGAATGTCAGACACTTTTCATTTATTTTATTCATTTATTGCGCGATATTAAAGCAACATAATTACATTTGGTCTCCATGAAATGTACTGCGAAAAAATCATTCAGCCTTCCCACTCCATCCACTGAGTTATTTATTTAGAACATAAGGCCCTTGCAGAGCAACGTTGCCTTGTGGTATTATGAGCCAGCTAAATGCTCGTTAATGCATCACATTATTAAGTAGATTAAAACAAACACGGTATGCAGTTAAGACTGCAGCCACAGAAATTAAAATTTTAAAATATTCACATCGTGTGAATTGCACAGCATCATTGGAAAGTGTTTAAGCATATCCCAGAAGCGAGCATTAATTCCACTAATTATGAAGCATTACTACAATAAATACATTTCTTTTTCACAGCTTAGCCTGAGCAGTGTTTAATTATTGAGACAAACTACGTGTTTGTTCCATTCCATTTTTCTGTATTGAGATGATACCCAGCAGCCAGCCAATAACAACCTCAAATAATTCTCACCCATAATTAGGAAGACAAGGCCCCATGGACAGTGAAAAATGAGCCAAGCTCCTCTGCCGATATCGGAATCTTGGTCATTAGGCACCAGTGGCAACCGTCGCAAAATTGGCTTCTGCAGGCGAGTGCTGCCTCGCGTTAATATTTGTGCAGTTCGTGCAAAAAAACAATAACACCGGCGCTCACTGGGGATCAGATGTACAGGCGTTAGGCTTCGAGGGCACCGTCAATCAGGGCACAGCCCTTGCGGACCCACAGACACGGGGCCACAAGTGCAATGTTTAAGAATCAGCATAAAACTGAGCCGCGCATGCTTAGCAAGCAGCTGAGGCTCTCTGGAGGCCAAAGAAACGCAGGCATGTTTATTAACCTCGTGCCAGGGATATGATTGCCTGCGCCGCGGCTAAACAAAAACAAACGAGCATTTTTTTTTATAATTTGACCGGTGTGTCGTTATGATGTTCGGAATAAAACAAACAAAATGCTTTTTGACCCCATCTCGAACGAGTGGCGAAGTCTAGCTCGCTTGCAAATTACACGCGTGGGATTTTCAAAATGCTGCCTTCTTGAACGGGAGAGCGCCGATTTAAATGTAAAATATTTAAGCAGTTCCTCGAGCACCCGGCGATGGACTGGCGTCCCGTCGTCGGCTGTATTCCTGCCTTACGCCCTGTGTTTCCTGGATAGGCTCCGGCTCACCGTGACCCTATATAGGATTAAGCGGTTTCAGATAATGAGATGAGATGAGAGTTCCTCGAGCATGCGCGTGCGTCTGTACATCTCAAGTGCCTCCTTGTGGCAGGGCAGCACATTGCTCTATTGCCTTGGAATAGTACGCGGTGCACCAGCGTGAGCGAACCAACCAAAGCGTAGCGCCCCAAGCAGGTCAATTCGATTGGGATTTATACAAAAAAAGGGGGTGCATTTGTGACGTGCGATACATTTCCAAACATGTACGTGATAAGCCAATAACAATCAAACACTCGAGAACATGAAGCGCCAATTAAATCGCTCCTGTCTCTTACTCTGCGTCAACGTTTGTGTAAGCTCACAAACGTCTCGAGCGCTTGACAATATCATTTTGTCATCTCAATGGGATATCGTAGATTAAAAGTGGGGGCCGTGGGGGGTGGGGGAACTGGCATGGCAACGATCAGCACCAGAGCCGTTTTCTGAAAGGGCTGTCCACCAAAATCTCATCGACATTCAAATAATATCCTTGGAATTGGAAACTATTTTAGGGGTGTCTCCTTGAGCATTTTTGGAATAATGACATTGTGAGAGGGCAGGTCAGGTAATATACACTGTTGTGAATATTTAGTTCGTACTTTAATCAAAGCAATATGACATCTGAATGAAAACATTCAGCAGATACAAGGAAGGGACAGTATCTGAAGAAGACCTGTAAACCCTGAAACACAAACCAATTGTTGTTTACTCACTTCAGAACCTTCTCGCTCTGCGCTGCTCCCAGACTCTGGGACTCCCTTCCATTAGAGATTCGCTCAGCTGAGTCCCTGGGAATCACCTTCAAATCTCGTCTCAAGACTCACTTGTTCCGAAAGGCATTCAAGCCCTCTGGCGAGGATTATTGATGGGGCTCAATGTTGTCGTGCTGAGATGATGGCATTCTGCCGACCTGTGCCTGCTCGGGAACATTTATTCCTTCCTTGTTTGCTGAAAAATTATTCTTTTTCCGCTTACTTTATGTCCTATAATTTATTGCTACTATTTGACTTTCAGTTAAACTGTCCTGATGTTGTTGCTGAGGCGCCGTTCTCTCCGCAGCTTTGCGCAATGCTTGATGACCCTCGGGTGAAAGGCACTCTATAAATGCAAATATTATTAGTATTATTATTATTATATTTAGGCACAGGACTGCTAAACAATCTCGAGTTATGCAAGCAGTGGTTCTCAACCTTGTTGGTATAATAATGGATACGATTCACAACGCGTGGCACAATATTAATTCAATTTCCAAGGTGTTCATTTGAAGAGAGAACGACTTAGAGGAGCGAGAAAACTGCGGAGAGGATGCAAGTCATGCCACGCAGTTAGCCGGCGCCAACACGCCAAACCTTCCATCCTGTATCAGTTATTATCATGTTATCTGCCAATTGCTTGACGAGCGGTTTTTTTTTAAGTTGTGGCAGAAAACCGGAGAACTCGGAGGAAAACCCGCACAGGGTGTGAGGGAGAACACGAATATTCCACAAATAACGGTGCACGAGTCAGGAATCGAACCGCCTCTGGCCGGCCTCTCTCTCCAGAGATATTACCGCTGCACAGACTCCCTGCCTCCCACTTAAAACAACTGGTGCCCCCCCCCCCGCCATCTCAACTTAATCCCCCGCAAACATCCCTAACTACTTAGACCACAACACACGGATGCGGTATTAATAAGGCACGCGCGTCATGTTGTATAGTCGCGCGTCTCTCCGCCACGATATAGAGCAGGCAATACACAGCAGATTTAATAATGCACTCTGCAGCTGACTAATCAATGTTGCAGGAAGTTGGGACACATTTCAGAAAATCATAAACATAGGATAAAGATTAAATTTTTTAAATGTCTCGCTTTTACCCGCAGAGAAAAGTACACAAACATTTTTTAAAACACAAAATCAATCTATCTGGGGATACAGACTAAAAAGGGGGTGGCCAAACACTGACAATATGTGACCTTCGATTGACTGATAATACAGTGAGATTTACATTTTAATTACTTTAGTCATAAATACGTGTTTTTGCAATGTTTTGTAAAAGGAACAACTATCAGTTATCACTTCATATCAGTATGGTTGAAAGGTTTTCATTAAAGGAGAATATCATTGCAGTCTTACACGGTCAATGTTTAGCCACCCACTTTGGTCTGTATCCCTACATAGATTGATTTTGTGTTCAAAAATTTTATTTTCTACTTTGGAGTGCGGTAAACGCGAGTCATTAATTTTTTAAAATTTTATCCAATTTTATTTTGTACTTTTTTTTAATTTTAGTCTTAGCCACGTAAAAATGTCAAGTCAGCTCAGTGCGTGTCTGGCATCGGGAAAATATCACCCCCATCAGACTAAAAAGAGAATAGTTATTTGAAATCGTTTCTATGGCGGGCCCAAGATCGCCTTGTCACCGGTCTTCAAACTTTTTTCACTACATTGCATTGTCATCCGAGTTATGCCTGCGTGCAAAATTTCAGCTCTCCAGCTTAATGGGAAATGTTTTAATT
>JAZEWT010000011.1:11213026-11227607 GCA_036362905.1 Mordacia mordax
ATCCCGGCAGACACAGGGCACAAGGCAGGGATATACCTACGATAGGGCGCCAGTCCATCACCCGGCACTGAGGGCAATTTAGTCTGCAAGCCAATTAATCTATGCAACAGCATGTTTTTTGGACTGTGGGAGGAAACCGGAGTACCCGGCGAAAACCCACGCGGACACGGGGAGAGAACATGGAAACTGCACACAGAAAGGCACCCGAGCCGAGATTCGAACCCGGGTCCTTCTTGCTGTGAGGCGACTGCGCTCCCCACTGGGCCACTGGGCCACTGGGCCACCCAACACTAAAGTCAACTTCGCAATATACAATCTTATCCGCATACAGCACTTGTAATACATTTGAACACCTTGCGAATGATTGGCTATTCCGTGAATGCGATGGAAACGCAGTCACTTGGCATTATTGTCTTTGTTATCAGACCTGCAACGCGAAAGGAAAAAAAAATATTTCAATCTTTAAAATACAACCTACAGAGAGTTGCTTATTTACACCAGAGTCTGCTTGTGACGATACCACCATAACCCCCTCCTGCAAGGCATTTGGATAATGCAGCTTCAGTAATGGCCTGGGCACTGTCACCAACCTGCCGTAGCGAGATTGATTTTCAAGAGACCAGGCGACGAGATAATGATCAACATAAAAAAACAATGTTGAACGCGAACGTGCTTCGCGAGATTGAGATGCGGCCATCGTGTAATGGCTGTCACGCTGGACTTGCGATCCAGAGATCAGCAGCTACATTTCATTGGCATTTGCGTGAACGTCTCTCTCCGGGCGGCGCGGTGGTGGCCCCAGTGGGTAGCGCTGTCGCCTCCTCACAGCAAGAAGGTCCCAGATTCGAATCTCGGCTCGGGTGCCTTTCTGTGTGGCGTTTGCATGTTCTCCCCGTGTCTGCGTGGGTTTTCGCCGGGCACTCTGGTTTCCTCCCACAGTTCAAAAAACATGCTGCTGCATAGATTAATTGGCTTGCGGACTAAATTGCCCTCAATGCCCGGTGATGGACTGGCGTTCCATCGTGGGTATATCCCTGCCTTGCGCCCTGTGTCAGCCGGGATAGGCTCAAGCTCACCGCGACCCTGTACAGGATTAAGCGATTCTGACAATGAGATGTGATCACTGTCCATAGCGGGACACGTGGCCAGGTACTGCTCTCTGGTGTGGATGAAAGGTCACATGAAGGTTGTCTGTAGAGAATAACCTTTGAACCTCTTGAGGGGTCGCACTGCCATCTGGTATTTGTGAATTAATGCTTAGTCTCGTGTATTCGCTTGAGCAGTGCACGGCAATACAATTGGGAAAAATCAGCACGTTATGGTCAGATAACCTAGAAATATTATTGCAACAACATGTATTAATGTTGCTGAATGCTACGATAGAGGACATGAAATAATACAAATGCCTTTTCTTTACCCAGGAGGGCCCTGCTACATTCGGATGTTCGACCAACACCATTGACAAGTGTTTGGCTTCACTCGACTGCCTGACGTGGGGGGAAAACAGGAGAAACGTCTCACGTATGAGGGGGAGACGCTCAGCATTGCCATCTCCTGGCCACATCCTGCCGTCACGCGTAGAATACGCGACAAGTCACCGTTGTCACACATTCATTGTTAACGCTGTGCATAGTCACGGGGGGAGGGGCGGAGTCTATCCCTGCCGACAGAGGGCGCAAAGCCGGGAATGTCCAGCATGGCCAGTATATCGCAGAGTACACTTTTCTTTTTTTTTGGGGGGGGGGTGTCAATTTACTCAGCAGGTCAATTAACGTAGGCATGAGCGTATCTTTGGACCGTGGGAGGAAACCGGAGTACCCGGCAAAAACATCACGCACGGGGAGAAAGCACGCAAACTCCACACAGAGAAGGCACCCGAGCAGGGCATCGAACCCGGGAACCTTGTTGCTGTGAGGAGGCGACAGCGCCACCCGCTGGGTCACCGTGCCACGGTGCCACCGTGCCACCGTGCCACGGTGCCACGGTGCCACCGTGCCACCGTGCCACCGTGCCACCGTGCCACGGTGCCACCGTGCCACCGTGCCACCGTGCCACGGTGCCACGGTGCCGCTCCCACTGTCGCACATACGAGTGATAACCAGGCTCAAAACCAGCTGACCTTCCGCAATGCGCGCAGATCGGGTTGGATTATGGGTAATGAAAATCAACAGCACTGCCCTTCACCGCTGTTGTTCACGTGCCCTTCTCTCGGGCAGCTCTGTGCAGCGCTTTGTGACCTTCGGGTGAAAAGCGCTCCGGAAGTGCAGTTCATTATTCGTATTATTATTAACGTCCACGGTTCTTGCACACACGTACAGAAACGCGCACACGAACCGATGCCTTGTACCTTTAAAAGCATAATTACGTTAATGAGTTCGTTTGTAATGACACGAAGCATACCGATGTACATTGCGCGCGTCCCAAACACACGCAGCTGCAAGCAGTGAAAGAATTCTATTTTGCCGACGCGCACCGTTGATTAAATAAAACAAAGATTTGAGCACCATTCTCACGGTTATTGCCGGGCTAATTTTTATACAGACTTCTTTTTTTTCCTAACGGATAATTTCTGAATATAAACACCTGCTGGGTGCAGCGGATGCAAATTAATCGTCCCGACGCTTATATTTAGGCTTTTTTTTTTTACGTAGCCAGAGTTGATTTGGTGAAGTATATTTCTTTTTTTAATTCACGTTTGGTCAGAGTCTGTGGCTGTGGTTGATGACAACTTTGTGGAACTTTAGTCGGGTCTTAGCCTAATAATGATAATAATAATAATATAATGTATAACACTTGGCACATGTTCAGTTTGAAAAGTATTCATTAAAAGAAAGGATTACTCAGAGTCGGCGATGGACTGGCGTCCCATCGTCGGTATATCCTTGCCTTGCACCCTGTGTCTGCCGGGATAGGCTCCGGCTTCACCGTGACCCTGTATAGGACTAAGCGGTTTCAGACAATGAGATGAGATGAGATTACTCAGAGCCGCGAGGTAAGCTGAATCTGCGCGGCGAGTAAGCCTCGCGGTCAACCGGTGCCAACCTGCCAGACACTGCATCCTATATATTATGCTGTTATCGGACAATTCACGAGTATTTCTGAGTACTCGCTGAAAACTCGGGTGGAGAGAACCAACAAACTCCACACGGAAAGGCACCCGAACCGGGAATCGAACGCGGGTCCTTCTTGCTGTGAGGCGACAGCGCTGCCCGCTCCGCCACCCCGCCACCCAGGCCAAGATAAACAACAAACAAAAAATAAACATCTGTTGACGGATATCTCTGGTAATGAGCGACTTAGCGACATCAACAGTGCGCGTGACCAGACTTCCCAGAAGCTGCAATGATCAAAAGTCAGTGGTGTGCGCGGTGTGCGATGGTGGCCTTGTGATCCCTCGTGACGCTTGACAAAACTCACAGATGTCCGATTTAAAGGACAAACTTGCCACGCAGCGAAACTGCGGGCGCGGAGAGGACAGCTCTGACCAACTAAATTACGTCCAATTAAAATTACATTTCATCAAGTTGCGAACCAGTGACCTTAAACAGTATACTATTTCAATAGCAACATTCGTGTGCAAGACTTCCGTACTGCTAAATAAACGTGTTATTGTTGTGCCAGTAGAAGGAAATGATTGCTATCGATGATCGTAACTGAGTAAGTGGCAGGTTGTTGTTTTTTTATGTGAAAGAACGGATTATTGTTTTCCAAAGCTGATCTTTCAGAATAGCCGTGTCAAGCGCTCCCCCCTCTCTCCTTCGCGATGTTTTTGTGCCTCCCACATTGGAGGCATCCTCAGACTTTGAGGGGAGGAGCGCTCGGCACGGCTTTCCCGAGAGAACAGCTTTGGAGAAGCAACTGTCATGTATCGAGTGGTGTATTTGGAAAATGTATTCCATAAAGCCAACGCACATTGGTCCAGTCGTTTCGAATAATGCCAGAAGACATCCACGGAAATTGAGGCGCACAACATATTTTGACGGTTAAAGACACCGCAGTAATAATTAGGGTGACCTGCCACATTGGAAGCGTGTACCTCTGCAACAACCCACAGATGCCACTCTGCCCGCGTCTCCACATAAGTACTTCCTGCGGGGGATCTGGAGAGATTTATTTTTTACGTAGAATAGCATTTAATCAGCGGAGGCAATCTTACGTAACACTGCATTTTCTAATGGCATAATGAAGGCATACAAATTATGTTGTGCAATATCTGCATTGCATAATGTATATTTGCGCTTCACTTTTATCAAGAGTAATGAATAAATATGCCGAGAGTAATCGAAAAATGAAAGCTGTATTTTTTTATTTTTAAGCAATAAATTGTCAGGAGGCAACACACAGTGCCTTGCACTCAGCTACCTGAGTTCGACTCCTTGTCGCAATTACCAAGCGCGGTCAGGGGATGTTTGAACTCATCCCCAGCAATGAGGCTCCTGGTTGTTCCGCGCGTTCTCCGGCATGATGTCCAACGTTTCCTTGCATGCGCTGGGAAATGTTGCAACTGGAGTTGGGATCTCATGCTGAGCAACGCGCGGTTGTTCCTTAAACGGCCGCTGTGCCGGTTGACCCGGGTTTGGCCGCTTGTCAACCAACGCTCGGGAATATTCGAGCAAAAAAAAAATGTTACGGCTGGATGTCCTTCCTGATACCAGCCTCCTTTAGTCGGCGGGTCTTTGGATGTTTAATTGTCTGGAACCTGTTCGCCACGGGAGACCCTACTCAGCAGTGCTAGACTCCAGGTGGCATCGCTCTGCGGTTCATTGAAACAAACGATCCACGAGGGAAAGCGGGGGAGGGGGGGGGAGGCGATCTGTAAGGAAGGGTTTTTTTCTGGAACGAACCTGAAATCGCATCGGAGAGCTGCATAGCACATGCGTGAAAACCTACGCAGCAGCAGCAGTACAAACAAGTAGTTATTAACTGAAACTGTAGTTAATAACCAATTCAAACTGACACTTTGACACTGGACTCAGAGACTGGAGCGTGTTTAAGACAGAAGCAGCAGTCGGTTGAAAATGGATTATTGTTTAAAAGTCAAAATGGTGTATGAATTGTTTACATTTTTGGCGAGTAATTTTGCGTGAAGATTAACATCCGCAAATTATTTTCGGGGTTTTTTTTAAATCACATTTTTCCCCTAACTGCATCCTTGATTATCCATCAGAGGAACCTCGATGCGACGAACCATGTTTAAACCTCTACTCGAATAGCAAACCGCGACACAAAGCGGCAGGGAGTCGATGCAGTGGTAACATCTGCGCCTCAAAGAAAAAAGTCTGGCCCAAGGCGGTTTGATTCCCATCCAGAGCCTTTATGTGTGGCGTTTGTGTATTCTCTCCCCCCGGTTCCTCGTGGGTTTCCTCTGGGTTCTGTGCGTAACGCACCGGTGCGTTACAATTTGTAACGCGTTACAATTTGTAACGCACCGCCAATTAGCCTCATGCGCAGCCAGTAATTTCAATTCCAACTGCAGTCAGTGCTTGCTTCTTTCAGAGATCTAATTGCGCATTGAGTCAAGTTTTATACTTTCCATGCGCAAATTACGAGTTGATATCCTGTAACCACTGAGGCTCAGCTGGGCTGCAATTGAAGCTGATCTTTAATCGCATCAATGACTCAATCAATCACTCTCACCACGATAAGTTTGATCACTCGATTAATTGTGTAACACTGTTCTTAACTATGTCACTGGGCCATAATGGGGTAGGACCTTCGATGATGTTCTTTCTGGATGTTTAGTGAGGCAAGACCAGGGAACCGTTCAAATATCATCCACTGGCCGTGACTCAAACCCAGGATGTTAGATCCGTACGGTAACCACAGAGCAAATACTCCAAATACTCCTCCTAACCAATTAAAAACGCACGCTTATTATAACCAAGCAAGTGAAACCGGTGCGTCTTAAATTTCGTCTTTAGAACGTAGCAACAATGTCATTTAATGAACAACAAACATCTCACCTACGCGTGTGCTGTTGTTATTTTTACTTACTCCCGCGAATGACCTTGCGCCAACCCCCAGCTCGTGATCAAAGCTGGCACGGTCTGGGCCCCAAACGGTGGGATCTGTTCCCTGCGAAGCCCTCTGTTGCGGCGGTTGGTTATTTCTGGCCGCTTCGCACAGACAATCCGACCGCCGCCGAGGGCTGCGGCGGGCGACGTGAATTATTTACACGGTTCCGTTCGAGACAAACGCTCGGGCCCAACTGTATCGCGCGACATTGTCACAAAGCATTAGGCCTGGCATCGATAGTCGCGCCCGCTGCCACGGACAAACGTTCTGCCGGCGCTTGCAAAGCACACGCAGGGTGCGCGACGAGCTGGCCTTGGAGAACAACTCTGGTCGGGAACACGTGGACGAGTTGATTATTTAAAATCTTACGCGGATGTTTTTTTTGCTAAGTGCTTGTTAAGTGATTGTATCCCTTTTTGGGGGGGCGGTACGGTGGCCCAGTGGGTAGCGTTGTCGCCTCACAGCAAGAACGTCCAGGGTTCGAATCTCGGCTCGGGTGCTGCTTTCTGTGTGGAGTTTGCGAGTTCTCTCCCCGTGTCCGCGTGGATTATCGCCGGGAACTCCGGTTTCCTCTCACAGTCCAAAAACATGCTGCTGCATAGATTAATTGGCTTGCAGACTAAATTGCCCGAGATGCCCAGTGATGGACTGGCGTCCCATCGTGAGTATATCCCTGCCTTGCCGCCTTGTGTCTGCCGGGATTAAGATCCGGCTCACCGCGACCCTGTACAGGATTAAGCGGTTGTGAAAATGAGATGAGATTACGCATGCAATTTATAAATGGACTTAAGGAACTAGATTTTGGGTTCGAATAAAGTGGATCCTTTATTATAGTGCGTTTATGACCTTATTCCAGTCACTAAACAGTCACTAAATTTAATGCAAAACGATAACCCCATCGCATCAGGGTTAGGTACACTTCTTGGGGCGATTTACTCAGCAGGCCAATTAAGCTGGACAGCAGCAGCGGCGTGTCTTTGAACGCCATCACGTCATGATTACGTGGCTAATAACAAACATAGAATAAACTCGATGGGAGATTAAATGAAACCAAACAAGAAAAGCACTTTAAATTGGGCCTAACTTTGGTTGCCATTCTCTGTTGTTTAATGTGCTGATGTGTGCTGAATTAGATTCGAGAGAGGTGATAAAAAGATGTTAATATAGATCAGCGCTCTTCATGCACCTACGCGCTGCATCCATGTTACTGTTGTGATGCGATTGACTTTCAAGAGTTGCTCTTTCGGGACAGCCGTGTCGAGCGTTCGCTCCCAAAACACAGGACGTTTGGTTCTGATGATTGCTTCGAAAAGCTGCTCTCTCGGGACAGCCGCGTCGATCGCTTCCTCTCTCCACCTCGCGACGTTTCGCCTCACATGTTAGAGGCATCTTCAGGCGCTTGTGGCCTCTATATTTAGTGGGAGGTCTGCACGGACATCAGTCACACTGAGCTGTGCCACGCACACAAAATACCCCAACACCAAAAGTCAATTAGCTCTTCCACTTCTCATCGACATTTGAATATTACCATTAGTTGCAATTAAATCGACTAATGTTGTAATGATTATTATCACACAGCGCCAACCCACCAGGCACTGCATCCTATATGTTATGATGTTGTCGGCGAATTAATCTGATGTGCGTGTCTTTGTTACGGGAGGAAATGGGGGAACCCGGAGGAAAACCCGCGTGTGAGACGGGGAGAGAATACACAATCTCAACACAGAAAGGCGCACGAGGCAAGAGTGGGAACCACTCTGTCACCCAGGTGACACCCGAGCGAATATTGGACTTCTACTGCAACCTGCACAGACAGGCGCGGTGAAGTACAGTCCAACCCTGCATTGTAAGGGCGCGACAATCTACAATGTTGATGATAATAAATTCATCCAGCAGTGGAATCAATTAAGGTTACACAATGTTATTACAAATGCAGTCCCGAGTGGCTGAAGGTAGAAGTGAAACACTGTACTAATGCAGGTTTGTTCATAATAATAATTTCATTATTTTACATTTATAACGCCAGCACATATTCTTTCGCTGTCGAAGGTATTCATTCGACAGAGAACGACTCAGAGGCGCGAAGAGAGCACAGAGAGGCGGAGGAGGAGGCAGCCGGGCGGTTTGCCGGCACCACATTGCCACACACTGCTGCCTATATATATTAGGATGTCATCGGTCAATTTATTAATGAGGTTTGTCCTTTAAGTTGTGGGAGGAAACCGGAGAGCCCTGAGGAAACCCAGGCAGAACAAGGGTGAGAATACACACAAACTCCACACAGAAAGGTGCCTAAGGTGGGGATCGAACCTGCTCGGGCAAGAACCATTGTTTCTGTGAGCCTCAGATGTTACCACTGTGCCACCCTGCCGTTCATAACTGCACAACTATAAAGAGGACCCAAATGATAATGCATCGCACGTGAAAATTTGATCATTGCGAATATAAGAATACACATTAACGCACGATACGCTGTTACGCAGAGAGAACTTTGCACTCTCAACAAAACTCATGGCTGCTCAGGAGACACGGTGATGGCAGTGTCAGCATCGCGCAGGACCATAATGAAATGCTAAATGGAAATCTGATTATTCCCAGCTGCAGAGATGCGTGCCGAAAAGGGAACAGCACAATCATGTGGCTGTTGTCACCAAGTCATGAATGAGAATGAGTTCCTGATATCCCTGCCAATTCCAGCCCTAATCTGACCCCTTTTTTTTCTCTCCACAAAGCACACAGGCTCAGACTTTACATATGCTTATAAGTTACCGGTCGTCGAGCATAGTAATTTAGCACGGGACTGTCCGTGTAGGCATATGAACACCGTTCTTGTTCAAAACAACTATTTTTAGAAAATATATATCATCTTATTTTTTTCTAAAAGTAGAAGCGCAGCACTGCAATGTCTTAATTGCATGAGATATTGGAAGAGGTGGGAATACCAACGCTCTAAGTGGGAATACCAACAGTCTAGGTGGCAATACCAACACTCTAGGTGGAAATACCAACGTTCTATGTGTTAATATCAACTCTCTAGGTGGGAATACCAACTCTGTAGGTGGGAATACCAACGTTCTAGGTGGGAATACCAACTCTCTAGGTGGGAATACCAACGCTCTAGACGGGAATACCAACTCTCTAGGTGGGAATATCAACGCTCTACCACAGTACACGCCACGTACCCATGCGACAGGCCGTGGTGTAATAATAATAATTGCACTTCTAGAGCGCTTTTCACCCGGGGGTCTCAAAGCGCCGTACAGAGCTGTGTCAGCAAAAAAAAAAGCAACGACGTATGAACGGAAAGTCAACAACAATCACATTTTTTTTTTAAATCTCGGGATCATAGTGATTCCCAGGATCGTAATGAATCACAGGATCGTAGTGAATGAAGCCGGGGAGGCCACGAGAAGACATCACAAAAACACGGACATAAAAACCTTCTCGCATGAAACTATAAAAATATGATCATACATCTGCCCCCCCAATTTTATTTATGTGTTTAAATGCACAAACGCCAAAAGCAACACAAATTAAACTGGCAGCAAAAAAAAGTTCTTTATGAGCAATATAAATACATATTACAAAGAAACATTTTAATATTAAGGTCTAATATAAAAGCAATTATTGCGCTAATCACACTCAACGAAATTCCCATTTCAAAATGAAAATATACAAGCAAGACGCGCTAAAACAAATGTGCATGATGGACATGATTCTGTAATTATTAAAGGTGGAGAGTTAATTACATCACTATTATTTTGTTCACATTTATTCAGGTCAATTTAGCAGCCTCTTTTAGATTAAATTCTTCAAAATGCTGGTTGTACAATCACACAGGTTCACAACGTAGCTCTTCAAACAATAACAATTCATTCAAAAGGTTCCCTGTAACTTATTTCTGGAAAATCTAAGGTAGTTTAAGCTTTGTCTATCTCAATGCAATGACGTGTATATTTTTTTAAAGCGTTATTGTTGTTTATTTTCCATTCTAATGTCATTACTGTTGACGTGCCGTTCTCTCCGCGACTCTGTGAAGCGCTTTGTGACCCTCGGGTGAAAAGCGCTCTATTAACGCAATTGTTATTATTAATTGCAATAGGCATCCTGGCACAATAAGTAGCTCAACTGCCTCCCATTAAGAATTCTTAGTTCGATTCCTAGCTCAGGTACCTGTCTCTGTGGAATTCTCACGTGTCCCCCCCGTGTCCAAGTCTGTTTTTGCCAGGTAGTCCGGTTTACTCCCACAGTCCAAAGGCACGCTGCTTCGGCTAATTGCCCTGACCGAATTGCTTCCGTGCCGAGATGTTATAACTTGCTTACCCAACCCCGCTGGACAACTGTTAAAAAGAGCTGCATAGCCAACACTGCTTTCCAGCTGAAATACAAACTTCTTCTCCTAACCAAATTCCAGGCAATATAATCTTGTGCTGTCACGAATGGCATAGCGTGGACTTCACTGCAAATATAAATATTTTAAATCAAAGCTTTGGTTTGTGTGATCTTCAATAACAATACTCATCTCATTGTCAGAAACCGCTTAGTCCTGTTTAGGGTCGCGATGAGCCCCCAAAACGTGTGCCCTGCGATGTACTGGCCTCGCATTCTGGGTATTCCCCCGCCTTGCGCCCTCTGTCGGCCGGCATAAGCTCTGTCCCCCACCACCCTCGCGACCCTGTACAGGATTAAGCGGCTATTGAAAATCAATTACAAATCAACGACTGCTTGCCGAAGCTGCTTTTTTTCGGGATGGCCGTGTCGCGCACTCCTCCTCGCTCCTCCTCGCTCCTTTGCGACGTCTCCCGTCTCAGCCGTGGGGCGAGCAAGCAGGATGCACTGAGCCGTAAAATCCTACATCGGCACCGTTCACTGTCGATCACTAAACGAACGGTCAAAGGAGTGGGCGCGGGCGCAACGCACTTGCGCAAACATTACGATCGCTTGCGCTATCCGACACTAACCATCCACCGCAGAACCCAGAAGAATTTGTAATAAAGCATCGCTAAGGAGAAATATATTAAAATAAATTGCATGGTGCCATTTGAACATTCGCTGGGTATATTTGTGGAACGGCAGCTGCATTTAAATGGCTATTTTCGTCGTTAAAATACCATGAAATAGGCTGGCCCAAACTTTAAATGGTATGAAAATTTTCATTTTTTTTTTCAAGAAATTTGCTTATAGAAGACTCAACAGTATTTTAAGTCCGGGAAAAAAAATTATAGCTTTTTTACGTATTATGTCAATGGAACTTTACACAAATTAGCATTAATTTACAAAACCTCACGTAAAGTCTTTACTAATGCCTTACAAACCAAACGTACAAAGCTCGGTGTATAAAAGTTTACACTGAAGCATCAAAGTCTAAGTGATTTCTGCTCCACTTTACAGCACCGAGCCAACAGAGGTGAACATTCCACATTTCTGTGTTGGGGGTTGTGACCAAATCACCCGGAAAGCGCCCAATCTCGTGAGATATCAGCGGCGAAATTAGGTGGAGCGTCGATAGTGGTTGGCTGGGAGACCACCTCATCTCATCAAATTTTCAGAAACCGCTTAATCTTGTTCAGGGTCGCGGTGAGCCGGAGCCGATCCCGGCAGCCTCAGGGCGCAAGGCAGGGATATACCCACGATGGGGCGCCAATCCATCACCGGGCACTGCGGGAAATTTAGTCTGCAAGCCAAGTAACATATGCAGCAGCATGTTTTTTGGACTGTGGGAGGAAACCGGAGTGCTCGGCGATAACCCACGCGGACACTGGGAGAGAACATGCAAACTCCACACAGAAAGGCACCCGAGCTGAGATTTGAACCGGGGCCTTCTTGCTGTGAGGCAACAGCGCTACCCACTGGGCCACCATGCCGCCCCGCTGTAGCCCAGCCTTGCGCCCTACGTCTGCCAGGATAGGCTCCGCTCCCGTACAGGATTAAGTGGGTATTGCTAACGATGATGGCTTTTGAACCGGCCCACGAAAAAAAACGTTCCTAAGTTTCATCGCTTCCAAGGGAAATGGTGAACTTGGTGGTCACTCGAGGCCTGAATGTCAAAAGCGCAAGCTTCCCCGACTGTGAGTCGCTCACACTATCGTCAGCGCCGCGTTCCACCACCCACGGAGCAGATGTCACGTTGCGGCTCCACGCCAAAGTTAATCATCTCGGGCGCACGGCAGGGAGACCACTTGACCAGCAACAACAAAAAAAACAACAGTTTTTTGTTGTTGTTCTTCTTCAAGTTTACAGAGAGAACGTGGCTGCGCGGAAATGTCAGCGGAGTTAAGCGGCCGCCGAGAACTCGGAGACTCTCGGGCTCGAAGGCAGCGAGCGATAGCGGAGGCTGCGAGCGCGCGTCTTGATTTGATCATCGGTGTTGACACGCGAGGACGCATGTCTGAGCGCACGGACGAGTCAGCTGGCGTGAGCTGCCTTCAGGGCGCGCGTGTCCGCGCAGAGGACACGTGTGCGAGCACGAAGTCTGATGATCAACATTCCACCCGAGTCAATCTCTCTCTCTGCGATCATGAGAGTTCGATGTGGCTCGCCCTGGGTAAGTGCGTCTGCTGAATGATAATTAAAATTATAATAATAATAACATATGGGCGGCACAGTGGCCCAGTGGGTAGCGCTGTCGCCCCACAGCAAGAAGGACCCGGGTTCGAATCTCGGCTCGGGTGCCTTTCTGTGTGGAGGTTGCATGCTCTCCCCGTGTCCGCGTGGGTTTTCGCCGGGCACTCCGGTTTCCTTCCACAATCAAAAAAAAAACATGCTGCTGCATAGGTTAATTGGCTTGCAGACTAAATTGCCCTCAGTGCCCGGTGATGGGCTGGCATCCCATCGAGGGTATATTCCTGCGTTTATTCTATCACAGAAATCGCACATCCACAGCTTGCAAGCTCTGTCTGTGAGGTCCGATTTGAATTTAGCAACCCGAGTGTGATTCTTAGCCTCCCTGAAACGAACGAACATTGTCTCTGTACCCCAGTTGTCGTGCTCTCTCTAGTCATAAATCCACGTTGACCAGCTCGGCTCAATGTTCTCAAACAGAATTTTAATCACCGCAAACACACACACACACACGCGTAAACTACAGATGTCGGAACAACATCTTTGAACTCCACGACTCATTAGTCTGATCATGGCTCCAATTTGGGAGATGAAACGTTGCGGCGAAGAAAGGGAAAACGCTCGACACGGCTATCCCGAAAGAGCAGCTCTTGAAAGAAATTCTCAAACATCATTCGCCATTTGAGATATAGTGTTTGTGTCAGTGTATTGCAACAGTTTATTATTTACATCTAAGATCTCCTATCTACCAACATGCACCCACGAAATCGGCACTAAATAATGTCCGTGACCAACACAGCGAAGAGAGGATTTTATCCAGCAGTGGATTAAGAAAGTGCTGTGACAAATATTATTCTTATTGCAATATTATCATATAATAGTCGGTCTTTACCACTTACCTCTGCCAGGTTTTTTTTTATTGCTAGAAAAATCTACATTCGGAAGCAGCCAAAGGACATTGCTGGTATTGCATTTCAAATGAACGCATTATGGAAAAGCCCGCCAGCTAATAATGAATCTAGCAGCAGATTTAATGAAACAATGCATTAGCGGCATCCGTTTACCACTCACTGCATGTCTCATACCACAACCCGCACAGCCAGGCTCCCGAAGGTAACGAATCTCCTTAACCAATAACCATAATAATAGCGAATAAAAAAAACACATCTCCAGCTTATTTGCTTTGGGGATTCGGGTCACGTGTCAATCACGATGAAATCCCATCAGGGCATATTTGTTCAACGTTAACGAAACCTCATTAGCATTGGCGGTGGGGGAATCGCACAGGTATGCTCAGCGCGCTTGCAGGCTTCGTTCTACCGCACGTCTCCCGTGCTCCTCAAAGACACGCTTATGAGTCTCCGCTTCTGCCACACAGCGGCGTTCACGATGAATTATAGACCGAAGAAATAGCCTGAAAGCCCCCACGGCCAGAGGCCAATCCAAACGGCATCTTTGCAATGCATTTCCCCTTCTTTTCTGCACATGCTGCTCACTAATTACCCTTTAAATTTCCCGTAGGCCCTGACATATACGTGAAGAAATCACATCAGTCTGGAAGCGTCAGTGCGGAGCGAAGCAGCCCCAGCGGGGCCAGCCTTGCACTCTTCCGATATTCCATATGTCACCCGTACTCGCCCACGGACAGAGGGCCTTGCAAGCGCCACACAGTGAGAGAGAGAGAGAGAGATTCGCAATGGCAGCAAGGTGTTTAATCCGAATCAAGCCGCAGATCGATCCTGCGCCATCGAACAAGGCGCGCGGGGCCGGCGGCACAGCGGTTTTGCGCCTACGAGGCTCGGGTAAGCTGAGTTTGACTCCTGAACGTGGCGAATGTAAATCGCGAGCCATGTCTAATCAGGTCCCGGGTCAATCCCACCGTGCTCACCGACCCACGCTGAGCAAAGGTCAAAGAGCTTCGATGACCGATACGGGACGGTGAGGCACATCGTGAGTATAGTGCCGCCTTGCGCCCTCTGTCTGACGAGATAGGCTCCAACACCCC
>JAZEWT010000011.1:11250456-11265001 GCA_036362905.1 Mordacia mordax
TGGATAACCAGTGAAGTTTGTCAAACGAATGACTCAAATATCCCCCTGCCGATCCACTCTCACAGTGCCGTATGTAGCGAAAATAATTATAAATGATGGCGCAGTGGTAACATCTGCGCCTCACAGGAATGAGATCCGTACCGAGGCGGTTTGAAATCCGCCTTGGGCTCCATCCTCTGCGGCGTTCGTGTGTCCCCCCCCTGTTGTGAGTGAGTTTCTCCACCGCGTTTTCCCGTTTTCTCCTACAACTAAAAAAAAACCCACACTCGTTAGTTAAGGGGTAAATGTTACCGCTGCTTAGCAAACCTGACAGCGCTAAATAATATCAAATACGCTATGAGGGATCATCTTGGAAGATTTAGCTCTCAGAGTTTCAAGTTTAAGTGAAGGGTGGCACGGTGACCCAGTGGGTAGCGCTGTCGCCTCACAGCAAGAAAGTCCCGGGTTCGAATCTCGGCTCGGGTGCCTTTCTGCGTGGAGTTTGCATGTTCTCTCCCCGTGTCCGGGTGGGTTTTCGCCGGGCACTCCGGTTTCCTCCCACAGTCTAAAAAAGCATGCTGCTGCATAGGTTCATTGGCTTGCAGACTAAATAGCCCGCAGTGCCCGGTTATTGACTGGCGTCCTATTGTGAGTATATCCCTACCTTGTACCCTGTGTCTGCCGGAACAGGCTCCGGCTCACCGCGACCCTGTACAGGACTAAGCGGTTTCTGACAATAAGATGAGATAAATATACGTGGATAACCAGTGAAGTTTGTCAAACGAATGACTCAAATATCCCCCCGTGCAATCTTAAACTAAACCACTGCCCGAAAACCTTAACTTGTCAACCCAGAACAACTTCGCTCCATCCCACGAGAATTGTCAGAAGGATTTTCTGCTGCGCGTTTGACCAATTAGTTTCCGAGTAGCGCAAGAGTGGCCGTGCAACGCACAGAGAAATCGATAACCTACTCGCTCCACTTGCTGCCTCCTACAAAGTCTCGTCTTCTTCCAACAACACGGGCCACGGAGAAAGCGCCCAAGCTCCGTCGTGTGAGAGACACCGCAGTCCACAATTACAACCTGCAGCCGTCAGCAGCACGGCTCGCATCGAACGGAGAGCGCGAGAGGTTACCGTTCGCGATCGATTCGCCGCCGGCAGCGATCAACATTAAGAGAATCCTTCCTCGACGGGAGATCAAAGGTTGCATTCAATCCGGTGACATTGATATTAACAAGCTGGCGCTGGAACACCGCAGGGCAAAAATGGAGCGGATTTTTTTTTATATTTACACAGTGATTCCATCCGCCCTGCAGCAGGCATCATCAGATGCGTTTGCTGCATGCGTTGATTGGTCTTTAAAGGGTTGCATCCGCTCCTTTTTGTTGTTCAGTTGAATATCAGTACCCGCTTAATCCATGGGACCAGAGCCTATTTCCGGCAGATATAGGGCGCAAGGCGGTGCTATACCCAGAATGTGACGCCAGCGCATCGCAGGACACACTTTTGGGCAGTTTACTCAGCGGGACAATAAACTTAAGCAGCAGATTTGAACAGTGGGAGGAAACAGGAGTACCCGGGCGAAAGCCCACGCGACAGCGCTATTTTATGCACCACCGCGCCGCCCCGTAATGCCATTTTGTATGCGTAACGTCTTGATATATTATTATTATTATCTTATGCTGTACAATTTGAGTGAAATTTTGAGCGCTGCTGTTTATTTAATGATTTTGCTTAAATTTCATCCTTGCCATTGTGAGTTTGCATATTGCGCAATCTCAAGTGTTACTGATTCTTTGTACGATCATAGTTTAGAGTGTCTATATATTTTAGAGATTGTTGCTGTGAGTTTATCTGCCCGTTCATTTAACGCGTCGTTGCATTGGTCTATTTCGGAATTTTATTGTGTCCCAGGAATTCCACATCCACAGCTTGCGAACTCACTGGGTGCTTTCTGCTGTCATAATAAACATCCATCCATCAGAACAGAATCAGACGGCGGAATATCAAAGCTGCTCTGCCAGGACACCAGCAGTGATACAGTGCATCAATAATACAGTGCATCAATTACACACGTGAAGGCAAATATACTGAGACTAAACAGTCGATGGGCGGTACGGTGCCCAGTGAGTAGCGCTGTCGCCTCACAGCAAGAAGGTCCCGGGTTCGAATCTCGGCTCGGGTGCCTTTCTGTGTGGAGTTTGCATGTTCTCTCCCCGTGTCCGCGTGGGTTTTCGCCGGGCGCTCTGCCGGGATAGGCTCCGGCCCACCGCGACCCTGTACAGGACCAAGCGGTTTCTGACAATGAGATGATGAGATGAGATAAACAGTCGATGCCAGCTGGATGCGGAATCGCGCAGAGGCGGGTTAGACTGCACGGAGGCTGGTCGGGGGTAGGTGGGGTGATGGGAAGGGCCCAAATGATTTGGAAATGTCCTCCGAAATTCCAGGCTGACCTACGGATTAGAACCGTCGGCCACGCACGGAGCTCCGCTTGTGCCCCAACACTAGCGGCAGGAACACGAAGGCCGCCTTTGTGGCAGTGGCGGAACGATTTTCCAACGGTCAAATAAAATCGGCGGTCACGAGAGAGAGGGAGGAAGGAAGAAGTGAAAAAGTCCACGGTGTTTGGCGGCAGCGGCGCTGATGGCGGTGGCGGTGATGCAGCCAACAGGAGCTGGGGTGGGGGGTGATGCAGCCGAGGTGAAATGATCAATATCAAGCTCATTGGGGAGCCTGAGCTTGGCGGCACGGCGAGGGCCCTGGGGAAGGCGTTGGAAGGCCCTCATGTAAAATTCACGACCCCCCCCCCTCCCGACACTGATGATGCATGCGGAGCGCGACCGCGTGTGCAGCCTCCGCGCTGATTGTGTTATCGACAAGAGCCGCGGACACCGCGACGTGGGGAGGGGGAGGTGGGGATAGGGAGGGAGCGGTAGCTCAGTGGTTAGCGCGCTGGGAATCCCGCTCACGGGCAGCAGCGGTGACGATTTCCTAAACGGGTCCTGCGTACCTGGTGCTGTGTCGTATTGGTCACCAGGGAGACAAAGGCGACCTGGCGTGGTGATGGCCACCCATCCCCTCGTGTGCCGTGTCGGCATTCATCGGTGCTCGCTAACGGCACTTGACGCTACAGTCCGTCAAGGCTACACGGGGAATCTTTGCCTTTGTGTGCGGGGAGAGTCAGAGGCCACCCAATTCAGATTCCAGCGGTCAGAAGAAGACGGGAGATGAAAAAAAAACGAATCAATGTTTATGTCGTACAGAGTCGATCTGCAGAACCGAGTGGTGGAGTCACGTGTGCTCAGACATCTGCCCTCGCGGGCACAGAGCGGGGCAAAGTCAGCCCGAAAGTGGGGCTTTTCCGGAGCCGCCTTCAGTTGAGGCCCTTTAATCTTCGACAGCGGCGTGAGCGAGCAATTGCAGGGCTGCACCCTTAATCTTGCACGTGTCTCCCCGTCGGTTCAGATTGTATCGCGGGTTTAAATTCGGCGAGGGTGGAAATTACGCTGGCTCATTAACAATCGAGTGGGTGGCGCTATTAGCATGCCTAATAGGAATGTGAAAATGCATTTCCAGAGCGGAGGGGGTTTGTGTGCCGGAGAGCTGTGCAGTGAAGGCCCATTGGTTAAGCGTGCACAGCTGAAGGACCTATTAACAACGCCAGGTGGCCACGGCATAAACACACAGAGCGATCAATTCACAGATACCTCGCTTAACAATATGGATTATTTACAGAGAGAGAGTAACGATTAATTTTCAAAGCCTCCAACGCGTGCCTCGCCAATATCAACGCGCTTATTAAATCTTTCATCGCTCCCCTCCGTAAGAGACGGAGGCAATGTGAATCGCTCACAGTGTTCAATCGCTCGCCGGGAAGGAAGTAAAGACGGGCTTTAGAAACCACAGTGGTGCCTATGTTTAAACGATCGTTGGCATTGCACTGATGGAGGTTTGCACGGCTCGACGCGTGATGATTGATTCCAAAGGCTGCTCTTTCGGGATAGCCGCGTCGAGCGTTCCTCCGCGACGATCATCAGCCCGGTAGTTCGCGTGCCAGTGATTAACACGAGCCTCGTGACTGCTGATAAGAGATGGATCTCGGCCCCGAATGTGTCGAAGTAACATAGAGGGTTTCCCCCATATGTTTGTCAGTTCCGACGAACGGTCAGAAGTTATTTAACACATTTAAAGAAAAAAAACCCCAAAAAATGTTATTGCTGCTGATTTTCCGTTCTGGTGCCATTCTTGTTGACGTGCCGTTGTCTCCCTTGCTCTGTGAAGCGCTTTGTCACCCTCGGTTTAAAAGCGCTCTATTAACGCAATTATTATTATTATTTTACTGTTACGCGTGCTTCTGCAATGACGCCAGCAGGTGGCACTCTGGTTCATGACATGGGAGAGAAATCATCTCTCGAGGCTTCGAGTTGGAGGCCGATGCACTGACTGAAGTTGCCATCTTGTGGCCGCTGTGGATGTTGCAAGCAACCGCTGGGCTTGTCGCGGTTTGTTCGATAGATTTCATCATCTTTATCAATACCCGGGGCGGCACGGTGACCCAGTGGGTAGCGCTGTCGCCTCACAGCAAGAAAGTCCCGGGTTCGAATCTCGGCTCGGGTGCCTTTCTGCGTGGAGTTTGCATGTTCTCCCCGTGTCCGCGTGGGTTTTCGCCGGGTACTCCGGTTTCCTCGCACAGTCCAAAAAAACACGCTGCTGCATAGGTTAATTGGCTTGCAGACTAAATTGCCCGCAGTGTCCGGTGATGGACTGGCGTTCCATCGTGGGTATATCCCTGCCTTGCGCCCTGTGTCTGCCGGAATAGGCTCCAGCTCACCGCGACACCGTACGGGGCTAAGCGGTTTTTGACAATGAGATGAGATCAATACCCGCTTAATATTGTACAGGATCGCTGGGGGTCGGAGCCTATTCCCACAGAAGGCGTAAGGCAGGGATGTACCCACGATGGGACGCCAGTCCATCACCGGGCACTGCGGGCAATTTGGTCTACGAGTCAATTAACCTATGCAGCAGCATGTTTTTTGGACTTTGGGAGGAAACTGGAGTGCCCGGCGAAAACCCACGTGGACACGGGGAGAACATGCAAACTCCACACAGAAAAGCGCCCGAGCCGAGATTCGAACCCGGAACCTTCTTGCTGTGAGGCGACAGCCCTACCCACTGGGCGACCGTGCCGTCCTTGTTTAGAGATGTTATTCATTTTGCTTGTGCGCCATTGGAAAAAAATGCAAAGCGCTGATTTAAAGGATACTAGCCCTTTTGGTCTTACAGATTTACTGAGTTTGTTGTTTCAGCGGTATTTTGTCAGGATCACGCCAGAAAACAATCTATAAGCAAGCATAATCACGCTTTGACGACATTTAGCAACGATTATCGTGACTGTCGTATCGTACGAATGACGATATATCGCAATATCGCCACAGCATACAAAACGCCAGCCCAATAACTCTGCGAGCTACCAAACAAAACACAACTTTCCTGTAATCTATCAACTAATGCCCTAATAGCCACCCTCACCCACACGACTCACAGCAGTCGCGCATTCCACCTCTGCAAATTGGCAGATGTTGGAATGTGGTGTAGTTCGTAATTAAACACGAGAGGACGATCATTAATTAGTACCGGAGCCACGCCAGTGAGAGGGCAAACAGGGAGTGTATAAACTATAGGCCAGGACCACCCCTGTAAATATATATATTTTAAAGAGAATGGCGCAGCCCTGCAATTTCTTACTAATGCCACTGGTGCCACGTTAAGCTAAAACGAGTCCCATGTAAATGATATGTGGACTACTCTGCCATGCTGGTCAGATGTCTTGAGAGAGGTGGGAGTACCCACATTGTGCCCCACCACACCCGACATGCCGGTCAGCCAACTGTAGTGGGGGAAATTTTAAGAAAGTTGTTTTAACTGCCGCACCGGGAAATAGATTCCATTATACTAATCATTCCAACATTGTCGCATCGTCTAAAAAATTAAACAGCCACTTACCCACGTTAACTCCTTCCAGCACGCCCTAGCCAGAGTGGAAGAGTAGGCCAAAACACCCTTCAGAGTGAAGGTTTACTCTCATTAAAGACGCTTGTAGCGGAGAATTTTCCACGGGTAGCGGCTTGAACAAGCAATTTGCAGGGTTTACACCTAGAGCCCACGTTCCAATACCCGGCGAACGCGTTCGCACACCGCGCGTGCCAGATGAATGGCCGTGAAATGGAGGCATTCAAATCTGGGAGGCCTGCGCTGCCGCAATGATCCATCGGGTTTACGTCGACAAGTGACAAGGTCACCTCTGAAGGTTGGCCAATAATTGAACACGAGCAAGGTTATAAATGAGTCAGGGCAAACGCGCCGAACGTGCAATCATAATTGCTGTTTTAAGGCAATTGCAGGTTCTGCATACCTGCCTAATCTAATAACGAACAAAGAAAGCACCTCATGAACATTACCGAGCCTTGAGAAAGGTCTTGTCTGAGACATTGTTGAGATTTTTTTGTCCGTTGGTGTTCAAAGCAAAATAAAAAACTTAAAAATGCCTTACCTTGCGGTTTAACATGGGCACAACAATGCAAAGGGGCGGCGCGGTGAGCAGCTCTGCTGCCGTCTCACTGCAACAAGGCTTCGGGGGTTCGGGTTTGGTTTCCGGCTCGAGTGCGCCTCTGTGCGGAGTCTGCGCGCTATCTCTCTCTCGCTCTCTCGCTCTCCGTTTCCGTCGGGTACTCTGCTTTCCTCCCAGCGTTCAATGACACGGCTGCTGTCGACGTTCATTTTCCTGATGAGTAAATTACCCCCCCTCTCAAAAAAAAATGCCCTGCGATGTACTGGCCTCGTACCCTGTGCCTGCCGGGATAGGCTCAGGCCCACCGCAACCCTGTACAGGACTGAGCGGCTCTGCCGCCCTTGTCTAGATATCGATTAACACATCGCGGTAACGTATTATTATCCTAAAAATACCATAGCTTATCTCTTAGTAATCATCGAATTACAGAATTAAGAGCCGTGGTATTAGTATGCAGCACTTGCAGAGCAATATATTACTGCTGCAGGTGTGGTCCCTTTATATGCATTTATCCACCTGCCTTTCATAATATATGCAACAGGTTAAGTATTGTGAATGATTTAACACATAACTAAAACACCTCCTTTGTACAGTTTTACAATGCACTGTGACAATTTCATCCAATATGGTTTTAAAAACACCAAACATACAATCCAATCATATTCTTCATCCACTGTGGTGGCACAGCATTGACAGTTTTACTCATTTTTTATTTTATGAACCCTTACGGTTCGACACAAAGTTGTGTTCTAAGTACTGATGATGCACTCATGACGGCTCCACGTATGAGAATCGCTCTCCATCGCTATTGTTTTAGGATAGACGTGTCCTGTGCTCCGTCTCTTTTCCTTCGCCTGAAGGTGACCTCCGACGTTGGAGGCGAAACGTCGCGAAGGACAGAGCAGGGACACTCGACACGGCTAACCGGAAAGACCAGAGATGGGGAGCGATTCCCATTGTCTTCTGTGTTTGGCATAAAAAAAAAACTTGTCCGTGGGGCTGTCCCGTTTGAAGCCCTTATCAGAAAAAATAATTTCATAGGGGGATTGCCCGCTTTTAATTCATAAAATCCTAAATAAGTTAACAACATATTTAAGAGCGCGAGAGCGATATAAATGAGGCTAAACAGCTATGCAGACGACACTGGTGCATGACAGTAATTGGCTTCGTACGTTAGTTATACAGAGATGTTTATTATCATCTTGCGCAAGTTAGGATTTTGAGTTTCAAACAACATTTGGCTCGCTCATGAATTGTGCTCGTGAGCTCCTGGACCCCCTTGAGCTACGCGGGGCCACGTGCTTCTGCTTGGTTTCCACCCATTCATTCCTACGCGAAGGAACGAACCAAAACTAAGGTGCAGAGCAAGCGACCGTCATCAGAGAACCTTCCCCCCACGCTCCCGCTCAAGCAACAACAACAAAAACAAAAATAAATCACTGCACCCAACTTGTTTTATTGCTGTAAATGGCTTAGAAAAAAGGCGACGCCGCTAAGACAACTGGGACCAGTCTGGGGTCAGCAGCCAGACTGTAATGTGTTACAGGCTTAGGCATCGACCTGCACTTTGCTTTTGATCGGCACACATCACAGCGCACACATGTTCGCCGGCAGAACATGAAAGCGGAGAAGCGCGCTGTAATACACTCTCCCTGAACCGGGTGTGAGACGGGAACGCGCGGGGGACTGGCACCGTTGTTGTGAGCGTGTCGGCGCGTAGCCGTGTTGTTGTGAGAAACCACCAACAGCACCCCCGCCCCCGTTCCTCCTCCACCTCCTCTACCCACCACCACCATCAGCCAGCAACCGCCCCCCCCCCAACCCACCCAACCCCACCGTCACCACCCCTGATACGCGCACTGAACGCTCTTGAAAAACGTAGCCGCTGTCAACACGTGGAATCGTCATTATCACGTGGCAGTGGCGGAATCGGTGGCTATGCGTTGAGTCGCGCCGCTGCCTCTCAACAAAACGCGTCCGGGTTCGATTCTCGGATCGGGTGCTTTTCTGCGTGGAATTTGCATATTCTCTCCTCCCTGTCGGCGTGGGGTTTCTCCGGGTACTCTGGTTTTCTCGCACACCAGACAGGCTGCCCAGGCTAATTGTCCTCACTAAATTTCCCGCGGTGCCCTTAGATGTTGTTACCGCATTATCCTTCCCCGCTGGAGAACTGTTAAAAAAAAAACGACTACATTTGTACAGACGTAGGTTTTCAAGTCTCAATGCATGATGATTGCTTCAAAAAAGCTGCTCATTCAGGATAGCCATGTCGATCGCTCCTCCCTGCTACTTCGCAACGTTTGCTGCATACGGAGAAGTAATAATAATAATTGCACACATAGATCGCTTTTCACCCGAGTGTCACCGTGCGCTGCACAAAACCGTCAACAACAACGACATAAGATCGGAAAATCGGCAACAATAACGGGTTTTTTGGGGTTTTTTTTACAAATCCAAGCTGTGGTGAGAACGGCATGTCAACAACAACATCAGAACAGCTCAACTGAAAGTCAAATAGTAGCAATAAATTATAGGACATGAAGTAAGTGGAGAAAAAATAATAATAAATCTTCAACAAACAAGGAAGAAATAAATGTTCCCGAGCAGGCGTAGGTCGACAGAAAGCCATCATCCCGGCATGACAACATTGAGCCCCATCAACAGTCCTAGCCAGAGGACTTGAAAGCCTTACAGAACAAGTGAGCCTTGAGACGAGATTTGAAAATGATTCCCAGGGACTCAGCTGAGCGAATCTCCAATGGAAGGGCATTTCAGAGTCTGGGAGCGGTGCGCGAGGAGGCTCTGTCACCCATCGAATGGAGGTGCGATCTGGGCACACGCAGCGAGCCCGTATTGGAGGATCGAAGTTGTCGTGTTGAGGAGGGCGCCTGAAGTAGGTCACGGATGTTTGTTGGAATCGGCAACGGCAGCCCACAGACTGTAGACAGGCAAAACACAATCGGTTTTGACAAGATCCGTGTACTAGATGCAATCTGCCACAAAGGCACAAGATTAATACGTGAAGCAATAGAGATTCACAAGGCAGGAGAAAAAAAAATCATGAACCGCAAACAAGAAATTAGAATAAAACTCAGCCAAACGTGGCAGCCAGTTTTAAAAAAAACATCAGAGGGCCATAAACAGTAGGTAGAGATAGCATTAGAAAAACAACACCCACCACAGACTTGTAAACAACTCGGCAGGCATGCGTGATAAACAAATTCAGAGTTATTAGTAAATCAGGGGTGGGATCGGATTAAGTTGATTTGAATTCCAATATGCGCAAAGGACAAAGAGAAATGAAATCCCTTCCATTGTCCCTGGAAGGGAGTGACTCGGAATGAGAGAGAGAGGAGACCACGTGTAAACGTCACAGCCACACAAAAGACTCACAGAACGCCTGATGATTCCTCCAATGTGGGAGGCGAAACGCCGCGAAGGAGGGAGGAGGAGCGGTCGACGCGGTTTTCCAGACGGAGCCGTTTTTGGAAGCAATCATCAATACCTACATAGCTCCACTGTTCCTTCCAGCTTAAATAAAAAAAATATATAATTTTTTTTTTAAGCTGATGGACTGACCGTGATTTGGTCAACTCGACCGAGCATTAGGCGTGTTGGGGGAGCATTTGTAAGAGCCGCTTGCTATATGCATGCAAGCGGCCCCGCGTTTCGAAAAACAGTCAAAGCGTTAATTTCTGAGTCACAATTAATCGTTGACCGTCTCGTTCAGGAATGCACGCAAACGATAATTACACGTCCGTGGCCACAAATGTGTTTTGCCTGGACGATGCTGCTGCTGCTGCAGGGGGCTTACCTATGTGTCGTGATGGATCAAAGTTAACTGTTTTCGGCTCCCTAAACAAAAAGTCAGAAAGTGAAAGGCTGCCCAGTGTTTAGTCTACCGACTGTGTAAGGCTGACCCCCCAATTTCGCATGAGAAAAAACAGACGCAACGCAACATTCGCAGGAACTTTCAGGAAATGTGCTCCGCTGGGAAGGGAATATGACCAAACTGCTTTTTCAAAGCAACTCTGAAACATGCGCGTGCTATTTTTAAAGAAAATGATTTTTTGGCTTTAAAATGACAGCTTTCATCACGGAGAGCCCATCTGCACTTCAAGAAACTTCGTTCGGCGTATCACTTTTTAACAACAGATTTAAAACATGCTCGGTGTAAGCAAGAAAAAGGCCGCCTTGGCGGGGCCATACGGTTTCTCTTAAATTGTTGTTTGTCTGCAGAGCACCGGAGAATTCTGGGGAGGCGTCTGCATTTTGTGGCGCTGCCAAAAAAGTTCAAGCAACAGACCCTTCAGACAAATAATTTGCGCGAATAAGCGGGACAACAGACCTCCAACATTAACATATTTTTGAGTAATTTAATACTTCAAATGGCTTTCAAAAAATGTCCACGTTATTGATGTGTCGTCAAGTCTTCAACCGCCACCGTGGTCCGATGTCTGACACATCCGCACAACTATATATTTTTAGACGATTATCGCGAAACTTGCGAACGGAAATTAATTTGCGAGACCTGAGCGTCAGTGCCTTGGCGGTAACAAGGAATCGCTGATCCCAGCGGTTCCTGACCTCATTTAACCATCCGTTGTGCGCGTGTATAGAGCACTACTGGTGGGTACCGGTGGGCAGTCTGGGCAAATTAACACTGAGCAAAAACAGTCCAGATTTCCCAGGAAACAGGGCAGGGCTGGCCAGGGCATGAAAGTAACGGGCCACGTTTGAAGCCTTCTGTATTTATTGGGGCCTCGATCTACGAGCTACAAGGCCTCCTTAAAGATGAGACGGGAAGCCCTCCTCGCACCGTTGCCACCGACACGCGTGTGTCAACGCCTATAATATCTTTCGTTTATTTTTCACCGCAAATCGCGGCGCGTTCGGAGGGCGAATTTTACCCCGGCGTCGCTATATTTTTTTGAGCAATATTTTGAAAGCCAGCTGTGCGAGTGTAATTGCTCGATGTACGCTTGCAGTGGAGAGCGAATTGGTGAATGCACTGTGAAATATTTACTCCCAAGCTCTGCCGACACCCAGGCCAGGGCCCGACATCGGTGGCGATTGATCTCTGAACTGGTCCCCGGGCACAGCTTAACCAGCACGGTGAAGTATGGTAGAACTACCGCCACGATTGGCACGTTCTGAGGTTGCTTTCATCCAACAGCGGGTTGACAAAGAAGCTGTTCGATTATATATGCGCTCTTAACACCCACGCATAGCACAGCAACGCACGCAAATATAAGTCGAAAAAAAATGTAACTACACTTCAATAGTTATGCATTGTCAGCAACCCTAATTATATCTCTTTTAAAGGCCACGCTGACAAAAGCATGACAAATTCAAACTCTTTGCATCAAACGTTGGAATTTAATACTTCCCATGATCATACGGAATGACTGATTCATTTAAAAACCTTAATGCTTGCGTTAGGCCCAGGGGGAAATGACTATCACGGCAGGTGCACGTCATTCTTCATGCATTCAATTCCATCCTCTTTTGAGCCAGAAATATTACACCGCCGCCAGTGGGTGGTTCGCAAGCGACACGACTGGAGGTTCATTCTGCTGTCGAACGTGGGAGGAGAATGAAATACACGTGCGGTCCATGATCAATCCACTACTCGATAAAGCCCTCTCCACGCCACGCGTCAGTCGAGCGGGTTGTTTGAACGTACTTCACCACGCGGCTCGGCGCGGCTTGGTTAAGGGCGCCAGTGTCCAGGGACTGGTTCAGTTTATCACTCGCCACTGATGTTAGCCGTGAGCAGGAAACAAAGTTAGCTAATGAGCTAACAGTTGCGCCACCGCTCCACCCAACTCCTAAAAGGCCACATCACTCAATGTGGTCACCTGAAGGAATGCACGCTGTATTAACTCAAATCACCACGTGGTCATTGTCGAAACATAAACTGTCGATTAAACACAGCGGCACGTTGGAAATATAAAGCAGTTGCAGTCGTAATCAAATTAGCGTGCATCCCACAAACGTAAATCAATGCACAGTAAAATATTTTATATTGAAAAGCGACAGATTACATTTCAAATGTTCAACCCTTTTGTTGGCATGCGGTTGTTACTGCAGGCCAGGCAAGGAATGATGTGCTCAATGTTGATCTCACCCGTGAACTTCCCACACACACACACAGAGCATCCCCCGATGCTTAGGCAACATTTATCTCCAGCGGAATATCTTGGTGACACCGTGGAAGAGGGGCCGAACATCTCCCTCTGACGCTTATTGTCCGAGAGTTAACGTTTACGCACCACGAGCTCCATAAGGCAACAAAACGAAACAAAAAGGCGCGTAATAAAATAAAACTTCAACACGTGTGGGTCAAATAAAAACCTCAATTTACAACTCTGAGCAGCAAATAAAATAAAACTCTAACATGTGTGCGCGTGTGTGTTGGTGGTGGCGGCAGGTCCTTGCTCTGGCTCGTACACAACGGGTACCTTTAAAATTGTGTTACAATCGCTCAGCATGAACAAGAGTACTGGGCCGGGCGGGTGCGGTGGTGACATCCGCGCCTGCTCACAGAGCCAATGACCTGCGCGACGCGGTTCGATTCTTGTCTATGGCGCCTCTCTGCCTAGAGTTTGTGTGTTCTCCCCCCGTTCTGCACGTATTTCCCACGGGTTTGCCCGTTTCCTCATGTAACTGAGAGAGAGAGCGAGAGAGGACAAACACTCATCAATTGGCCGATAAAATCATAATATATAGGATGCAGTGGCTAGCGACTGCTGACGCCGGCTAACCCCGCGGCTACCTTCGCCCCACCTCTCAGCGATTTCCTGTGAGCCGTCCTCTCACCGAACGAATAATCTGCGCGTTATACATTGCAACACACAAACACACACAAAAAAACCCCACATCGCACGATCACTGAGCAGATTCTGATTTGACCTTGACGAGAGGCGATGATTTTCATTGTTATCACCATCAGTCGGTGTGTTGTCAGAACCGAAGCGACTTGTGCGTAAATCAGAGATTCGAAGCGTGAGCCTGAGGTTATTTGCAAGCGTGCCCTGCAAATAGACGGCCCAGGCGTTCAAATTACGTTGTTTTATTTGATTAATGAGACTGTCGCATACGTTTTGGGGACAAATGCGAGACGGCATTGCACACTCGTACCTTTACGTGCAATATTGTAAATGTAACCATGTTGCAATGTCGGGAGGTATTGGTGCACAGTACATCTAAAGCTAAACGGGCACGAGTTGACATTTGTGACGCGTCTGATATCTCAATTGCATTTTATCGCATTCGTAAAACAGGTTTTGACCACGAACAGAAGCCCATCGCCAACGCGCACTGCCTCGCGTGGTGAAGTATGGTCAAAGCACCACTAAACCCGCCCCCGTGGCATGCAGGTGACCTAACCCAGCAGTGGATTGATACGACGGCTGCACACATGCGTACACTGCACGATTTCCTTGCAGAATGAAGCTTTCAGTTTAAACTACAAGCTTAGCAATTGGGGTTTAAGTGTACATTTATACACGGTTACATACAATCAAAGTGCCAGGGAGCCTATGCAGCGGAAACACCAGCGACTCACAAAAATAAAAGTCCTCTCCACCTATTCTGCGTGCTTTTCCCCCAAGTTCTCCGTTTTCCTCCCACATCTAAAAAAAAAAACACTCGTTAATTAATTGGCCGATAAATATCGTTATATACGGAGCGCAGTGTCTGGCAGGTTGGCGTCGGCTGACCACGTCGCTTGCCTCCCCCTTATGCAGGCCACCGCGCGCCTGTGCGTTCCCTCTGAACGAACACCATTGTGATCGAATGAATATCTACCACGCGTTAGAAATGGTGTTCATATCGTTATTATTAGGGCGGCACGGTGGCCCAGTGGGTAGCGCTGTCGCCTCACAGCAGGAAGGCACGGGGTTCTAATCTCGGCTCGGGTGCTGCTTTCTGTGTGGAGTTTGCGAGCTTCTCTCCCCGCGTCCGCGTGGGTCTTCGCCGGGCACT
>JAZEWT010000011.1:11326041-11336513 GCA_036362905.1 Mordacia mordax
CCTCCCCCCCCAATGTCCCGAGATAATTGTAACATTTAGATTTCTAAAGGGCCTTTCACTCGAGGGTCACAAAGCGCTGCACAGAGCTGTGGACGGAACGGCATGTCAACAACAACAACATCATCATCATAATAGACCGATTGAAAAAAAAATGGCTGTATATCAGCTGACAAACAAAAAAAAGGAAAGAAGATGTAACTTGCTTACCCCACCCCGCTGGACAACTTTTAAAAAAGAGCCACGCAGCTTAACGAGGTTCCTTCCAGCTTTGAAACTGACGGACTGACAAACAGGCACACTGGCTGCCTCTATGCACTACGGGGCCTTTCAAAGCATAACCACTTACTACCTTTAGAACTTTGAGTTGTACGAAGAATATAAAGATGTATAGTGTATACATGTGTGCCAGCAGTGTTTACATTTCGTTTCAAAGTCAGAGTTTTGACGTTTTGCACTAACAAACGCAAGTTCACACACGTCATGACGCATCCATCATCATCATCATCATAACCAGCCGTGGTAAATCCACTGCTGGATTAAGGCCTTTGCCAAACTCCGCCTTCATCTCTCACGGTCCTGCGATGTAATTATCCGCCTGGCACCCACACATTGGGGCCGATTTCGTCACTGCAGCCATCGAAATATAACATAAATGGGTTGCCGATCCAGTTGCGTTGGCAGTGGAGCGAATAAGAACATTTGTTATCGGGACACAAACCGCCGTGTGTGTGTGTGTGTACATCTTCATCATCCGCTATTGTTTCACAAGCGCTTTGTGACCCGCTCTGCAAACGCAATTATTATTTATTATTAAGCGCGCCGAAATTAAGGTTGACGCGTTGCAGAGACTCGTTCGCAATTACATTGAACGTAGCCGGACTAATTGCGTCGATGCTGGCCGTACGTGACCTGCAATTGTAGATCTCACGACATCCCTGCCTGTACGCGCAGCTCTACTCACAAATCCGTACGGCGCGCAGTGACGCAGAGATGCGCCGCCGCACATGCGTTTGCCTTCGCGCTGTCCGACGCGAATTGTGGCGGCGAGTGACCCCGTGTCGTTGTTTGACTGTGAATGTCTCTTCTCCCCTCCTGTTTGTAGAAGAGAACAGCGACGACGCAAGTATTTCCGATAGCGCACGCGCAACAAAAGGCACGTTCGCATTTCCTTACTCTTCCGTTGTCGCTCCGCTCCGATGTTGTCAATGTCCTTGAGGCTGCCGAGCGAGCTCGTGCTTGTGTCACACTAACGTCACGTTGAACAACCCAAGCACAAAGACTCGCCCTCCACCCCCCGTATAACCCTAACACAGTGTAGGGTCAAGTGCCACGAGCGAGCAGCGGACTGTGAAGGTTGACGCGGCACAGAGGGCGTGGGTGACCAGCACCGCACCCTTTGGAAATGCTTATTCACAGCACTAGGTCCTTGTTTTGAGGCTGAGTCGACCTAGGGAAGGCCCAGGACTAGGATCGCTTCAGAAAATCGCCACTGCTTTTGTTGGCCGTGAGTGATATTCGTAGCAGGGCCGCGAAGTTTGTGTGTAGGCCAGCGCGCTAACCGCTGAGCCACCGCTCCCCACACATTGAACCCCCACCCCCATACACATTCACTGTTATAACTGATTCAATCAAGTCACCGTATTCCACCGAATATGAGAATCTCCAGGAAGTAAGACGAACTTCATAAAACTTTTACAAGGTGGCAATACATGTATACAAGCTATGATTTAACACGCGCACACAGACAGCGAACGTGAACTTACCAGATTATAGAGAACCGCTAACAACGTGTACTTTAAAATATAGAGGTAACAACTGAGTCTTTTGAACCTGAAAATAGACTCGTCGTGTTGAAATTGGCCAAACGTTCCTAAAAGGCAACCTTGAGACTCGCTAAGGATTTATCTCGAGAAATAATCAAAATGCACGTTTCAGAATGATAGTTTAATGACGTAGCCTCTGATCGACTCTCTGCTCGCACTGTGTAAATATGTAAATACTGTTCAACTACGTAGCGATTATAAATTCCATACCAGCTGTTGACGCGCTGCAGCAGCTCAAACTATACATACCCTATACATACCAACAATAACGTTTTAAAAACGCAGTATTTCTTTCAGCTGGAAGGAACCCTTAAACTACGTAGCTCTAATTATTAATAGTTTTAAAGAGGAGGTGAGAATGATCGATTGAAAGTATACAGAGATTCCATTTTTTAAGACAATGTCGCTAAGCGCACTCTTATGAGATGCCTGGCGATATCTTGGGCACGCTATGGTATTTATACAGTATTCAAATAATTCATAATTCAAATTGGGCAGAGAACGGTAACACAAGAATAGTAATCTTTGTATAAATACAAAGTAAGATGTGTGCACGTGCATTTGAATCACACACACGCGACGACGGTATGCTGTGTTAGTCATGCGGGTCGTTTTCGACCATACTTCACCACGCTGGTCAGTGCAGTGAAAGGGAGACCCAGGACCAGTTCAAATATCGCCACTGATAGCAGCCGTGGCCTGGAATCGAACGCGGGTGCTCATTGCGCCAACCGTTGCACCACCGCTCAATTAAAGACAAAGGTCCCCCGAATAGCGCTGTTAGACTCTAGGGTCAAGTTTCGTTAGCGAGCACTTGTGAAAGCCGTTACGGCACAAGAGGGGGTGGGTAACCAGCACCACGCCCGGCGGCCTTTGTCTCCCTGGTAGCAATGTTTACACACCGCACTCGGTACTCATTTGAAGCTGAATCCAACCAGGGGAGGCCAAGGACCGGTTCAGAATATCTTCACTGGCGTTGTCCGTGAGCGGGATTCGAACTGGAGTCGACAGATTTGTTGCCTAGCGCGCTCACCACCGAGCCGCCGCTCAATCCAAGTAAGCGTCTTGTCAGATAAACAACAACAATAACAACAGCCTGCAGACAGGTGACTAATTGCCCATTAACTCGGGGTGCGTCCTGCTAATGACAGACAACCGAGAACTAACACTTGCTGCTAAAAGTTCGCTGAACACCATTAATGTGGAGCGGTGGCGCAGCGGTTAGCGCTCTGCGCTGCGGCTGAGTTCGATTCCAGTTCACACGGCTTACAATCATGGGTGCGTGACATCACAGACCGGTCCCGCGTCCTCCCCGCCACTGCACGAAGCTCGCATTGGTGAAGTATAGCCACAACAACCACGCTACCCCCACCACACTCCCATGTCTGACACGGCGTGGAGAGAGATTTCATCCAGCGATGGGATTGACAGCGTGTTGTCTATTTTTAAGACATAGCCTGCGCACTCACGACACATAGCGCGCAGTTGGCATACGGATCACACACTACAACCATGCGCATTACGTGTGTGACTTCACAACACACTATTCCAGTCCGTTCATAATCATACGTACGAACGTTGCGCTATTTCTGTAAACAAAACGAACAACAGCATCGTACGTCTGTTGAGTCCCCGTACATAATTCGATGAAGACGGGACTCGGCAATTTGCGCCGTTTCACGAAACACAGTTGATGATGATGATGCTGATGATGCACAACACGGACACCACTGCCAGCGCCAACACCTACAAGACACGAGCAAGGACCCTCGTAATAATTATATTTGTACTTCTAGAATGCCTTTCACCCGAGGGTCACAAAGCGCTGCACAGAGCTGTGGCGAAAACAACATGTCATCAACAACAACAACATCAGAAACGCTTAGCTACACGCCGGCTATAAAAGTTTCTCCGCCGTGTTCTTAGAAGTTCGTCTCGGCGAGCCGTTGGGGAGCGGTGGCGCAGCGGTTAGCGCGCTGCGCTGTACACTCCGTACCCAGCGATCAGAGTTCGATTTCTCGCTCACGGCCACCGATAGCACTGACGATTTTCTGTGCTGGCCGTGGGCCTCCCGTAGGTCGACTCAACCTCAAATGAGTGCCTGGTGGGGCGCGCACACATCGGGAGACAAAGGCGACCGAGATTGGCACTAGCCACCCATCCCCGCTCGTGCGCAGTAACTACCTTTATAGGTGGTCGCTAAGACACGGCACTTGACCCTACTGTTAGACTACACGGCGGGGGGGGGGGAGTGGATCTCTGTCTTTGTTGTTAGCGCTAACTGAGCGCACGCCCAGCGCAAGGGTTAAACGCTCCCGCTCTCATTTTCGCTCCATTTTGCTTTCCTAACCCTGGCCGCTCCGTTCCACTCAGAGGTCGCCTCTCAGTGCCCGGCAGGGTCAAGGGCACGGCTAAGTGTAGGCCCCGGTGACCGGGAACCAGAGAGTGGCCCACGTACCGAGCGACGACCGAACAACGCCGCCGCTTATCGCAATCTTAACCCCCGCGGCGCGACGGATGAGCGAGGCCCCCCCTGCTCGGTACCGGGCACCCAGTCGGGGCGGTTGGAGCGGTGATGCTGCGCTGATGCAGCCGCACGTTCGTATCCCACGCACCGCGGAGGAGGAAGTCACTTGTCTCACCTCTGCTCCATTCAATACTGCGGAGGCTTTGTTATAGCGCTACGCCGTACCGTACCCGATTACTTTTACCTCCGGCTCGCCACCCTGCAAGTTGATTAGCCGATGCCGTCATTTATTAATGGTGAATGTGGTTGTTTTATGTAATTAGATGCATCCATTCTGTGCGGTTGTCTGTCTTTGTGTGTGCGTGTCTGCGTGTGTTTACTCAGTACCCGGTGCGTTAAGCAAACATCGCCCGTGGGGAGACAAAGGCGGCCGGGCGTGGTGCTGGCCACCCATCCATTGATAAGCTGTGCTGGCCTTTATAGGTGCTCGCTAACAGCACTTGCCCCAACAGTCTATTGAAGACTATGTGAGGAATCTTTGTCTTGTGTATGAATGTGTGCGTGTGTTTGTATATATGTTTGTACTTACTTGTGGGTGTGTGTGTGTATTGTGGGAAGCGGCTGCTCAGTGGTTAGCACGCTGGGCTGCAAACATGGAAACCCAAAGTTAGATTCCCGTTCAGGGCCAACATCAGTGACGATTTTCTGAACCGGTCCTGGGCCTCCCCTCGGTCGACTCAGCCTCAAATGAGTAGCTAGTGCGGTGTCACTAGAGAAAGATCGGCGGCTGAGCGTGAGATGGTCACCCATCTCCCCGATAGTCTGTTAAGACTATCGGGTGATCTTTAGTCTACTGTATGCGTTGACTGGTAGCGTAGTGCTGAGCGCGCAAGGCTTCAAACCAGGCGACACGAGTTCGATTCCAGCTCACTGCGAATCATATCTGAACCGGTTCTCGGCCTTCTAGGTCGACTCAGTCTTAAAACCGAGTACCTGGTGGGGAGTGTAACCATCAACACTGGGGAGACAAAGACGGCCGGACACGATGCTGGCCACTCAGCCCCCTCTGGCGCCGTTCCAGCCTATATAGGCGCTACTCGCTAATCGCACTGACCCCAACAGTCTGTTAAAGGCTCTGTGAGAGATCGCAGATATAGTTCTGTTATTAAGAATGTACACTTGTGTATACTAAAACACATAATTACCTTCACAAAATAGTATCGCAAGTCTGTAGAAACTGTGGCATTGGTGAGTACGTAACATACAGTATTTACACACGTTATGTAGTCAATGTTACGTAAATCGGAGTTCTATGTCCCACTGAAATGGACAGGTCTCTGTACAAGACAACTACAGATACATTTTCCAAAATTGCTACTAACTTTATCGACCCGCGACGGAGATGATTGGCCGAATCGACCACTGACCGGAAATTAAACTCTGTGATCGGAGCGCCCTCAGCACCAGACCATCCAGCAGATAACTTACAGTTGGTCAACCAGCAGTGGATCAGCAACAAGACTGTACATCCATGTGTGCATCACTAGCAGAGTACCCGCCCTCAGGGCGAACTTGTTCCATACATGCAACACGTTCTTATGACGTCAGGATAAAACGGGAAAAGCGCTTTAGAGGGTTGATGATGGTAGTCGTGCAAAATTGTGACTTAAAGCTGAATATTTTGTTACATTTTTAGAATAATTTACAAAACCGCAACAGTCTGCCAAAGAAATATTGGCTCAGCACAACGCCAGTACCTCGCCAACTTGCTCGCACCACTCACCGCAACGCGCTCTCGCACTCACTCACAAACTCACTCACTTACTCACTCACTCACCCACCCAAGACAAAGATCCCCCATATAGCCTTAACATATTGTAGGGTCAAGTACCGTTAGCAAGTACCTATGAAGGTCGACACGGCACAGGAGGAGGTGGGTGACCAGCACGACGCTCGGTTGCATTTGTCTGCCTAGTGGCAATGTTTACACACCGCACTAGGTACCCATTTGAGGTTTAGTCGACCTAGGGGAGGCCCAGGACGGGTTCAGAAAATCGTCACTGGTGTTCGCCGTAAGCGGAATTCGAACTCAGGTCGCCGGGTTTGTAGCTCAGCGCTGCGCTAACCGCTGCGCCACCCCTCCCCACTCACCCAACCACTCACTGAGCCACACACTCCTCACCCACTCATTAATCCACTCACTAACCCACTCGCGCACTCACTCACCAACTCACTCACCCACTCACCGCAACGCGCTCACGCACTCACTCACCAACTCACTCACCCACTCACCAACCCACTCGCTCCGCACCCACAGCCTGGATCCGTCTCACCCTGCACCTTCCAGACACCACCACCACTGCCATCTCGACATTCAAAACACAACGACTCAAACAGGCACCCTGTTCACCCGGATCTCCCACGCGGAGCTCTGCTGCGTGCCTCATTATCCGCATCTCGTCGTTAGCGCGGCCCGTTATAAAGTCTATGATTATTATTATTATCAAGGAGCGAAATAACGCTAAAATAAGATTCAGAAGGCCTTGGTGGTGACCAGGTACAAGATTGCACTTATAAAGGATTTGAAACTGGTCCCATCTTTGCGGACAAACACACTAACACTGGCTCCTTTATGTACAGATCATCGGCCTCTATTATGATTGCTAATTGTTATTTTTCACAAGTACAGGAATGCACAGAGCGTGACTACTTCGAAGGCTTTCGTGACCAATATTATCGATGAAATTCATTTTTTTTTCACTCACGTCACGTAGCAAATAGCGTCGTTTAAACGACACTTTTGTACATAATCGACCCGAAAACTGAATTGCGCAGTACGTGTGATTCAGTATGGTGTACGGCGCAATGCATTGTAGAATCCATTTTCAAGGCACCGTGAACACCCGCAGATACAATGTAGTTTACGAACCTCTCACCTCCCCCCATGTCGACTTAGCCAGAAATGAGTACGTGGTGCTGTTCCGCGAATGCATGAGCTCTGAGAAAGACAAAGGTAGCTACGAGCAACGCACGGGTCACACTGCCCCCTAGTTGTTTGCCGCAGCTGGTTCTGATAGGCGCTCGCTTAGAGCCGGGATTCAGCATTCCTCGATAAGCAGAATAATTGTGTTTCGTGGCGCGCTGTCAAGCCACTGCTGGATTAAGCGCCTCCTCACTCAACGTCGGTCCAGGCAGCTGCTTCCCGACGCTTCACAGCGCTGCCCGCTTCGCTGAAGCCTGATCCCAGGAAGCGCTTCACCGTACTGCCCGTAGCCGCTAGCCGAGAATCGAACTCATCTCCGCCACCTTCGCGGTGGCGTGGGGGGCAAATGGGGGCTAGGTGTTAGTGGTAGACCTGGCAGGGGGAGAATATCTCTCAAAAGCCTCCCTTTCGGGATAGCCGTGTCGAGCTACCTCCTCTCACCATCACGACGTTTCACCTCGCGCGATAGAGGCATCGTCAGGCTTCTATTGCAAGGTCCATCTATTCAGAAGGCTGATGATGCTTCTGATGCGGGAGGTGCAACGTCGTGAAGGTTATAGGAGATACGCTCGACACGACTATCCTGAAAGAGCAGCTAGCCCTTAAGAGCAACTCTCACAACATCGAGCCACGACACCTTACACGAACAACAAAGATACTCCCCATGTAGCCTTAACAGGGTCAGATGCTGTTATCGAGAAACACATATGAAGGCCAGCACAGCACTCGAGGCGTGGGTAACCAGCACCACATCCGGCCGCCTCTGTCTCGCTAGTGTCGATGTTTACAGACCGTATCGGGTACGCATTTGAGGCCGAGTTGACCTAGGGTAGGCTCAGAACCGTTTCTAGAAATCGCCACTTCATTCGCATCCGCTCTCTTGGATAAGGAGGCACAGTGAGTAGTTCTGCCGCCTCACAGCAAAGAGCACCCGGATTCGACAGCCGCCTCGGATGCGTCTCTGTGTGGAGTTTTGCAATGTTCTTTCTACTCGTATCCGCGTAGCTGTTCGCCAAGTACTCAGGTTTCATCTCACATTCCAAACACACGCTGCCTAAGTAAACTGACTTGACTAAATTGCCCATAGTGTCCTGCGATGTACCCGCGTCCCATCCCGTATACGGCCCAAGCTATCTGCTACAACCTTGCTTACCCCCTTCCCCGTTGAACAACTGTTAAAAAGAGCTGCATCCATCTGTAAGTACTGACTGACGGTGTGTCGCCCGTTGCTCTGCTCAGCGGCCCGGTACAAAGAAGAGCTCATCAGAGAAGAAACGGGGACGGACTGGGTGGCCCCAACACGTGTGGGCTCAGGAACTGAAGCGGTGATGGTGGCGCCACTGTGTCTCTGATGAAGGCTGAAGAAAAAACCGCTCCGTATTTGTCTTCTTCTTCTTCTTCTTCCAAACAAAAACAACGACACGAGAAGCTTTGCACTGAACCATCATCAAGTCAGACATCGGTCGCTGACAAAGGCTCGAGGGAACCGCGGCCGGTACGTCCTCGTTTGTCCTCTCGTCACTGCACAGCGTTATAACTATTATTGTTATTATTATTGTTGTTGTTTTTATCCCAGCATTCGAGCGAGCCGATTTTAATAGAGCACGTCCGGCCGCGTCACAGTGACGTGTGCGTTACATACCGTACGTGGACGCTCGACGCTCGTCCTCTGCAGTGCACCGTTGTATATAATTGTTTGATGATTGTGATGATGATGGTGGTGATTATTCGTAGCGATGATCGGCAATGGAAGAGTTTATTTGCTTTCAGTGGATTTATAAGAATACAGAATTGCGACATTTTAAATCAACTGAGCCATGAAGATTCCACCTTCCCCTGCGGCTGCAAAGCACTGGGTTATTTTGTTTTGCTTTAAACGTTGTTTATCCTCTGCATAATGTTTGTCCCGACGCTAAGGCTACAAATGACGAGTTTGTTCAATATGCAATTATATTTTGCTGTTGATGATGACCGTGTGAATTGATGCCATGCAGATGTGTAGCTACGTGCAGTGTCACACGACAGCAGAGTTTTAATTCTTCATCAATGCAGTCTACGTAACAATGCAGTAGGTCGTGTACAGTATGGCATTTCAGTGCGGTTCATTTGCAGATTATTAATAGCAAACAATTATGATGGTAATGGTAATTGTGTCATTTACTGGATAACTAATCAGCAAGATGCGCGCCACAATAACAAGCATCTTATTTGTAGATAACTCCGCTATATTAATTAAACTCGTTTTTTGGTGAGACTGCTTCATCAATGACAAAGAAATAAACGCAATAGTCAAAAACACAGTCGCATTAAAATGCAGATATATTATAGGCGACGAATCGGGCAATGATTCTTATTGAGAGCACACAGGCCCTACCTCGCTGGTCTCTCTATGTTGCGTTGATTTAAACGTCACCTGTTATCTGCGTGGACATTCCTCTCGCGAGATGCTGTCACGGCATAGTCTTCGTGACGTTTCGCCCCCCACAGTGGAGGCAGCATCGGGCTAACAACGTTGGAAGCGAAATGTCGCGAAGGTACAGGGGAGGAACGCTCGACACGGCTATTCCAAAAGAGCAGCTCTTTAGATGATTTCTCCTACAACGAGCCGCGACAACCTGAATCAACGTTTTAAGGCCATGGTGGGTTTTTTTAGGAATGCATTGAGTTTAAACTATTTTGGTATTTTAATAGTGTCTATACAATTACGTGACTACATGGTTTCTTATTAACAAAGTTCTAGCAGCTGGGGGAACTTGGAACCTTAGGCATAGAACCCACAATAACAAAACCAGTTTGACTGTTGAATGGCGCAAAAAAACAATTGCAGGGTGCGCTATAAGATGCTTTTAATAATTCTGTAATTCGCCAAGAGTTGTAGACGTTGAATTATAACAAAGAACTGTACCGCCGCTGCCACGCTGCGCGTTGTTCAGTCGTACAAAAATACAGTATTATATCACCCGAGGGTCACAAAGCGCTGCACAGAAAAAAATATATTGAACATGACCAGAGACACTTTGAACTCTTTCGGTAACAACTAATCAATAGTATTCCTCGCAATGTAATTGCATTGTCGTCGGGAAAGCGACTTATGTCGCACCCTGTTCGGTGGCCACAGCGAAATTTAACGGAGAGCCCCGTGATGCGTGGAGGTGGTGGCATCTCTACACAATAATAATAATTATTGCACTTTCAGAGC
>JAZEWT010000011.1:11370030-11386033 GCA_036362905.1 Mordacia mordax
CCCCCCCCCAGTGGGCCGCACTGAGTGGATGAAGTGTAAATGGAGAGACGCGCAGACGTGACACTGCGCAGACGCGCTCCGTTGTAATGAGGGCCATTCATTCTGCGTGTCAGAGCGGCGTCAGAGGAGAACCGCGGAGGCCTGGGAGGACTTCCGATGGCGCTCCCCGATAACCCGGCCGACCCCCGCGCGAACCCGGCCACTCTCTCTCGCCGGCATCCCTTGACCTCAGCACAGTAGCGGGCATCTCACGATGCGGAGCTCCGCACAGCGCCTGTCTGTCTGCCCGCCGTCTCGCCTGTCACGCAGCGGAGACCAAAGACACAGAGCCTGAACAGAGCGTAGGGTCAAGTTCCGTTAGCGGGCACCGTTACGAAGGGTCGACACGGCACACGAGGGGGTGAGTGACCAGCGACAACGCATAGCTCGCGAGTGGCAATGTTTCATTCACACCGCACCAAGTACTGATTTGAGGCTGAGTCGATCTGGGAGGAGGCCGAGGAGCTGGTGTCGGTGGCCGTGAGCGGGATTCGAACGCGTGCGGCACGCGGGGTGGTGGCACGCGGGTTGGTGGCACGCGGGTTGGTGGCACGCGGGTTGGTGGCACGCTCACCACCCGCGTACCACCTCCCCCCCCCTGCACACGCAGGGCTATTGTCGTATTTTTGAAAAGGCGCACACGCGTGCGCACACACGCGCACACGTTAACAGACCAAGACAAAACAAGGATATGGATCCCCCTTAGAGGCTTACGAGACCGGTGGGGTGGGAGTTGTTTGCGAGCACCTATGAAGGCCGGCATGGCGATGGAGGGAGTGCGTGGCAGGCACCACCCCAGACCGCCTTTGTCTTGTTAATAGTAATTTATTACAAATAGAACTAGGATGAGGAGACAGCACTAACTCACAAAGACAAAGATCCCCCGTTATAGCCTTAGCGGACTCTCGGCTCAATTGGTGTTAGCGAGCAGCTGTGAAGGTCGGTACAACACACGAAGGGTGGGTGGCACGCACCATGCCCGGCCGCCTTTGTCTCCCTGCTGGCGATGTTTACACACCGCACCAGGTACTACTCATCTAAGGCCAGGTCGAACCAGGCGGTCACCCAGAACCGGTTCACGGAGCCGCATCTGGGGTTGACCGTGAGCCGGAATCGAACTCGGCTGGCCGGCTTTGTAGCCCAGCGCGCTAACCGCTACAGCCACCGCTCCCCACACGCTAACACACACACTCACAAGTGGCACTCACACACATTCATTAGCATTCACGCACTCGCACAGAAGCCCACATACGTTAGCAGCAGCAGCAGCAGCATCGCCACATGCCCGTTATTAAACGCGACCCTCATTGCCCAGTGCCCGGCGTGAGACTTTGCCTGGGGCTAAACAGGGGTCTGGCAATTTGTTCTTAGAAAACCTCCCAGACGTAATTTCGCGTTTAATACCGCGGACCGCCTCGGCGCTACAAAAACACGGGTCAACGCCATTTACTGGAACGGAAACAAACAGAGCACGCATCTCGACACGCCAGGACATCGACGCGTAATGGATGGGCGGCCGAGAGATAACGGAGCCGTGCTGTCGAGTGCAGACTCAAAACCCAGCAAATAGAACTGGTGACGAGAAGTCGTCACAAGGTTGTTGGCGTGTGTCTGAGTAGACCCACGAACGGTGTCTGTTCATTGGTGTGCGAGGACGCGTGGGATGTCTCGAGATATTTCGAGTTCCCCCATTCGTCGTTCATTGGATTTCAACAAATATTCTGACGCAGGAGCCTCCTGCAAAGAGTCTCGAGTCTCGATTCGGCTTTGCGTGTGTTGATTATTCGTGCGGCCTTGCGCGTTGAGCGATTATTTTATGATATGCGTATGGGTTCATCTTTGCACAAATTGTCGATGCGAGTTTTTTTATTTACCCTTGGATGTTACATGCTGTTGCGTTGGTCAGTTCGAAACGTTTGACGTGTCGCAGGAAACTCGCATCTAGAGCATGCAAGCTCACTGAGTACCTTCTGCTGTAATATTACACATCTATCCATAGCATTGAAGACAGGAGCCAATGTTAGAGATAGGAGCCAGTGTTCGTGTTGTATCGCAGGAATCACATTTCTAGAGCTTGCAAGCTCACTAGCTGATTTCTGCTGTGTTGATAAATACTTTGTCCAATAATTAATTGCTACTAATTGACTTTCAATTGAACTGTCCTGGTGTTGTTGACGTGGCGTTCTCTCCACAGCTCGGATTTGTAACAAACAAAAACACATTATTGTTGTGGATTTTCAGTTCAAATGTAGTTGTTGTTGGCATGCAGTTCTCTCCGCAGCCCTGTGCAGTGCTTTGTGACCCTCGAGTGAAAAGCGCTCTATACATGCAATTATTATTAGTAAATATCTATCATCTACGCGTGGTATATAATCACCTATGTATGTGGTCTACGTTAGTTTCTAATCTGAAATACACTCACACACGCAACCATTTCCTACAAACAGAATCATAAAGTTTCCAACAGTAGTCAAATAATCAAGAAGTTTTGTGCAGAACAGACTTAGTTGATTATAATCTCTCACTAATATATGATATTGACCCTTGATGTGGCAATAGATCTTCATTGATCCAATCGTATCTACAACTACGTGACCTATGTTACGTTATATATAACCTATTTCCTACATTATATCTTGTGCTATATGAAATATAACCTACGCTACATATTATATATTACCTATTATATATTATATATAATCTATGATATATATTATATATAACCTATGCTATAAATTAACTAGAACCTGTGCTATTTATTATACATATATTTAAAAAACCTACGGGTTATGTTATATATAAAATCTATGTTATATATAATATATAAGACATATGTTATATATATATAAAACATATATATTATATGCAACCTATGCACAGCAGTAGGGCAGAGCGGTGATGCAGTGGTTACAGGGTTGTGCTCAGAACCCAGCCACCTGTGTTCGACTCCAGGCCAGTGTCAAGTGATATTTGAAACGGTCCAAACTCATCACACTGCCCCCCCCCCCTCCACCGCCGCCTCCCCACCCCTACATGTGACCAACTTGGTGAAGTATGGTCAAGAAACCCACCCCCTCCCCCCGCATAACCGAGACGGCATGGGCGCGTCTTGGTCTAGATGTGAATTGGTTAAGAGCTACACACTTCGTATACGTAAAGTACGCCTTACAACGTGGCTTACACGTACACTGTGTACAGAATAACGGCATTTGAATGTAAGAACACAGACGTACCAAGACAAAGATCGTCCTCATAGACTCAGCAGACCACACCAGGTGCCAGGTTGAGGCCGAGTCAACCTAGGGAAGGCCCAGGACCGGTTCAGATAACCGTCGTCACAGGCGTTGGTCGCGATCGAGAATCGAACTCATCTCCCCGAGCTCTTAGCGCAGCGCGCTAACCGCTACTACATTACCGCTCCCCCATGTTGATCGGTAAAGCATTGTATGTTGACGGAGCAGTGGCGCAGTGGTTAGCGCACCGTACCACGAACCCGGTTCCCCTGAGTTTGATTCTCGGTCAGGATATATGTATGTGTGTGTGTGTGTGCGCGCGTCAGCGCTGCGTTACAACCGGTCCTGGGTCTCCCCTGGGTCGACTCAGCCTCAAATGAATACCTGGTGTAAACACCGCTGCTTGGTGAACAAATTCATCGGTGCAGGCGTGGTGTCTCGGTCAACCACGCCGTCTTGTGCCTTGCTGAGCTTCGTAGGCGCCACCCACCGACGACACTTGACCCTCGAGTCGGTCAGGGCTATACGGGGGACCTTTGCCTTTGTGCTCACAATAAATACCATCGACAAAGGCAGCACGCGCGCATATCCATTTATAAGTCTCCGGTCAGGTCGGTGCCTTGGCCACATTTGTAGAATTACCCACAATTACTAAATTACCAGGGTGCCCTTTCCTGAGCCCCAGCTTAAGCCACATGACCCCGTGTTCAGGCGCAATGGGAGCGGCCCCTTTAGGCCCCACGACTACCGTCAAGGAATCTTTGAAGCGATCCCCCCTCTCTCGCCATCGCCACGTTCCGCCAAACACGGCCGTTCTCGTGAGTTCCCATAACAAATGTGGAAAGTATGTTTCATACATCGAGCCGTAAATACCTACATCGGTACGGAAGGTACCGTTGAGCTGTGTAGCTCGTTTTAACAATTTAACGATGTCAGTTTTTCACGGCTCGATGCACGATGATTGCTTCGAAAAGCTGCTCTCTCGCTTCTCGAGGCATCCTCAGGCGCCTGAGGATGCCTCTAACGTCTCTCATCTCATTATCCAAAACCGCTTAATCCTATATAGGGTCACGGTGAGCCGGAGCCTATCCCGGAAACACAGAGCGTAAGGCAGGAATACACCCGACGACGGGACGCCAGTCCACCGCCGGTGCCTCTAACGTGCGAGGCGAAACGTCGCGATGAAGGGAGAGGGATCGATGGACGCGGCTGTCCCGAGTGAACAGCTTTTCGAAGTAATCATCTTTTTAAACAATTGTCCAGCACTATGATGATGCAGCTGGCGGTGGTGATGAGAGCGGTGGTGCAGTAGTTAGCGCACTACCTACACTACGCTTTCGTCAGCATGGGTTTAAATCCCTAACCGCCATGATCAGTGCTATCCCGAGCCTCTTTTACTAACGTCGACTGACTCACACGGTAAAGAATTGTCTGTTCACCCGCTGGAACGACAGAAAAGTAGAAAAGATAAACAGATCCCACTTATGGCGGCGCGGTGACCCAGTGGGTAGCGCTGTCGCCTCCTCACAGCAAGAAGATCCCGGGTTCGAATCTCTCGGCTCGGATGCCTTTCTGTGTGGAGTTAGCATGCTCTCCCCGTGTCCGCGTGAGTTTTCGCCGGACACTCCGGTTTCCTCCCACAGTCCAAAAAAACCATGCTGCTGCATAGGTTAATTGGCTTGCAGACTAATTTGCCCGCAGTGCCCGGTGATGGACTGGCGTCCCATCGTGGGTATATCCATGCCTTGCGCCCTGTGTTTACCGGTATAGGCTCCGGCTCACCGCGATCCTGTACAGGACTTAGCGGTTATTGAGAATGAGATGAGATTAGTACTATTAATAACACTGCTTCGCGACGTTTCGCCTCCAGCAGCTATCCCGAATAGACTGTCCTTAAGTGTGATTATCATAGATCGAGTCGGCAAAACAGACATCGATACAAGGAGGATTATCTGGTGTTGTTTGTCACGGCTCGATGCATGATGCTTGATTTCCAAAGCTGTTCTTTCGGGATAGCCGTGTCGAGCGCTTCTCCTCTCTCCTTCCCTGGTGGAGGGTTCACGATTGTGGGGAGCAGTGGCTCAGCGGTTTGCGCGCTGAGCTCTTGACCAAGCCACCCGAGTTAGATTCCCACTCACGGCCAAACCAGTGACGATTTTCTGTATAATAATAATAGCAATTCTGGAGCGGTTTTCACCCAAGGGTCACAAAGTGCTGAAACGGTCCTCGTGTGTCCGTGTCAACAGATTCTCACGAACTTCACTTCACGCCTCAGTCTATTAAAGCCATACGAGGCATCGTTGACTTTAGCTAGGGCCCCAAAATCACCGAGACTGCCACTGTGCAAAGGACACACAAACAAAACGGACGAGCCAAACATCCCAGAGCAGGACCCTCTTTTGAGCAATATCTTGGGATTCCATGCAGGTCGTCCCAGTAAACAAAGTTACAATAGAAAAACTCGCGGCCCGTGATGCTTGCGTCAGCGCGGAAACGTCTCTCTCTGCCGATTTGACTTGTGGCATCATCTGTACGCCCCCCTCCAGAGAACTCTGGTAAGCACAACGCACGCATATTTCACAATTAATTGATGCCGTGGGACGAAACAGATCAACGATAATTGATTGCATTTATGTAGTGCCTTTCAGTCAGAGGGCCTGCGGCGATGCACGAAACCGCAGCGATATGGGGAGAGGAGAGGAAAGGCAGCAACGCTGTCATCCGGCGCCAACCCGCCGCACACTGCGTTGTCGGGTAAATACGTTAGAGAGTGTGTTTTAGTTATGGGAGGAAAACGGCGAACTCAGTGAACAATCGAGCCACGAATTCGGAGGAGGGGACGACAGGGAGACTCAGCGTTATTCCTGACATGATCACCTGATGGGTGAGTGCGTGAGTGGGTAGGTGAGCGAGTGGGTGGGTGAGTGGGCAGGTGAGCGAGTGGGTGGGTGAGTGGGTGAATGGGTGGGTAAGTGTGTGTGTGTGTGCGGCACACGACAGCGCTACACGCCGTTACCCCTACAGAAATAATCTGGCTCAACCGACACCAGGTTGAATCTACGTCTACACTGAGCGCCGGAGAGACGAAGAACCGGAGAACCCGGAGGAAGCCGGCGCTGAACAGGAGGAGAAATCAAAAACTGCGCACAGAAAGGCGCCCGAGACGGGAATCGAACCACCTCTATCAGGACATTATTTCTGTGGCGCAGATGTTACCGCTGCACAACGGCCAGAGTTGCCTTCGCGTTTCTTTTAATCGATATAAACAACTCGGGCACAATAACCCAGGCGCCCAGCGAAGTAGCAACGTGTGAATGAATGACTGATTGTCGCTGCTGCGGTGCGTGCGTAAACTTCTGCACACGAGCGATTGCTCACGGCGCGCTGGAGAAAATAAATGAGTAATCATCAGCGTTTCGTGAGTCTCGTGTGAAAAAGACTTCAGAAATGCAATTAGTATTATTATCATCGACATACGCAGCAGCAGCCATGGTCAATCCACTGCTGAATAAAGGTAGGTCCCCGGGGGCAATATTCGACTCTGAGAACTGATTTCAATGTGGGAGGCAAAATATCGCTTAGGAAAGATGAGGATCGCTCGCTACGGCTATCCCAAGAGAGCAGTTAATTACCGTGAGAATTGCTTCCTAAATCCGTTCTTTTAGAGATCCGTGTCGAGCGCCCCCCCCCCTCTCTTCCGCGACGTTTCGCATCCACAGCCGACAGAACCGACTGGGAAACGTATTCGCATACATTTATCCTCAACGAGTCTCAAGACCGTTGTTCAGGATGGCGCGACTGCGTGAAGACGGTGGACTGGCATCGCTAATGAGAGTCTGGCTTTGCGTGGTGTTCGACCCGGAGAGACCGGAGAAATCCCACCACGTGTACGAGGCGGGTGACACTCGACAACGCGGTCTCCTGGCCGCACTAAAGGCAAAGGTCCCCCGTGTAGTCTCGACAGACCGCAGAGTCCAAACAACACTGTTCGCACCTCTACGCCCCACACCGACACGATCTGGCAAAGCCCTGGTGAAGGTCGCTCGTCAGGAAACGGCCACGGTTCGACACAGCTTCGCTTGCAAGACGTACGGAGAGCGAGTTGCGAGCTGTGCGGTGGACAAACGCACGTGTGCGCAGGCCACTGGGCGCGCTAGGGTGGCGGTGTGGGCTGTGAGAAAACAGCGATGGTGACGTCCCCACGGCGCCTGCGCCAGGCCAGGTGCACTTTGAGGCCATCACGCGAAGTGTCGATGGCTCGCGCTGACAGCAGCGGGTCACGGGACAGAGCCATATGTCAATTGCTGACTGACGGAGATGACTTGGCGAGACAACAGCTGTGTTCCCTCCAGCTCCGGGCAAACAGTGAGCGAGTTGGCAGAGTAGGGACACACATACCTACATAAATCATCATCATCCACATACTCATAATCTGAATTCTTTAAAAGGGTGAGAGACTGGATTTAAAACATATGTGTACTACGGTATTGCTTGATCTGCACACTTACACATTCCTACGCTAGCAACACGAATGCGTAAATTACTTATTCACATACACTATGTTGTATACTGTGTACGTATACAGTACTGTATTCCATACGCGTATTGTAGATGTACACGTGCGCGTGTGAATTGTCTGAGCACCTACAACTGCCTGCCACACGTTTGCCAGATTGAATCTAACAACCTAACATCTCACATCACATCTGTGCAGCGCTTTGTGGCCCTCGGGTGAAAAGCGCTGTAAAAATGCAACTATTATTATTATATCGATTCACCGATGCAGCACAAAAACCACTGAGACTCCGTGTCTCTGAGCTTGCGTCCTTTTTGCGCGCTTGCGAACATAATTGTGCGCCTAATCAGCTATGTTCACTCTTAATATCCTCTCCAAAGCTGTTCTTTCGTGATGGCGCTGCCACTGAGCGCTCGCCCTCAAACTGCCATCAGTCTCAGTACGCCCGAAGATGCCTCCAACGTCGGAGGCGAAACATCGCGAAGGAGAGAGATGGGGAAGCGCTCAGTGACGGGGCTATCCCGAAAGAGCAGCTCTGGTGGGCAATCAGCATGCATCGAGCAGTGACAAACCCACATCTGTGCCTTATTGTTAACGTTCAATTGATAGATACGTCTCACCGGGGTTCTGCCACGAAATGTCGCGTACTAAGCACGCATGTTTCCTCTCTCGTAAGGGCGGTTTCTCTCTTAAGGGAACTTGCTGGGCACCTGGCGGCACAGTACAACAATCGAGTCCTCACGACGAGGCGAGAGACGGTCGCAACATTTTCTCGCACGCAGTTTAAATTTAAAGTATTAATAATAGTTACGTAATCACGAATGGTTTGGTTGTGAACAGGGTAAAACGTCGATTGAACGAACTTCTATTCATCGGGCTCTGGAAGCAACGGACGCTCTCCGCTATTTCCGTGACAGCTGTCTGTATTGTAAATAGTAGAAATCTCATCTACTATTTACAATGCAGACCGCTGTCTAATGACGATGGGACGCCAGTCCATCACCGGGCACTGCGGGCAATTTAGTCTGCAAACCAATTAACCTATGCAGCAGCATGTTTTTTGGACTGTGGGAGGAAACCGGAGCGCCCGGCGAAAACCCACGCGGACACGGGGAGAGAACATGCAAACTCCACACAGAAAGGCACCCGAGCCGAGATTCGAAACTGGGAGCTTCTTGCTGTGAGGCGACAGCGCTACTCACTGGGCCACCGTGCCTGCCCAATAGCAGAAATTATCTAATTTTTTGTTTGAGTATTTTTATCGCTACTGTTAGATGCATCTACTCCTCGGTTTAATGCTGTTCACAATACATAGGTTCTTGTCAGATAAGGTCATTAGTCTCCATATAAAATCGCTACACACATACCGAATTAACGGACTTCCAGACAGCCTTTGCCCCCCTAAAAGTCCGTTAAATCGAGGCTTTACTGCATGACCGAAGTATGTAACGTGCTCAAACGGTAGTCCGCTATTGAACACACACGCACACAGAGACACGTGTGCCCTGCTAATTGTTATAATGAGTGAGGTTAAGAGCTCAGGATTAGGTTCGGCGATCCTCAATTCTCGTTGCATGCAGGGTTACGCTGCTGTTTACTGGTGCTTGAGAACTCCTTACCAGCAAAAGCCAAGCAGAGCCTTTCGCTGGCACCACATCTCCTCGTGATGTCTTGCGGCTCTCGTTGCTGCGTTGCCCCCGTTTTTCGAATCCCACATCCAGAGCTTGCAAGCTCACCGGCTATTTTCTGGTGTGATAATAAGCATGGGGCGGCACGGTGGCCCAGTGGTTAGCGCTGTCGCCTCACAGCAAGAAGGTACCCGGGTTCGAGTCTCGGCTCGGGTGCCTTTCTGTGTGGAGTTTGCATGTTCTCTCCCCGTGTCCGAGTGGGTTTTCGCCGGGCACTCCGGTTTCCTCCCGCAGTCCAAAAAACACGTTGCTGCATAGGTTAATTGGCTTCCAGACTAAATTGCTCTCAGTTCCCGGTGATGGACTGACGCCCTTTCGTGGGTGTATCCCTGCCTTACGCCCTGTGTCTGCCGGGATAGGCTCCGGCTCACCACGACCCTGTGCAGGATTAAGCGGTTCTGACAATGAGATAAGATAATAAGCATATCTCTGTCTATCGTCTGCCTATCTTCGTGATGTACGATTATTCGTTTAAATAACACGGAATTATACGATGCAATAAAACATTTACACCGCGTTCAAATTCCGCAGGAACACGGTTTAAGAACACGCGCGTGTTTTGTGGAAATGGGAAGTCGGTTACAGTGAGTTATAGGACTATAATGAAGGTAATTAAATTGCAGCCTTACTACCAACACCCGTGGAGATTTTCCGAACCAGTCCTGATCACCCCCGAGGTCGGCTCGGCCTCAAATGAGTACCTGTCGCGGTGTGTAAACATCGCTACCACTGTGCGTCGCGCCGCTATTCACAGACGTCACTCGCTAACAACACTCGACGCTACGCTCTGCTTAAGGCTATAAGTATTCTCTATATCTCCACTTGCCCCAACTGTGTGTGTGTGTATGTATATATATATCTACACGGTGGATTTATGTCTTAATGTGTGTATTGGTGTTAGCGGACTGCGTGCGCTTCGCACTACACGTGGGGAATTACTTGGTGCCCAGATCATCATCATAATAATAATAATAGCACTTCGAGAGCGCTTTTTCACCCGGGGGTCACAAAGCGCTGCACAGAGCTGCGGAGAGAACGTGATGGCAGCAACAACAACAACATCAGAGCACTTTAATTGACAGTCAAATAATGGCGATAATTTAGATGAGGGCATAAAATCAGCGATAAAAACGATTGTTAAACAAACGAAGAGAGGAATAAGCATTCCCGAGCAGACACAGGTCGGCAGTGAGCCATCATCCCGGGACAACAGTGAACCGCATCAACAGTCCCAGCCAGATGGTGTGGATCTTGCATAGGAGGTGTTTATCGCGATATGTAAATCAACAAACAGCGTTGTTAGTTTGGCCCTGTCCTTGTTTGAGCTGATGACTGGTACCAGCGGTGTCAAGATCGACCTCTGTGGAGGAGGAGGGAGGATCGTGAAAGGACGCAGCTACGGGGCACTTGGAGGCAGTCGCCCTCCATCAACAACGGAGCGCCGAGGAGCGACGCTCACAACAACGAGCGGAGCGTCGGGCGGGCAAAACACAGCAAGAGGGCACAGCAGGGAGCATAGGTGGTGCATCTGCCGGACATCTCAGTCAGGCAGCCCATAACACCCTGGATCCGTCCCGTGACCTCCTGTCGGCGAGCCTTCGACACTTCACGTGGCTTAAAGGTGCACGCGGCCTGGCACAGGCGCCGTGGTGACGTAACCGCCACCGAGTGGCGAATGGCGCTTGTTGCTGTTGTTCCATGAGCGATACGAGGCAAACCGTTCGAGCGACCACGTCTTGGTTCTCACCAATGCGAGCGCTCCTCCTCCTCCTCCTCCTCTCTCGTCCGCCACTCGCCTGACGATGCCTCCAGCGTGGGCGGCGAGAGGGGAGCAGCGCTCAGCGACGCGGCTATCCCGAAAGAGCAGCCTCGGAGAGCAGTCGTCACGCATCGAACGCTGACAACGTCCATCATCAGCACGCAGACACAGCTTTGAAAACGACTCCCACGCACCGGCAGAACGCGGGGAGACTTTCATCCAGCAGTGGAACGACAACAATAACAAGAACAGCGATGCCCCCAAGATGCTTGAATTTTGCCTGGGACCCCATAATCACGAACGTTTGCCGTGTTTCGCTCGAAAACACTCCCCCCCCACGTCTACGCTCCCGGCACTGAGCGGCGCCGTGCGCTCGGGGAGGTTGAGGATTGACTAAGGATGGACAACTGTGTGCAGCAACAGCAGCAACAGCAACAGCAGGACAATGGAGCAAAGCTCAATGACAGCAGGCGCGCCCTGCGCGCTGCACGCACAGCCGCTAATAGCCAGCGGATCCCAGAAAACAGACCTCGGCTGCGAGAATAAACACAAGCCGAAGCCCCACAGACCGCTTGGCGCCCAGCATCGCGTAATGATAAACACACCGACATACTTCCAAACACTTACACGCACACGCAGATAGCGGCCGAGGAGCCCGCGCGATGTATATGCCTGCCCGCCGTGTGATTGATGGAGGAAAGCAACTGACGCGCCTTGGATTGACTGCGGTCTCTTCGTAATGAGAGGCGCTTCTCCGGCGTTTGGGTGCGGCGCGAGGTGCGATTGGTGGCGGTTAAACATCGCTGGGCACATTTTCTGAAATGTTTCCACCCGTGGCATGGGTTCGGTCGATCTGCAAGGCGCTTGCGATGGGATATAGTCCGCTCTGCGGTTCAGTATCAGTACCCGCTTAATCCTGTACAGGATCGCGGAGGGCAGGAGCCTATCCCGGAAGACCAAGGGCGCAAGGCGGGGTTATACCCAGGATGTGACGCCAGTACATGGCAGGGAACTTTTTTTTGTGTGAGAATATTTACTCAGCAGGACAATTAACCTAGGCAGCAGCGTGTCGGTGGGGCGAAACCGGAGTACCCAGCGAAAACCCACTTGGACACGGGGGCAGAGAGGGAGAACACGCAAACTCCACACAGAAAGGCACCCGAGCCGGGAATCTAACCTGGAGCTTCTTGCTGTGACGCAGCAGCTCCACTTACCGCACCACGGCGCCTCCCTCGGAGAGTCTGTTGTTGAACCCCTATTTTTCTCCCTTAATCGTATACGCGATGACTTTAAGAGCAAGCATTAACGAAAAAAAACCATCTGTTTTAGGAATCATATGAAACGGTAAGAGGCTTAAGATAGAGAACAAAGACATTCTGTGCGGATGTAGGTTCGTCCGGGCTCTGTTTGTGAGAATTGCTCTCCACAGTTGATATTTCTTGAGAGCCATGTCGAGCGCTCCTTCTCTCATCCGCGACTTTGCGCGCATGTTTAAGTGGCTCGTGCACTGTCCAAATTCGTGGCGTCCCGCGATTGCTCTCTCAATCTGTTCTTTCGAGATAGCCGTGTCGAGCGCTCCCCCTCTCCCCTTCGCGACGTTTCACCCCCCACGAAAAAAGGGGAACACTCGAGACGGTTGGCTCGAATGAACAGCTATGCTGAGCCATTCTCATACATCGATTGCTGACAAATCTACATCAGTACTGTGTGCGGATGCTCCCAACTCGACCAAGAATTATGACCACCGCGGAAGAGTAGGCCAAACATCATCTAGAGGCGTTATCTGGAGCTCCTTCCATTGGAGGTACCTTCTGTCAGCAGTGGCATGAATGCGCTATTGCTGGCCTGCGCCTTTGTCTTGTATCGTTGCACTACTCTTGCTATTGAACATATTTTTGGACGCTCGAATATAAACACAGAGTATTGTGAGATGTATTGTGTTTAAAAACGTTATGTTTTGATGACGTTAAATAAAGTCAGATATATATGCGGAGATTTGAAGTCAGAAAGTTCTTTTGTTTTTGCTGTTTAAAGTTGTGCCACGTACATCTTCGTGAACGGTCATTAGTCATGGTTTATTTAAAAGTAAAAAAAATATTGCAGCTGATATTTCAACTTAAATAAAAACTGAAATTGGCGCACGCGCACACACTCACACGCGACTGAATAATAATCAAGAATAATAATAGAATTTATAACGCGCCGCGCAAATGCCAACTCTGATCACGGACGAGAGATGGATTCGAAAGTGTAGCGAGGAAACCGTAGATGGGGAAGGGGGGGCACGCAGTCAGCCGGCGCCAACTCGCCAGACACTGCTTCCAATATTATTATGGGATTAGCCATTAATTAACGCATGCTTTATTTTGTTGTGGGAGGAAACCGGAGAACCCAGACGAACCCCACGCAGAAGAGGGGGCGGAGAACACAAACTCCACACAGAAAGGTGCCCGAGGTGAGAATCGAACCGCCTGGGGAAGAACTCTCTCACTGTGAGGAGGCACAGATGTGACCGCTTGCTGGTGCAAATCATCGGCACATAACGCCCTACTTCCCCTCTAAGTGTGCGCACCTTTGGAGCAGGTGGTGTTAGCGAGCACCTATTGAGCGCATTACGGTGCACGACAAAGCTGCTAGTGCTAGTACCACATCCGACTTTCCTCTATCTGCCCAGCACCACGGTTTTTAGCCATAGTGCAATGTACATGCATGTACCCTGGAACATGCAATTATATCATGGAACCTGCAAGTGAATAATGATATATGGTGAAGGCAATCGTACGATGATATATATATAACATTTTACCATGGTACATGCAATCGTGCCATGGTACATGCGATTCTACCGCAGTACGTGTAATTGGACCATGCAACATGCGACTGTACCATGGTATATGAATCAGTGGCACACGAGTCACTATCACGACACGTTACTATGGCCGGTTATCTTCGTTCTGCAGCCAATAGAATTAATCAGGGGAGCGGTGGCGCCGCGGTTAGCGCACTGGGCTACGGGCCCGACAAAGTCGGATTTCCGGAGACGACTAGTGTAGCATCAGTGGCCAGTGAACCCCCCTCCTCCTCCTGTTCCACCAACCCCACCGCCGCTCTTCGCCCGCACTGACCAGAATGGCGAAGTATGGCAAAACAATCCCCAGCAGTGGATCCACAGCGACAACGTGGCATTCCAGAAAGGCGCCTTAAATAAAATGTATTATTATTATTATTCCTATTAATAGACACAGAGCGATAACGAGAGTGCGACAGGCAATGTATAACGGCACGGCCATAGAACAAGCGTATCATATAAGCCTATTACTAACAACATCAATCACCTTGCGCCGAATGTGAAATGTATCTACGGGTCTACATAAACGAGATAAGCCATTGTAAATCACCTCCTCAGTCGGTGCGGGTCGTGTATATAATGGACACGAGATGCCGTTTAACATTTTGAGAAATGAGAGAATATCCCCATCCGAATTGAGTGCGGCGGTTAGCGCCAGATCGTAAATAGCCAGCGACACGAGAGTGTGATTCCCAGCCACGGCTAACGAGACAGCGTCGAACCATGTCGGCTCGTCAGCTTGTATTCAAGCTGGGAGGAACCGTAGAGATATATAGCTCTTTTTAACAGTTGTCCAGCGGGCGGGGGGGGATGGGGGGGAAGCGTGAGGAATTTGCAACATCTCAGGGCAAATTTTTCGTCACGACCATTAACCTGAGCAGGGTGTCTTTGAAGTGACCGTGGGAGGAAAACGGCGGTACTTTGGAGAAAACCAACGCGGACACGGGAGCGAAAGTGAACACACCTCACAAGCCATTCCACCCGAGCGGGGATTCGAACTCGAGGTCTCCTTGCTCTGGGTTCGGCTGCGCTTCTCACCGCACCGCCGTGTCACGAGCGGCCCCAAGACGCGCGCGCCCCTTGGCAGACCAGCGTGGTGAAGCATGGTCAAACACCGCGGACGACCGACCGACCGACCGCCCGCATGGGTTGGCCATGCTGTAACACGCGCACGCACAATGTAACACACGCGCACACACAATGTAACACACGCACACACACAATGTAACACACGCACACGCACAATGTAACACACGCACACGCACAATGTAATACACGCACACGCACAATGTAACACACGCACAATGTAACACACGCACACACACAATGTAACACACGCACACACACACACACAATGAACGTACGTGCAATGACCATCTTAGAGTGTAGATGCATTTCATTAAGCACGCATGACCGTGGTGTAAATGCGCGCAACACGAATGGGAATTGACTCAGCTCTACACTACATATATACTTGTCACACTCAAGCGCTCCTGCAATATTCCCAAAATATATATTTCACGAAATTTTAATTCAAATCGCAGTTGTTTATGTACACGTTTGTTTGATTGTGCCTATAAGTAAGGAAACACACGGCGATATATTAATCCACTAAATAAACCGCTTCCACTGGTGCTATTTATTTCCGTCTCGCCTGTTGTACACGTGTCGCATTTGTTTGCGTAATAGGTACTCGCTAACAGCACTGTTCCCCAACAGTCTACGTGACTATACGGAAGCTGTATTGTGTATTTATAGTTCATAACAAGTATGTATAACTGAGAGGTTTGGGTTTTTTTACTGAATGATACTAAACACCTGACGAAGCCTCCGACGTGTTTTGAATTTGTTTCTGCAATATCTTGATGTATGTCTGCACAATTATATCGTCTCGTCTTCGCTCATTTGCTTTCAGATTAG
>JAZEWT010000011.1:11386324-11404958 GCA_036362905.1 Mordacia mordax
TATTTGTCTAAGTTAACTGATGCTGTGACAATGTTCGGTATGCACAAATGCATGTCTGTAAGGTTATATCCCGTGAGCCCTACAGTAGTCGCACCACAGTTCCGCTCTCCAGGTTCCAAGACTCGCTGCCTTGTCACCCTAGTTCCATGGTGGTGGAATGAGATCTCAGGACCACAGAGCCACTCGCGTTATTTTGTAGAGCTGCTCAATACACATCTATACAATCATTACTTACAGGTCTGACAACAACACTTATAACACTCTGCAATGTTGGGTAACCGGCAGAATTTGTTTGATATCTATTTATTGAATATGTGTACACGTGCAGTGATGTAAGTAATGAAAACAATTACTAATGAGGGCGGCACGGTGGCCCAGTGGGTAGCGCTGTCGCCTCACAGAAAGAAGGCCCCGGGTTCGAAAAATCAGCTCGAGTGTCTTTCTGTGTGGAGTTTGTATGTTCTTCCCGTGTCCGCGTGGGTTTTCGCCGGGCACTCCGGCTTATTCCCACAGTCCAAAAAACATGTTGCTGCATAGGTTAATTGGCTCGCAGACTGAATTGCCCGCAGTGCCCGGTGATGGACTGGCGTATCATTGTGCGTATATCCATGCCTTGCGCTCTGTGTTTGCCGGGATAGGCTCCGGCTCACCGCGACCCTGTACAGGATTAAGCTCGTTTTTGACAATGAGATGAATAAATAATGAAGCACATATGTGTCTGCTCGTATCAGTCTTTTGAAATGCAACGCGTCTCGCACTGCCACGTGGCGTATTCATTCATTAATTATCACCACTCGCTCCATCCTGTACCGGTAGGCACGGGGCGCACGGCAGGGCTATGCCTAGAATGGGACGAGAGTCCACAACAAAATATGGAACAGTAGCATTATTTAAAGAGATTCAAATGAATGCAGGCATGAGGGGAGATGATTACACATCCTCACAGTACCAATTTTCACCCTCCTCCTCCCCTTATTTCTGCCATATATGAAGATAAGATGAAGATAGGAGGAAGATTACACCTTACAAGAGGCTTGGTGGCCTGCATGCTTGAAGATCTCGACATCCACTGCACACAGCACGATCGTCTGAAAACTCGTATGACACGTGATGCGACACGATGATCCAAATGTCCGTCAGACGCTCATTACTCAGTCGATCTCTTCTCTGTCCACTTACATGCTGTGGAAGAAGGGTCGTTGCCGAAACGTCGCCTATTCTTTATTATGCTTTTAATGGCCCGGTGATATATTGAGCAGTGCGTTTTTGCGGTCGCTAATTTTGCTTGCGCAACACTGCCAACCCAGCAAACACTGACGTGAGTGCGTGTGCGTATATTTTCACACACACGTTGATCCATGTATAGAGACCGCGATCATTTATATTGACCCTCTTACTTTTATAACAGGTTATTGAATCTTTTGAAAGCGATGGCTCCATACCTTACAGCGACACATTGATGCGACACGCGCATTGATCCAATATTCGCTCTGGAGTTGATGGAACGAATGCGGACCCCTTCAGATCAATAATTGTCGAAATGACTCCCCGCTCGAACAAATATTGGGGAGGCGCTGATCCCATTACGGCGCTGAACCAGTTGTGGAAATTCTATTTCGAACTGTGCTCCTGGCAAACCGGTTCGCGAGCACTGTGGGAATCCGCGAACCGGTTCGGGGGCAAATCCACGAACCGATTTCGGGGTGAAGACAGAAAGAAGCGGCGGTCGGCGAGGTCCTGTGCTAATTTTCTACGAACGTCAAGCCCCGGGTCGCCTTGCCGGTTCGGATTTCTGAGTCACTGCAATCAAAGCTCGAGTCAAAAGACTCTGCTGGATTGCGGGCATGAACATTTATTTTTTAACTGTGTCGCAAGATAATAGGTTTGAAAACCACTGCTGGTAGAGCATTCATCCAGCTTTACACGCAGGCTGGGTAAGACACAGCAATGAGAACCACTCATATGAAGTTTCTGCATGAATCCAGTTTTCTAAGTCACTCTTGCCCGATCCACAAAAGGGAGGTTTTGAATTGTAAGTCGATTTCAAGACGTAATTTACTAGTTTAATTGTTTTAACTGTATCCATCCCAGTTTTCGTGTGTGCCTATAAATAATCGCATGTGCCATTTGAGATATGCCTGCATTGCTCAAAAGGTTCAAACATTTAGTGATGATGATTTTTAGCAAATTGTTTATGCGGTGGAACATTGAGATTGGTGTTTTAATTAATCAATAAACAACAACGACTGCCTTTAGTTCTCTTGCCTTCAAGTGTCCGTGCGATGCGCTTTCCGTATTGACTGTCCATTCATCGGAGCAGGTTTTTGAACAGAGATCTCTCAAGAGATGCTCTTTCGGGATAGCCGTGTCGAGCGTTTCCCTCTCCTCTGCGACGTTTCCGCTTCCCACGTTAAAGGCATCCCCCAGGAGGGCAGAGGAACGCCCGGCACGACTGTCACGAAAGAGCAGCTCGCGTGTCTTTTACGCAATATCCTTACATCGCAGCGCGGTAGCGAGGAATGAATGAAGCTCGGTTCTGCTGCTGATGATACGCACGTAATGTACGTTCGCGATGGGGTTTTTTTTTTAATGAGCAGGTCCTAAATGCCTACGATTAAACAAGTTGTGGTTTCCAAATCGTGAACGTAAATTGCAAAAGGCGCTCGTGAATGTATGCGCGGTAGCAGTTTTCAGTAAGTGCGACAAGCACAGTAATGTTTTGCAAAAGTTTGTTTGCTTTGCAAACTACATATGTTTATACGTTTGCTCAGATAACGGTCCAACAATACAACTCTATCGTAAGCAAACGAGCTGCATCGATCGTGCACGTTACCAATGCTATGCTGATGCAGGCTCTCAGGGCTCGATGCGTGAGAATTGCTTTACAAAGCTGCTCTTTTGGGATAGCGCTGGACACGTGCATCCCGAAATAACAGCTCTGTAAAGCAATTCTTACGAACGATGGTTTTAACCTAATATGCAGAGCCTACATACATGCAGTAGTACATTAATTAATCTCTATATACACACACGTATTGTGTGCATGAATCGATCATCAAATACACTTATAGACAAGCACCTTTCTCCCAGAGCTCGCAAAGCCCTGCAGGTAATCGTAGAGACGTGTGGGGGAGGGAGGGGAGGAGAGGCCACGCAGTAAGCCGGCGCCAACCTGCCAGACAAAACGTCCCTAATACGATTATATCGGCCAATTAAGTCACCAGTGGGTTTGTTTTTTTAAATCGTAGTTATGGGAGGAAAACCGAAGAGACAGGGAGAATCCCACGCTGAACAGGGGGAGAACACATTAACTCAATAAAATTGCGCCCAAGGTGGGAATCGAACCGCCTCGAGCAGAACCTTCTTTTCAGTGATTCTCAGACGTTACAACTGTATACTATGCATACTGCCCAATGCGTATTGTACATGATGACAGACACCAGATATTATATAGACACTTCCCCACCCGGCCCAATGCAAAATTACACAAAACATTGTAATCGGAAATCGGACATATGTACATATTCACACGGACGTTGCGTGTTTATATTGTCTGTATGTACAGTATATGGGTGTACAATATATGGGTGGGTGGAGCGGTGGGCGCAGTGATTAGCGCATTGCGTGATGAAACACGGGCCACCTACCATGGGAGCCAGTCTCGACGCTCTGTCCTTAATCCTTCGTAGTGAAGTATGGTTAAACAGCCCCCCAACCCTCCTCCCACCGTGACCGACAGTGGATTAATATTTTTAATATATACAGGGTGGTCCAGATGCCTGTTGACCCCCATTTCATTGACAACGTGTTGTGTTTTATTTTTCCTTATGCACATTCGGTTGTTTTACATAATAACGCTTACTTCTTTTAGAAGGCCGGTGGAAGTTCAGTGGGCGGCGCGGCGGCGCGGTGGGTAGCGCTGCTGCCTCACAGCAAGAAGGACCCGGGTTCGATTCCCGGCTCGGGTGCTTTTCTGTGTGGCGTTTGCGAGTTCTCTCCCCACGTGTCCGCGTGGGTTTTCGCCGGGTACTCCGGTTTCTTCCCACGACAAAAGACAAACTGCTACCTAGGTCAATTGTCCCGCTAAATAATTTGCCCCAAAAATGTGCCCTGCGGATGTACTGGCGTCACATGCTGGCTGTAGCCTCACCTTGCGCCCTGTGTCTGCCGGGTACTGACACTGAACTGAAGGACGGCTTGTAGAACTCTTGGCCTAATGAACAAAATCATTCTCGGCAAAGCGTCTGCGCTACGGCGAACCCACCGTGCTAAGCATCTGCTGCAAGCGGCAACGTGCCCGCCTCTTAATGAACCACTTAGCGCCCTAATGGAACACTCGTCGCAAATTGGCATGCGCCCATCGCGGGACAATTGGCTTTAAATTGCCAATTGAAAACACCTGCGCCAATCGTCGAACGAGCGACGCTTCCGTGCCTCGACAGTTAATTGACGGCGCGATAATTGACGGCGCGATAATTGTGTATCGCCAACACAGCGCGGTCCGAACGTCTGTTGGCAATATGCAAGATGGACTCGTGTGCCTGCAAACATCTGAAGAGGACCGAAGGCAGACTGTCTCTGGGATGGACTAAATGAGCGACTCCAGTCCATTCGACACGCGCCGCAGCGACAGCGGGCGCGTTTAGGCACTCACTCAGTCAAGTTTTTTTTAGTTAAGCCGGAGGGAACCGTTGAGCTGTGTATCTCTTAACAGCTATCCAGCGTGGAGAAGTAAGCAAGTTACAACATTCATTCATTATCAATACTCCGCTTAATCCTGTACTGGGGCGCAAGGCGGGGGAATACCCAGGATGTGATGGCAGTACAGCGCAAGGCACACTTTTAGGAGCAATTAACTCGGCAGGCCAATTAACCTCGGCAGCGCGTATTTAGACACGCATGCTGATGACCGGATCTCGAGATGTTCTCGAAATGTACTGATGCAGGTTCGTCACGGCTCGGTGTGATGAGAATAGCTCCCCGTAGCTGTTCTTTCTGGATGGCCGCGTCGAGCGTCCCTCCGTGACGTTACGCTGCTCACGCTGTTGGCATCGCCAGGACTTTTCTGATGCCTCCAACGATGCATCATCATCCATGCCGAATGTTCGTGCGTCCTCGAGGGCTCGATGATTGAGCTGTTAAAGGCGCTGTACACGTGCGTGCAAGTTTTCCTACGGCGGAAATAGGCGCATGACAGTTCCAATGACAGGAATGGTAAATAGCTGGCACGTGCCTAGACAGCTGTACTACGGTAAGAATAGCAGTTTGTATGCATGTGCATATTCCACCGTACGTGCCTTTAAGTTCCACTATAGTATGAACAATAAATAGTAGGTGATTAAGTTCCACCAGAGCGGGAACAGTAAATAGTTCGCACGCTGCGGCGCGTGTCCGTGATCATGGGAATCAGGGAGGCAGAATTTCCCAACAATTTAACGGCTGCTTTGTTGATTGCTCCCCAAAAGCTGCTCTTTCAGGATAGCCGCGTCGATCGCTCCTCCTCTCTGCAAAGATTTGCTGCGCACATCTTACGGGGTCCGAATCAACGGTGCCGGATCTGAATCCAAGATCATCGCACAATGCGGTAGAGAAGATCCTCGGTTTATAAACTATCATTTGTCAAGGCTGTCGCGGGTGTTGTTTGTCTCGAGTCATTTTATCATAAAATACCAATGTATTTTATATCTGCAGGAAATTGTAAATGTCACGTGACGGTGCAATGATGTACATTGCGAGGAACGATACTCCGTGCTTATTCTATTAACTCTTCACAGTTTAATAGTTAGAATTTGCAACGCGTTGGTATCGGATGACTTTAGAAATGTGATCGATGTATTTTAATCAGACGGAAATTATGTTATAGGTATTGAGTGCCATTGTTTATTAAGATACTTGTTTTCCTTAATTGTACACTGGCTGTTAAACATTCTCTAAGAGTTACAGGCTCAGCGAATTCGCATTACAGTACAGTATATATTCACCGTAACATATTTCGAGAACTCTAAATATCCATGGTTAGCGATACAATGACATTTTTACCGAATAATTATATTGAACGCATCATGAATGGACCTCGGGTAAAAATGGCGATAGCTGCAACCATGCAAGCGGTAATCCTCGTGAAAGTGGTCACAATTAATGTAAAGCCGTAATGTAAAGCCGTAATGTACACAAAAACACGTGTAAACGCGTACACGTGGATTTGCGTTGAAGACAGCCTGCCAGAAAATCGCGTTTTTGGACATTTTAAACCTTGAATTGTATTTATTTTTCCGGAACAGATAAAACTCATTGCTGAACTTGTTGGCAAAGCACTGAACATTACAATCTTGTCCTCTCACAACGAACACGAATTAACAAGACAGTAGGAATGTAATTTAGGTACAATGGTTAATGCAATAAGAGTTATAATACATTTATTGGAAGTGTCCCCATGCACACTACGCTTACCGTTTCTTAATTTTCTATAACTTAAAAAGGGCGTCGTTCATGTAGATACTTCCATGTACTTTTACTGGTATTATATCTCTTTATTAGCAAAATAGAATTCATAAACACAATTTTCACTGGCATCCCATACTCAAGAGAGTTCCTCGTTTCACAGCACAATTTCAGAGTGTCCAACACTAAAAGGGGGTGGAACGGTGGCCCAGTGGGTAGCGCTGTCGCCTCACAGCAAGAAGGTCCCGGGTTCGAATGTCGGCTCGGGTGCCTTTCTGCGTGGAGTTTGCATGTTCTCTCCCCGTGTCCGCATGGGTTTTCGCCGGGCACTCCGGTTTCCTCCCACAGTCCAAAAAACATGCGGCTGCATAGGTTAATTGGCTCGCCGACTAAAGTAGCCGCAGTGCCCGGCGATGGACTTGCGTCCCATTGTGGGTGTATCCCTGCCTTGCGCCGTGTCTGCCGGGATCGGCTCTGGCTCACCGCGACCCTGACCAAGACTAAGCGGTTTCTGACAATGAGACAAGAACGCTAATAAGCACTCAACTTTTGTTACCAATCTATTAAGTCTCTCCAGTCACAAACGGTACTAAACTACGTTTTAGCCACTGCGTGTGGAGAAAGCACTCCTTATCAAGCCAATGGGCATTTGGGCACCCTCTTGTGGCCTGAAACAATACAACATGCTGCAAAATTAAGCTTCGACGAGCAAAACAACGTGCCCTCTATAATTATAATAATTTCACACGTGACATTCAATGTTTGTATCAGTTGAGTAATAACATGTGGGATGATTGCGACTGGGAGCTGCTCTTTTAGGATAGCCGTGGCAAACGTTTCTCCGCCAACAGAGCAGGCAAAGCGTCGCAGGAGAGGAATGAGCGAGCGGTTATCTCGGAAGAGCAGCTTTAAAGAGGAATTTTCAAAAATCGTGCTGCGAAATCTGTAGTTCGACTTTGTATCAATCCTGTTGCATGCGGATGTCGCTTTTGTGTAAGACATGGACAAGCTTCCTGCGAACGGTAAGACATTTCACACAATTTGACAAAACACTTGACTATGCAAGAAAAATGTCTTTAATAACCAGAGTGTATGATGTAATGGTAAACAGCAATAGATATGTAAAAGACGAATGGGATAAATCCTACATTACACACGACACCCTGTCTTACGATAGGACTGCCTCCCCCCTCAAATGAATGATATCTGTAGAAAATGTACGGGCAATCATTAAATAGACTCATTAAACAAAAGATCACAAAATTATACATGTACTGAGAATATGGTGGAACAAACGTGGTGAGATGTGGCTTCGAAATTCAGACGGTTCAGAAAGCGGTCTTGCTTAACAACACTGCCATCGCTCGTTTAGACGCTCGTATAATATACTTGTCATCCCGCCGCTGCCTGTCGCCTGCTCAGCTCGTGAGATGCTTGCGACCCAGGAACTGGACTTTCCGCTCAAATGCCGTGGAACGGATGGCAGTGTTTGGCTCGTAAAACGGGTTCATCGCAAACTGTGGGGAGACAACGACAGAGAGGGGGGGGGGGGTTGGTGAGAGGAGAGTAAAGGTGAGGGGAGAATTCAGTGAGCAAAACCAGTCACCAGGACAAATTCATGAATTATCCACACCAGCTTAATCCTGTGCAAGGTCGTGTGGGGGCCTGAACCTATCCCAGCCGACAGAAGGCACAAGGCGAGGCTATACCCAGCATGTGATGCCAGTACATCGCAGGGCACTCTTTTTGGGGCAATTTACTCAACAGGCCAATTAACCGAGGCAGCAGCGTGCATTTGGACGGTGGGAGGAAACCGGAGTACCCTGCATAAACTCACGCTGGCACGGTGAGAGCACACAAATTCCACACAGAAAGGCGCCCGAGCCGGGAATCGAAGCTATTGATTATTTCTGGGAGACGACAGCGCTGCCCACAAAACTACAAAACCCATTTATATATTATCATACATAGACGTACGCCCTCTGGTGGTGAGCAAATATTGCCCATTCAAGAAGAGGGATTCTGTTTCTGATCAGTTGCTTTACGATAAAATGTTGCATATCGGACATCCTCGGGCCTGGGAAGGTAGGTGAACATTCACTACAGATGGTTACACCATTGCGCGCAAATATGCTCCTGGAGAAAAAAAAAACACAATAAAGATCAGAACATGCAGACGGTTACTCTATGTAGAAAATGTCACATTTGTGGACATGGACAACGAAAGTTACTCCATGTCGTTGTTGACGTGCCGTTCTCTCCGCAGCTCTGTGCATCGCTTGTGACCCTCGGGTGAAAAGCGCTTGACAAATGCAATTATTATTATACTGCACTGGCCGTGGGTGTTACTGACCAGGACTTCAGTTTCAAGATTCATCGGCAAGTGTGATAAAAATTATGCTTTTACCAACAGAATTGTAAGGTTCACAAGTTCAATATGCTTTAAAATGTCGCGTTACCTTGATGTACAACTCGTAGACATCATTGAAAAAGTTTTTGATCCCATCCTCATGCCTGGCGTCGTGCAGCATAAGGAATCTCATTTGTAGAGAGGATGTTAAAGAAGCCTTTATGACAATAACGGTTTTAAACTACATATTCCACAATGGCAAACAGGCACAACACACCCGATATTTTCCAGCAATGGCAATGTCAAGTCAAAAGTTATGCACAAGTTACGTTCCAATTTAAAAAGAGAAAAAAATAATTGTACTCATCGAGGGCTTTTCACCCGAGGGTCACAAAGCGCTGCACAGAGCTGTGGAGAGAGAATGCACAACATCTATTCACCGGCATTTCCGTTCGTGAGATTGAACATTACGTACTGCATCCTCATAACAACAAAAACGTTCTTGGTTTGCCGTTCTTGTTGTTGTTGATGTACCACTCTCTCCACAGCTGTGCACCACTGTGACCCTCGCGTGAAAAGTGCTCTAGAAGTGCAATTATTATTATTATCATTATTATTCAAGTCACGCTTCATGTTTGAAACGTAGCTGTGGCCAATTACTATTATAATTGTACAATGAATTATACATTTCAGCTCACAGTGCCACTGTGATGGTTATTCGAATAAACCACAAGTGCGGTACATAAGGATGGACTTACTTTCTTTAAGCACAAATTCGTGTCGTGCGTTTATGTTGCCGAGTTGGTCGGTTTGAATGTTTGCTGTATTGCAGGAATCCCACGTGCAGAGCTTGCAAGTTCACCATCTATTTTTTCACCGTACTAATAATCATCTGATGACTGCTTCAAAAAACTGCTCTCTCGGGACAGCCGCGTCGATCGCTCCCTCTCTCTCCACCTCGCGACGTCTCGCCTCACACGTCAGAGGCATCCTCAGGCTGTCCCGAGAGAGCATCGAGCCGTGAAAACCTACACGATTACAAACATCTATCTACATCACCTTTGATCCATATATGCTGTTATTGGCAACTGCAAGCCCTGCAGACATGCCGAGGTCTTCCCCGTCATCCCCATTAACCGCTGAAAGGATATGGCTGGCGGTGACAAAAGCTGACACAAACCACTCGTTGAACTTGTCCACAGTCTTGAGGTACATGTTCGTTGTCGTCCACATCTGCTCGTCCACCAGGTCCAGGGCTGCGTGAGCAATGAACTGGTTCAGATGCCGGTAATCCTCCTGCAACGTGGATCGTTTCCAAGTCACTCGGCACTGATTTAGACCGGTTGGCGTGAATGTAAACAGACTTTCAATGCCAGCGGTGGGCCCATCAGTCTCAAATGCCTTTTAGCTCTTGTTTATTCTAATTTGAATATAAGTTTTGGTCAATAATCACGTCCTTACCACAGTGATTAGCTCAATGGAAATGCAGAGATAATGGTAAATTCAGCTTATATCTCCTCTCATTGTCAGAAACCGCTTAATCCTGTACAGGGTCGCAGTGAGCCGGAGCCTATCCCGGCAGACATAGGGCGCAAGGCAGGGATATACCCACGATGGTACGCCAGTCCATCACCGGGCACTGCAGGCAATTTAATCTGCAAGCCAAATAACCTATGCAGCAGAATGTTTTTTTTGGACTGTGGGAGGAAACCGGAGTGCCCGGCGAAAACCCACGCAGATACGAGGAGAACATGCAAACTCCACACAGAAAGGCACCCGAGCCGAAATTCGAACCCGAGCCGAGATTCGAACCCGGGGCTTCTTGCTGTGAGGCGACAGCGCTACCCACTGGGCCACCGTGCCGCCCAGCAGTGATTGTATGCAATGTAAATGCATGAGTACCTTTGTCTCATTTTTGTTCTGAGGGCTGAACTCCATTTCAAAGACAGGGTTATCCTGGTGGCCCACAATCGCAAAATAGAAGTTCCCAGACATTGTGAAAGGGCTGGACGCTGTTGAAAAGGAAGGGAGAAAAAAAGCCTCATGAGCATTTTAACAAACCATTTTACACTTCATGCCCCGCAAATTAGTTTTGGTAAGTAATGGCTCTTACAAACTTGTTTAAACAGCTCTTCTTCCACTACATATATATCTTGAATGGAATCATCCAGCTATTAGAGCACTTAAACTATAAACTTTCCCTCTACATCCATGAAAATGTTAATGATGCGAATTTTAAGGCAAGAGACTGACAGACTGGTCTCTGATGACGTTCTAAAAACAATAATATGCTGACAGCACTTTCTGATTAGGTCTCTAGACAATAACAGGCTGATAGACACGTCTCTGATGGGTCTCTAGGGAATAACACTGACGAGGCAGTCTCCTATGGGGTCTCTAAAAATAACAGACTCAAAGACCCGAACAAAACAGACTAAGAGACCGGTTTTTGATGGAGTCTCCAGACAATAATCGACTGACTTGATCAGTTCCTGATGGAGCTGTAGACAATAATAGAATAATAGAAAGACTTGTAGGTCAGTGAGAGGGCCTCTAGACAGCAGACTGGTAACACTGTCCACAGACAGATAATTGGTGGTGGAGACATTAAACTGACAATATTAAGTTCTTGGGTTTTCACATAACAAAGGTGGGGAACCTCTTTCTTACAGAGGGCGAAACAGGGCTTTTGAACACATTTAACAAGTCACACTAGCATGCACCTCGGTCACTTCCGTCACCGCAAGAGTCCTCTCCCTCAATTGACAAAAATGAGAATTTCTCTCCAGAGCTACTTTCGGGATAGCTGTGTCGGAGGACTCTCCTTTCAACGTCGCGCCGTTTCGCCACCTACGTTGGAGGCATCAGCCTAGAGATCAACTCACACACATCGAGCCGTGACATCTAGATCACCACGATGACACCTACATCACCAGAGCGACACCTATATCACCACAGCGACACCTACATCACCACGGCGACACCGACATCACCACGATGGCATCTACATCACCACGGTGACAGGAGTGATCTGTGGGTGATAAAATGCGCATCGCTATGTCGATGTGTACCCGATAAGTGTGACCAACACAGTGGCAGGGACGGACATGCGTTTCGGGCACTGCAGGAGGTCACAGGTCTATCGCATGAAAGTAACTTATGGACCACTTACGATTCGACAATGACACATCCAGTCCAACAGCTAAACAATAACGCGTATAGAATAACCATGACCGGCTCGACCAGTCTCCAAGAGTATTGATAGAAACCAAGTCCCTGGCATTAGCCTCTAAGAGTTGTCTCCATACAACATATAAACAATACACTCGTGGTATCTATAATCCTTCACGATCCTGCGCTGTATTCATCCGACAACAATGGCCAATCAACAGCACCGTAAATAAACATTACAACACTACACCGATAAACCAGCGACACTGACTGAGCGCACGTTAATTAAACTCAACAAGCACGCTGCATGACCGAATTCGACCGGGAACCAGGGTACGGTGGAGGCTGCGGAGTAGCCGGAAAAGGCGCGCCTCATGCCGTAGGAAAACTAGGCGAGGCAGGGGGGTCCGACCGTAACCCCGGCTTTCTATGCCGCAGCGCTCCAGCTTCCCCCTACAATCTTTAACTTAAACACATATGGTAACGCTCGCGGAAACAACGCGATTACTTGCGCTCCACGATAAGTACCGGGAGTCGGCTGGAGGCGTTACTTTGATGAGATGTCGCACGGACCACGGTCGATGGATTGACGCGACTCAGGCCTCACGATTCCGATTCTCCACTTGGATGAGGAATCGATTCCGCGGCTCGTTAATGCTAACGTGGGTTTTTCTTGCAGTGTTTATCTTTTATAGTTTAAACAATAAGCACGTTTAAATGCAGCACATCTATATAGCTTTGATAAAGTAGCATCTTTAATAGATTTAATAAATGCCGACATTGTCAATCAGAACGCGCGCGCAGTATTAGGTGACGTATCTTCCCATTAACTTATTTAAGACTGATTAATGTGATATTTTGTTCGCTAATTGAGCGTTTATGATAGACTAATCGTTAGATTTACTACAAAACGTTCTCTTGAGCAGTCTTAGAGGCAAAAAAAACCAAAAAAACGTTGATTTTCCGCTCTGGTGTAGTTATTGCTGACGCGGCGTTCTCTCAGCAGCTCTGTGCAGCGCTTTGTGGCCCTCGGGTGCAAAGCGCTCTTATAAAAACTATTATTATTGTTATTAAATGTTTACGTTGAGAGCCCTGACCAATAGGAATCGTCGATCTTGCTTTTCATTCTTAGGCTTTTCCACTGGGTCTAAAGCGAGAGACGCGATGCCAGAGCAGAGGTTTTTTTTCCTCCCTTTCACCTCCAGACGTAAGATTATTTTTTATTTTACCGACACATTTAAATACACGTCTACACTTACAAACTGTTTACGTACAAGAGTTACGTTCAACCTCGCACGTTAACAAGGTAATCACTATATATGTCTTATGCGTACGAGCGTTGCAAGCGCATTCAATGTGGTTCCGTCACTCGCGCATTGCTCGTTTTTATTTAAAGTCTTATTTTACAAGGCACTCGTTCGCCTTTTATTTACATTTTATACGATTATGCCTACGTTCCGTACGATCTTAAAGAGGATTTACCTCGAGATACGACAACTTTGTACTCTCGTTGCCCAGACTCCCACCTCAAGTTGTGGCAACAATTCCTTACTTTTACCATTCACCTGTAATGCAATCCCCTTAATCTCTATTAAACATTTACAATTACATATAATTACGTGTAAAGTTTACATCGGAATACAACGATTGGAGCTCCGCGGAGCACAATTCTGTCTCTAGGAGCCTTATGAGCAGCGAGCGATTGTCGCGCAAACCTTAATCTTATCTCGCGACAGTGATTAACATTACATTAACAACTACCTTTTAAACGATCCACTGTTGGATGAAGTTCCAGCAGCGACGTTGCTGCTCGTGGGGGTCACTTGACCATACTTCACCAAGCCGGAGTATTAACGGAAGCGTACATTCAACGAAGTCAGTGTTGTCGTGCCAGGATGATGGCTCTCTTCCGACCCGCGCCTGCTCGGGAACATTTGTTCCTTATTGAAGATTTTTGTTTTTTCTGCCGACTATTAGTCCTTTAATTTATCGCTACTGTTTGACTCTCAGTTGCGCTGTTCTGATGTTGTTGTTGTTGACATGGCGTTCTCTCCAAAGCTCGGATTTGTAAAAAACAATAAAAAACGTTATTGTTGCTGATTTTACGTTCGGTGTCATTGTTGTTGACGCGCCGTTCTCTCCGCAGCTCTGTGCATCGCTTTGTGACCCTCGGGTGAAAATCGCTCTATAAATGCAATTCTCATTATTATCCAGGTGAGATCCAACTCTGCCGCAGTGCGGTGAACCATCTCTTGCGATTAAGTCTCGAAACAAGTCGTCGGTCATTTGTTATCTCTCAAGATCGCTGCCAGAAGATCCCTCGACTCCCAGCAGCAGCATCATCATCATGCTGTTAACCCTCAACGTGAGACTTTCAAAGAGGGCCCTCACTTCCACGCTCAGCCATCGCCCCAGACGTCCACCAAGTGCCACCAGCGTGGGAACTTCGCATCCAGCTCTTGTTCGCGCCTCCGCTTGCTGGAGTTCCAGATGTCCAGCCCTGGCTGCACCTCGCCTCGTCCACACGTGCGTGGAGGCGTCCCTGCGCCATCACGAGCGACGTCAGCCGCGGTGGCCGGCGCCGCTTGCGCCGCTGTCCAGAAGATCCCTGAGCGCGGCGTCGCTGGTGGCCGTGGCCCCAAGACCTGCACAGCCCTACCTGCGTCTCATGAGGCTGGACAAACCCATAGGTACCACGTGCCCTGTGAAAGTTACTCTCAATACCTGGGTCGGGGGCGGGGGGGGGCTGGAGCCTATCCAGGCAGACAGAGGGCGCAAGGTGGGACGAAACCTAGGATGTGACGCCAGCGCATCGTCGGGACTTAAGATCATTTCTCAGCAGACAAGTTACGTAGACAGCGACGTGTCTTTGGACGGTGGGGGGAAACCGAAATACCTGGCAAAAACCCACGCGGACACGGGGAGAACACGTAAACTCCACACAGAAAGGCACCCGAGCCAGGAATCGAGCCCTAGATCTTCTTGCTGTGAGGCAGCAGCGCTTCTCACTGCGCCACCACGCGGTCCTCTTTTGAGAAAGTGTGACGTCGAAATATCAGAGGAAGTCAGGGGTCAGGGACTCCGGCATATATCCTTGAGCAAAACCCAGTTGCTGTAGAGTAATTCCATAAAAAATTATTATGTTTTCAATTGACTGCTTGTCATTTGACCCTTTGAGTAGTCAACAATCATCATTTTTAAATACAATACATATACAATTGATGTGGCATTAGTGTTACTCGTTCAAATGTACTAATGTGATGTATGACGAGATCTGGTGACCCTGTACCTGGGCCCTGCTTGGCTCACTGAGCTCAATTGCAATGTCTTGCAATGCCAGACTATCACTGTTTGGTTCTGGTTCAGTGTCTAACCGCCCATACTGCGAGTGCCCCGTGCTGGCACGGCGAGGAATGTGCCAGTAGCAAAAAGGGTTATGAAGGTGGTAACGTGAGTTTGCTCTTTCCAGGAACGTGGCTGCTCTACGTGCCGTGCATGTGGAGCATCGCCCTGGCGAGTGCCCCGGGCTCTCTGCCCGACCTCAAACTGCTCGCGCTCTTTGGCCTCGGTGCGGTGTTCATGCGTGGTGCCGGCTGCACCATCAACGACATGTGGGACCGAGACTTCGACCGACAGGCAAGCCCCAACTTCATTTCCCTTGATCTTTGTTTCAGTTTTGTCACGGTTCATCATCGGTGATCTCTCCACGGCCGACTGAAGGCTTTCCCAAGCCATCGCTGTCTCTCTTGGGCCAAGACCAATGATAATAATTGCGTTTCAGAGTGCACGCATTTTGTTTGTTTGTTAATGCTCACTACCCAACAAATGAACAACGTTGCGGCGGTCGTATCAGTGAGAGTGTGAAACACTCGGAGATCGCCGGTCTGACGACTGCTCACCGACGCGCTGTGCTCAGGTCGCCCGCACCTCCACGCGTCCCATCGCTTGTGGGGAGGTGAGCCGCTTTGGAGCCCTGCTGGCGCTGGGAGCGCAGCTCAGTGTCAGCCTGGGCGTCCTCCTCTGCCTCAACAACTACAGGTGCGGTCCCGTGGCTCCAGAGCCTCGGTATTTGATAGAGGTGTTGTTGCGTTTGGTTTTTGCACCTCTGGGTCAACCTGTGCGGAGTGTGCAAAGTCGACTTGCGTGAGCACTCATTGAGTGCCAAGTATGACTTTTACATGCGTTTGACAAACTGCATATTTAAAAAAAAAACCACCCCTGTCACTTCTGTCACTGCAGCGTTGTCTATGCAGTGATAGAATTGGCTGTTATGCAATTAGAAACGGAGTTGACAGGTCGAACATAGTCCCGCTCTGTGTATATGATTTGCTCAACTGAGATACTGGCAATTCTTTATAAATATTGTGTTTGCACAATTTCAGAGCTCCTCTGAGCTGTGGATTTCCAACCCCGGATGTTAAAGCATTACTGCAGCTGTCTTCTGGCTGGAGAGTCACAATTAACCTAATTGGATTTGCGTATGGTTCATTTCCACGATCGACTGTGATTTTTATTCGATGCACTAGCTGCACAGACGTGTCAGTTATCAAAGCTGCAAGGCACCGCGAAGCCGTCGAGATATGTAGCTCTTTTGAACAGTCGTCTTTGGACCGTGGGAGGAAACTGAAGTAACCGGTGGTAACCTACGCAGACACGGGCATAACACGAATACTCCACAGAGAAAGGCAGCCGAGCCAGGAATCAAACCTGGGACCTTACTGCTGCGAGGCGGCAGTGTTACTGACTGCGCCATTGTACCGCCCGTGTGAATGGCTTATTGATGAATGTTGCTCTCCCTGTCATGCAGCATAGTGCTGGGCGCATCTTCTCTGCTTGTGGTCATCACCTACCCGCTGATGAAGCGAATAACCTACTGGCCTCAATTCGTTCTCGGTAATGTATATCCTCTGTTGAGTAAAACAACATTGTCATCCATCACCTGACTCCGACTATGTGTTTACCACGATCTTTCTAGACAACAGTGTAAGTTAGATCATGTATTACATGTGCTCTGATAATAGTTTTTTGTTGTTGCGATGACCATAATCTAGCGCAAACTGTGAAGTCTTATCGTTTGACACCTGCACTGCGTTTGGATGCTGACTCACTGCGGTGCAAGAAGCGTGCGTAGGCTGCTGTGTGGCTGCGTTGTCGGCAGGGGGCAGTGCAGCAATGAGGCGTTGCACGTGGTTAAGGCAAGGTCAAAATAACCCATGCCCGGTGACGCGGTGGTTAACGCCATCGCATCACAGCTAGAAGCACCCGGGTTCGATTCCCGGCTCCGGGAAATCCACACAGACAGGCATCCGAGCCGAGATTCGAACCCGGGACCTTCTTTCTGTGAGGCGACAGCGCTTACCCACTGGGTCACCGTGCCGCCCGGGACCAATCACAAAGCTTTAAAGATACACGGACAGATGTCTGTCAATGAGATGAGCTGAGATTAATCCCCAGGTTTGTATCCTCTTCGATGTAGGGTTGGCATTCAACTGGGGTGCTCTGCTGGGCTGGGCAGCAGTGCGTGGTGCTTGTGACTGGAGCGTCTGCATCCCTCTCTACTTCTCCGGAATCATGTGGACGCTCATCTACGACACGATATATGCTCACCAGGTAAGTCACGGACCAAAACTGCTTCTCAAACTCCAGTCATCTGACACCACCCCTTCTCTATGAAATTAGTCAAATAGCTTACACAGTAGAAGGCTGCATTGCGCCCTGTGTCTGCCGGGATAGGCTCCGGCTCACCGCGACCCTGTACAGGACTAAGCGGTTTCTGAGAATGAGATGAGTAGAAGGCTACAGTAACACAGCTCCTCTCAAAATCAATTCACAAGGAAACTAGAATTGCCAATTTGTGATTGTGTGACTATCACGGCTCTGATAGTATATTACAATGGTTTATATGGACAGGGTTTATGAGAAGTCTGGACCAATAGGAAATATGACGTTTTCATACTGTTAGACAAACACGCGTTCCTATGGGTCCAGACTTCTAATATACCCTGTGTATGGCATGGCTGACTAGAGTTTATAGGCTTGGAGTGGGGAAACTTTTCCCAAGTGCTGAATATAACTTTCAAATACATTTGCCTGGCCAAACATTAACACATCCCCTAGCATCATCCAATAATAACAAAACAATCACTGTTAGGGCTCACCAGGTTAAAACGCCCCCCCCCCCCATTCAAAAGTGCTAGGGCCTCATGTGATCATTGGCCACATGAAATGAAGTCACATGCTTTATTCAGCCTGTGAGCTGTAGATTCCCCCCACCCTGATTTATGAACTGCTGCCTAAAACTCAGATGTTGGCGACTCCTACTCGTTTCCACTTCCTTCTAAGCTGTGCCAGCATGAGCCACTCATTCCACAGGTGGTTTTCCTCTTGATTTTTGTTGTACTGAGCCAGTGATGCCGGCATCGCAAAAAAATTGAATCTGGCTCAGGGTAAAACCAGGCGAAATGCAGTCCTAACATTCCATTCATAATGTGTGACTTCTGTTAGTACGCTAGTCAGATACATCATCACGGCATCTTCTACACGATCCTTAACCCGTTCGCCGCACGCGGAGTCTTAACAGGCTCCGCGGTGGTCCGGTTTGGCGCGGCCACTGAGTTGTACAGCGCGAAGAGAGGTAACGGCGGATGGGGATTCGTGAAACAAAGTCAGAAT
>JAZEWT010000011.1:11404971-11415686 GCA_036362905.1 Mordacia mordax
ATCGTGGGCGTCAAGTCCACCGCCCTACTCTTTGGCGGCAGCACCAAGCGGTGGCTGGCGGGATTCGCCGCGGCGATGACGGCCGGGTTGGTGGCGGTTGGTGTCGCCGGGGAGCAGACGCTGCCTTACTACGCCTCCGTAGCGCTCGTGTGCCTCCACGTGTCGAATCAGGTGCGTACGTACCGGCCACGCATGACGGCTCTGTAGGGTAAACTGGTGATTCCATAAACAAACTCGTACAGCATTGTTCTAGGGCGGCACGGTGGCCCAGTGGGTAGTGCTGTCGCCTCACAGCAAAAAGGTTCCGGGTTCGAATCTCCACTCGGATGTGTCTCTGTGTGGAGTCTGCGTGTTCTGCCCGTGTCCGCGTGGGTTTTTGGCGGGTACTCCGATTTCCCCCCCACCGACCAAAGACGCGCCGCTGTCTAGGTTAATGGGCCTACTGAATAAATTGCCCCAAAATGTGCGATGCACTGGCATCACATCCTGCTTATAGCCTCGCCTTGCACCCTGTGTCTGCTGAGATAGGCTGCGGCCCCCCTAACCCTGTACAGAATTAAGCGGATAGTGATGATGATGAATGTAAAATCAATGTCGATACTTGCCAGTTGTTTTAAATACATCTTCTTCACATTGCTGTGGCTACATGTTTTACATTTCTTAACTTGTCTAAACTGGTTAATGTTTTGCTTACGAATATTTGTACGTGACGTATAGTGCCTGTACATTGTGTTTATGTATCTATACAAGTGTACAAACTATCTGTGAATGAGTCCTTTGTATGGTATTGTGGTTGTTATTTGAAGCCCTTTGGATTCAGCTCAACTACGGATTTTATATAATTGTACAATAAGCTTTTATTTGTAAGCATCGAAAACATGCTGCTGTATAGGTTAATTGGCTCGCAGACTAAATTGCCCGCAGTGCCCGGTGATGGACTGGCGTCCTATCGTAGGTATGTCCCTGCCTTGCGCCCTGTGTCTGCCGGGATAGGCTCCGGCTCACCGCGACCCTGTACAGAACTAAGCGGTTTCTGACAATGAGATGAGTTGAGATAATGTTATCTGCTCGATTGGCTTGATTGGATGGCACACGTTCAGGGTCCAAAGTACAATCTCTCTTTGGCCATGATTCCACGAGAGAGCGCTGTCTACACAGGCGTGCTGCTTAGGCTCCGCCATCCCACAGTGCACAAGCGTCCATTCATATCAAACATAGTAACATGATTGTTCGTTTTTTTTAAGGCGCTTAAATTAAAAACACGTGTTGCGTTATTACGCTAAACACTCATAACAGAATAAGCGACAGAAAGTTAAAAAGAGGCATCTGTGCGGTTCTAACGAGGCATAATGTTACTCTTAATCAACTGGAGTAACATTTGTTAACATGAACTGAAACAGTTTGTCCTGAACATGTATCAGCATTTTCAATATGCAGGTAAACACATAATTGTAGGATGTGTCAATCTTAAAAGAAAATTAAGTCGTGTATTATAAAATATGTATGAACATGACTTTTTAATCAATACGTTTAGGTTTTAGTTCATTTCAGAGAAAAAAGCTACTGTGTATGCTTAACATGTTGCGAAATCCAATGGCATTAATGTATTCCACGATGTGGATTATTATATCACAAGAGAGTTGTAGATGACATCTGTTTGGGTCTTTCATGGATTTACCGTGGCTGATAATGATGAACATGTAACAATATTCAATTGCATTCATTATCTTGATTAATCTCATTTCATTGTCAGAAACCGCTAAGTCCTGTACAGGGTCGCGGTGAGTCGGAGCCTATCCCGGCAGCCACAGGGTACAAGGCAGGGATATACCCATGATGGGACACCAGTCCATCCCGGGCACTGCGGGCAATTTAGTCTGCAAGCCAATTAACCTATGCAGCAGCATGTTTTTTGAACTGTTGGAGGAAACCGGGGTGCCCGGCGAAAAGCCACGCGGACACAGGGAGAACATGGAAACTCCACACAGAAAGGCACCCAAGCCAAGATTCGAACCTGGGACTTTCTTGCTGTGAGGCGACAGCGCTACCCACTGGGCCACCGTGCTGCCCATCTTGATTAATCAACTGGCTAAGGCAACATCTTGTGTGGGATTCAATGTGTCCATTGTAATGGTTTATATGGCTTGTTAGTAAAATTGCCAGTTCCGTGCGATCTCAGTCGTCTGTGCTGAGACCTTTTAAACTTCCACTTTTCCATCGCTCACAAATGTAAAGCCTCACAGCTGTGGCTGGAGATGCTGATCGCTCGGCATGCGTGCAGCCCTTGAACTCCAGCCTCGCCCTGCAGATCCGCACACTGGACGTGGACAACAGCGATGACTGCTGGAGGAAATTCTGCTCAAACCGAACGCTCGGCCTCCTTCTCTTCGCTGGGATTGTGGCTGGGAGCCTGGCTAAAGGGAAGCAGGGACCCGAAGATGAACAGGAGTATGGAGACGTTTTGCCAGCTGAATCCCACAGTCAAGCCGAATGAAGAAAGCACTGCTCCTAAGAGTCCACCACAGTTGTGTTTGTACAGACAAAATACGTATGTTTTGTATTACGAGCTTGAAACCACTGATGGAAATAAAATTTCTATGGTGATTTTGAAGCGACGCGATCCATAGCACAACGGCACTTGAATTCCCCCCCCCAAAAAAAGATGCTTATATTCGGTCAACCCCAAACACTATTTAAACTCTGATATCGAATTGGAGTGATGCTATGCAGCGAAACACTTTTAGAACGCAGAGTGGCGTGCGTTGAATATGTTAGGACAAGTCGCGAACGGTGTTGATCATCGTTACGTACAGGAATAGCGCTGGAAGGTGATTCCACTGAAGACATTTTACATTCACGTCGTCATGTCTCTTATCCAATACTGTCCGGCATTTAATTAGGCTGTATAAATGGCCGTTAATTACACATCAGTCTTATCAAGCACGTGGATTAATGTTATCCCTCAGAGGCAGGCTGAGCCAAATAACGTGAGAAATGGATTTTTGTTTGTGTTGTCATTGGTGATAGGATTGAGAGCCAAACGTCTTTACTCGTTGAGAAGCTGGGATTATTCCAGGATGCTTCCAGTATTTTGACATTGATGTAGTGCAACCTTCCGTGTTTCGACACCGACATCAACCTCTGAGCCACGAGGTCCAATCCTCAATCCCTTTCATGCATCCTTTGGCCAATTCCAGTATCCCTACGGTCGGTGTTCCTCCATACAGACGACGTTTATCCGAGACTTTGCCATAACCGTACAGCCTCCACATTTTGATGTCGTACTGTGTCTCGTCTCATTGTCAGAAACCGCTTAGTCCTGTATAGCGTCGCGGTGAGCCGCAGCCTATCCAGGCAGACAGGACGCAAGGCAAGGATACACCCACGATGGGATGCCAGTCCATCACCGGGCATTGTGAGCAATTTAGCCTGCGAGCCAATTAACCTATGCAGCAGCATGTTTTGTGGACTGTGGGAGGAAAACAGAGTGCCCTGCGAAAACCCACGCGCACACGGGGAGAGAACATGCAAACTCCACACAGAAAAGCACCCGAGCCGAGATTCGAACCCGGGCCCTTCTTGCTGTGAGGCGACAGCGCTACCCACTGGGCCACCACCGTGCCGCCGTACACTATGCGCAACAAAAAACCATTGCACCACAGCGGTTATAGTGAGGCACGTGTGTGAAACCTTGGCCCACGCAGGGGCAGTGCACATGGTCACTGTGCGCTATCTTGCATCAATAGAGGCCAAAGCAAAAGCATGTAAGGTTAATGGATGCTGTACAGGATGTTCCAGTAAAATGTTGAAAAATTCAAAAACAGTTACCAGCACAGCTGCGGGGATGAGTGACACGGCATCACAAATACGGCGCTGTCATCTTCCATGCATACAGTTAATGATGCCGAATTAAATTGATTATTGTGAATTCTGGACGACACGTAGAAGTTTATGAATCGAAAATATCTAATTACCACAGTATGTAATATACCACTAATTGTCACCTGTATTCATACCTAACTCACGTCAGTTCTAACATTTGTTGCATAGTGGAGAATCCAGCAGCTGGAGCTTGCAAGCTGACTGGGTATTTTTTGCTGTAATAGGAAACATCGATATGGCTAAAATAACAAAAAAACCCTTAAACTTATAGTTTGGACACCGTGTTCTTCTTTGTTGAAAGCGCTGTGCCCAAGCGTGCAGAAATGTACTAATATGCCACAGAGTTAATTCACTGAGTCAACTCCAAACGCCTCCTTGATGTGAGTGCACAACTCTTTTAACAAGTTCATGTTCTTTTCCTGACATTTTTTTACAGGCTTTGTAAAAAAAAATTGTCAACAAATTGTTAACGGCGCTATTAACGGGGTTGCTTCAGATGGAGTGCGCAGTCCGTTTACTCGGAAAATAAAGCATTGTCTCTACCTCGTTTTAAAGTCCCGTCAGACAAGCCCTTGATGGAATCCCGAGTCTTTACGAACCCCGTGTGCCTGCACGGTGAGTCCATCCGCATGTGGTTACAGGTACTTTAAATATTTAAAGTGGTTGGTTTCACGAGTTAATTCTGCAGCAGAGCACAGGCTCATACATTAATCTCCCGCAAACAAAAAAAACCCCACAACCTACGGCTTCGCACCTGATTCTAAATAAATCAGTACATTCATTAATTGTTAATCACACAGGTGCACGTGGTTTAAACAATGTCTCAAACGATATCCAGGTGCGACCCACTGCTGCCTAATTGATAAAATCACGCGTGTAGTATTAGCAGTACAGGCGTTATCTGCTGATCTGAATGTTACATTTTTAATATGATTTAGAGCAAGGGTTCTCAGTATTTTGCACCTCAAAGCCTTCTTGGGTCTGGTCTCAATGGACCACTGAGTAGCGCTTTGAGCCCACTGGTTGAGAATGGTTTATTTCGAGGAAGTGTGACCATTCTTCACGTACATCGGGTTGGCAGAGCATATTGTTTTGTACAGGGTGATCAAGATGCCTTGCGACCCCCATCTGACTGGCTGCTCACGTTTTATTTTCTTCTTTTGTTCGTTTATGTTTTAAATAAACCTCATTTTCTGATTTAGAAACTTTGCAGATATCATATTCCTTACAGCACATTACACAACCATTGGTATGCAACACATGAAGATTCAGAAGATTAAATGGGGGGTCACGTGACGTCTGGACCTCCCTGTAAATTACCTGGAATGTGGATTATATCGGATAATTTTCATATTACCTACAATGTTGCATCATTTATAACCAGATGGGTGTGACGCCACGTCACACCTCAGCATCTTGAAGGTAGATTGTGACTCACAAACGGGAATCATATAGAAGGCACCGATCTTCGTGGCTTTAACGCTTGCAGCAGGCAGTACAGCAAGTAGGCGTCTCAACTAACAAGCGTTTTATACAGTTTATCACGTGTAGGATTCCTCCATACAATCCAGTTCATGCACTCAAATTTTGGCCATAGCGTTGGGAGACTCAGCACCGCTCGATAGTCAGTCTTGTGTTTTTTTTAGACATAAGTATCTTAGTCGGTATTTCGGTGCTCTTTGAAGCTATATTAAACTCAACCACAGTGTTATTAAATGTACAGCTGTGATGTTGACTGAGTACCATGTCGGACCACTGAGCTTGGCACCATTGGGATACCTCGTTAAATCCAGGAAACCTGCTCGCTACTGAATCGTGCTGTCAAGTGTAGTGACTGGTTGAGGCCAGTTCGGCCATCACTGGCTGCAGGAATAACCCTCAATCACATCACATTTATGCAGTTGGGCTAAATTACAACTCTAGGAATGGAAACGGGTTTGTCATATCATAGTGGCGGAGCGTGTGGAAGAGGACTGCCCTGTGTGGCCCAAGCACCGCCTAAATATGTCAGAGGTAGCTCTGTGACATCTACTTCCGTGGGCCATTTATATAAATTGGTCGGGAGAGATGGGGGTATGGTGACAAAACCCTCCTTATCGTCACCGAATGTGTTTCATTACCAAGCCAACAAAACATAGGCAATGGTCAATGAATCGTGACATTGTTAAGTATGCCCACACAAACACAAACAACAGGGCCTCGAGCAGGCTGTGTGTGTATGTGTGCTTTGTGTGCGCTCCACCATGACCTAATTACACACATTAGGCCACACGGCGCCACACCATTGCGCCGTTTTCTCAACAAAAAAGCGAGGCGGCCCGGCTATATTTAGCATTCGCGTCGAGTCGCGCTGTTGCAGCTCGTGCTCGTTGAAAGTACCACGTGCGGCGAGGGGCTCTATTTATAGACGGAGACACAAAGCGTCTACGTTCAGCGAGAATGCCGTGGAACCGTGCTCCGTGAATTTGTTTTGGCACGGCGCGTCCGTCTCGTGCCTCGTTTTTTTTGTCTCTCTCTCTCCAATGAACTCGTTCACAGGATTATAGGAACACAATGTACGATAATACAAGACTTATGGAGAGGTGATACCGTAGTGCCTTTCACGCCCGTCTACAATCGCTAGCACATTTTATTTTAAAGCCTCTACTTTTTCTCACGAACCAACATTCACTTGACCAAATCTATTTTAAAGAACTCTCCTTTTGAAGACATTGAGTCCATCCATCACGTACGCCATCCATCTGGAGCCGCATCGCAGGGATCCACATGCACGCTGCGGATGTCTAAACGAGACTCGATCAACGCGGTGAGCAACTTTAAGCGATGGCGCGAGTAGTTAACGGCACACATCTCCGAAACGAAACGACTCCGCGTCTCCCCAACTCCAACTCCATTCACTTTCCAAGCGCCCATTTACCCGTTGATGGTCGTGGCGACAACGTCCTGAGCAGGGCGGAGCAGATTTCCCCGAGACCAAGAGGCAGGCGCCCCCGGGGTCTTCCCGGTCTAAGGAGACACCAGACTCCAGCCCGGTAGGTCACCGACGGGATCTCCCCGGGGTCTTCCCGGTCTAAGGAGACACCAGACTCCAGCCCGGTAGGTCACCGACGGGATCTCCCCGGGCTCATCCTCACCAGGTGCCCGAACCACCTAAACCGTGTCTCCTCTCGATCAGGAGCGACGCGGCTCCCAAGCTTCCCCGGTTTGTCGACGATATCAACATCATGTTTTGCCTGGAGTTCCTCAGGGTCCAGTTCTCCACCCACTCCTCTTCAGCATCTACATACAACCACTTGGCCATATCCTGTGCAGCCTCAATGTCAGCTACCGTTGCTATGCCGATGACATCCAAATCTATATCCACGCAAAGCCATCCATCAATGTGTCTGTTCTTTGCATGTCGTCCTCACTGTCGACTGTGAAGGCCTGGCCCAATTCAAATTTCCTAAAAATAAATGGTGACAAAGCAGGCGTTTTGCTGGTCGGAACCCCGCACCAATTGTCCAAGGCTGAACCTATCCACTTGATGCTTGACGACCAGACCATTGAAGTTGCTAAGACAGCCCAGAGTATAGGAGTGACTCTTGATTCCTCACTCAGCTTCGAGACACACATCAACAAGGTGACCAAGGTAGCCTATTTCCATCTCAGAAATAGTCAGACTGCGCAATACCCTGTCACCCGCTGATGCTGAGAAGTTAATACACAAGTTAATCTCACGAATTTATTGCTGCAATGCACTGCTCTCTGGTACCCCTGCATACCTGATCAACGTGTGCAGAATGCGGCTGCTGGAGTCCTCACTCGCACACCCATCCACAATCACATATCCCCAGGCCTGATATCTCTCCACTGGCTACCGGTTAAATATAGGATTGAATTCAAGATCCTTCTCACCTACAAGGCTCTCATCGACGCTGCTCCGACATACATCCGTGACCTACTTCAGACACCCTCCTCAACACAACTTCGATCCTCCAATACGGGTTTGCTGCGTGTGCCCAGATCGCAAATCCATTCGATGGGTGACAGAACCTTCTTGCGCGCTGCTTCCAGACTCTGGAATGCCCTTCCATTGGAAAATCGATCAGTTGAGTCCCTGGGTATCTTCAAATCTCGTTTCAAGATTTGTTCCGTAAGGCGTTTAAGTCCTCTGGCTAAGACTGTTGATGCGGCTCAATGTTGTCGTGCCGGGATGATGGCTCTCTGCCGACCTGCGCCTGCTCAGGAATATTTATCCCTTCCTTGTTGAAGAATGATTTTTTTATCGCTTATTTTACGTCCTATAATGTATTGCTACAATTTGACATTCAGTTGAAATGTCCTGATGTTGTTGACACGCCGTTCTCCCCACAGCTCGGATTTGTAAGAATAAAAAAAAACTCCAAAAAATGGTTATTGTTGCTGATTTACCGTTCTTATGTCGTTGGCGTGCCGTTCTCTCAGCAGCGCTGTGCAGCGCTTTGTGACCCTCGGGTGAGAAGCACTCGAGAAATGCAACTATTACTATAATATCGATACATACATCGCCCGACATATTTATGCGCAGGAAGGAGGCAGGCATTCCCCGCTTAAGCCAATTGCAAGCTTACAAAACGTGGAGGTCTGCGTTATTTGTGTTTTTCCCAATGGAGTAATTCACCTGCACGTGGGACTGTGATGAATTGCTGTCTCATGTTCCGACTGGCGCGCACACAGCCCGCAAATTGACGTTAGGCGTTAGAACTGCTTGGGGGCGGATGAAAATGCTTGTGCTTCAATCCTTTATTTATGTTGTTAAAAAAAATATTCCCTACAGAGACCCGAGTCAGCTGTGTAAACTGCAAACAGCTGCTGCAGTAGGCTTCACTGTTCTTTGTTCTCAGTGCAAGCGCAAACGTATCCATTCTCTGTCCACTGCTGCATAGGCACCAGGCATTCGTATGCGCAAAGCATTGGCCGATCGACTATTATTGTACAGCCTCCGCTCGCAGAAGCGTGCACACTTACGGGGTGGTCCAGATGTCTTGAGACCCCAAAACCTTTGACACACAACATTAAGACAAGTAAATTGGATCACAAGACATCTGGACCACCCTGAACATCCCAGGTTGTCAATCTACTGCTGGATGAGGTCCTCCCCGTGCCGCGTGGGTTATTGTTGTTGGCGCGCCGTTCTCTCCGCAGCTCTGTGCAGCGCTTTGTGACCCTCGGGTGAAAAGCGCTCGATAAATGCAATTGTTATTAATATTTGGCCACGATTGCTCAAGCTTGCTTGGCGTGGGTTAAGGAATAGAATTGCGGCACAAACGTGATTTTTGTTTTTCTCCCGCCGCTGACCGTGGCTGTCCATCTCGTTCCACAGCTCTGCATCCTCTTGAAAACAACGCTGTGCATCGTGATCAACTCAAGCGAGCACCCAACTGGCCAGGCAGGAAACCCGCTGAGCTTGCGCGAGCTGATGAAATCACACGCACACAGACGCACGCCCCGCACGAAATGCCACATTTTGCTTTGTTTTATTAAGATGCAAACGTACATGTATACAGACACTTGGAGCTACGGCAAAAAACGGTATTAAATTCACCGACATCAAGAATCGTTAATTCTGGGGATTCCATGCGTCAAATTAGAAGGGATGTTAATAAAATGCATCCCACAAAATTGGGGTTGGAGGGGTTGGATTAAAAAAGGCGATACATTTTTTTTGCTTTATTTTTCAACTCCTAAACCAAATAATAACTCACCCATGCGCACGTTGAAATACTATGCCGACTGAACGGGGATCATTACCTGAAGTCGCTGTCTCGGCAAGGCTGAGTTTTGGTAAGTTTGGTAGGTCGTTGAGATGTCACACAACAAGCAGCACGTTGAATATAAAATAATAATTATTACAGGAATACATGTCAGTAAGATTAGTGTGCAAAACGATCGTTCGGAATTGCTCCTGAAGAGGCGCCCTTTCGGGAGAGCCGTGTCGGGCGTTCATCCTCCACCTCGCCCGCGGCGTTTCGCCTGCCAGGCAAGGCAGCGCCCGGAACGCTGACGGAAGCGTCCGGAAAAGCCCCCGGTGGCGCCGCCGCAAGCGGCAGGCGACTCGCCGCGAGGTCGCGAGGGGGAACGCGCGACACCGCTAGCCCGCAACAGGCCGCTTGTCGAGAGCAATTCCCATCGCACGGCAAGCCCGGGAAAACCTTCGTCGATTTTTCCAAATAATAAAAAAACCCGATCGTTGCGAGTTGTTCGCAAATGATGACGAAGCACGAGACACGTGCTTGACCGCTTTGCCGAGCCTCCAACGGGTGCACGATTCGTCTCCCATGGACGCCTCTCTTTGTTCTAAGGTGGCGGAGCTTTCGCCAGCTAATGACAGCCAAGAGCGGACGAGCGAGAGGAACAATCAACTAGCAGCCGAATAAATAGGTGACCGTACGGCGTTGCGGTACAGAAACGGCAAACAAAATGACAGCGGCCTCTAGGAAGTCTACTTCGTCAAATTAATAAGGAATAGGCTTATACGCACACACAAAAAAAGGTCTTTGGAAAGGCACCTTTGTAAACAATATATACAGACACTTCTTTTGCCAAATATAACATAGCTTAATCTATAGTAAATTTGTAGTATTGTACTTATATTACTGTGTTTCATGTCAATACTTCAAGTCTCTTTTTTTGAATGTTCATCGAGTTGTTTTGCCCAGAAGTACTCAATACCGTGACCCAGATGTTCCCCCAAGCTGGGTTTATCTTCCCCCATAACCCCCTTTTAACAATTCGCTTTACAAAGACATGAAGTGTAACTGTTTGCAGGTTTACCACATTTTCAAGAGTTTCTCAATGTTTATATCCAGGAT
>JAZEWT010000011.1:11465047-11475526 GCA_036362905.1 Mordacia mordax
GGGGGGGGGGGGAGTTTTGGCTTTGTTACAAATCCGAGCTATGGAGAGAACGGCGTGTCAACACCAGCATCAAGACAGTTCAACTAAAAGTCAAATAGTCGCAATACATTGCAGGACGTAAAATAAGCGAGAGAGCAAAACATTGCTGACATAATGTGAAGGCCCCGATCTCACGATGTGCCGCTGTAAGTTCCAGCTAACGACACTGCTGCCGGAAGGCTCTCTCCACGGTCGAGGACCGTTCGACGCCGTTTTCCCACGCGTCGCGGCTTCTCGCGAAATGCGAGCTCGAGGGATCAAGAGACGTGAACCCGTTACACAGACAACGGATCGTTTGCAGCAGCACCGCGAGGGCGGTGGGTCGCGCAATCGCTGCAGATCGCTGGCTCGCCGGTCAGCAGCCGTCAACGCGGCACTGTGCTTTGGTGCCGCATTGACTTTCGCTTGAGCGCTCCTGGCGTAGTCGCTGTTGACGCCGTTCTCTCCACAGCTCGTGTTTGTAAAAAAAAACCCAAATTAAAACGTTATTGTTGCTGATTTTCCATTCTCTGTCGTCGTCGTTGACGCGGCCGTTCTCTCTGCAGCTCTGTGCAGCGCTTTGTGACCCTCGGATGAAAAGCGCTCTATAAACGCAATTGTTATTATTATTATTGCTCATTAAAAACACAGAACTCTGCAAGGCTTGCCAGCTCCGCACAGCCGTCTTAACACACGCATTGGGGGGACGGGAGAGGGGGGGACTGGGGGCTTCATTATACGATCGCCAGTCATCTGGTGCAGGTACAAGGATTGCAGGTGCAAGACCTTGCCGGCAACGAGGCGGGTAACAGTTGGGGTGTTGCCACGCAGTTTTACAAGATGTCAACAACAGCCCAAACAGCGGTTCCACCGTAGTAACAGGCGTCTGTACGGAAGTATTGTTAATAATAATAAAGTATCACTTCTCCAGCAGCCCTGCCACGTACATCATCGTCTAACCACACCCCGACTCCCAAAACAAATAACAGAGAATTCTCCAAGACCAATAAAGGCACCGCCTGCGATAATAATGCGCAACGTGGGCTGACGTCAGACGGCTCAATGGAGAGGTTTTGTGTAGAATTAAATACGCGCGTCACGCAGAAGAAGAAAAAAACACCGCCCGATATTGGAAACTGCGGGTGTCCGCAGGAAGGAGTGAATGAATGAGGGCGTGTGTCGCGGAAGGAGAGCGCGGCTGCCGGGGGCGCGAGTCGATGCGGTGGCGCGGCGCGTTCAGACATTCAGTACGCGCGTCATAAGCGCGTCATAAGCGCGTCATACGCGCGTGCTGGAAAACCCGAGACGCCGCGCTCTTTCGCAACGACTCGACGGGGCAGCGCACCGACGAACTTTGCTTTAAACCGAGTGCGGTTAACGGAAAACCTTGAAGCCACCAATTAGTAAGTCAGTCAACACCGTTGCTTAACCAGGCTATTGCACTGCGCTGTTAGAAATCACGCCTGCTTTTGACGAATGCAACTGCGTTTCACCAACATCGTCCCGTCCGTTTAAAACAATGCCGTTTGTAACTTTGGTTTAGTTTTAACTTGTCCTTTGTAGTGGATTCACACACCTAAGGGGCGGCTGTGACATTTACCAAAGCATGGTGAGTAGAGTGGAAAGAGCGACAGAGACAAAGACAAAGGTCCTTCATTGATTTGTCATTATTTTACCTAACTGAAAAATGCCGATGTTTTTCACGTGCCATTCTCTCCACAGCTCTGTGCAGTGCTCTGGAACGCTCGGGTGAAAGGCGCTTGTGAGCCGATAACGGAGGATTTTTTTAAAAATATCATCACGCCCGGAGTCTGTTTTTGAAAACTTTCTGAACGTCTCGGCAGTGATGTGTAATCCTAAGTGTGCGCTCTCTCATCTCACTAAGCTATTAGAGGGATCGTTTAACTTGCTCGCGCACCAACAATGTGTGTATCGAATGGAATTTGGAAACACAATTTGCCTTCCATCAGCGTTATGTAAGCATGTGTTATGCATCAGGATTATGCTTACGCTGTGTAAGTTGTGAAAATATCCAGACTGATGCATACGCTCAGTTTTTAACCTTATATTTTTAAAAAATCAGATTTGCTAAAGTAATGACGCAGAGTTTCATGGCTCAATGCACGATGATTACTTCCCAAAGCTGTTCTGTCGAGATAACCATGTCAAGCATTCCCTCTCTCCAACCCTTCACGACGTTTCGCCTCCTACGTTGGGGGGGCATCCTCAGGCGTTCGGAGTTCCGAGACGAAAGCTGCTCTTTGGGGATAGCCGACACGGCTATCCCCAAAGAGCAGCTTTGGAAAGCAATTCTCAAACTTACTAACCCAAACCATGGCGACACAGGCACGTGCAAGACGAATGCGCCACAATATTCATCAACCGAAATGTTCAAATGCAATGAGGCGTAAATGAAGGTAACACATGGCTTAATCAGAGCTGGAAAAGGCCCCTTAAACGCCTCTTAAGGCGTGCAGACACGTTATCAACTCATCAGCGCACATCCTTGGGCTATCATTCACAGCTAAGTGTTACATTATGAGCAAGAGTGCAATTCTTACTGCTGACACAAGACACTTTGCCGAAGTGCTTTACAGCTCTGCAGTAAATTAACGCTGGCCCGGCAGTAAAACATGGGCAAAAGATAAAGACGCGTTTTGTGAAAACACCCACCGAGGGTGAGACTTTTGTTCCAAGACAAGACTTTGCCCAGGCATGGTCGTGCTGCCTCATTGTGGCGTCATTTATATTTTTAACCAACAAATGTCTGGATTCCACCCACGTGGAGTCAACGAGTCGAGTAGAATTAGTCCTCTTGAACGAAGCGAACTCGTTACGTTGCGCTCAGGTGCGCGCGGGCGAACTCTCGAGTGGCGCGCGCGCACAGGTTGGCGCGCGCGCGGAGCGGGAGCGAGCGTGCCCGTACAAAGGCAAAGGTCCCCCCTTAAAGTCTCGTGGCAGACGACCAGCGAAAGTGCTGCTGGCGAGCACCTCTCGGTGAAAGGTGCGCGCGCGTACAGGTGCGCGTACAGGTGCGCGTACAGGTGCGCGCACAGGTGCGCGTACAGGTGCGCGTACAGGTGCGCGTACGGGTGCGCGTACGGGTGCGCGTACGGGTGCGCGTACGGGTGCGCGTACAGGTGCGCGTACAGATGCGCGCACAGATGCGCGCACAGATGCGCGTACAGATGCGCGCAGCCACACGCATGCGGAAACGTTCACGCTACGGGTGCAGGGGGGTTTTTTTGCGGCTCAATGGTCAGATGGGAATCGCTGTGAAGAGCTGCTCTTTCGGGATAGCTGTCGCGAGCGTTCCTCCGCTCTCCTTCGCGACGTTTCTCCCTCCACGTTGGAGGCAATCTCAGGCCAGGTAACACGACCCAGAGCATGGAGATGCCTCCAACGTGGCAGGTGAAACGTTGCAAAGGAGGGGGCCAGAAACACCCACCACGGCTACCCTGAAAAGCAGCTCTCACGAGCAATTCTCACTTTCACAGCAGAGATAAAGATCGCCGCGTGTAGCTGATTGCCAGCATGTTGGGGGCAATTGCTGTTAGCGAGCACCTATTGGCCCAAATGGACGGGTATGGGCCACATCTGGCCACCTTTGCCTTCCAACATTTCAATGCCTCCGCACCGTGCAAGGTAATCGAGTTTAACCCGAGTTAAGAGTTCTAAACAAGTGATGATGCCTCCAATGTGGTCGGAGAAATATCGAGGAGAGGGGAGGAGAGGAGGAGCGCTACACCCGGCTATCCCGAAAGAGCAGCACATCAAGTCGTGATATGCAACATCAACACGCGTTGAATAGACGTTTCTACAGTGCTGTCACTCGTGATTCCAACGCAAGTGACAAAGACATAAAGATGTCAAAGCGCTTGAATCATCGCAAACCCGCGGCAGGGTGGCGCGGTGGTAATATCTGAGCCTCACAGAAAGACCGGTCTTGCTCGAGCAGGTTCGATCCCCGCCTTGGGCACCTTTCTGTGTGGAGTTTGTGTATTCTCCCCCTGTTCTGCGTGGGTTTCCTCTGGGCTCTCCGGTTTCCTCCCACAACTTAAAAAATAAACACTCATTCATTAATTAACCGACGACATCCTAATATATAGGAAGCAGTGTGTGGCAATGTGGCGCCGGCAAACCGCCCGGCTGCCTCCTCCTCCTCTCTCTGCGCTCTCCTCGCGCCTCTGAGTCGTTCTCTGTCGAATGAATACCTTCGACGGCGAATATGTGCGCGTTATTAATGCACGATTATTGTGATTATTACAACAGACGTCTCCTGTCCAGCTCATCCCATGCAGAGGCACGCACATGCTCCCAACAAGTCCAAGCTTCGATCATCCCGCGCGCACGCAGCAACGTGACTCTTGTTGACGCGCCGTTCTCTCCGCGGCTCTGCGCAGCGCTTTGTGACCCTCGGGTGAAAGGCGCTCTATAAATGAATCATTATTATTATTAACCTCGCGCACACACAGAGCTCGTAGCTGGCGCCTCAGGAGCGTCACAAGCGCACATCTGTTGGTGGAGCTGTGTGCTGGCAAGCCAAGCGCCGTTACGAAAAGTCGGTGCTGAGCAAACACGGGTGGTATGCGTTTAGCCAGCCAGCGGAGTCAACAGAGAACGCTTCTGGCCTGCCAAGAAAACGTGTCTGCCTACTACTGCTACCCTCCCTTCCATTAGCGAGAATTTCGCTTTCACACAAGGGGCCCCTACATCCAACACGCCTCTACGAGTTATGTAAATGCGAAATCACCGTTTCAAACCGTGTGCAATATTGTACAGCAACGCCGCACCTCCAGCGCCGGTCTGTGTCATACGCACGGCAGTTCTCTCCAGCGATTATGCGTGCATTTCAAGTTGTGCGATTTGCTCTTTTTTTTGCGTGTGTGTTTATCACCGCTGTTTCTGAAAGCAACGTGCACTATGGAAGGCAGCTCCGAGCCAGATAGCCACCGCACGGGAATTCTCGCGCTCGTATCTTAGCCGAGAGCGTGAGGGATTCTAATAAAACCTTGGCTTTTTTCGGGAAGGGGGGGGGTTGCAAGGAAAATATTCGTGATTTTATGGGCGCAGACACGCTGAATGCGCTCGAATCCCATACTAATCTAATTTGTATTCGACTGCGAAAACACAATAAAAAAAACCCCACCGACCAACCCACGATATTCAGAATTGCAAGTCGCTTTCTCAGAAATGTCAACAGACATCCCTTGGCGATTGAGTAGGGACCGGTGGCACGATATTTCCCGTCGAGGTTTGGAACGCAGACTGGCACTGCGGCACAGCCCATCACCGTTACCGCGCGGCAGGGGTGGCGGTGGCGGCGATGCAGCACCTTCACGCGGTTGCATCTCTCGTTAGTGGGGGAGGCGCTCGGCACATTATCTCCCTCGCCCAATACACAGGGGCTCCTGGGTTCGATCCAGACCCCTGACGAGAGTTCGCACGTTCTCTCTCCCCGTGGTCATGTGGATTTTTCTCAGCCGTTGTCCCTCAACATTTGGAAGAAAAAAAAACGCGTTCAGATTATTTGACTGCTACTATAAATTCCTCCCTTTACGAGGATACGATCCGCTGCAATCAGCACGTGTGACGCGGTCGTCTATGAAGAAAGCGCCAAGAGGTCAGTGGGCTTCTTCGCGGTAAATAACATCGTTTCGCGTCACCTGTAAAACCCTCCACTCACTCCGGAATGCAATTCGTAGCTTGAGTGGTCGTGGTAGAGGGAGGCGGGCGGCGGCGGCGGTGATGATGGGAGGCCGTCGGGTAATGGAGAGGAACTAAACTCGGGTGAAGCGGCCAGCGCGGTCATCGCGAGCGCACGCTCTCGCGCCGAACGAGCAGCGGCGCGGTGCGAGCTGGCCAAGCACAAGACGTTTCTTAAGGAACCCCTCCGCCTCCCGCCTTCCTGACAACACGCGGAGCGCACCACCTACGCGACATCGACGAGAAATTATTTCGTTTCGCCGAAACGGATTAAATCCGAGTTTAATTGCATGAATAATTCAAAGTGCTCGCGACGTGCGGATCAAGGCCCAACAGAGAGGGGAGAGAGCCGTCACCTCGGGGATCATCAATGATTCATCGGAACACGGCCGAATATAACCTCCGTGCTGAGCGGTCGTCACGATCCGTGCTCCGCGTTTTATAAATAAATTCTTCCCGTGTCAGGGGGGGTAATCGAGCAGACAGACAGACACGCTCGTACGTGATGCCACGGGTACTTCACATCCGCATTACAGGAGGCGGAATTGCCTCCAGATGCAGCAATCCCGTTGAATGTCATTTTGCAGGCTAAAAAAAATCAATCCACACGATTACGACATATTACATATATTTATAGACAGGCGTCTTTTTGTGTAGGATGATTGTCTGTCTGTATGCATTAATTCAAAAGAAGGTTCGAATGTCACTTACATAAGTTTTGAATCATATGAAGGATGAAATATGACATTTCAGATCTGTCCAGCATTTGGATCAGTTCCAGGATAAAGTTAATAGGACCTTTCAAATGACAATTAAGTCAGTCAATTATTGATCCAGATAGACAGTCGTCTCCTCTCATCCTGTCTACCCGGATCACAGACAGCCTTGTTTATGTTCTTGTAATCGTAATTAAAAGCAATTCGCATAACCCATCGCGTCACCCTTCATAGTATTTTGTTCCGGATTTAATCGTTCCGGGCCTGACCGGGCGCCGATCAACCGCGTGCGCCGCGTGCGCCGCGCGCAGTCTTTCTGCTCGGACGACACGGGGGCACCCGGTAACAAAAAAAAACCCGCGCGCGGCAGCTGGGTTCACCGAGCCGCTGCTTCGTCGGACTTCGGGCGACCACGACGGGGCGATCCGTGACGAACGACGGCGCCGACTAACGCCGCAGGCGGCGGCGAACGCGTCCTCAATGCTCAGGGGAGGCCGGCCTGGCGGCTCAGCTGTGGAGAGAACGGCTCAAAATCTTCGCGTGCCGCTCGGGAATCGACGGCCCCGCGTCGTTCGATCCGATAACGCCGCGCACCGCATCAAGCGGGGATAGCGGCGGCGCTTGTCACCACGGATCCTCGATTTTGCCATCGGAATACGGAATTTCCACCACCAACGGCTCGAGGATGCGAAGAGGGGATGAGCGCTAAATCCGGACAGGCGCTTGAGCAAGGTGCTGCAGAATATCTGTCTTTCAGTGTTTCGACCCGTCGAGACGTGTCGCTCACCTTCAAACGGACACGTGGTTCACGCAGCGCACATCCTCTGCACATGGACAGCGATACGCGCGCGCGTGTATGAACGTACGCGCGCGACCCTGACGCGTGTACGAATGTACGCGCGTGACCCTGTCGCGTGTATGAACGCACGCGCGCGTGTACGAACGTACGCGCGTGACCCTGTCGCGTGTACGAACGCACGCGCGTGACCCTGACGCGTGTACGAACGCACGCGCGTGACCCTGACGCGTGTACGAACGCACGCGCGTGACCCTGACGCGTGCACGAACGAACGTGCGTGACCCTGTCGCATGTACGAACGCACGCGCGTGACCCTGTCGCATGTACGAACGCACGCGCGCGACCCTGTCGCGTGTATGAACGCACGCGCGTGACCCTGTCGCGTGTACGAACGCACGCGCGCGACCCTGTCGCGTGTACGAACGCACGCGCGTGACCCTGTCGCGTGTATGAACGCACGCGCGTGACCCTGTCGCGTGTACGAACGCACGCGCGCGACCCTGTCGCGTGTATGAACGCACGCGCGTGACCCTGTCGCGTGTATGAAAGCACGCGCGCGACCCTGTCGCGTGTATGAACGCACGCGCGTGACCCTGTCGCGTGTACGAACGCACGCGCGCGACCCTGTCGCGTGTACGAACGCACGCGCGTGACCCTGTCGCGTGTACGAACGCACGCGCGCGACCCTGTCGCGTGTATGAACGCACGCGCGTGACCCTGTCGCGTGTACGAAAGCACGCGCGCGACCCTGTCGCGCGCGTGCGTAACGCAAAGTGAAAAGGCTGAAGTGACGAGAAAAAATAAGCCGACGAAACAACCAATTTGTCGGATTATTATGAAGTGCCCATTAATTGAAGCACTTGGGTAACACGTCTATTCATAGCCGAGAAAATAAGATGGATTATATACGGTGGCATCTGTCCAACTGGAGGCGTTGTGTGGCTGCTTGTTTAACTATCTCAGATTTGTCTGTGTTGCTTACATGCACAAGACTCGCTTGTTCTGTAAAGCGTTCAAGTCCTCCGGCTGGGACTATTGATGTGGCTCAGTGTTGTCGTGCGGGGATGATGGCTCATTTCCGACCTGCGCCTGCTTGGGAACATTGATTCCTTCCTCCGGCTTGGACTGTTGATGCGGCTCAATGGTGCCGTGCCAGGATGTTGGCTCACTTCCGACCTGCGCCTGCTCGGGAACATTTGTTCCTTCCTTGTTTGTAGAAGAAATTTGTACTTATTTATTTTTCTGCTGACTTTATGTCCTATAATATATCGCTATGTGTGACTTTCAGTCGAACTGTTCTGATGTTGTTAACACGCCATTCTCTCTGCGTTTTACCGCTCCCGTTCAAGGCGTTGAGCAAATGGTGGAAATTCCACACTCCTATGGCAGGATCAAGTCGTTCGGGTGAAAAGCACTCTACAAACGCAAATATTATAACTCCGTTATGTCGTTGTTGTTGACGCGCCGCTCTCGCAGCTCTGTGCAGAGCTTTGTGACCCTCGGGTGAAAACGCTCTAAAAATGCAATTATTATTATTATTATCATCATCATCAATAAAACAATACCGACAAAGCGGTACTATTTTATTATAATAATAATGCAATTTTCCACGTGCGCAAATGCAATGCGTGCTTGGGGATGCGAGGCAAACACCGAGGGCACAGAGAGGAGCTCAGTGTGAGAAGGCCCGGTGGAATAGGTTTTGTTTGAGTAGTTTTTTGTGTTCTTGAATGTCACGGCTGTGGCAATCTGTCAGGAGACTCGAGGGAAGGCACTTCCTGGTTCTGGGCGCGGATGATGATGATGTTATCCACACCGCTGGATTCAAGGGCTGAACAGACGGTCCAGCGGAATGTCAACATTACAACCTCCTGACTGCAAGCCAGGTCACGCTACTGAGTCATCGAGCTGAATTGCTGGAACGCTGTTTACATTACGTACACGCAGCGACGATAGCCCCAGTACCCAATCTTATCAGATCTTGAAAGCTCAGCAGGTTTGAGCCTGGATTGTACTTGTACGCGTTATCGCGTACAAGTACAATCCAGGCTCGGTGGTGACGGAGTGCCCGTGGGGGAGCGGTGGCACCGCGGTTAGCGCGCTGGGCTAAAAACCCGGCCACCAGAGTTCGAATCCCCGCTCACGGCAAAACACCGGTGACGATTTTCTGAACCGGTCCTGGGCCTCCCCTAGGTCGACTCAGCCTCAAATGAGTAGCTAGTCCATTGTGTAAACATTGCCACTGGGGAGATAAAGGCGGCCCAGCGTGGTGCTGGTCACCCACCTCCTGGTGTGCCGTGTCGACCTTCATAGGTGCTCGCTAACTGCACTTGACCCTACAGGCTGTCTGTGGGATCTTTATCTTTGTGGTGCTAGGTAGAGAGCAGGAGAGAGGCGCCCGATCAAACCCGATTGTTCAACAGCGCTCCGATGGATTGTAACTCCACTACGGTGGTGGAGGGATTTGCGAATTCCAACTGACCCTACGGCGATGGACTGGCGTCCCGTCGTCGGGTGTATTCCTGCCTTACGCCCTGTGTTTCCGGGATAGGCTCCGGCTCACCGTGACCCTATATAGGATTAAGCGGTTTCAGATAATGAGATGAGATGAGAATTGACCCTATGTCGCCTGCAGTCCAGCCCTCCTGGTCGGGTCACCCTTGTGTTGAAGAGCGGTTTGTTTGTTTTTTTTGGGGGGGGAGAGAAGGCGGAGAGGTTGCAAACAAAAAAACAGCGATTGTAAGAAACTTCCGACGAAATCAAGTTATAGTCAGGAAGGCAATCTGGCCGTAAATTTTTTTATCTCCAAAACCCCCCAACTCGCCAACTTGCATTACCGGCCGTAAAAACAAACGGCAACAAAAATAACCGAGACTGTCTTCAGCTTCACGCCCTCCTGCCCCTTCGCTAAATGGATCTGAGCAGTGCAGTGAAGTATGGATCAAACTTAACTGAACAGCCAAGACAGCGTGGAAACGCCTGAACCCACCGGCACACTGACCTGCAAATGTCTCATGTTTACATATTTCAAGCCACTCTGCCTCTCCGCAGTCTTGCCGAGAACCTCTCATCTCGGGCCACGCCACGAGAGACCGGCAGCGGGACCGGAGCAAAACGCCGCGGCGCACTCAGCGTGTAACGAAATCTCATCTCATCTCATTATCTGAAACCGCTTAATCCTATATAGGGTCACGGTGAAGCCGGAGCCTATCCCGGAAACACAGGGCGTAAGGCAGGAAT
>JAZEWT010000011.1:11477437-11504311 GCA_036362905.1 Mordacia mordax
CGTCTTGGCATAATAATAATTATTATAATAATTGCATAGAGCACTTTTCACCCGAGGGTCACAAAGCGCTGCACAGAACTGCGGAGAGAAGGCCACGCCAACGACAATGATAGAACGGAAAATCAGCAACAACGTTTTTGTGGTTTACAAATCCCAGCTGTGGAGAGAACGTCACGTCAACAACAACATCGGGACAGTTCAACTGAAAGTCAAACAGTAGCGATAAATTATAGGACATAAAGTCAGCAAAAAATAATACTTCTTCAACAAACAAGGAAGGAACAAATGTTCCCGAGCAGGCGCAGGTCGGAAGAGAGCCAACATCCTGGCACGACAACACTGAGCCCCATCAATAGTCCATGCCGGCGGAGGGAGTGGGATTTGAACCTGTGTCCCTGTCATCATAGCGCATCATGCTCACCTGCTGTGCCAGCATTCCTCCAACATGAGCACCAAAAATATATGATGGCAAAGATCCCCCATATAGCCTCAACAGACTGTAGAGTCAAGTGCTGAGAGCAGAGCACCTATTAAGGTCGACACGGCGTACGAAGGGGGGGGGGGGGTGACTAGCACCACACCGCACTGGGTACTCATATGGGGCTGAGCCGACCTAGGGGAGACCCAGGACCGGTTCAGAAAATGGTCACTGGTGTTGGCCGTGAGCAAGACTCGAACTCGGGTCACCGGGTTTGTCGGCCAGCATGCGCACGCACACGTACAAATGTGCGCACGCACACGTACAAATGTCCGCACGCACACGTACAAATGTGCGCACGTACAAATGTGCACACGCACGAGACCACTGACACAATAAAACAAAGCGAGCCACACGCAGTGACACAGACACACGCGCGCGCGCACACACGCAACCGGTCACACAGACACACACGGGCACACACAGTCAGCCCAGACACACACACACAGAGACCCACACGCGCGCACAGCCAGCTGAAGACACACGCGCGCACAGCCAGCCCGCCGCGCACAAGCGCGCACGCGCACCGCAAGCCAGACACAAGCGCGCACGAACACACACAGTCAGCCCAGACACACATGGGCACACACAGACACACACACGCACACGCACGGCCAGACGCGCTCGCGTGCGCGCGCGGACGCGTGACGCGTTAGCGACACAAAGGGCCAGACGGCCGCAGACGAGGAAACGAGCGAATGCGGGGGTCGCCGACAGCCGGCGACGGTTTTTCCAAGCGCGCCGCGGTCGTTCCCGTCAAGCGGCACGGCGCAGGATGCCGTGCCCGCCTGCGCCGCCGTCACGCGCCGGCCCAGACCGCAGCGCTGTCTAGCGCACTCTCCGAGGGTGACGGTGCCCCACTGTCGAGACGAACGTCACACGCGAAACAACAGAGCCCTGCGTTATAGGAGGAGGACAAATATGTGGAGTGGTGAGGTTCATTATAATGCCACGTTTACAATTTCACTTTCTTTACGATTTGGCTTTCAATGAAGAAATTGTGCATTTTTTTTTAAGGTCAAAGGCGTCGCCTATTGTTTATCGTTACCTCCGTATTGCAGTGCTGCTGACCGTATTGCAGTGCTGCTGACCGTATTGCAGTGCTGCTGACCGTATTGCAGTGCTGCTGACCGATGTGTTCATTAAATGATTTGCCCACCACTCGAAAATGTAAAAGCGATTAGCGGCTCAAATAAGCATTGAAGCAATGCTCACCTCTTGCTTACAGCCCTGAGCCAGTGGTGGAACTCCACGATCCTATGGCAGGCATGAGCCACAGGGCAACCTCTGTTGACCTTCCCAAAGAGTCATACAAATGTCCATCGATCCTGGAAGCACGATGAGCCGAGGAAGTTCTATGTGTCAGAACTGTCTCACAAGATTATGTAACGGAACTACAATTGAAGTCATTTCAATCGGCCCTCTTTATCCCAACAGGGGGCTCAGGTTATAATTCCATGCAACGACTAATTGACACGCGCCATTTATACTCCATTGAATAACACTCAGAGCTGTAATAATCCAACCAAACTAAAATAAATGTTGCACAAGGGATGGGTGACTTAGCAGAGGTCATCAACTCCATCGATTAGAGAACCCGGTTTGAGCAAGGGCTGGCGGCTGAAAGCTGGATTTTGATTACAGGATCTTAGAGGGTCTGACCTCGTGCTCACATTTTAAATCAGCAAGGTTGTATTTAAGCTGAAATAAACTGTTAAGCTATGCAGCTCTTTCTGACAGTTGTCCAGCCAGGAAGGGTAAGTTACAACCCCTCAGGTCGCAGGGTGCGATTTAGTGAGGACAATTAACCGAAGCACCCTGTCTTTGGACTTTGAAATCCTCTTGCGCAGTAACCATCGCATAGCCTAGACATCCTCGCAGCAACCCCACACCAAAAGGCTTTCACGTCTCCCACGGATGGGGGGGCGGGGGCGGGAGACCCGCTGCGTTCGACGCGTGCGCCGCTCTGCGCAACGTACGAGCTCTGTCATAACGACAGCGCCGGTCATAACGACAGCGCCGGCGGCGCCTCGTTCCTCTTCACGGCGGCCAGACAGGCGGCAGTTGCCTGCACGCACGGCCCCGCCGCTGTCGTTTGTCTGCCTCGCGACATCCGGAGCGGAGACGGGACTGTCTATCGATCGCCTACGTTTAGTGTTTCGAAGAAAATGGGCCTTCTTTTTCCAAAACCGATCTCACCTCGTCAATTAATATCAGCGTTATAAATGTTCCGCCCCTGTGCAACTACAGAAAATCCGTATAATGCTATTTGGTTTGATCTCACATGTCGGAGAGAGGTGGTCACGGCTCAATGCAAGAGAATTGCTCTTAAGAGCTGCTCATTCGAGCTCTCGCAGGCATTACTTGTCACTGATATTAATAGCGGACCTCAAATCTCCTGGGCTCACAGCGCAGCACAATAACCCTCTGCGCCACTGCTCCACGTGATTCATAATTTCGAGGATTGTACACAGTTGTTAATTTCAAACTCCAAGCCAAGCACACGTGGCCTTTCACACAAACACTAAGTGAATGCCGCGTGAACGCTAGTATGGCTTTGTAAATAAAACCGTGGTTCACTTCCACCGGCAACAAATTGTCCAAGCTTTGAAAAATGTGTAATGTCATTAATCAGTGATGACTCATTTATTATCGACATGGGTAGTGCCTCGGCTGTTTGGCAGTGTGTCAATGCATTGATCAAAATTGCTTTTGATGCATGTGATACATGGACAGAACCAAGCAAGTCGCAACCGATCATTTACAGTCCACGCAATTTATATGATAATGTTACAATTGGGCTTACGAAGCACTCAAAATTCTACGTATGTGAGAAAAAGAGGGGACAAATTACACAAAGCGGAACACGTGTCGTGAAGTGAATCAGAACCGTGACTCGTGACAATTTGTCAAATGGCTGATGGGGTGAATCAATGGATTCCCAGAAAGGCCTAATCCCATTTATTAAACTTCAGAATGCCGTAGGCGATGGGTCTGCAATGACCGGAGTTAATTTGCTCAGGGAACTAACGGTGTCTAACTTATCGTGTCAACCACAAAAAAAAACCTCCCAGAAACCGGAGACACATGAGACTTGCCCAGACACAAACGTCTCTACCAATGACATCAAGTCACGCCCAGCACTCAAGCCACCGGTTCATCCTCACCACCCACCCACCCCACCCCCTCCCTCACCACCATCACCCCCATACCCACCCACTCCCCCAATCCCATCCTCACCACCCACCGATGCTCAGCACCCACCCACCAAACCACCTTACCACCCGACATTTCCGTTTCTACGCCAGGGGCGAAACGCCAGCCATCGTGCTGAACAACACAAATAAGCAACAAATCCAAACCGTAGAGCCAGTCTTGTCTCGAGTCCACTCTGCTGACTCCAGAACGCTTTCCCTCAAAACGTCACCCAGACTAGCCCTCAGATAAAACGGATCAGAGCAACCTTGAGGGCAAAAGAGACACTAAAATGAAAGTGGAAAGACAAGGTTTAACAGCAGCGGCAGTCACAAAATAAACACGTAAGACTTTGCTTGCACTTTAAACAATGATGCTAAATTGTTAAACCGTCTAATGAGGAATACAGAGCTATGAGTATACATTTGCCTAACCTTAAAATACAGCAACGACACGCGACACCATTGTAGCAATCATTAAAAATGCTGATGAACACAGATTACAACGCTCGCGATGGGGCATTCGTGGTGCCGCAGTAACATCTACGCCTCTCACAAAGAGAGTCCTGCCCGAAGTAGGTCGATTCGCACCTGCGTGGAAGTTTGTGTGTTCTCCCCCTGCTCTGCGTGGATTTTCTCCGGGTTCTCTGGTTTCCTCCCACAAAAAAACAATTAATTAGCCGATAATGTCATAATATATAGGACACATTGGGAAATGCTGATGCCGTGGCTGGGTGCATGGCTACCTTCCCCTCCGCCTCTCTGATTCTTCGCTACGCCGCCATAACGATGAAAGTCACCCTGGATAAAGGCATCTGTTAAATAATAATTCATAATAATCGTCAACATATGAACGAGCAACCTAATCAGCACAAACGCCAGAAACGGACATGAGTGTAACTGTGCTAATGCACTCGCCTAGGAAATATTTTATAACCGTATGTGAATCGTTACCGAGTAGGAATAGTGGAGGCGAGGATTTGTACGTAACCTCAGACAAAAGCTATTATTATCCTGTTGGGAATAGCAGCACAGGGGTCAGCAGACTGGGCTAAAACCCAGCAAACCGAGTTGGATTCCCAGTTGACTCGCGACAGGTAAGGAATTAGCGTTTGTTACAATTTGTACTTTTTTTTTACTATCGTTATTAGTGAGGAGGACAAATTATGATATACATTCTAGTCTATTGAAATTATATTCATATGCCGATGTAACTTCTAGGCTTGCGCAGTGAACAAGCGTTGGTTTCAAAAGTCTCTACGTAACAAACGAAAAGCAACAGCAACAAGATGATATATAAGGAGACACAAAAAAGTGATCGTTTCTTTAACCAAACCAGGCCCTGAAACCATAAAGCTATTCATCAAATCAGCATGTTTCAATCGTTACTAAGCGAAGAAAAGGCATAAAGAATTTTGTGACAGGGTGCCTGGAGTTATAACGATGTTGTTGCCTTGCGGTGAGCAACCTTGCTGTCGCATGGCACACAAGCATGCTCCGACACATCAGAAGGTGCACAGGTCCATGCCCAAAGTGAGTGAGAAACTTCTTCCAAGGGAAAGCCTGGGTTCAGAGCGAAAACAACTTCGCAAAAAATATAACGGAACCCTGAGGCCTTTCACTTGGGCACGAGGGAATAATTAGATCCCATCACCGTTTCACTCTCAATTGCAGATATGAAATAAGAGAGAGAAAAAGTTAATTTTACCACTGGTCCAAAAAGCTCTACCTTTCCCTGGGGTGGGGGGGGCTGGGGACAGAGACCTGCCCATCGTGTACTGTCAAGTCTGTATAATTCATCAGAGCTGCCCTAACAAACTGCAAGATATATTAATATAACTTTACCAACAATGCGGTATCAGTCCGTATATGGTCACCCAGACAAAACTGCGATAGCATTGGGTACAAAAAATAAATGGAGCCAGATACCTCGGCGGCAGATAGAGCCGCTTCACAATCAGAAAGTCGGTGGCTGATTCAGCCCATCATCCATCCCAGGTTGCTAAAACGAGTACCACTGTGTTGAAGGCAACAGTGGTTACCCTTTCGATAACAATTATGTTAATCTCATCCCATTGTCAGGGTCGCGGTGAGCCGGAGCCTATCCCGGCAGACACAGGGCGCAAGGCAGGGATATAGCCACGATAGGACGCCAGTTCATCACGGGGCACTACGGGCAATTTAGTCCGCAAGCCAATTAACCTATGCAGCAGCGTGTTTTTTGGACTGTGGGAGGAAACCGGCAAAAACCCACACGGACACGGGGAGAGTACATGCAAACTCCACACAGAAAGGCACCCGAGCCGAGGTTCGAACTCGGGACCTTCTTGCTGTGAGGAGGCGACAGCGCTACCCACTGGGCCACCGTGCCGCCTTTCATCCAAAAGTCGCAAAAACGCTGTCCCTGCAATGGGAATGTAGAATCTTAGACCACCGCCTCAACGCGTATTTGAGCAGGGAATTATATGACTTTGACGAAGAGGCACAAAGTGTCGCACACAGAAATGAGGATAGTGTGAGAGATTCCACTCGCGGTGCCAGGCGCTTGCACGGTGGCCAACTGGATTGTAAGTTCACGTGGGTTATCCGTTAGAGCACTGGAGTACCATGCAGTGCATATGCATAAAAACAAAGCTGTTAAGGCACGGGCAAAGAAGTTGGGTCAATTAATCATTTGACAAACTTGAAAAGCACATTAGGGATAAAGTTATCTGCTGATTTTCTAACAGTAAACAGTCTGTGCCTACAGGTGACAATGATTAATTGCGGCACAGTTAGGAATGTAATGAAGTTAAAGTGACCTTTGATTGGTCGTTTATACCTACACCGCTGCATAGCCCGTATCTGGCTATTTTCACACACAACATGCCTTCATATTAAAAGCATAGCCGGAGTAAAAAGGTATGAGACTCAAGCACTATTAATCGGCATCGACTTGACCAATACCGCTCGCGCAGAGCCTCCGCACAAACTGTTGGGCCAAAGTGCAGTTGGCGAGTACCTATTGAGGGCGGCATGGCACACGAGGGCGTAGCTGATGTGATGATAATATTATAATTTACGAGGCGAGGCTGAGCAGTCATCGCTCAATGTCAAAGAGATTCGTGCGGAACAAAAAACGACCCGCAGACGCGAGGTCACCGCACAGAGGCATGGGGGGGGATGGGGGGGGCATGGGGGGGGGGCATGCGGGTTGGTCGCCTCCAACATGGGCCAGACGATGCGTTCTCTGTCGAGCGATGCTATCGGCCATTTAGTGAGATTGTTTTAGTTGTGGGAGGAAAGCGGAGAACACGAGGATAGCGACCGCACGCCATCAGTCCAGACGCAACCACTTGGCTCAACCTCGATCTCAATGTGCCATTGCAGCTGTTGCTCTCACACCTCAATTAGCCGCACGGAGGAAGAAGCGGAGAACCCCGGAGGAAACACGTGCAGAACACGAGGAGGATACCCAAATTCCACAGTGAACGGCGTCCGAGGTGGGAATCGAACCGCCCCGGGGCAAGACATCCTTCCGGCGAGGCAGCGGATGTGACCGCTGCGCCACTCGGTCGCACAAAGGTTAACAAACCCGGCATGAGGATCCCCCCCCGCTCTGCAGTCGCATCACTCGGCCAGAATCTGCTCCCCCTCCGTGCTCTCGGCTCCCCTGAGGAATTAGTGGCAGTCGGCGAGGCGTCGCTCCCCTCCGCGCTTATCTTTGAGGTTAAATGTTCACTGGCTTTGCGAAACGCACAAAGCTCATCGAGGCACGGGGGCACAAAATGCTTTAAATGAGGCCGCTCCGCGTTGCAGTTTCTTCAGGCTTTTCTTTCCCACTCACAAGGCTGCAAATAAACATTAAAATAAATGCGTACGAGCAGATTAATACAAATGAAAGACTTACCACGAGTCCACTATGGCGATGCCTAATAAATATTGCACAATACATTAACAGCAGTCAAGGGACTACGCGCTTTGACGTAAATATCAGCACATTGTACGGGATAGTTTGTACGTATGATAATTTTGCCCATTAAAAGCATCCACATCCACAGCTAAACGATAATTAACTCACGTAAATGTGGTCCATTTCGTGCTCGCGGTATCGTTATTGTGCAGGACCATCACGAAGGCTCTGCGTTTGACAGACGGGCGAAGCCGCCAGTGGGGAAAACCGCTGCTTGGCGAAATCCCGATCGAGCAATTTGCGGATATTTATTTTTAAACGCAGCATATTTGGACCATTACGTTCGCAGACAATGGCCGCTTCGGTTTGAACCCCCACATGGGATCACTTAACATCCATCGTACAGCAGGCTGCGGGGATATCTGCATCGGTTAACGGGCACGCGGCAAAATAACCGGGGCGGCCTGCCGTATCGGAACCGCGGACCTCTGCCCTTCCGCAACAAGCGGTGGTGAGCGGCGCTCCCATCCGGGCCGTGGCGCCGCCACGCAAGGCTCCCGGTGCGGTGCTACGTTATGGGGCCGCGCTCAAACAAAGCCGGGACCGGCGGGAGGTCGCCGGCAATTCACGCGGAGCGTCCAATTCCCGCGGAGCGACGCGCAGCGTGGCGTCGCGCACGCTCCCTCCGGCGCTCCTCCGCGATTAAGCCGCGGCGATGTCTCGCGCCACCCCACCGACAGCGTCCCCTCGTCCCGCCGCGGTGGAAGCGATCGGCCGTCAACAAGGTCGCCTCAAGACTTCGTTACGCCAGTGGCCGTCTCCTCGCTGTCGCGAGGCTCCCGGACCAGGCCACCGGTTCTCCTGACTGCCGGGGAAAGTCCGTTTGGACAAGGGACTCGCAGTGGTTGTGAACAGCAGCCAGCAGGGTAACCCAGCAGGGTAACCCAGCAGGGTAACCCAAGCAGGGTAACCCAGCGGTGGCTCGTAAAAACCCGCGATCCTGGACTGACGGCGGTGCACAGACACACGTATCGGGCGGGCTCGGTGGCAGAGCGAGCGGCTCACCAATCTCAAGGAAATGACATCAAATTCTGATTTGGGGGGGGGGAAGGGGGCTAAAGTAGCCCCATCATTCCACCAAGGTCGGTAAAATCAGCAGACATTTGTGGGAAAGTCAACAGTTGTGCTATGGAGAGACTCGTACCTACAACACGAATGCGGAATTGCCACCACTGGCTCAAGAGCTGTATATGAGAGTAAAATGCCGCCTCAAAGTTTATTTCAACAGGAAATCACTTTAAAGGATTTATTTTCTTGATTGGCACAAGAGTACATATAACAACGTTAACACATTTCATTTGTGCAGCCCTAAAGGGGAAGCAGTAACCAATGAGAGGCGGCACGGTGGCCTAGTGGGTAGCGCTGTCGCCTCCTCACAGCAAGAAGGTCCCGGTTCGAATCTCGGCTCGGGTGCCTTTCTGTGTGGAGTTTGCATGTTCTCTCCCCGTGTCCGCGTGGGTTTTCGCCGGGCACTCCGGTTTCCTCCCACAGTCTACAGAACACGCTGCTGCATAGGTTAACTGGCTCGCAGACTAAATTTCCCGCAGTGCCCGGTGATGGACTGGCGTCCCAACCTAGGTATATCCCTGCCTTGCGCCCTGTGTCTGCCGGGATAGCCTCCGGCTCACCGCGACCCTGTACAGGACTAAGCGGTTTCTGACAATGAGATAAGTAACCGATGAGTTGCTTGCAATGGCCCTCTGTTGAAGCAGAGAGAAGGTCCACTCAGCTGAGAGACATGGGTCATTGCTCGACACCTCACCTATTGCTGAATCCGTCCTCTCCACCGCAGGAGAATTTGGGGAACGCGTCGAGTGTTCGTTACTGGCGGCTGCTCACAGTACTCGCCGCAGGGACAGTTTTTCAACGTCAACTCTTTGACTTCCCCAGTCTCGCCGAGATAACTCTCCTGGGAACTCCAAAGTGAGGCAGGCGCTGGAACGCGAAGATTAAAGCATCCCCCGCCCCCCTCCAAACCAGCAAGACAAATTAATCAAAACGTAGGTCAATGCCTCTCGTGGAACCGAAGCCCAAATCAAAGTTCAGCAAACCAAACGTGAACTTTTAACATAACAAGAGACAATAAAAGATATACCCTATGATGTTCGTGTAAGATTTTTGTTCTAAAAACGACGGAACGAATTGACTTGCTATATTAAGTGGCAATGAAACGCAGAAACGGCTGTTTAAAATCCACCTTAACAGCCGACTTATCGATGCCAGATGTGTTTTGAATTATCCTCTTCAAGACTATAATGTTTCTTTAAGAAGAAATGAACCACTCTGTGTACCTCCACCCCCCCCCCCTCCAGAAATAGACAAAAATATGGATATCCTGCCTGCTCTGAAAAGATTAATTATAATAGGCAAGCCCAGCCTTAAAGACATAATCAAACTAACTAGCCAATTTGTGAGAAGGTTTAAAAGTTTAGTCCCAGGGTGCCAGTCACCCAAAGTCACCTTCTTCCAGCAGCCAATCAAGAGACTCCCGCGGATCCCACCCCATACTGCTCACATACCAAACGCAGAGATCCACACATGGCTTTAACCCAGCCACAGATGGATTTAACCCAACCACCACACGGCACTGACCCAACCACCACACGGCACTGACCCAACCACACATGGAATTAACCTAACCACGACACGGCACTGACCCAACTGCCAAACGGCATTAACCCAAGCACCACATGACTTTAATGCATCCATAGAATTAACCTAATGACCATATGGCATTCACACAAGCACTGCACAACATTAATGGGCACGTGACATTAACCCACTTACCACAGAGCATTAATGCAATGTGGTTATGCTAATTCTATGCGTCTCCAGAGCTACACTCTTGCGATGGCCGTATCAAGCTTTCTGCCGCTTTTCTTCATGATATTTCACCTCTAATTTTGGAGGCTTCGTGAGACTAATGAATGTCCATAAAGGCAGTCATTCTGTACGTTTGGGTTAATTCTGTATTTGCGTTATTTTCGTGTGGGCGTCCGGGTTAATGCCTTGTGTAACTGGGTTAACCCCACCAGGCAGAATTAATCCCAAACATGTCGCATTAACACAACCATGCAGCATTAACACAACCACCTAGAATTAACTCAACCGCACTGCATTAACCACAATTAAACAGCATGAGCCCACGGCACAACATTGAACTAAACACAGAAATAATCCAACCACAGAGCATTAGCAGCACACTGCATGAGTCCAACAGTTTCTTACACTCTCTGAGCCCCGTGGAGTAAAAGTTTCACGCGCAAACTACTTCTCCATTAAATTACACTTTCATTCATTTACCAGGGCATTAAAGAACTGGATGGAAATGGTGCGGACGGCTTCATTAAAGCCGCACGCGGGAAGGCTGCGTTTTTGCTTTGCGGAATCCTACACATCTCCGTGCTCTGATCCACGTCGCTCCGATGAGCAGCGTGGACCCGGGATAGCTCGGCGTCGGCGTGCGAGGAGATCTGTAACAGCTGCAAGTGACCGTTTCAAGACGGTGGTAATAATCCCGGCTTAGTTTCCCACCGAACATTTTCCAAGCCGCTGGCAGACTTGAGATGGCACGTGATTAGTAGCCAGAGTTATAACAAAAGGTATGGTGAATGTGATGCGCCAGGTGCCAAAAGATTTCATAGGTCACCGATTGACCCAGAAGGACAAACCTAGTGGTGATAAAAATATTTTTTAGGACAACATTACATAGTGGGCAGCACGGTGGCCCAGTGGGTAGTGCTGTCACCTCACAGCAAGAAGGTACCAGGTTCGAATCTCGGCTCGGGTGCTTTTCTGTGTGGAGTTTGCATGTTCTCCCCGTGTCCGCGTGGGTTTTCGCCAGGCACTCCGGTTTCCTCCCACAGTCCAAAAAAACATGCTGCTGCATAAGTTAACTGACTTGCAGACTAGACTGCCCTCAGTGCCCAGTGATGGACTGGCGTCCCATCGTTAGTGTATCCTTGCCTTGCACCGTGTCTGCCGGTATAAGTTCCGGCTCACCGCGACCCTGTACAGGACTAAGCGGTTTCTGACAATGAGATGAGACATTAGTCATTCTTTTAAAACAGGAGCCTCCATTGGGACGTTTGGTTAATTCTATTATCGAGTGTTTAGTAAGTGAATGTGGGAGGAAACTGGAGTACACAGAGAATATCCGCAGCACTCAAGAGGTTTAAGGCTTTCATCGCTGTTATGCCACGTCCTTCAAGCCACCTCGTAGTCGAGGCTGACAAAACACATGATATTCCTAAGAAGTACTCCCATGAAGCAGCAACCGGGCTTAACGCTGCCTAGGAGCCACATTCTGACAAGATCGAGGACATTCAGGATGATTGGTTGTGTAAGCAAAGACAGGACAATCGCCTCGTGAATTCTAACTCGGGAGTTGTTCCTATTACCTCGAAACCACTTTGTAAGCTTTAACAAAAAAATAATTACAAAAAAAAACTCTGGGAACACTCCATACAAAGCCTATGCTCACTGACTCCCAGGCCTCTGAGAATTATTTTTTTTACATCCATTGCAAATCCTTCCTTGGCCCACTTCAGCTGGAGGTAAGAGAGGCTTGGAAACTGGACTTGAAGAGCTGCTGGCTGCTGGATTATTCTGGTCACTTGGCGTGCACAAGGTAGACGTCCAATCAGCATCGGGACAATGTCTTGAATTATTACTTTCTAACCGGGAGTTGGGGTGAAAAGCGCTCTGGAAGTGCAAATATTAATATTATAATTTTGAGCTATGGATACTTTCGCCATTGCACATATGTAACGAATATAAAATGTTTTTTTTTTACCATTTCTGGCAATTATAAAGATGTTAAGATCTTAAAAACACAAAAACAGACACATTTCACAAAGTGTCTAGTTTGCCAAAGCCACACACTTCAAATTGATTGGTGTAGGCTAAGCAGTTTGAAGGACTATGCACATGTTATCAAAGCTTTTTGTTTGCATATTTCGCCACAAGTATGTGTGGCTTTTGCAAACTAGACACATTGTGAAAGGTGTCTATTTTTGTGTTTTAAGATCTAAATACCTGTATAATTGCCAGAAATGGTTAAAACCTTTGCTATCCGTTACGTAATTATTTTTGCCTGTTTTTGTACACATTCCCAAAGTGTAAATCCCACACCGATGCATTATTTTGAGAACGCGAGCAGAAACGATACACTGCGACACACGCACAAAGCGCCTGAGGATGCCTCTAACGTGCGAGGTGAAACGTCGCGAGGTGGAGAGAGGGAGCGATCGACGCGGCTGTCCCGAGAGAGTGGCTTTTCGAAGCAATCAACACGTAACGAAAACATATATCATTGCAGAAATGATATCACCCAATTTTTTAACATTATTTTTGCTTATTTTATTCATCATTGACTGGGTGCGCTTGTTATGCAAAGGCTACAGGGCTCCTGCACCCTACATATCATTAGGCCATTTCATAACCCTTATAAAGGTTGCAGTCGTTCCTTGACAAGGATTACCACTCGCAGTGTCGTGCCATCAAACAAAATATATTCGTCCCAACCCTAGGGCATTCAATAACCCGAATCTCACATTAATCAGGCGTGCCATGCAGAGCTTACTCGCAAATATTTGCACACGCACGTAAAACACGCGAGGCAAATTTGAAGAAAACGCCAAGAAAGTGAAAATATAACTCAATTAACAGCGGTGCGGGAAAACGGCAAAACATTATTATGCTCGAGACAATACTCGTAATATATTTTAGGCTCGATACACACAAAAACATTACGTCCAGTAAATTTAAAGCATATATAAATCATATACGTATAGCATCGGCTAAACCTTATTACAATAATTTATACCATTACACAACAGCACAAAGCGTGACTCCCAATTCGTGAGCCATGCTGCGTTCAGTAAATTCAAACGGCATTATACCGATGAGTAAATCACATCTGGTGCAATCCGCTAAGATGCCACCGAGAACAACAGCGCCAAGTCGGATGCAACTCCCATCCAATATGGAATCGTGTGTCTGGGCCACAAAGTCGGGGCTAAATTTAACCGAGGCGTCGGAGCAAAGCCATTTGTCACTGTTTATTCTGGGTTGCTTATACAATAGACCAGAGCTACCCAGTACAACTAAGCTTGCGTAACAATTTCGTTGAAAGGAACATCGAAATCAAGCCACCTTCTCAGCGCTTAACCAGGGCTGAGAGGTAATAATCTCAACACCCCCGCTACATAGCTCAATAATATTTTTATCACTAAGAGCGCAGGGAAATTTATCGCTGATTAAGGAAAGTGAGAGAAGGCTGGCGGGCGGAGTGAGTATAGAATTAAACGAAGCCAAGCAGTTATTTATTGCTGCAGGTTCTCACAGTGGGACCCCGTGTGAGGCAGTACGAAGCCCTGCCCCTGATGAACACCCATTGCGCCAGAAACAATGATTGTCTTGTGTTCGTCTTTCCCCTGGGAAAATTGTCCTTTTTACACGTTACGTGCCAGCCACATCATTTATCACTGCTGCATCATTTTTTATTAAATACAGATTGATAGTGGAGCTTTGTAGTTTATCGGTGATGGCATTAGATCCTACAAAGCATCTCCGGACCATGCTAACGAAACTATTTATTTCACTAAAGCCTTTGCAATGAGTTTTTAAATAGTGTGTAAGAAGCATATCCCAGTTACTGCAACTGCCTTAAAGTCAATTGGTCAACAGCCAAAGATTAAAAGCATACTTCCATATTAACCATGAACTTGTTGAATGGAAATTTGCATTCATGATTACACAATTAGATTGACACAATTTTATGTTGACATGTGCCAGCAACACAGCATGACCCCAAACAACTTTATACATGATTGTGCTTGAGTGGCGGCAGAATATTTTTACCCAATAGCCCGTCAGATGCATTTCCAGTGATGGATGCAAATTTTCTAAACAAAGCTGCCTCTACCGTATGTAGATTAATCTGCAAAATTAAAATCTCGGGCATAAATGTTTTGTTTAAAATTCATCTAACAGTGGCATCACATGGCATGGCATTGGCTGACATGACTATTAGTTGCACTCAGTGCACACATCACATTACAGCAAAATGTAAACGATCGGAACATCTCAAAGCGACCTAAATTCATCTCATCTCATTGTCAGAAACCGCTTAGTCCTGTACAGGGTCGCGGTGAGCCGGAGCCTATCCCGGCAGACACAGGGCGCAAGGCAGGGATATACCCACGCTGGGACGCTAGTCCATCACCGGGCACTGCGGGAAATTTAGTCTGCAAGTCAGTTAACCTATGCAGTAGCATGTTTTTTGGACTGTAAGAGGAAATCGGAGTGCTCAGAGAAAACCCACGCAGATACGGGGAGCACATGCAAACTCCACACACAAAGGCACCCGAGCCGAGATTCGAACCCGGGACCTTCTTGCTGTGAGGCGACAGCGCTACCCACTAGGCCACCGTGCCGCCCGCAAACCAAATTCGTCCTTCAAAATCCAAAACGAAAAAAGCATGAAACTCATCCTCACATGCCAAATATCATCAATCCCTCGATGGTAAAGCACTTTAATAACCACAGTAAACACACGTTATTAGGGTTAATCAAGAAATTATTATGCACCGAGAAAATGCCATTTAGGTTGCCTTAGCAACAAAGTGACCGTAATGAGGGCCTCACTCTACATGGCAGAGAGCACGAACGGGCCAGTGTAAGAAAGAAAGGGCCCAAAGAGACACGACAGAAGATCACGCCACTTGCATCGGCACGCATGATCGCAGCGCAATTAATTCCGCCGAAATAATCCTAAAGTCAGAAGTTGCATAACCTAGCAGCTGAAAGAGCAGCTGCTATTGCGCAGAGATAATTAATAGAAAAACAGCGTTTGCTTTCCTGCCCGATAGAAACCACCCCCAAGCGTTTACCATAATGTTACCCAGAGCTCACCGTACGCTGCATAATGCATCAGGTGAAAAAAAAAAAATTTGCCGCTCGGGGTTTTAATTTTCAAAGCAACGGATAAAGCGCATCCCGCCACTAACTTGACCCGATATCGGCGAAGATGTTGCCAAAAATACGACGGGAAGAAATATTCGCCACCAAGGCTTACTTGGGGCCAGTGAACATTCCGTGAGGGCCTCTGGCGATCCATCGAACTTTAGATTGTGAGCAAGTGAAGAGATAAGAGCACTTGTTGTAATCATCTCATTGTCAAAAAACCGCTTAGTCCTGTACAGGGTCGAGGTGAGCCGGAGTCTATCCCAGCAGACACAGGGCGCAAGGCAGGGATATATCCACGATAGGACGCCAGTCTACAATCGGGCACTGCGGGCAATTTAGTCTGCAAGCCAGTTAACCTATACAGCAACATGTTTTTTGGACTGTGGGAGGAAACTGGAGTGCCCGGCGAAAACCCACGTAGACATGGGGAGAACATGCAAACTCCACACAGAAAGGCACCCGAGCTGAGACTCGAACCCGGGACCTGCTTGCTGTGAGGCGAGAGGGCTACCCACTGGGCCATCGTGCCGCCCCACTTGTTATATTCACTAATGATATATGTTTTTAAATTTTAGACTCAAATGAATTTAAAACCACCTACATGAGGTCTTAAATAAAATAAGCTTGTCAAAGTCATTAGCTAACGGTGAAAATACACCCGCTGCATAAATTGTCTACATTTGCATCAAACAACATTTGTGGATTAACAATTTACAGCTATCCAGTGTCATAAATGTTTTATAAGTCAATAGATGGCAAACGAGGCAGATGGTGTTTACTCATGAGTGAGCAAATGTGAAATTGTATCATAGTTTTCACCTGAAATCCTCACTTTCGGCATTGAGCCGCAATAGCAGCAACAGATTTGCTCCACGCGTGTTTATTTGATATCTGCAAATTAAATCGAGGTAGAACCGTACAGGAAGCTTGCGACGATCGTGATATTTTAAAACAACACAGATTCCAGACAGAAGATCATGAAGAGCACCTAATTGTGAAAAGCTTTGCAGGTACTGTGTATATTGCCTAATGCAACAGAAACACCTAATTGGGTAACGAAATATTAAAACGATTACAAATGTTTATGTTTTTTAAAAATGCTTCCAGTTTTTTTTTTAAACAGTACGCTGAACACTGAATTAATTGCAAACTCGATTCAACACTAAGTTACGTGCCCCGTTGACAATAATTACAAACATTCAAACATTGCATTAATCCAGGCATATTATTGGTAAAATCAACAAACCGGTTTCCAATTATGATGCATAACGCAACACAAATGTCGCGTAGATTTTAACGGGAAAAAAAAAACAAACAAACTCCCGTGCACATTTTCACTGGCCGCATCCTCGATCTTAGCTGGAATCGGCACGGTCGCGCACTCTTCCCGCATGGCATTCCGCTCCCACCAATCGCCCAGGCCCCCCCCCCTCCCCCCCCGTGCTTAAGATTAATTTCACGTGAAAATTCCACGGTTAACTAATTGGTAACCAAAAACGTTTCCAATCCTCCTCAGTCATTAGGCGGCACCTCTCAAGCAAGTGGCCACGGGGCCCACGCCGACGGAACGAACAGCGGCGGCAGGAAGCGTGGCCTCCGCTCGCTAATATTACCTTCGCACGCAACGGCTCGGGCAGAGAGACCTCTTAAGACTGCGCAGCGTAAACACGCTTTTAAGTGCGTTTAAATGCAGATGGGGTTGGCTTTTTTTTTTCCCCGTCACGAACTGAGTCGAGGCTTGAAATGTAAACAGAGGATGTCAACGACGAGAGGAAGAGGAATGAGGTATAGAGGAGGATCGCTCGATACGACCACCCCCAAACAATGGCTCTCGAGGGCTATTCTCAAATCAGAATATCGCTGATGGGGGCGGGTGATAATTGGTTACGTCTATTGCATATTGGAAGATAACGTAGAATCTACAAAAAAAAACGATTAACATTCATTGATGCCACTGACGTTGCAATTACTACCTGCAACAGTTGTTACGTGTTTCGAATGCATTTCAGACAGCTCGACTGAAATGGATACAAGCAATTTAAGAGACTCGACTCAAATTTACATCAGTACATGACAAACATCTGATCTCTTGTGGTCAAGAAAACGTCCTTGGCATCAATGCTCGCTGATTCCATCTGCTCGCGAACAAGCAGGCACGTTGATGCCTGATCTATTGCGCAGGACCAGTGTGTGTTCAACCGCGAGCTAAGCGCTTGCGCGCGGAACACCGTTTAGTATCAATGTCAGTCTGGCGTAATGGACCTTCTCCTGCAAACGGTAGATTCGTCTGCTGGTTTCCACGTTCTCTCCACCTTGCTTTTCACCGTGTCGCCCAGCTTTCCCACGTTGAGGCTAAAACTTGGCAAGTAGTCTTGGGTCATTGGGGGGGGAGAAGAGAATAAACATTCTTTCAATTCCAGGCTTCCCCCCCTTTGTGTATACACGCTGTGCCACTGCGAAACTGCGTCCCATTATGCCACGAGTGAGGAAGTATAACAATAACTGCTCTTTAAAACGCACGCACGTACGCGTAGAGGCGAGCGTGTACACGCACACAACTACACTAAATCACACACAACATTAAATCACAAACACACACACAACTACATTAAATCACACATCCACACACAAAGAAAAAAGGTGCCCCTTGTAGCCGACATAGGCTGTCAGGATAAACGCAGTCAGCACTTATTTGACAGCAGGAGTGGCTATGCATTGGTGACACCTGTACCTCACAGAAAAATAATGTCCTGCCTGAGCCGGTTCGATTCCTGCCTCGGGTGCCTTTCTCTGTGGCGTTCGTGTGTTTTCCCTCCGTTCTGCATGGGTTTCCTCCGGGTCCTCTGGCTTCCTCCCATAACTAGAGACACACGCCTCCATTGGCAGACATCACAATAGGTGACGCAGGGTCGCGCAAATGTTGGTGTCGTTTAACCGCATGGCTGGCCTGTCCTCTCCGCACTGCGGTTCCATCGTCCCGTTCAGTCACTCTCATCGAACAAGTCGCCCCGAAATTGAACGAATACTGTGCTTTTAAAATTGTAATCTAGATTTGTTTTTCAAGTGCGGGCATTGTGCACAATGGAGCTCGCGTGGCCAACACCAAGGCTGGTCGCCTTTGTCTCCCCGGTCTGATGTCTTCGGGGAACTCGTTCGAGGCCGAGCGAACTTAGGAGAGACACAGTAATCAATGCAGACGCACGCATCGACACGCAGGCAGGAACTCAGACACAACAACAACAATACACACCCGCCACGCACACAGACAGACACGCACGCACTTCCCCCCCAAGCAGTAAAATTAACAGACACCGGTGCCATTCATGCTTTTACAAGCAGTACAAACTCTGGCCAAAAACCCAATGTGAATTCCTATAACGCTAATTGTTCTATTCACTGGCAGCCAAAAGGAAATGGAAAAGGCCCGAGCGGCGGAGAGACGTGGACAAGTATGCGTTTTATCAATGAAACGTGGCCTCTCGCGTGCACAAAATTGCTCTCGGAAATATGTTTTGGATGTAATCCCGACAACTGTAACGATCCGTGTAATAAGAGGGTTTTTTTTTTAAAGAGGAAAAGTAGCACAAACTTACATGACCGGTGACGTTATCGGAATGCCTGCGACACGCCAAAGCTTTACGAAAATGATGAACGTAACAAACGCATAAAAACAAAGGGCAAAATACACTTACAGTAACAATCTCTGACAAAATTATACTGTAACCGTAAGCGTAAAAGTAATAAGCAACATTTAAGAAAGCACAATTAAACAAACTCACAACAGCAACTTGTATAAAGATGAAACCGCAATAATGAACGGTAGCACTCAAGCGTGCACAACACAGGAGCAAAATGATTTGGCAAAGCAGTGAAACGGTGCAACTCTGACATGATGGGGTCGTCGTTACTCGGCAGCAGGACGGGTTGGAATGTGCTGTCCCGAAGCAAGCTATGAAAGCACCTAGATTTCAGAAGCAGTTCTAGGATATCGGGTGGCACGGTGGTGGCCCAGTGGGTAGCGCTGTCGCCTCCTCGCAGCAAGAAGGGCCCGGGTTCGAATCTCGGCTCGGGTGCTGCTTTCTGCGTGGAGTTTGCATGTTCTCTACCCGTGTCCGCGTGGGTTTTTGCCGGGCACTCCGGTTTCCTCCCACAGTCTAAAAAGCACGCTGCTGCATCGGTTAATTAGCTTGCAGACAAAAGTGCTCGCAGTGCCTGGTGATGGACTGGCATCCCATCGTGAGTATATCCCTGCCTTGCGCTCTGTGTCTGCCGGGGTAGGCTCCGGCCCACCGCGACCCTGTACAGGACTAAGCGGTTGCTGACAATGAGACAATGAGTTCTAGGACATCTCCTTCAGCAGCCGGTTTATGGAACACAGGCGAGGGGGGCAGGGTAAGGCAGTGCTTTGCGAGCGTTCCGAACGGTTCGTTCATCCCGCGGAACTCGGCCAAGAGCTCGGACTGAACAAAAACCGTGGACGACGACAAACGTACGCGTACGCCGACGTCCTTTTCCAAGAGACCTCCACAACTTTCGCGGAAGGAAGGCGAGCAAAGCACGGTTAAGGGCCAACGAAAACACCCGAGAGGCATTGAACGAATTGCACGCCGCAGCACGTGCGGGGGACTCCCCCGGTCGCATCCGCCTGCCGGTCACCGCCTCCCACTCGACACGCGCACGCAAACCGAGCCAACGGATCAGCAACCCAAGCAGCTCGCGACCAACCCCGCGTCCCTTGCTCAATGATTCATGATATGAGTAGGGATGCATCAAATATCGGCTCGTATTGAAATCCGAATGAACACGCGCTACTAAATGTATTTATATCGCTCCATTGATCTCGCATCTACGTTTCCATTAATTTCTCTTGTCTCACGACACCTGTATCACCTGCCAACATCCTGTCATTTCACTGGGTTTTATGAATTGTCAGGAGGCCAAAACGTTATTTCTGCTTAAGGCCCCTCTCTTCCATGCCAATATCACCGCTACTCGCTCCAATCTGCACTTATAAAGTTGCCAAAGGCTGTGGCCAGTTGCCACCGCCTGTGGCCAGTTGCCACAGCCTGTAACAACTGCTTTTACAGTTTGAATGTGTCAAGGTGTAGGGTGAATTAAAACACGCAGACCTGCAACTGCTGGCTCCCACAAATGCCGGCGGAAGGGCCTCGAACAGCGCGAGCCCCGACTCTTCCCACGCTGGGCTCGCCAGACGCCTCGGAAGAGCCAGGAGTACCCACGCTTTACCCCACCACACGAGACTAGCAATGACTTCCTAGCACATGGGTGGAGATAGGCCGTGGCATCGAAACAAAAAAAACTCTCCCCCCCCCCACCGTTTCGACCGCCGCGCCGGGAGACTGAATAGCTGGCCGTGAGGTCTGCATCGGAAGGCCAGTGCGGACCGACGTCGCGTCACCACGCCGCACGGAGTGCGCGGGGGAGCGCGGCGGCGTTCGAGCCGTTCGAGCCGCACGAGCCCCCAACATTCCGTAGGGATGCTCAGCGTCTCCTCGCGCGAGAAGGAAGCGCCGACGGCGCCGGCGCCGGCCTCGTGGCACGCGTGGCCTTGCCGCGGCCACGCGAGACGCACTGCGGTGACCGCGGCGGCGCTCGGGCGAAAGGGAGGGCACGCAAATGACGGGTGGGTAATGTAAACTCGGTCGGAGAGGTCGGCGTTACACCCCCAGAACCAGGGAGCGGGTCGGAGGAGGAGGGGGGGGGACGAGGAGGCGGCAATGTCCTTCGATCCATCCTTCTACGGAGCTCCCGAAGAGGTACTGAAGTGCTGTTTTGATGAGGTTCGTGTCAGAGGACACAGCTGGTACCAGCCGGCTCCGCAGGCAGGCTGCATCTTCTTACGAGCAACAATCACTCAGTGGAAAGGGCGGTTGCATTGATGTAGGCTTTTGCGGCTCGATGTTTGAGAGTTGCTCTCAAGAGCTGCTCTCTTGGGATAGTTTTGGTGAGCGTCCCTCCCCTCTCCCACGCGACATTTCGCCCCCGGCGTCGGGAGGCATCGGCCAACGGCGCAAATCGGTGGCGCGCAGGAGCGACAAGACTCCGCAGAGACAGCAGCCCCGAAAAACACGCGGGGGTTTCATTCCCGCTTTGAAAGGGCACAGTTCGAGAGGGCTTCCAACGTCTGGAGGGAGAGCGTGTTCCAAAACGCACGCAGAGGCTCGGCTAAAAAAAATAAAAATCACGCGATGTCGTGATTGTCTCTGTTCGATCGGCGGATAAAAGCCGCCGGCGGGGGGACTGGACAAAACGCTGAACGTGGGGAAATTAGGTGGCTGGCGTCGCGGTTTGTCCCAAGATACACGGGGTGTGAGCTGGCGCAGAGCGCTTGGTACACACATGCGGATCCTACCATTTACCCACTCTTTTTAGCGGTTAACATTTGTTTAAAATGTTCCTAATGCAAACAGCGGTGGCCACCACACCACCAATTCATTGTGCCTCCCCCTTTCTGTCTTTTAGGATCAAAGTTTTTTGTTTTTACACAAGCCCATCCGCTGCACACAGCCTTCTGGAAAGCAAGTCTTACCAGCGGAATTGTTGCAACGCAAGCGAAACCAGACTGGCCGTGGCATCTGGAGTCCCATCAGCAACGGCTCAGGCTTGCACGTTCATCTTACGGGGCTGCTAGGAGACCGGAGAGCTGCACCACGGGGAGGTGTCTCTTACCGTACTCTGCTCAACATCTGCGACGCTGCACCAGTACGACACGAGCACATTTTGTTACCATTATTCCGCATGTTCACCCGTGAAAGCCTTACCGAGTCTCATGACATTACCAGAAGGGCCATGCCAAGTCTTCTCAGTGGGAGCCGGGCCCATGATTATGTATAATCCCATCTGAATGATTTGCAGGTGTGCTGATGTAGATTTTCTTTAGCGTGACGATGCCTCCACCGTGGTGGGTGAAACGTAGCGAAGCAGAGAGGAGGAGCGCTCAGCGACATGGCTATCCCAAAAGAGCAGCTGCTGAGAGCGACTGGCAGGGTGTTTCATTCGTTCATCATCAATACCCGCTTAATCCTTTACAGGGTCGTGGGGAGTCGGAGCCTATACCGGGAGATAGGGGGAGCAAGGCAGGGCTATACGCAGGATGGGACGTCAGTACATCACAGGGCATTGGGGGCAATTTACTCAGCAGGCCAATTAGTTTAGGCAGCAGGATGTCTTTGGACGGTGGGAGAAAACCGGAGTACCCAGCAAACACCCACACGGACATCTTGGGTGGCATCACATCCTGGGTATTCCCTCGCCTAGAACCCTCTGTCGGCTGGGATAGGATCCGCCCCACCCCCCACCCTGTACAGTATTAAGTGAGTATTGTTAAATAATAACTTAACTATAGACAAAGAAGCCTAGAAGTGCAACGATGGAATGGGAACAATTTAACAGCGCTAGTGGCTGGGGGTGCTGACCTGCTGTGATTGGTTACCGCCGTGGACTCGCAAACCGAGGGCCACTGCTTCGATTTGATCTCCCGGCGTGGCAGCTGAAACAATGGTGCGCGTCCAAAATCTCCCCACCCCTCCACAGCCTGTGTCCACACCCAGCAATACATCGGGGTACAGGTCTAGCACAACTAGCAAACAAAATATCCCGCAGAGGGATTCTCTCGAGCTGCCTCCAGTCGGAGAGGCGCTTCTGCGAGCAGTGTCGTGAGCAAGCAACTGCACGGCTGCGCCTTTACCCCTTTGAACGGTGGCTTTCTAATATATTCGTACGCTAATTTAATTTACGGCAATGTAACGCGTACCATGGTTATAAGCCATAGGTTCTCAACCTGTTGCAGCTCAAGGACCACGTGGCCCACTTGGGTCTGGTCTCCACGGACCACCAGGTGGCGCTCAACGTCAACGCACGGGTGGCCACCCCACGGGATGAGAATTGCACATAGACGCGATGGTACATTTTATTATCTCAAAAGCTTTGTGCAGCGCTTTGTGACCCTCGGGTGATAAAAGCGCTCTAGAAGTGCAAATATTATTATTGTGGAATACAAGTAAATATATCTGTATATATATATTATTAAGGATTTGTCGATAGTGCCAAACGTGGACCCACAATAAAACGATATTAATGGGGAGTTCACTGGACTGAGCCACCGACAGTGAATCTGACTCGGGACTGTTTAAAAAAACCCGACCGAAGAAAGGAATCACACCGCACTCTCTCAAAAGTTTGTTTTGCCTCTGTCAGGAACTGGGGGCAAAAAGGAAATAAAAGAAGATGAATGTTTGTGCCGAAGCTATTTTTAAGGGTGCTATGAGTTTTGCTTGCCTCAAACAGCTTCCAATAGATGACACCGCCTACCCCCCCCCCGTCACAAAAGACTCAGGCGATAGTAAGTGAAGTGTGTCTGAGAGCTGTACCATAGCTATGGTAAAGCACAAGGGATTGATTCGGCTGATATCGAGAAGGGTTGGATTATCATAGGCTCATACTGGGATGGGGTCAAAGATAACACCGCTCAGACGAATTAGTATTGGAAATAAATCATCGCAAAATTGTGTGAAGGCTCACAATTCTTCTAATAATAATAATAATTGCGGTTATAGAGCGCTTTTCACCCGAGGGTCACAAAGCGTTTCACAGAGCTGTGGAGAGAATGGCACGACAACAACAACGGCACCAGAATGGAAAATCAACAGCAGCAACATTTTGTTGCCACTATGTATTATCTGCGTTTGAGCTCTGGCCAAAGACATTTATATCTCAAACGTGTTCTGCAAAATGAAAAAAACCCCTCAAATTCGATGACGGTAACGCTAAAATACGGGCAGAATGAGAACAAATGTAAATCAAACAACTAGTTGAGGTGTGGCCACGGAGAGCAGGAACAAACAGCTCCAAACATGCCTTGCGTCGCATGTCACTTGGCCGTCACTCATGCACCACAATCCTTCTCACCCACGTTGAGGCCATGGGCTAGAAAAGAGCAGAAGCGTGCAGCCGCGGTCACGACTCGGCCACCAAAACTCAAACGGTGGGGGATGATGTAGCTGTGCCACAAGGAAGCGGCGAAATGCAAAACGCAAGCGTCGACCGGTTTTGTGCTCGCCAGGTCTCATCGCTAGAGTACGGCCATCAATATTTACGAGTGCCTTGTCCCCGCGGGAGCGTACGTGGAGAGGTGGGGGCTTACCGAGACAATAATTCAAATCAAATACTTCCCCCTAAAAGATTAGAAAATCCATAGAAAAGGAGCGCCGGCTGCATGTAAAAAGGAGAAAAAAAAATTGCAAGTGGTTTTGAAAGCCGTACGTACAAATATATTAAGTTCCTTAACAGCAAAAATAACAGCATTTTACACTGCACAGGCAGCGGTCAAGGCATTTAAGGAGATCGTAGGCAGCAAACTGTAAATAAAGCACGGGGTGGATTTATTGTGCAGCTTGTGATACTGTAATTGGATTTCCTAAAGCGTTCATTGGGCTTGACAGCCATTCTCTGTTCTGCACACTTCACAAGTGTGTCCAGAAACGTTACGGAAAGGTGTTTATTTTTCTAACGTTTTTGTTTGTCCTTTTTTTTTGGCCTTTTATTTCGAGCCATCCTTTGTCGTGGAATAAAAAACACACATCGGCTATAAAAGTGTCAAAGCCACCTACCAAGACTCCCTCCCCCAGCCCCCAGATCGCAGGCCCCCCCGCCCCAGCCCTTCCGCCGGCTCTTAAAGCCAAGCATTTCATGTACCCCACAACCACCACCGCAGCCCTGCTCTCACCGGCCACCAGCCGTCCCTGATTTTTTTTCTCTGATCCGTCTTTCTGCACGGTGGAGAGAAGAAAAAAAATACATGGGCAGGGATGTTGAAACGGGGCCAAGGAATGGGAATAAAAGGAGCCGCTAGGAAAACTAATCAGGCGTGCTCGGGCAGAACTGAAAACACCTCGGGTCAAAGGTGAACCCCAAAAGGAGGCCGGACTGCTGCGTCGGAGAAACGTCACGGCGTGTGTGCTCTGCTGCTCTCGCAGAGGCAATGTTTGTCAGTTGTGTTTCCCTATTCCGCGGACAATGAAAATAAACACACAAGTCTTGCGGTGCCTCCTCTTGTTATCCTTTCCTTAAAATTGACATCGCCATTAAATAGCCACTGGTAGGCAGCAGTAATAACAAGGCAGCGCTTTTTGGCTCAAATCAGTATTATTGAAGCGGTGCTCAGTGCGTTTATTACAAACTTGAACAAGTGATGTAAATTCCACATTTATTTATATTGTGGAGGGTGAGTGTGTCTATAGGACCAACCGATGTTGTGCATATCTCATAATGTGGTATTCATTTTATCGACACCAGAGGGATGATGGGCTTCGTGAATTCCAAACCACAATTTGAACTCAGAACCTCTGCAGTGTGAGCCACTCTTTCAACCACGGAGCAACCTGGCTGGCTGGACAACCAATATGTGTAACATTTTACAGATACTGTAAGCCTTCTCGTAAAGTACAGTTAAGCATTACTCATCTCATCTCACTGTCAGAAACCGCTCAGTCCTGTACAGGGTCGCGGTGAGCCGGAGCCTATCCCGGCAGACACAGGGCGCAAGGCAGGGATGTACCCGCGATGGGACGCCAGTCCATCACCGGGCACTGAGGGCAATTTAGTCTGCAAGCCAATTAACCTATGCAGCAGCATGTCTTTTGGACTGTGGGAGGAAAACGGAGTGCCCGGCGAAATCCCACGCGGACACGGGGAGAACATGCAAACTCCACACAGAAAGGCACCCAAGCCGAGACTCTAACCCGGGACCTTCTTGCTGTGAGGCGACAGCGCTACTCACTGGGCCACGGTGCCGCCCCCGAATAATAAACTGCTCAGCAAAAATGCAAGAGATGGACATGAATGTAGCTGTGCGCATTGACTCGCCTCGGAAGTGTTTTATAACCGTATGTGAATCGTTACCGTGCATGAATAGTGGAGGCTATGATTTGTACGGAACCTGAGACAAAGGTTATTGTCCTATTGTTGTCTTTACAGTGGTCAGGAGACTGTGCTGAAAACCCAGAAACCCGAGCTGGATTCCTGGCCACTGCTAACAACTCTGTGCAACGCTTTGTGACCCTCGGGTGAAAGGCGCTTTAGAATTGCAAGACATCATTATTATTAAGTCTCTTCTACTCTAAAGGCGGTGTTTAATCATCAGCACAATCAAGAGACACCAGTGACAGAGCCAAATTATAAACTGATTTATAATGTTCGAAAGTGACATACTCCAGCACCGTGATGTATCATATTGGTAACTTGGACATGAACGCATATCA
>JAZEWT010000011.1:11541474-11552772 GCA_036362905.1 Mordacia mordax
CAGCGGCTCGTCAAGTTGCCTTCCCAACCTGTTGTTCCGGAGAAAGTGATCGTAATACTGAATACTGCACAGTGATATACTTCACAGGATGCGCCCAACGGTGACACGTGCGAGTGGTGTTTGTGCAGTGATGAAATCTCAAGTGTATTAAAATTTTACCTGAAATATTATTTTTGCTGCTGAAGAAACACGACTCTTTAATGGCTCGTTTGTTTCATTAATCTGATTTTTGGCTTATTTTTCGGTGTTCTACTCTTGTGCTTTGTCTTTTCTATTTGCTTTTAGCCGCTGCTTATTTCTAAAACTTGTCTTAGAAAGAGACTTATTCTGTTCCCGCTGTACTCCTATGAATATAGAGAGATTGTGTACAACTACAGGTTCCGTATACAGTAATGGTACTGAAGGGAAATGTCTTGTAATTATCTTTAGGTAGTAATTTGTGTGCTCATAAATACACTGTTGCACCATTGGAAGCTATGAGTCAACAAAAATGAAATAATCTTCAAACTTACTTTCACAAAGACAGTATGCGAATCATGTCGATATAACAAGCACACATTATCACAGCGTGACTGACATTGTAGGCGTTAACACCCTTAGACGCGTCTCCGATTTGCTTGGCCCTACGTGCTGCCAAAATAATTATGCACACGGAGTATAATTGTGTTTGTTAGTCTTGCGTAACTGCACGTTATAATTCCCTTTGTTTTGCTGCCCAGGTGCCTGGCATAATGGCCACAGGAGGACTGCCTTCATATGAGGATGACGACGATGATGATTGTGATACAGGTGAACCTGACATGCTGAGCTGGCCAGCTGGTGCTGGAAGCCTGGAGGACAGGCTCAACAACTGGGTTTGTAATGCAACATAACATTAAAGCTATTCATGACCTACTTAGGGAATTCCTAGGTTTGAATTTCTGGGTATGTGGATATACTTATTAAATAAGTTTTTTTGTTTAAAAAAAAAGGTGTGTGTTATTAAATGTCTTAACACTGTAGGGTTTGGAATTTTTACACATTGTGCTTGGTGGTCAAGTATTTCGTTCCTTTGTGTTTTGTTACATGAACAATTGAGACTTGTATGTGGCTAAATTATTTGAGATATGGACTGTTTACTATTGCCATGGAAATTCGTCACAAAGAGATGTTTTCATAGACATTGATTGTACTTGGGCAATATACATTTCTCTAGAAGGTTGTGTATTTTTAAACACATCTTTTTGAAAATAAATGTCTTCTCCTTCAATATCACAAGTAAATTAATTTTGTCACCAATATTACGAAAATGCAAGGTAGTTTCAATAGCTAATTCACTCCTATCATTGATGGAGAGTGTGTCTTGAACATCCGATTTGGATAAATTTCACATTATTCCATAGGGCTGGCACTAAATCTACGCAATCAAATCGGTCTCTTTCATAGGATTGGTATGCCAGGTCTAAACAAGCAAATCGGGCTTTGGAGAAGAATAAGAGATCCTCTAGTGGCTCATCTAAAGAAAAGTCAAGGGACCGGGAGAGTGAGAGAGAACAAGACTGCACTGTGAACGGCTCCTCAGATGGGGAGCGCAGGAGAACCAGGATTCCTCATACCTATCCCCGCACTAAATTTACCCCACACACTGCCCTCAGTGAACGTGTGGAAATGGAGAATTTAAAGCAGCGCATAAACTTCAGTGATGTTGATGAGGTTCGCAGTTTGCATGTTCATTTCAATATCTCTCTCACCTATGCACTTGTTTAATTCGTCAAAATTGCATTGCATTTTAACCTAGCTATGTCATTGATTCGTAAAATTAAATGTACGTGCATAATGTGTTATATTGATTTTATGTGACATGTCATTAATGCATTGCTATACCAATGTTTGAATACCCAGAAGCAAAGCTGTTCTTTTGAGTTGCCCAAAATAATTGGCACTGTATTAAATAACTTCACATTTTATTCTATAGATTTGACTCGGGGGAAAATCGTCTGGAATGTCTTTAGCAGTGCTTTATTTTGCTAAAATATGGAATTGCCATTACATGCGAAGATATATTTTTAATATTAAAATACCACTTTGGGTGAAACAGTCCATCTATGTAATGCGATTATTGCGGTGTGCAATTTCAGAGAAGCATTGGCAGTGATTCGCAAGGCCGGGCCACAGCTGCGAACAACCAGCGTCAGCCAACCGAGAGCCGCAAGCCCTTCCGATTTTTGCAGCAGCAAGTGAGCGCCACGTCGGTGGGCGGAGGCAGTCGCGGTGGCAGAGAGGCTTGCACCACTTCATCCGAGCCTTCCCTTTTGGGCCCCTTCGAGCCTTTGCACCCCACCGCCGCCAGCCGCTCCGTTTCTGCCGGTTGCGTTAGCCGTGGTGCCGCATCCGGCGCACGCCGTGTCCCTCTCTCTGAAATTGGACAGCAAGAAGAACGAGCGGTTGTGATGCCGGAAAGTAGCCAGCTGGTGAGCTCGCTGATACAGATTCGAGACAACATTCAGAAGGCCACGTCGGTGCGAGATGATCTCTTAGAGAAAAACGAGCGTTCGGCTAAAGTGGAGCGCTTGACGCGCTTGATTGCGCACTTGAAAGAGCAGGAAAAATCTTACATGAGATTTCTGCGAAGAATGCTGGTAAGTGGATCAACATCTAAAGTATTCAGTTTCATTTACATGTCTGATGTAACACAATCTTCTTAACAGGGTAACATATCTTCAAGGCTCGTTTATACATACAACTAACATCATAATTGGAATAAAATAGGATAATGAGTGGAATGATTAATGCTGCTCTTGCAGAATGATGGAGATGAAGGGTCAAGTGGAGACTTAGTTGCCGAGTCATTTTCACTTGGAGGTAGCGCATCTTTAAATGTTGATGTCCAGTCTTTGGCATCTGAGCGCTCGGAACGTTCAGAGTCTACGGTAAGAAAAGTTTTTTTTTTTGCCACAATTAATTGTTTCATAAATAATGTATGTAATAATTAGAACAGGTTTTTACCATTTCTGGTAATTATACACGTGTTAAGATCTTAAAACACCAAAAATAGACACATTTCACAATGTGTCCAGTTTGCAAAAGCCACACATACTTGTGGCAAAATATGCAAACAGGAAGATTTGATGACATATGCATTGCCCTTCAAACTGATTGGCCCACAGCAGACATGGCTTTCTTTTGAGCCTGATTGTCAGTGTTAGCCAAATGATGCCAAAAGGAAGTCAGCTCAGGACAATGCAATATCATGCTCAGTAGCTCAGGTGGAACTGTTTAAGCTATGGGTATTTTTTTTTGCCAGTGTATAGATGTAATAAGTATAACAGGCATGTGTTATCAAATCTTCCTGTTTGCATATTTTGCCACAAGTATGTGTGGCTTTTGCAAACTAGACACATTGTGAAATGTGTCTGTTTTGGTGTTATAAGATCTTAACACGTGTATAATTGCCAGAAATGGTAAAAAACTGTTCTACCTATTACATATCTACACCGGCAATAAATAATATAGTTTGATATGAAGTGCAGAGAGATTTTTAGGGTTTAGTCTCCTTTGTTGTTCACTAGAGTATTTCAGAACGTAAATCTCTTCAGTGCAGTGGGGGTCGGCGTAGCCATGGTAGCGTACTTTACTATGCTGACCCATCTGTGTACTTGGACTTTACAAAAAAAAACATTCTTTTAACCTAGACTGGCAATAAAATCTTGTATTTTAATTAACGTCGACTCAGATATTTCATGTGATTTGGCCTGCTTTTTATTTGGAATTAATTGTGTTCTTTAAGGGAACGTCTCAGTCAACAAGACGCCGACCACGTATTGAGGACAAGCTTGGTGCAACTGTGTCGGATGAGCAGATGTCAGACACCACTGTTACACCACTGAAGCCTGCGAGGGCACAGGGTCCATCAGGGAAAAGCTGGTCCCGTGAGCAGACAGTCAGCGGACAGAGCCGTAGCACTCAACATGTGGTAATCCATTATCACCCCTTGTCATGTGACAATTACATTTTCGCACCTTTAATGACTGGATTAAATAAACAAAGGAATGTTATGTTTGTAGAAAGGCTTCATGGCAGCTTTAAAAATTTGCAGAATACACACTTGCTTGTCATACAGCTTGAGCTAAAACAGCTGCAGTCTCATCAAACACTTAAAAATGATTTCTATTTTAATGTCTGTCGAATATTGGAGTGCATGTTGTCTGCTTGTTTTTGCCTGTTAGACAAGTGGAGAGCAAGAGTTGAAAGAGGAACTGGAAAGCCTCCAGAAACAACGTGATTTACTAACTAAAATGTTGCAGCAACAGGAGCAGCTGAAACAGCTGGAGGGACGGCAGGCCACACTCTTAGCTCTGCAGCACACGGCCGAGCAGGAACTGACTGGCATGGATGACTCGTGTAAGTTAATTGAGATTTTAGCCTGCTTAGAATCGCTTAACGGTGTGTGTAGCATAAATGGGAAACAGATGCCCGTGTTTATATATATATATATTTATTATTATTTTGGCTTTGATTTCAGTTGTCACAGAAGTAACTGGCAGTTTGTCTGGCACAAGCTTGACCGCTGAGCTGCATGATGAGCTGTCAGAGTTGATGCAGAAGTTTAACAACCGCCAGCCAGGCACAAAGGTATTTAGCACTTATTTAAAAAGATTACAATTTTACAGCATGGAGATTGCTTGGCAACATCTAAGAATGTTTATCTGGTTTTTTTACAAAAGCCAAAGTATTATCTGTAGTCAGTAACCAGGCAAAGCAGCGTGTTCTCTTTTGTTTAATTGTGTATAAAAATAGACGCTTAAAACAACAGTTCTTCTTTTATATTATTAATACAGAGGCTGTTTTTTTTATTGTGTAAGCATGAAACGTTTCATGGTACTCTGGACGTAGTTTGTATCACATCAGTTACTACTAGAAAGTGCCGTGAATACTGCTCCAGAGTGTAACTTTTTGATTTCTCATTAACCAAGATTCAGATGCATGTCAGACAGCCTAGGAGAACCTAAACTTGTATTTCCAAGAGTAATATGTTTTTGTTTTTCGGTTTATCCTTTAATTAACATAATGCATGTTAACATATTTCTAAGCAGCAATCATCACAAACGTGCGCGAACAATCGCCGCACAGTGGCCCCGAGTGTGGCGGACTCGCTGTCGTTGGCTCAGGAGGTGAGCCAGGCACGCCGCGACACTGCAGAGTCTCAGCAGCTCTCAGCCGAGCGGGCCGAGCTCACTGACAAACTGCAGGAGTTGCAGGAGAAGAAGCAGCAGATGGACTTGCTGATGGAGAAACTGCGCACCCTTCAGGACCAGGAGCTCAACAACAGTAAGAGAAGCCAGGCCAATTGTATGCCTTCATAAGTAACTTTCCACCTTTGACCTGCTTATTTTTACTCAGACTAGACAGCATTTGTTTTCTTTAATGATTGTGGAAACATTTGTGTGTGGCCTCAGTAGATTAGATTGCACCACGTAAATCAAATACGTTGTAGGTTTTCTTTGGATCTTGTTTGGAAGTTTTAGAAAGTGTTCATGCTGCACGAGAATATAAAATAATCATATCATTCTTGTAGTATTGCTTATTTCTATATTATTCAATTATGCTGAAACAGTGGTGATGCAGTACTTTTTATGGCATTAATTTACATGCAAAATTACATTTAAATACCATCCAGGGTCACTTGGCGGTGCAAGGAACACGGTGTCGCACCGTGACGGGAACCGATCTTCTCACCCCGCATTGCCAAGGCAGATTAGTGCTCCAGTGGGTGGAACGGTGCGGCAGCCTGCTTTCACTCGGCTCACGTCATGTTCTTCCTTCGGTGCGACGCACCACGCGAACAAGGCGCCGGCAGCCTCATTCAGCGCCTCAGCCGCGTCTTTCAATCCCCTGACTTCGACAGCCTCGGACAACGAAGGCAGCAACGATGAGAACTTTGTTCAGAGTGTGAAAATGCAGTAAGACTTTTTTTGTTATTATTCATCCCATTGTCATAAACCGCTGAATCTTGTACAGGGTCACGGTGGGCCGGAGCCTATCCCGGCAGACACAGGGCCCAAGGCAGGGGTATACCCACGATGGGACGCCAGTCCATCACCGGGCACTGAGGGCAATTTGCAAACCAATGAACCTATGCAGCAGCATGTTTTTTGGACTGTGGGAGGAAATCGGAGTGCCCGGCGAAAACCCACGCGGACACGGGGAGAGAACATGCAAACTCCTCACAGAAAGGCACCCGAGCCGAGATTCGAACCTCGGACCTTCTTGCTGTGAGGCGACAGTGCTACCGACTGGGCCACCGTGCCGCTGTTGTTATTATTATGGATGTTATATTATCAAATGTGAGCCATCAGTTTACCATTGTAACTTGTGTAAACTTTTTACAGCATTACTTTTCACGACATGATTTGTTAAAACTGCACCTTCAAAAACTAAATGAGTTGTGATATTGTATAGACATGTATTATTGTAATGTGTTTGACATCTTCAGACGATACATTTCCTTGTGTGCATTTTCTTTCCTAACAAAAATCATACGTTTAATCAGTGTTTATTAATGGTAACATTTATCTTTTTTTGTTCGTTTAAAAGTCACCGCAGGCAACTGCAGAAAGTTCGCAAGCGTTTAAACCAACTGCGGGAACAAGTGAGCTATTATCAACAGGCCTCAGATAGCCTAACAGAGAGTATCAATGAGTTGAGAGATGAAGAGGAGGAGGAAGAGGATACTGAAAAAGTCTTCTTGCTTGATTCAGAGAATGAACCTGAGATTACCCACAACCTTCGGTGAGTTATTTGTGTCAATGTTAAGTATTGTTTAATGTAGAAACTGGGGGAAAGTGTATTAACAGTGCATTTGTTTTTTGGTATAGGATGTTGGGACAGGGCGGCACACAGCAGACAGTAACCAACAATATGTCAAGACCTCAGCCGAGTCAGAGAGCTAACAATCAAGCACGTCGAGTACCGCTCTGTATGCAGGGGAACAACATACACCCTTCTGTCTCCACTGTCTCCACACAAGGTTACAAGTCTTAACTCGTTACTTTGTCTTGAAGTGTAAAAAATCCCGATGCTTTATATTGTTAGCGTTTTGTAATCTATAGATATATATCAAACAGAGCAAAGCGTTTTGAATTGCCTAATACAATAACCATTTATAAACTTTTTTTTGTATAGCCTGTGCGTATGATGAAGATAAGGATCGTGATGAAGTGGCTGATACCGAGAGTCCAGAGAAGGTGGATGGTATTGAAGAGAAGTATTTCTTGGATGGTGATAGTGTACAGAGTCAGAATGGCAGTATTGATGAAAATGAAGACGATCGATTCAATGGTGCCGATGAACATCGTCATCATGAAAGCCAGCTTAGTAGCCTTGCTGAAAGTCAGGAAACGGAGACCTTGGATAGAGTGAGCAATTTTGATGCTACACAGGAGAGACTCGAGACACTGCGTACACTAATTTCCACTTTCCAGGTAATGTAATGTAGCATTTTAGAATGTTTGTGCACATTCAAAAATTTATTTATTAGTCCATACCTATTCGTCTTACATTTTCAATGTTTGGTATGATTAGGAATCTCCAGAAGCAATGGGACTTCTTTCCGAAGAGATGGAAAGTCTGTCTGTTGCTGATGCTGCTCACAAGGAAACACCCAACAACACCAGAGCCAATCCCAGTAGTCAAACAAGAAACCCCAGTTTGAGTCCAAGGTATGAAAGCAATGTTCTGTATGTCTTCATGCTGTTGCGTGTATAACTAAACTGTGTATTATCTTAACATTTATGGTTAAATGAAAGTTAAACCAACAGTCACAATAACTTGCAATTGTTTTTCATACTTGATTATGTTATGATTATAAGGCGAATTCAAGTTTGTACTATAATTTTAATGATTCACATCTCACGTATTTTGCAGTGAGGCGTATTTTAAATTTCGGTTGGAGCAACAACAGCTTGAACTTAGACAGTTGCAGAAAGATAGACAAAGGCTTTTGGACATTCAAGAACAGCTTGAGGATCTTGGAAAAAAGTGCCCCGACTTACAGGTAATGAAATTTAAGATATAGGTTTGTATCCTATGAAATCTAATTCCGTTGTGTGAAGTTTACAAATCATAGTTGTGCCTGATGTGGACCTTTTAAAAGCATCCTATATGTAGCTGTATATTGTCACATTAAAAACTGTAAAAAAGATATTTGCACAATGATAAGGAGTTTAAAGTTCGAAAGTGTTGCAATTATGTCTAAAAATTGTCCACACTATATCTGTACAAACATTAAAGTGGAGTGGTATCACAGTCTTCTTGCCAGGACTCTGTTGGTAGTGTTGCGAATCCGTTGTCAAGTACAGTACCAGAAGCATCCTCCACCCCAGCAGTCTGCGTAGAGAGCGGTGCCCGACCTCGTGACAAAAAGAACTCTCTTTCATCATCCATGTCACCAGTTGACACGCAGGTAACAAAAAAAACCTAATATTGTCCAAACATATATTCTCAACTGAAAAATAATCTTTGTTTCTAAATGATAAAAAAATACTTTCACCTGCAGCTTTGGTCAGAGATACGCAGACACCAGATTCTTCGGGAAGAGCTGAGACATCGCCGGAAGCAGTTAGAATCCATGATGACTATGCAGCAAAGTGATCACCAGCAGGAAAAAGATGAAGAGGCCAGCTCAGAACCTATGGCGTCGGAATGCTCTGACACGCAAGCTTCCTACAGACTCAGTCGTACTGAGAGGTATACAGTTGTTACCTGTCAACTTGAGATTGAAATTTTGCTTGTCGCAAAGAATGTTAATTCAGTAGCAAAAATGATTTACTATAAACATCTCATTTTGCAACTGTACAGAGATTGTCTTGTCATTTTAGGACAATGGCGACATGGGGAGGCTCCACACAGTACACGATTGATGATGACGATGAAGATGCCGATGAGGACGACGACGATGATGATGACGACAACGACGATGCTGCCGTTGAAGAGCTTCAGAATTCAAAGTTCTGCAAAGTTGATGTAGATGAGGAGGATGAGGAGATGGCTCCAGATGAGAAACCTCTGGATGTGTTTGCCACAGACTCTGGTCTCAATCCACTTCATGAGTTGTCACAGCATAGCGAGTGCCAACAGAGGTGGTGATGTTATCCACTTACCATTTCATAACGTGTTCTTAGTTTTACATTTGAAAACCTTTATAATCCTTTACTAAGTACCAATTTTTTTCAATGTATTTACAAATTTACTGTTCTATATGTGCATGTGTATTCCCGATTGTGAAACCTAATTTGAATCTGAAAATTATATTAAAGTATGGCAACAAAGCACAAACTAAGCCTGACGATGTTGCCTGACCATTTCTTGTCAGGTGGGAGAGGAGCCTGAGGGATACAACCTTGGATGGAATTAGCCCGAGTTCCCAGACTCGACGGCAGGAGAACATGAGCCACCAGCGGCAGGAGAATAGCCAGTGGGTGTCTGAGTTGTCTTTCAGTGAGGAGAGACAGCAGTGGCAAGGCCAGATGGATATGCTGCGTAGCCAGCTTGAGTTTAGCACATCCATGTGTCAGTCTCTCCTCCAAGACCAAAAGGTTTGGAACTTTGAACATGGGCATACAGAAATAAGGGAAGGGTAATAGTCAATAAACACGTGGATATTTTTATACAGCTTGTCAACAAGCACTAGGAAAGTAAAGCAGTATGTCAGTTAAAATTACATTATGGTTTGTTTTTAGAAGCATTGCATTAAGTATTGGTAGATACAGAATGTGATTAAATGTAATTTTCTGCATCTTGTGTTTTAGCTAGGCACAACAAGTTATATTTACTAATGGTAGAAAGTTATACGTAGCAATTTTTTGCACATCGTTGTAAAAAAGGATTGTTGAGTAGTAATTTTGTTATTAAACCAATAAAACAGTCATCCCAGCCTATTTTGTGGTTTATATTGCTTGGTTTATTGAATGCAATAAAAATCTTGTTTACTGACCTCTTTTCTCGTTTCAAAAAACAGGTTCTCTCGTGCCTACTGGAAAGTGCTCTAACGGGCCAGTACAACACACTGGGATACAATATGGGGAATCCTCAGGTCAATGTTATAATGCAGCAGCTCATGACATGCTATTCACAACTGGCTATCCAGCAGAGCAATGTGCAAAGGTATTACAGAATGCTGTCACGCACCATGTACCACATATCAGTTAATTAATAACATCTAATTATGATTTTATTGTTTTTTGAGCCAAGACTTTGTGGACATACTGTGTTGCAGGCTGCACACGATGTTGAACAAAATGATGCAACAGCAGCCGGGACTAAGAGCACCGCAGCAGCGGGCAGCCTCTGGAGTTCCCTCTGCTGCAAGCCCGTGCCGGGATGTCCCCCTTGGGACCTTCAGTGACCCTCAAAGCACTGGCTATCATCACCACAGCTTTCATAACTATCAACCCGCTGTGCCCAGTAAGTAGTTGGGTGCGTGCAGGGTGATATAGAACTAATGTTCAATTTAACAAAGACTAGTTGACTTGTGTGCATGCGTTTTGTTCATTAAAATGTTGATGTTTTATTTGATTTTAAAGAGGCGTATATGTACATTAAGTAAACACAAGTATATAATCTCGCATATCTTTTTTGCAGGATTTAACATGCAGCCAGCCTACCCTATGGCAATGAACGTCCCAGTCGCAGGGGCATTTGGATCTGGCAGACATAACATGCCGAATCAAGGGAATGAGCCTGACCTCTCCCTGCAGTCAGAGTACCTTCCTTTTCCACAGCCGTTTGAGAGCACAGAAATGAGCAAAAAGGACACAAGGTATAGAATTGTTCTATATTATTATAAGTATTCTTCATACGTTTAGAGGCATATGAATATAACTTGTTCACGTACCAGCTCTCATCAACACCGCTTGTGACATTTGATTGAGGTTTGCTGTCATCTTGCAAGAATTCATCAATTTTTAAATCACCATAACCCTGGTATTTAAGCTTAACAAATATGAAATGCTTTTTGTATGAAAACAGGGAACATGGCAAGGACTCTAGGAATGCAAACACATCTACAGATGGATTGGATACTACTGGAGATGTTAACGGAGGTGCCCCAGTGAGTTATACATTGGATAAACAAAAGAAAATCACCAAGCAGAATATGGTAATTTTTTTACAGCTGCCTCAACTAAATTATTGTAAAAGAAATTTTCAAAATGCTGATACACTTGTGAATATACAGTGCAGTGCTTTGTGACCGTCTTGTGAGAAGCACTCTAGAAGTGCCATTATTAAAGAAGCTTCCAAATGTTGGACACTATCAGTTTA
>JAZEWT010000011.1:11552908-11563812 GCA_036362905.1 Mordacia mordax
GAGGTAGCAACACTCATCTCTCAAAATGAGAATCGTCCACACTTCCTCTTAGAGCTTTTCCATGAACTTCAGATGCTCAACTCTGACTACCTTCGTCAACGAGCTCTCTATTTACTTCAGGTAACTTCACCATACCTGCCTCATTTATGCCAGTAAATACAATAAAGAGGCAGCACCCGTAATGGAAAACTATAATGAAAACGAATTTTTGAACTTGTAAAAAATCACGTTTCCACAAGTGGATCACATTTAAAGCTTGTATCATTTTTAAACATCTTATTTAACAATTGAGCGATGGTTTCATTGATAAAGCCTGGAGAACATTTAAGTATTCTTTATTGTTTGGTTCATACCTTAAACAGGACACTGTAACACGAAATTTGACTGAGTCGGGCGAGAAAGAGAGATCAGGGCCAGTGTGGAGAGCATCGAACTCGGAGCTCACTCCCAGCGACAGCTTGGCCACCAGCGATGATGATGAGGTTGGCATTTTTTTGACCAAATTTATGGTAACATAAAGCCTTATACCATTTACGGAATGTATATAATCAGACGCTCTTGTCAGAAGTAAGATGACTGAAAAAAAGCGCCTGGAATTTTCATCCTGTAATATTTGTGTTAAAGGCTCTTGCAAGTTCACATGATGGTCTTGAATACTTTAAAACATGCTGTAATCGGACACTACAGGGACAAGTGGTTGGTGCTCAAGCTAAAAGGCACTCATACAGTGGAATGACAACACTAAAGCCAGAAGGGGCCGAAGTGAATCAAAACACTAGTACAAACTCTTCAGGCCCGGATCCATTTGCCAATGATGAACTAGGTAAGCAAAGTAAACACCCTTTACAGACGACAACCATTTTCCACTTGTGTACATCATAGCACATGCATCATAAGGCGTTCCTCCGAATGTAGAAATGGTAATGATATGAGCTTTATATTTTGCTTTGTTTTTCTTTGCCATGATTTACTGCTTTCACTTAAGTTTTAACGTATTGATATATGTCCCATGTTTCGGTGTGGGCTGTGTCATAATCTTATCTCTAGGCAACACAGTGATTCATATAGAAAGAGCATTGGCCAAAATGAAAGAGTTGAAGCACTTGAAAGAGAAGTCTGAGGTTGATCGGATGAACAGCTTGGAGCAGGGGGCTGTGGTTAAATCCAAAGGTAGAGCTCGTCTGGTTAAGATCTCACTCGTTCCTCACCCCTTCACAACATAATTTTCTTTGGATTTGTAACCATTCTAAGCTTGCATGTGCTTAATCATTACTAATAACGCGGTAACACCACTGCATATTTTTATTAAGCAACATTAAACGTCCGTGTAACTGTTTTATTTTTGTCTGCATCACATTGAGCACAGGGCACACGGATAATGACTCAGCACGGGATGAGAGTGACAGTGAGTCGGAAGTCCCATGTCCCCGTGTAGACACCCAGCAAGTGGACAGGCAGATAAAAACCATAATGACTGAAGTTATCCCGTATCTCAAGGTATTGTCATGTTTTTGGTAACAATTGTAATATTTTTTGTGATATCGATTGTGGTATTTTAATTTGTTGCTTAATGTGCTAATTTGCTTTGTTTTGATTTAAGAATAACCAACTTTTCACATCACTAGTATGGTGGTACACAGGGTATAAATGTAAATATATTTACCATTTGTCCTTTACTGACTTTTGTATTGTCATTACCACCAGGAGCACATGGATGACATTTGTTCACCCCAACTTTTAACCTACATTCGTCGAATGGTACTGACCCTAACTCAACAGAAAGATGAGAGCAAAGAGTTTGTGCGCTTCTTTCACAAACAGCTTGGGTCTGTGCTGCAGGTAAACTAAACCGATGACGTGAAGAGTTTCATTGAGTATACGTTCAGTGCAGTGAATGCCCGCTACATATTTTGTATTGGCGATGTGTTTGATCCTTCTAGGAATCTTTGAATAAGTTCCACGGACGTCGCCTCCAAGACTGCGGCGAGGACCTGCTCGTTGAGATCTCAGAGATTCTCTTCAATGAGCTCTCCTTTTTCCGCCTCATGGAAGACCTCGACAGCAGCAGCAGAGGAGGTGCGCCATCGGCAAACCGCCTACACCAGCGTAGACGCGCCAACTCTCCGGCGCGCTGGGAGGTCTCACGTGAGGCCTACAAACAGGTGTGTCATTTTTTTTTTAAGTATGGCCTGTAATATTTTGTGGTTTGATTTATTTTTGCTTTAATTAAACATCATTTCACATCAAAAACAGTCGGTGGAGTGAAATCAAAAGATCTTGAGGCAGTGTTCATCTCTCATGACTAGCCTTGGGCAAGTGGTGAAAATATCATTACTAAGGTTGGGATGAATATACATTGTACAATTGCCGTTAATGTTCGCGAAAGTGGTATTTATTATAATCCACCAATTACATGTAATTATAGGCAAGATATACTTTCATTTTCACAAGATAAGTGTACTGTAATGATTAATGCTATTTCTTGGCTGGACAGGAACCAGAAAGTAGTGGGAAGCATAAGGAGTCCAGCGTCGGATCCAGTTGGGAAGGACCTGCCACTAAAGATGAGCAAAAGGTAATTAATAATTGGGCATTTTTGGTTACACATGTCTTGTAAACTGTTTGTGATTTAAATGTAACTCTTGAAACTGTAAAAATGATAACGTTAGTTGATTTTCTGTGTAGAGTAAAGATGTTGCAGGTGCAGTGATGACGATCGACGCAACTGAAGAAGAAGACTTGGGGAAATCCAGAGATGATGACTTGGCAATGGAATGCCAACTCTCGTATAAGGATGATGAAAATGAAGGGGAAAATGAAGATGCCCCGCCAAGGAATACCTTTTACAGTAAGAGATTGTTTAGAGTACCGCAATGTAGCCTTTAATCACATAATTATACGTGATGTTATGATCGTGTTAAAATGTTTTTGAAATATTTTCTGGTTATCTGCTCTAGGTTTGTCTCAAGCCGAGGTGCTACCCCTGAATAACTATGGGAGTGGGGAGGATGAGGAGGTGGAGGAGGAACACGACTTTGACACAGCAAGACTAGATGTTCCCACCTCTCTGCAAGCATCTGCTGGAATTGCAGATGATAAACCAGCACAGGTGTGAGGCTGCAACTAATTAATGTCGTAAATGCTTGCAGAATAGCCATGTAATTTTGAAACTAACACCGGATGTACAAAATGGTATTTTAGGAAATTTCTTTTTTTTTATTTTTCATGTGGGATGATAATGATGTTACATGTTTCAGACTCTCATTTTTAGGGACATTTATATAATACAACTCAAACATGAATCTCATAAATAATAATATTTACATTTTCAGATTGCACCCGCTACAACTGAAGGAATTGAGGCCAAAGCTCCTGATATTCCTTCCCCTAAAGCTCAATGTGGAGCACACATTATTATAGTTGGTAAGTTGAATGCTTCCAAAATCAGTTGAGCCCCATGTACCACTTACCAATTTCTCTGTCGATATTTTCAATTGTTAGTATCTGTCATATAGTAGTGTTACTGTTATTTTTTTCCATTCTTTTTCAGACCCGGTGGATTCTACCTTACCACCAACAAATGAACTCCCACACATTGATAACCAACCAGACGATACTACAGCTGATAGAGAAGACAGTGGCCATCAGGATGCCCCTGGTGTTGATGCAAATAGACAAGAGGGTGGCTCCCAGCAATCGTCTGAACAAAGCAGCCAAGACACCGAATCACCAATTATGGTCAACATCCCGGTATGTGTTCCCCACATGAAACTTTTTGCACTGGGTGACATTGACCAGCGTAGAAACCCGTGGAATCTAAGAAAGCGCCACAGCTTTTGTGTTGACATACCTAGGATGTTTGTTTTGGGTTTTGTGCAATAGTGAGTACTTTAAAATCCGTCAAGAGCACTGTAGTGATTTTAATGCGTTGATGTTACATTGACATCTGCAGTGGAGTAACTAACATTGCAGTGCTGGCAGTAGAAGGCTGGAATGTATCACCACCGTAATCATTAAGTTTCAAACTATGTACATGTTTACAGAATAATATATATTAATTGTATGGGGCTATGGTTTGTTTTTACTTGTGTTTGCAGCAGCAGGGGTCGGCTTCAAGCTCTGGTAGCCTCAGCCAGAAGTCTGATGAAGATGACTTTGTGCAGATTGAGGACATTCCTATTAAACTTACTATTCTCTGCGAGGTACATTCCGTACTGTTTTAGTCAAATCAATGGTAATGGGCATGTAATGATTCAGTGTGTTTTGCAATTGATGAATTATAGATTCGAGGTGATTTGATTAGAGAATAAAACATGTTTTATCCGTTGTAGTCTATCTCTTGTATTTTCAATCTCATTTGTTCTCCATAATAAAACCCCTGTGGTTTTGTTCTGTCTTATAGCAGAAATAATAATACATTTGTACTTGCACGATTTGATACGTGGATCTAACTACATACAAATCAATGTTATTGCAATCATGAAATGCCCAAGTGCCCTGTTCACGTGAATTCCTTACTATAAATTTGATTCTCCTTTTTGTGACAGGAGGAGTTAAGAAAGAGAAAAGAGCAGGAGGAGAAGCAGAATAATATTGCCGATTCACTGCTGGCAGATGATGGACTGGGTGAGCTTGCAGGAGACATGCAGGCAGTGAAAGAACCAGGTATTGAACCTTGTATCGAGCTCATTTGACGTCTCCAGTTGCGTTTACAGACGTTACTACATTTACATTCAAAGAAATGGACAGTGATGTGTTGGAGAATTTAATAAGTTTATTTTACTTTAAAATGTTGTTTCTGTAGACCTATCCCTACATAGTGGTTGATATTCACAAAATATGGCATGAAAATTGTTGATGTTTCTCTGTTATGTTTTACAGGTTCAAACTCACCACGCAGTGGATGATTCTCGGTGTTTAAAGCACTGCAGCTGCGTTAAACAGAAGGCAGTGAGCACGTGTTAACAAAAATGTTCAGTTTTAAAGTGTGTTGTTCAAGGTTGGTTTGTTATTCACATTGGAATAGTCATTAGCCGCCGTGTAGTTGTATTGCCTTTTGGCATCTGTTCTGTATGTATTGAAAGTTGAAAATACTCATAAAAAAGTGTGCGGTTGTTTTTGAGGTTAGCTGTCTTATCAATAAATCCTTCATACTAAATGACTCCTCTTCAATCCTATATATATAGCCTCACTGCCTTAATGAGTGCTAGTGTTACTCTGTTAGTGTTGGAGTTGATGTGTGCTGTTTGAAGCTAAATCCAAATTTTGAATACAGTTGCATTTGACAGATTGATACATTCAAAAATAAATTCGCTCTTCAAGTTATTGTGATTACCGTTGGTTAGTAAGCATGCTGTCGAAATACTCTATCTTTACTTCAGCACATTTGCTACCCTTTTGATCCTGTATAATTACGTTTGAAATAAAGTGTTGCTTTATTCTGATTTTTCCTGCTTATTTGAACACAAGATCAAGGTTTTTGAGAATACATTGTGCACAATACAAGTTCAGCAATCATACAGTAAAAATACACTTAATTTTCTTATGAGAGGTTGCATGGTGGCACACTGACATGCTCCCGCCAGGTAAAAAACGTTCTCGAAGTGCAATTATATTTTTTTACCTGAGTTCGATCCCCACTGGGGTGCCTTCCTGTGTCGAGTTTTGCATTTTCTCTCAGTATTTGCATGGGTTTTCTCTGGGTACGCTGGTGTCCTCTCACAGTCCAAAAACACGCTGCCTCGGTTAATGGACCTCACTAGATTTTCCCAGGATTCCTGTGATGGATTGGCGTTCTATGCTGAGTATTCCACTGCCTTGCAGTCCTGTGCCTGGATGGGCTATGGCTCACTGTGATCTACAGGATAAAATGGGTAATGATAATTAGTGCTTTCGCTGCAGAGAATCTGGTTTTCAAACCTCAATAGCTGCCATTCTCAGCCGTGACCCATTAGTGGGCCACTTGCGCCACCTAGTGGTCCGTTGAGACCATATCGAAGTGAGCCTTCAGGTGCAAAATGTTAAAATTCCCTGCTATGTAGCATTCACAATGCTGTCTCATGTTACAAATAGCCTGAGCGTTGTAAGGAAAACAACAAAACAGCGTGAAAAATGAAGCCGATTCAAGTTTCACGTTTGAGCGTTCAGGGGACCTCCCAGGAACCTTCAGCCACAACACTGGCCTATCAGGAATGCCTATTGACATAAACGACTTATGCCTGGTGCTGAATGTTATCAGTCTTGCTTCACACGCACACGTCCAAGCTTATATGCATAACAATAGCATCGCCTTGGCACACAGCCTTACCTATAGGTCAACAGCGTGGTGTGTATAAAAGGCGAGCTATAACCGCAGCTTTGCCGATTTGCTCGGTTGCAACTATGCAACACGGCAGAGAAAACGGCGACACAAGGTGAGATTGCATCCTCTAGTAAAAGGTATTTGTGTGGTCGCTTATCAACGACACTTGAATATCTCATCTCATCTCATTATCTGAAACCGCTTAATCCTATATAGGGTCACGGTGAAGCCGGAGCCTATCCCGGAAACATAGGGCGTAAGGCAGGAATACACCCGACGACGGGACGCCGGTCCATCGCCGGACACTTGAATGTGTAATTCGCAATTGAGGTTAAGTGCTGCATGAAAACGGAACGGCCTGGTGATTATTTGCCCTGGTGATGCTGATCATCGGGTTTCTGGCAAAGAACAAATGGCGTATAAACATAACCTCTACTGGGATTCCTTTAGCGATATAATAACACGCATTCTATTTACAAAGGATTGGCAGTGCATAGCACGGCAAGTAATGTTCCTCCACCAGTCTCGCGGAGTAGTGCTAATGTGTGTCCTTTACGTAGACTCGGGCTGAAATGAATGTGCAGTTCAATAATGAGACGACGGCTCGTGGAGGCCAGGTAGGTGGCAGTCCTGCCCACACCGTCCACGTGAGCGACGTTTCAAACGTTCAGTCAAATCGCCCTGTTTGCCATGCGTATTTGGCCGGAGCAGCCGCGGCACGCGAGGACCCCCGACAGCCCGCTTGGTGCCCCACCCCGGCGACGCGGAGCAGCTGAGCCGGCCGGTGTCGGGTGCAAGCGAGTCGGTGAGAGGGCTCGACAGGACGAGGCCCTCGCCGGCCAAGAGAAGAGGTCGGGCACGGCCGATCAGCTCACAAGACGCCCTGCCCGACGCACATTTGTTCCACAGAGACAAGGTGACAATGCCCGCGACATTAACGCGGACTTTATTGACGCTGTTGGTTGTGGTCGTGCTTGCTTTGAGGCAAGAGTTCGTGAGTCATTTGTGTTACGGTACTGGCTCGGTCAGTTTTTGGTTAAGCTGGAAGGATCTGTTGAGCTATGGCAGATCTTTTAAAATGTTGTCCACAGGTGTAAGAAGGCGGCACGGTGGCCCCAGCGGGTAGCGCTGTCGCCTCACAGCAAGACGGTCTCGGGTTCGAATCTCGGCTCGGGTGCCTTTCTGTGTGGAGTTTGCATGTTCTCTCCCCGTGTCCGCGTGGGTTTTCGCCGGGCACTCTGGCTTCCTCCTACAGTCCAATAAACATGCTGCTGCATAGATTAATTGGCCTGCAGAGTAAATTGCCCCCAGTGCCCGGTGATGGACTGGCGTCCCATCGTGGGTATTTCCTTGCCTTGCGCCCTGTGTCTACTGGGATAGGCTCCGGCTCACCGCGACCCTGTACAGGATTAAGCGGGTTTCTGACAATGAGATGAGAGGGGTAAGCGAGTTACAACATCTCAGGATAACAGAGGCAATTTAATCAGGACAACCTAGGCAGCATGTCTTTGTGAATATGGGGTCGGCCAAACTTATCCTCATCATTCACATTTCCTTCACAGCCTAGCGTGCAGTGTTAATTTCAGGATACTCAAATACGATCAAGTTTGAATGACTGTGCTTATATTTATTTGTATATATAACCTACAGCACTGGTTCTGATATTCAACAATATGTTATTGGTGCAGTACGAGATATTTTATTCACATGAAAGCATTTTCAATAGGCGATCCCAGTGCATTAAACACCATGTACAGATATGTACTGGCGATTCAGTGTGACGCTCTCCATATCACATGTGATTCCTGCCTTGTTCAACCGTTTAGCCGTATGGGGATCATTGCTGGTACACACCCACAATTAAAAATAAAGATCTACGTGTTCTCTGACAGCACATAAATTAGTCCGTGAAATGCTTCGATAAATATAGGCAATTAAAACGGTAGCGTCTTTTGTTGATGACTGTATATATTAAGTTGTCTATCACCTTGTATTTGCAAGTGTCATGTTTGGTAACTTGATAATATCTATGTATTTACTGCTTACATATCTGGTAAAACTTGACATGTCGACACATATCAGTAACATCTTGACACGTCTATAACTTTGTGTAGATTCATATTCATGCCGGAGCCTAAACTTAGCGAGAATTGCTGAGCTGATTTCCTTCCTGCCTTGACCAGCGGTATTTGTGACTGCAGCAATTTTCCAACGCTACGATATTTCACGCTGTATTCATTTAAGGAGCATTTCCAATAACGTTCTGGTTACCCGCGATTGCCATGGAGACGCCGTGCACGAATACCGTGAATAAACGAATGAATGCAAGGTTCGACCACACACCGGTTGTGGGTTGAAAAGAAACCCACAATTGTCCCACACGCAACGCAAACACACGGCCGCCACGGACAACTGGGCACAGCACCCATCTCATGATGGGGCAGCCACCCACGCACCGCCGCGTCAGTCCATCATCACTCATCGCATATGCTACAGTTGTACGGGCACCAGACACCGCCTCGCTCGCTCTGTTTTCATGGCACGCGTTATTCACAGCCGAGCGGCGGGTTGGAAATGCCCCGGACGGGGGGGGGAGGTGAGAGAGCTAATCGCAAAACCGGGAGCCCCTTTTTTAAGCCAGAGAAAACAACAGCCGGCGAGGAAGCCACTAATCTGTGCACGCCGCAACCAGATTATTTTGTTTTCTATCGCCAAGTCCTCCGCTAACTCTCTGTTGCTTGACGTCGCAGCAGTGTGGGGGCTGTGTACGCAGTGGCCTTGGCATCCGCGCTACGAAAACAATCAACGCCGAGGCGGCGGTTCAGGCGCGTTTGCTTTGGAGCAAAAAAAGGATAAAAGCCCCTGAGCGATGACGTGCTGGGCTACGCGGGCATTGAGCATTGCTGTTGTCTCAGGGTAGCTGTGTCGAGCGTTCCCTCTCCCTCTCGTCCTTCGCGACGCTTCGCCTTCAGGCGTTACGCTTTGGACAGCAATTCTCGTACATCGAGCCGTGAAAACCTACGTAAGTCTATGCGGGCATTGTTTCCGTTGATTTAATTACGGAAATAAAAATACCAGCACCGTATATCTAACAGATGGTGTACAGCGGCTATGGCTGTTATTATTAGTTCTAATTAATTGATTATATAGCGCTCTTCACCTAGAAGTCTAAAACCGCTGCTGAAAACCTCAGAGAATTGGGGCAAGGCAGCCACGTAGTCAGGCGGCGCCAACCCGCCACACACTACGTCTATTATATGATGACGTTATCGGCCAGTTAATGAATTATATTTGTGCTAGTTGTGGGAGAGGAAAGTGGAGAAGCCGGAAGAAACCAACCAAGAACGGAGGGGGAGAACATACAAAATCCGTGCGTAAAGGTACCTTGAGGTTGGAGTTGGACCCCCATGGGCAAGGCGCCCGCTTTGTACATTCATTCCATTGAATTCACGGCACCAGCGGCCGCTAAGGGAAGACCTGGCAAGCAGGAACAAGTGCAGGAACAAGTGCAGGCTCATCTCGTGACAGAGTGTCTCTGCAGTAGTAACAGAGAGAAAGCCCTACCCTAGGCGGTTCGATTCCCACCGTGGGCGCCGGTTTGTGTTTTCTCTCCCAGCTTTTTCATTTTCTTCCCACATTTCAAAGCAAACACTCTTCATGTAGTGGCCAATGACATGGGACGCAATGTCTGGCCGGTTGACTTCCCCTTCTCTGCAGATTTCCTCGCGCCTCTCAGTTGTTCCCTCTTCAAATCAACAGCCTTAGAAATGTAGTGAATATTTGCGCATTGCAACTTGTGTTTATTAATGTTATCATTATTATCAGTAGCCGCTTAATTCTCTACAGGATTTCAGGGGGCCTGAGCCTATCTCGGCAAACAGGGGGGTGCAAGGCTGGGCTATACCCATGATGTGACGCCGGTACATCGCATGGAACTGGGAGCAATTTACTCAGCAGGACAATTAACCTAAGCAGTAGCGTGTCTTTGGACGGTGGAAGGAAACCGGAGTACCTGACGGAAGCCCACGGGGAGTGTTATAATCTTTGGACGATCTATCGGTTCGTGTGCAGGCGCTCGGTGGATTAATACACTGCAGGACCGTAAGCGACGGCGAGGCCATAGAGAGGCCTTCATCCAGCAGTGGATCAGTTGTATAAGCTGGGACGTTACAAGAATTCCAGGCAGTTGCGTACGGAGAGGGGGGGGGCATCGTTAGCACTGCACCGTCTATCTGACAATCCCCAGCCACGGCTAACCTCAGTGGAGAGCGTTATCTGAACTAGTCCTTGGCTCCCCCCACCCCTTCACCAACCCGCAGTGACCAGTGTGGAGAAGTATGGTTACATAGCAGGCATGATTGACTCGGCAGGTGGAGGGAGGTATGGCTTCATCCAGCAGTGGATCCACACTTGGCTGTGCATTGCACAACACGCGGTGTTTAATTATTTAACACTACGCTTTATTTCGTTGCATGTTAAAATATATTATTTAAATGATTCAGTCGGATTCAACCTGGTCACGCTCTCTCCTTTAAACACAGCTAGCGATGGATTACTGGCATTGTACCGATGTAGGTTCGTTACTGCTCGACATATGAGCTCC
>JAZEWT010000011.1:11595926-11624815 GCA_036362905.1 Mordacia mordax
CTATAATAGCCCTGGGCCCCCCATCAAACTCAATCCTGACTTGGTCAGGAGGCATCGTGTGGACAAAAGGTTTGCACCTTAGAGCCCGGTGTGTTTTCAAATCATCAATCAGTGCTGTCGACAGCTCGCGAAAATATATCGGTGTTCTCCTGTGGGGTGGCCCTCGCGAGTTGCAAAGCGGTGGGCGATGTGGACCTCTGCATGGGGGTGGGTCCCCGCTACAACGGACTGATGTGCCTCCACGATTAATGTACTTGCAGAGACAAAGGTAAAAGTCCGCCACATAGCTCGCCTCAATGGACTTTTCGGGTCAAGTGCTGACAGCACCAAGGTTGTCACGGCACACGAGTTGATTGGTGGCCGGCACCTCGACCGGGCCGTCTTTGTCTTCCCGTTGGCGACCTTTACAAACCGCAGCGACGATTCACGTGAGACTGCGCGTCAAGCGAAGGGAGGCTCAGGAGCCGTCGAGATCAGAGCCACGCGTGTCGGTGGCTGTGAGCGGGAGTCGAACTCGGTTCGCCGGGTTCGTAGCCCAGCGCGCTGACCGCTGCCCTACCGCGCCCCATTATATGTGTACACACACGCGTCAATGTGCAATATATACCACGTATCGTGTGCGAACACATATACACATATCCCAGCAGTGTATAAACACATACTCCGTGAATATAAATCCTTCGTGTTCAAACTGGAGCATAAATGCCATTGCTGTGTGCGGATATTTATTGCGGAAATATAATATGTCTGCTATGTCCTGTAAAAAAAAACCCTACACACACAATATCATAACGATGGACATTAATCAAAAGCCAGGCTAGCTGGCTATACGTACTACCACCCTTGGCACGTTCGAAATATGACATCAACATGAACATCGTCATTATTGTCCGTGCTCGAAGCCCTTGGTAATAGGATTATTTATTGTGTGATCATGAGCGGCCACCCTGCGTCACCCAGAGACAGATCCCCCGTGTAGTCTTGGCATACCGTAGGGTCACGTGCTGTTAGCGAGTATAGCCCTGCTAGGCCGGCACAGCACACGAGGGGGTGAGTGGTGCCTTTATGTGCAGCGTTGCAAAGTTCTTTGCCCGTTTCCGCGTGGAATTTCGCAGGATACTCTGCTTACCTCCCACGGTCGATATGCATGCTGCTGAGGTCAATTGTCGTGAAGGAGGGTGCCCTGATATGTTGTAACTTGCTTATCTCTCCCCTCTGGACAATTGTTAAAAAGAGCTACATAGCTTAACGGTTCATTTCATTCATTCATTATCAATACCCGCTTAATCCTGTACAGGGTCGCGGCAGAGGGCCGGATCCTATCCCGGCCGAGCGAGGGCGCAAGGCAGCAGAATATCCAGGACGTGACGCCAGTACATCGCAAGGCACACTTTGTGGGGCAATTTACTCATCAGGCCAATTAACCGAGTCAGCAGCGTGTCTTTGGACGGTGGCAGGAAACCAGAGTACACGGTAAAAACGCACGCGGACACGGGCAGAGAACACGCAAACTCCACGCGGAAAGGCACCCGAGCCGGGAATCGAACCAGGGTCCTTCTCGCTGTGCGAGAAGGTCCCATCATCACCGTCACTCGCGCTCGAATCCTACAGCGAGGATTGGTATTGATCGCGCCGGTGGTGGTGACCGGGCTCTCGCAGGTCCCATCCCACCGTCCGTCCGTCGCCTTCGCAAGGCACGAACGCTTCTCTCTCCGTTCGCCGTCACGTTCCGCCACGCATTTTATCGCACGCAGCGGGAGACGCGTAAATCTCTCCTCTCGTTGGCCACGCTGCCTGCGCGCTCAATGTCGAACATCATATGCGCAGTTGTGTTCCGCGTCAATCAAATCGCGCGTCAATCCTTAACCGAGCAGAAAATCCCAGCATTTGTTTTTTTTATGATCTCCCTCTGACTGAGTGATGCTCTTGTCGTAGAGGGTTGCTCGTTGTGTTTTGCCTACGGTGCCACCCCGAGAAGCTCCTCGATGCGAGGTCCTCCGAGATTCTTATACCTTGAAAGTTGTTCCAGCGTCCAGCGCCGCGCCGCGCCTCTCATCCAAGCTGCCTCATTTCATCACAACTCCTGCTCGGAATGCGTGGCTTAAGTGCAGCCTGTTGTCGCGTCACATCCTGGGTATAGCCCACGCTTGCGCCCTCTGTCTGCCGAGATAGGCTCCGGCCCCGCGGCGAACCTGTACAGGATTAAGCGGGTACTGACAATGATGACGACGCTCTCTGCTTTTGTGGCCGTGCCGTGTGTTCAGATGACATTGCGGGGAATGGTTATCATAGCCGTGATAATAATGGAGATAATTTACAACCCTCTGTCAAATCCACTGCTGGATGAGAGATCCCCCCCCCCCCCATAGGTCATGCCATACATATCAAGCAGAGCGTGTATTTTTTGAAACGTACAGATGTGGTGTGAGATGAGTCGTTACCTGTGAGATTAAATCGTTACCTTAAAGGTTAAATCATTACCCTTGAGGTGAAATCACTCAATAATGTCCTGCAGCAGCTCGGGATGCAATATATAATGATGATGATAATGCGGGTGTTCAATGGCTTGATGTGTAAGAATTGCCCTCCGTGGCTGCCCTTTCGGGATACCTCTGTCGAGTGTTCCCTCTCTCTCCTTCACGACGTTTCGCCTAGCACGTTGGAGGCATAATCAGGCCAACGCACAAGGAGGAACACTCGACACGACAGTTACACTAAGTCCTACGATAATTTGCCAATCCACTGCTGGATGAAGTTGTCCCTACCCTGAATCATCGAGGTGGCTGGTCATTTCTAAGTCTTAAATATCCACCAACATTGAGTCTACGGATGTGGAGTGACGTAGTGCATAATCGGTGACATAATGTTAAATCACTTGATCATTGTTGCGGTCATTGTGAGGGCGTAACACTTATGGGAAATGGGATTTGTTCCCAATTTTGAAACACGATTCTTCAACGCGAGCAATGCTCTCCACGCTCCCCCAGCACGCGAAGGTTTATGTCGCGCTGACAAATGATTACAAAGTAAATATTTCACTCTCGCCGCTGGAATTCACGATTTGTGGGGTTTAGAATTACAAGCCCAATGCCGTCGCAATTCAGTCTGCTTTTCGCAAAGGGTTAAACGGCTTCATAAATATAACGCGATTGCCTTCGCAAGCAAGCGTGAGCGGGATTGTTCACGTGGGGGGCAGTCGTGTAGTGGTTCGCGCGCCACCGACCCCCCCTCGTGTGCCGTGCTGGCCTTTATAGGTGCTCGCTAACCCCTTCCGTTTGTTTAGGCTATGCGGGGGACCTGTCTCTATAGATCATGATGTTAAAGTCACGCTCACTACATGGGTTTAACCCAGCGGTCTAATAATTTCTTTAGAGCAGGGATAATTCTGGACTCTCAGTGTTGGTTTTAGAGTTTGATCGTTAAGAGCAGAGACTAAAAGTCTCACACCTGGGCTTTTTCGCCGTTTAAGACAATCATTATAAGACGTAAAAATAATTATTGTCCATTGCTCAGCCGCGCGTGCCGTGCTGGCCTTTGTTGTTGTTCATCGCTGACAGCACTTGACCCTACGGTTTACTGAGGCTATGCGGGGCATCTTTGTCTTTGCGTGCCGTGCCACCTGCGGGCACGCGACGCCCATGGTTGGCACGCGTGATCTGTGATCAGATCAGATAAAGGAGTTGAGAGTCTCGACGTTTGCACCGCCTCCGCCTGTCTGGGGCCTGGAAATATATGTACCGGCAGGCCCTGCAAGCGCCGCCGCTCTCTTGATAAGGAATGTCCAGCGACTGCTGACTTCTAAACAAGATTTCTGCTGCAGACACAGACGGCTCTTAAGTGGTGGACAAGGGTGGTGGGGGTGGAGATGACTGTGGCCACGCTTTCATCTGAAATGCTTCGCGATTATGCGTTGTTTGTAAATCCTGCCTCCTTCCCTCTGCTGGGCTCTGTCTCGAGATCATGATTGCCCTCCGAGATGCGCCTTGAACGCACACCGTGCTTGCCGTCTGTTGCAGCTTTGTTTTTATAACGCGTCGCTGAGTGTTCGAAGATGTTTTGTTCGACGACAGAACGACTCAGAGGCGCGAGGCAACCACAGAGAGTAGGGGGTTGGGGGGTTGGTGGTGTAGGAAGTGAAGCGCGTGGTCAGCCGGCGCCAACCTTCCAGACATTTCGTCCTACATACTATGATGGTATTCAGATCCATTGCGGAAAATAGCCGGGGAGCTCGCAAGCACTAGATGCGGGATTCCCGCGATACAACAAGCGTTCGAACTGACCAACAGAACTACCAGAGGAGGTTATCACCACCCTCACTGAGCATTTCGAACAGTTATCCAGCAGGCCCATTGAGGACTTTCAACAGACGTAATTTTGCTCACAGTTACGACGGAGGCCAATGATACAATATTATTGTTGTTGATTTTCCCTTCATATGTCATTGTTGTTGCTGACGTGCCGTTCTCTCCACAGCTCTGTGCAGAGTTTGTGACCCTCGGGTGAAAAGCGCTCTATGAGTGCAATTATTGTTATTAGTGATGTGAGACAAACTATGGAATCAGTGAGATGAGACATGTGGAGAAGATAGACAGCCTCTCATCTCATCTCATTATCTGAAACCGCTTAATCCTATATAGGGTCACGGTGAACCGGAGCCTATCCCGGAAACACAGGGCGTAAGACAGGAATACACCCGACGACGGGACGCCAGTCCATCGCCGGGCATTGCGGGACAATTTTAGTCTGCGAGCCAATCAACCTATCCAGGAGCATGCTTTTGGACTGTGGGAGGAAACCGGAGTACCCGGCGAAAACCCACGCGGACACGGGGAGAGCATGCAAACTCCACACAGAAAGGCACCCGAGCCGAGAGATTCGAACCCGGGACCTAAGATAGCCACCAGGTTAGTTTACGAGAGAGCGTTTTGTTAAATGTCACAGACTCTGACATTGGACAAATGAATCTCACTGGTGTGCGCCTGGACACGCGTCACTTGATGATCCGTGACTGCTTGTGACAGCACTCGGCGCTGATAGAATATCATCAAGCACAGGCTGCTGCTGATTCTGCTGCTGCTGTCCTGTGTTGTGAGAGCGGTGGCTCAGCGGTTAGCGCGCTGGGCAAAACAAATAACCTTGCGACCCGAGTTCAAATAATCGCTCACGGCTGACACCAGTGCAGATTTTTCAAACGGGTCCTGGGATTCCCCGAGGTAGATTTAACATCTAATCAGTATCCAGTGCGCTCGAGATAGGAGCCAGTGTCAGAGATAGGAGCCAGCGTTTTGTCGCAGGAATCCCGTATCTTGAGCTTGCAGGCTCGCTGGGTACTTTGTGCTGTAATTATAAATATCATTGACATCTACATCAGACAATGCTGGTGCTGATAACACCGCCGTGACTGCTGTTGCTTTGAGGTTAACATCAATCAAGGCTTGCTGCTTCTGATGTGTTATCATGCACCTTAACTGTAGCTACTGATGGCATTGCTTGTCAAGTTAACATCACTCGTGACTCCTGCTGCTACTGATGTTGCATCCGCATCAATCCTGACCGCTGCGGTTCCTGCTGCGAGTTTTAGCATCAGCCAAACCATCACATGTCAGGAGAAAAACAAGTTATATACATTTATAATGTTTTAAATATTCCGCGGTGGCGCAGTGAGCAGCGCTGCTGCCTCACAGTACGAAGACTCGGGTTCGCTTCTGAGCTCGGGTGCCTTTCTGTGTAGAGTTTGCCTGTTCTCCTCGTGTCTGCGTGGCTTTTTGCTGGGTACTCCGATTTCCTCCCACCGTGCCAACACACACACACACTGCTGCCTAGGTTCATTGGCCTGCTGAGTAAATTGCAACGATGCACTGGTGTCACATCCTGGGTATAGCCCGCCTTGCGCCCTCTGTCTGCCGGGATAGGCTCCGCCTCCCCGCAACTCTCAACAGGATTAAGCCGGTGTTGATGCTAATTGACTCACACTTTTATCTGCAAATGTTACTTTGGTTCTGAAACATTTTCTAAACCGACCATTGGATCTGGATTAGTTTAATGTCAAAATTCTCCACGGTGAAAAGTCAAGCTGCAAAATGTCAGCTCTGTTGTTTGTCCGTGACCAGGGATATAAGGATTTAGATATTTTAAACAATATATATACTGGGTGAAGTTTAGTAACGGTGGAAAAAATAAACGAAAGGGAAAGTCAGCAGAAGAAATCCTCGAGGTCTGTGTCCCTGTGTGGACTGCGCAGCGTGACACGCGGTGCTAAGCGACATCAGCCATGAGCGTGGAGATAAGATCGGGGTCGTGGGGCTCCGGCTTTCTGACCGGCCTCTGCTGGGACCCACGTAGGCGAGCTGCTGCTGCTACTGCTGTCATCAGATTAGCAGAGCTGCCCGGGCAGTTGGAGGGAGGGGGGCAGCCGGCAGCTGGCGTGGGTAGTGGTCGCGCGATTCTCAGTCGTGATGATCATAATCATCATCGGTAGGAACCGTGATTAACAACGCACGGCTGCGCGGCGGCTGCTGCTGCCGCTGTATTTATCAGCAGCAGTCGTGACCGCCGCTGCGGTGAGGTTAACATCAATCGCCACTGCTGCTGCTCCTGCTGCTGCCAGGTTAGCATCACTCCTGACCGCTGCCACCTCCTCGGGAAGATCGTACCGCTGCACAGTCACACTGCCACTTCGTATCATTTTAGAACAATTCCCGATTGCAGGAAAAAAAAACATCCCACGGAGAAAATTCCCGAGACATAGCGAGATTATTTTTCATCAGAAACATCTGCCATATTTCTTTCTACTTTCAATACAATTGTGTTAATCATTTTAGCTCACCCTGCATACGCCGTTTAGCAAGAGACAAGCAATGTCAGATTATAGGACAATCTCGGTGCCAGGCTTCAGGAATCTGATTTCATCTCATTGTCAGAAACCGCTTAGTCCTGTACAGGGTCGCTGTGAGCCGGAGTCTATCCAGGCAGACACAGGGCGCAAGGCAGGGATATACCCACGATGGGACGCCAGTCCATCACCGGGCACTGCAGGCAATTTAATCTGTGAGCAACTTAACCTATGCAGCAGCGCCCGGCGAAAACCCACGCGGGCACGGGGAGAACATGCAAACTCCACACAGAAAGGCACCCGAGCCGAGATTCGAACCCGGGACCTTCTTGCTGTGAGGCGAGAGCGCTACCCACTGGGTCACCGTGCCGCGCGGCTGCATGGATGGCTATTTTAATCTTGTGTAGAGGAAGGGACGATTGTATGGGCTTTGTGCCCCGTGCTTGGAAGCCAGCGTACGGAAAGTGGCAATCCGGTGACAGATGGCTATCAGCCGCTGTCTGTTTATTCGAGAAATCAACGACTTTCAAGATGCGTTTGAGATTACAAGTTGCCGGGGATGGGGGGGGGATAAACATAAACGTTGTCTCTGCCAGGGGTTCCCAAACTTTTGCACCTAAAGGCCCACTTGGGCCCCACTTGGCTCTGGTCTCCACAGATCACTAGGTGGCGCTCGCGGCCCACTGGCAACAAAATTCACTGCAACCGTCAATCACCGCCATCTGTTTGAAAGACTCGCGCGTGTTGAGCCAAGGCCACTTCATATCGATCCGACCAATCTCAGTGATCATCAGCTGTATCGAATGTCTCCAGATTGCACGTCTCCATCTGCGAGATTCCCTGCACAGAGCGTGTCCCTTGGCTCTCAGCCCGACACCGTTATTGTTCGTCTGTTGCGACTGCGTGACACCTTACGCACTGCAAGTCTCGATAGCTGGAGTCACCGGCTAATGTTAGGGAGTAAGAGGTCTTGGGTGGCTCATCACATCGTAAGCACGTGCATCTGATGTTGTCTATTGAAGTTATTACAAGCCTACATTGACACAAGCCTGTCGGTAATTACAAACTTAAATATGCAGATGACCATCAGCGGTGCAACGATGGGTCAATTCGCCGATTAAAGACTGACGTTTGTTTTCCAAAGTTGTTCTTTGAGGATCGCCGTGTCGAGCGCTCGAAAGCAATCAGCATGTATCGAGCTATGATGACCGACTTCGACACGATTAAATATTGATTTTTACTTTTGTTTTCCCAAACTCACGATGTTTCCGTTGTAAACGGTCGTTGTTATCGGTGAATATAGCTTGCCGGTGCGGTGAGGTATGACCAAATAACGTCCACAGCCGCATGGGATGGGGCAGGCCCTCATCCAGCAGTGGACTGACAAGACGTGCTGCAAATGTATACGTCGGCTGTATGCAGCGGGCTCACGTGACCCCTCCAACCGCAAGTGGACGCTCCATTCACAATCACGTGCAAATGAAAATAAACATCAAAGCGATTGATGACCGTGAGCAGTCCAGACAGTTTACATATTTTGTTTTCTGGGCACAACTCGTGAAGTTCCTGGCATCCATGAAATCATTGATTTAATTGCGAAAACAAATAAACGTTAAATCTCTCTATCTGTTCGGTTACGCTCGTGAGATACAAACCGAGCGGCGTGCCAGATTGCGCGCAACTTAATTGCTGCGTAACCAGAAATCCTCTCCGACAGTGCAAGGGTTTGTTGCCGCGCGCAGTATCCACGCGGATAATTAAACAAACAGCAGAGTTAAGGAGACGCATTAATGGTGTGCTTTCCCAGGTGTCAGTGTGTGGTTCTTGGATGCGTTCCGCGGAAGCAATGAACACATCCATTCCTCCTCCTCCTCCACCGCGGTTGTGATATGCCTCATCAGGCATGCGCATGCACTTGTGTGCGGGCGGGACAGTCACACGCTAGAGGGGGAAGGCTTTGAGTGGACTTCAAATGTTATTCATTCGTTCATTGTCAGTGCTCGCTTAATCCTATACAGGCGCGCGGTGAGCCGGAGCCTATTCCGGTAGACACAAGGCTCAAGGCAGGGCTGTGCTCAGGATGGGAGGCCAGTCCTTCGCAGGGCACCGGGTGTAATTTAGTCAGCAGTCCAATATGCAGTCCATATTCTGAAGCAACATGTCTTTGGAATATGGGAGGAAACCGAAGTACCCAACGACAACCCACGCGGACACGGGTGGAACATTCAAAGGAACATTCAAACTCTACACAGAAATGCAACCGAGCTGCGAACGAAATCCAGGATCTTCTTGCCGTGAGGAGACAACGCTACCTACCGCTCAACCGTGCCGCCCACAATTGCAATTACTAAGATTATTAGCATTCAGCCGTCGTCGCTGCTAATTAATATTGCGGCCTCAATCGTGAGAGCGGTGGAACCCGTGGCAGGGTACTTCTCTGGGTTGTAGGGAGCGTGCGCTGTGACGTCATCACCGCGTCATTTGCACCGCGTACCCACGCGGCCCGCAGAGACGCTCGCGTTTCCTTCGCGAGCGACTTGTAGAGGTTAAGTGCCTAATTACCACCGGGAGTCATTAGGGGCCTTTAATCCAGCGGCAGTCAGCTACGCGGGGCGCAATTACGCCGGTGATTTGGCATCCGGGTGTCAGTTTAGAGACCACGGCTCTCCCACCCGGGAATATTTAACCTCCCCGCCGCGCTCGTCCACCCCGTTCAAAGCTGCGCGGGGGAAAGTGGCCATGGATCAGGCTGACGTGGTGCTGCAGTGTGACGCACTGTCACGTCACGACAGCGACGCGGTGCGCGTGCGTGACGTGTGACGCGTGACGTTAATCACCGCCCGCGAGGATCGAGGAGCGGTGATGATCGATCGCCGCTGTTTTGCTTTTCTCACGCTGGCACCTCGAGCCAGTGAGCATCGTCAAACGTGGGTGAATCTCAACGAGCCGACGTGAAGATTTGAGTGATGCAGTCGCAGCCTCCAACGTGGGGAGGCGAAACGTCGTGAAGAGACAGGAGGAGCGCTCGACACGGCTACCGCTGACGTTGTTTTTGTTTTTAACTCATAAATTGACCGTGGGTTGTGGTTGCTTAACATATCCTGCTGGTGCAGAACTACTGCTTGCAATCTGCAACACAAAGATCTTAGAACTCCATGCCTTGCAGCCATACCTTCAATGTCGAGCAACATTTAAATTAATATTGTTGCTCTCATCTGTTTTACTCTACAATTGGGATTCATGAAACACTCACTCAACTAAAGATCAACATCGTGCGACCTGTACACCATCCGTGCGTACAAATGTTTATAATTGCATTTATCAATCCCTGTCTCGTTTCGCAAAAGATGCCCGGTGACATAGACAAACAAATACAAATGTGCCCCTTATAGCCTTAACAGACTGTAGGGTCAAGGGCCAGTAGCGAGTGCCGATGAAGGTCGACACGGCACACGAGGCGGTGGGTGATTAGCATCACGCTCAGCCGCCTTTAGCTCCCTCGTGGCAAAGCTTACACACTGCGCTGGATACTAGTTTGAGGCTGAGTTGACGTAGGGGAGGCCCAAGCCCGGTTCAGAAATTCGTCTCTGGTATTGGCCGTGAGTGCGAATAAAACGCGGGTCGCGGATTCTGCAGTCGAGCGCGCCTGACCACTGAGCCACCGCTCCCCACATAAAAAAACGAGACCTAACAACAAACACACAAACATTTCTGAATGCACAATGTATGCAGCGCACGTTCAAACAGACGATGTTTCAACGCCAGCACAAGAACACTTTGCTGCAGTGTTTTTTCCCCTCAATTTTCAAAACGTGTGCACGCGCGACCCCTTCATTGTAAGGCTCGCATCCTCTCGCTCGTGAAACGCAAAGCGAAAGCAGCTTCGACTGGGGTCACCGGCTCCTCGGAGACAGACATCTGAGCCAAAGTGTGTTTTGACTGGCACCCAATTAAAGTGCCAACGAGCGCCGGAGCAGTTTCCAAACAAGCGCACTTCGGCCGGCGACAGCGTTCAAACCTGGGCTTGTACGCGTGTGGTGGCTCAACTGCTCGGGCACGCTGATGAGCGCTGCGGAGAGCTTGTTCGGGAGACACTGAGCACTTCTGGCAATTATGCAGGTGTTAAGATATTAACACCTGCATCATCGCCAGATACGGTAAAACCTGTTGTAATCTTATATATGTACACTGGCAAAAAATACCCACTGAGCACTTCGCTTTCCAGAGAGATGGAACGAAATAATGACCAAGATAAATACGAAGGAAAATAACCTGTCGTCGCCTGGGTGAGGCGAGCACTAATTGGATAAGGCAGTGTCCAATTAAAACTGGAATAAGAGCTCGTCTCATTTAGAATTTGTTTTCCTTCTCCGGAGTAAATTAAAATGATTGCGTTGATTTCCTTGGCATTTGCATGACGTAAAACAAAACCACGATTGCCAAAAATCTAACAGTTTATTTGATATTTTTCTCCACTCACAAATCGTTGGGCATGTTTATATTATTTCATTGAAAGCTTCACAAAAGACGTTGATACGCATTTTGTATTTTTGTTATAAGCAAAGGCTTTAGTCATCGGTCAGATATTTAGATTTTGTATCCCAGCAGGTCTCAGCGTCGCAGTTTAAACTTTAGACATGTATAAACATTTGTGGGAATATGCAACAAGCGAATCGTAGGTTTGCCCATCACCCCAGCTGACGGAGTTAGCGTTCTCACAGGGACGGGTTATTATAATAATAATGATATAATTGTAAATTCCATGTCTGGTTATGGACGAGAAGAGACGAAGACAGCTAGACGGTCAGGCGACGCCAACCCGCCAGGCACTGCTTCCTATATTTTATAATATTGGCCAATTCAGTGACGTAGGTTTTCACGGCTCGATGCACGATGCGATGGAGGGAGAGGGAGCGATCGACGCGGCTGTCCCGAGAGAGCAGCTTTTGGAAGCGATCATCATTGGGCAATTGATTAATTAGCATTGTTCTTCGGGTGTGGAAGGAAACCGGAGAACCGGAGGAAAACTTCACAGATCTGCCGGAGATCACGCAAACTCCAGAGAAAGACGCCCGGGACAGGAATCGAACCGTCTCAGACAGGGCTTCCCATCCGCGAGGCGCAGATGTTTCCACTGCGCAGCCACCTTGCCGTCTACTGGGTATCGAACCTTTCATTCATCGCTCAGCAGCACAGCCAGGATGAATCTTGACCAGCGGCTAGATATTTTTTCGTAAACAAGCAGGTGATTAAAACGCAGCGACAGCCTATTTACTTGTAACTGACACAGTGGCCTCCCATCTCTGTCACGAGCCCGTCAGTCAGTCGTGGCCACATTCAAAATAAAAACAGTTGACCATTTATTTATTTACTTACTTTCAGCGAGCCAAAAGGACGAAACGCAACGTGGTTTGTCAGCGGGCACAATCGACTGCCCGCGAGGCACTTGTTTGAGTGCTGTTAACTTCTCCTCTTTGAAGGGGAGCATCTCTCCGAAAACATTAACGGCGTGTCCCTGTAAAAATGGAACGTTTCAAGTCGCTTTGAATTAATTCCATTAAATAAGCCGATGCCTCTTTGCCGGATAATTAAGAAAGGGAATTCGGGCTATTGTTTTTTGTAATAATATATATTTCACTGCATTCCTAGATGTTAAACGAGAGAGTGGTGGTGCAGTGGTTGACCCGCAATACTACGAGTCCTGAGTTCGATTCTCTGCCCAGGCTGGAGATGAGTGAATGTACAGAGTGACCCCCCGAACCCCTCTGCACAACCCGCCCCGGTCGGCATGGTGAAGTATGGTTCATCAACTCCTATGACCAACACAACATGGGGAGTTCATCATTTATCCGGGGATTAAGGACCCTGCGGTGTATTATTGTGATTTATTGTTGATTAAATTCGCTCTAAAGCATTAACAGCGCTGATTACTTAATACTAATGAGCAATCTGTTCTCTGTCACTCACCAAAAAAATTAACAAGGTTGGAGACATGAGTAGATCCGCGATGTCTCAAACGTGAGAGGCGAAACCTCGCGAAAGGCAGAGGAGGAACATTCGACACGGATATCCCGACAGAGCGGCTCTTGACAGCAATTCCCATGACTTATCGAGCCGTGAGAAGCCTACATCGAGGTTAGCTGTGCCAACACCTGGGCTATTCGAGGTCGTCACACCTCCTGTGTCTCAACGTGATCATTATGAACCAAGCCCTTCAGCCCCTCGGCCACCCTGCAAGCTGTCATGCGGTCGAGCAAAGCGTCCTCTGATGATTGCTGTCTGAAGCTGTTCTGTCGGGATAACCGTGTCGAGCGCTCCCCCCGTCTTCTGCACGACGTTTCGCTTCCCACTTTGGAGGCATCCCCAGGGCGTTCTGAGTCAGAGCCGTGAAAACCCGAGTCGGTACAAAGTGTCCTCTGGAGGCATCGTAGGCTTGTTTACGCGTCACGCGGACAGGTGCTCTGGCACCCAAATCCCATGACCAGATAAAGACGCAGCGACGTCTCTCGTGCTGGGCAGGCGTTTGGCAGAGTGGCCACCACCATTGATCGGCGTCACCCGCTGGGAATTATAACGGAGGGTCGCTTCGGGTTACGATTAAGGTGGCATTTCATGGAGGGATCGGTCCTTCATGGTCTGAGCGCAATCCCCACGCCAATTGGAACTGAAAGACTCTGCCTCTCATCATCATGTACAGGGTCGCAGGGAGCCGGAGCCAATCCTGGCAGGCAGAGGATGCAAGGCAAGGCTATACCCAGGATGTGACACCAGTACGTCGCAGGGCACTTTTTGGGGGCAATGAACTCAGTTGGCAAATTAATACAGAAAGGCACCCGAGCAGGAAATGTAACCCAAGTATTCTTGCTCTGAAGCGACAGCCCTACTCACTGCGCCACGGCGCCGCCGTTTACATTTAAATATAATAACAATACTTAGTAGGGCGGCACGATGACCCAGTGGGTAGCGCTGTCGTCTCACAGCAAGAAGGGCCCGGGTTCCAATCTCAGCTCGGGTGCCTTTCTGTGTGGAGTTTGAATGTTCTCTCCTCGTGTCTGCGTGGGTTTTCGCCGGGCACTCCAGTGTCCTCCCACAGTCCAAAAAAACATGCTGCTGTATAGGTTAATTGGCTTGCAGACTAAATTGCCCACAGTCCCCGGTGATGGACTGGCGTCCCATCGTGGTTATATCCCTGCCTTGCGCCCTGTGTCTGCCGGGGTAGGCTCCGGCTCACTGCGACCCTGTACTGGATTAAGCGGTTCTAGCACTGAGATGAGATGGGAACAATACTTAGTTTCCGTTGCACCTGTAATATATATTAACAACATGTTTCTGGGCACAGTGGGTGACCTGTCCGCGTGCAGCCCAAGGTGACTCAGCACCTGCACACGCGGGCATCAGATTGGCTGCAGGAGACAATGGTTGCTGTGTGTAATAAGAATTGAGTAATTTTGTGGGTCATATTTCAGAACATGGAAATTTTAGATTATGGTTCACTCCCGTGATCGTAACTGTCCACTGTGAAGCGTGTATTTCTATGGTTAACTCACCCGCAGAATTAACCAGGGCAGTCGGCCAGATTCCAACCGTGAACTTCTGCGACAAGTGGCCAAAGCGCTTCCGCTGTGCCACGTGATATGAAAAGTGTCACTCTCGTGTAAGAGTCCCGCATGTGCGAGTAGTGTCACAGTAGAATGAGACTAACACTCGAGAAAGATTTAACGGCATGCTGTAAAAATATACCATAGAAATCAACATTACTAGTACCCGATAAATTATACATAGTGTTGGCGGGGGGCTGGAGCCAGACACAGGGTATAAATCAGGGCTACGCCTAGGATGGGATACCAGTCCACCGCATGCTACTGGAGACAACTTAGCAAGCCAATTAACCTTGACAGACTGTCTTTGGACTTTGTGAGGGAAATGGACTGCCCAGCGAAAACTTCGCACAGAAAGGCACCCGAGCCGGGAATTAAACCCGGGTGATGCTTGCTGTGCGGCGGCAGCGCTGTTCACTGCACCAGCGCGCCGCCCTCCTATATAAATATCACTCTCTATTATTCTAATGCGAAACATTTCTTCCAAGAAATCGTTTCAGATTCATTGCGCCAAAGATTGGTGACTCCCCCCACCCACCCTCCCCCCCCCCTTAGTGCCTCCGCGGAAGTTAATTACATTGATTAGTGTGATCGTTTGTTTTTCTAAAGCGGATGAGAAACAATGACGGCCAAGCGTTTAAGTAATTTATGCACATTTACGCAGTAAATTACGTCGAATGTAAACAGTACTCATGAAAAGGAAAATAATATCTGTAAAATAATGAACAAATTAACGTCACACGTTGTGTAATTATGGTACCGGCTTTAGAGCGAACAACCACCCGATAAATATATTCCCTGCCTTGTGATAAACCATGTGAGGGTCAAACGTGGGCGGGGAGCGGTGGCGCAGCGGTTAGCGCAGTGAGCGCACTTCGCTCGGAATCTTACAGATATTTTGCTTCGTAGCCACGGCGAACACCGCTGGCGTGTGACGTCAAAATTAATCGTAGGCACCGTTCTGCAATAACCTTTCACTGACCAGCTTGGTGAAGTATGGTCAAACAACCCTGACGAGTAGGGTGTAACGATTAAGCTTTTCACTGCTCAAATTCATCTGAGTCAATTTCATAAAAGCACAACACAGCTGTTATTAAATATTTTAGTTGAGAATTGCTATGCATAGCCGTGTCGAGCGTACCTCCCTTTCTTCATTTGTATCGATGTAGGTTTTCACGGCTCGATGCGTGATGATTGCTTCGAAGAGCTGCTCTCTCGGGACAGCCGCGTCGATCGCTCTCCCTCTCTCCACCTTCGAAGCAATCAATCAATTATTTGTATCTGTTATTTTTTCTCCTTCACAGATTTATAGCCGTTATTTAACTTTTAATTGATGCACTCTGTTGTTATTGTTGACATGCCCTTCTCGCCACTGCTCAGATTTTTTAAAAAGATGTTGCTATCGTTGATATGCCGTTCTGATGTTGCTATTGTTGTTGACATGCTGTCCTTTCAACAGCTCTGTGCAGCGCTTTGTGACACTCGGGTGAAAAGTGCGCTAGAAGTACAAATATTATTATTAACACCGCCTCTGTGCTTTGATAAGGTTGTCACCTGTCTTGGTTTTTTTTCAGGCATGTCCTGTTTTCTGAGGAGGCAGCCGTCCTGGTAAATCTGTAACTTTTACGGAACAAGTCTGGGTTTTTGTTTGTCAGTTGCACGCTCACTCCTCGCTGCCTTGATTCGGTCCACATTCACGACGCGTGCCCACGGTTGGAGCCCTCGAGGTGGCAACCCGACCAACGCGGCGTGGGGGCGGCCTTCACCCGACTGACGGCTGGTAGAGCGCAACGCGTGCTTGGCAAACGCACGTGGGCATGGCCGTGTATGACGACGTGGAACGCGGTGGAACACAATGAGTAGCTTGGCAAGACGTGGAGCCGCCACTCGAATCTGTCTGCCTCTCCACCGTATTCACAGACTTACAAGAGTGCCGCTCGTCCATGGCTGTTGCCGCTGCTGCTGCTGCCTGGGTCTCCGCTCGTCGCGGCCACACAAAATCCCATCGCCAACACAAACAGAGGGGTGCTCAGCAGAATTAATGGGCCGTGGTCATTTTTCCCAAGAACTCTGAACGGAACTATATAATAATAACAACACAACTCTCTTGAACCAGGCTGTTTTTTTTATTCTAGCCTTTCATTTCAGTGGCCAGAAGGCTGAGAAAACTTGACTAAAAAGCGCCCACTCCCACGGGTAATTGTATAACTCGTATAACTTTTAACGTGAAACCCCCCCCCATCGTATTACGTTCGCCGTGATGCACATAACAGATGCCGCATTTCAAGGCTGAATGTATAGATTCTGTGTAGAACTTTACAAGCATCTGCAATAATATGAGAGGTGGTGCTTAGCGCTGTTATTTAAAGGCCAGCCATCTGCACCACATTGACGTGTGGACATCATCGTATCTATACCTCGCTTGCTCAAGGGAAGACGCAATAATTAATTTCACATTTAGTATGAGTGACTACGTTTTATTTGGGTAGAGTTTTCCCTGCCAAAGCTTTTCTAAATTTGAATTAAAGTGCTTTGGGCGGCGTGTCACTTCACGGATGGCCTGCAGACACGTGCGCGCTGCCGTGGAGTAATTGTCAGGAGGCTGGACATGTAATTGACAGCTCGCCCGTGCAATCTCCGGGCGCGGCAGTTGAAACGATAACGTGCCTTAAATCTCCTGCCGCCTCGGCATTGCAGAGTCGTGTGCTTGTACACGCGTGCACCGCGGATAGTTAATCAGTAGGTGGCATGTGCTGGGGTAAAGTGTGGGTACTCCCACCTCTTCCGAGATGTCCAGCCAGTGTGGAAGCGTAGGCCAAATACCCTCTAGAGCAGGGGTTCTCAATCTCTCGCACCACAACATCCAATTGGCTCACTTGTGTAAGTTCTCCACGGACCACTAGGTGGTGCTCGCGGTTTAAAAACACGTTGCCTTGGTTTATTCTCATCACTAAATTGTCCCCTGGTTCCCTAAGATGTTGCAACTTGCTTACCCCTCCCCCCTGGACAACTGTTAAAAAGAGCTACACAGCTCAACGGTTCCTTCCAACTTAAATAAAAAGTTGATCTCGGTGGGATGAAAACGGCCGCTTCATCTGACGGAGGCTCTCTTCTGCCAGGTGGTGGCTTGAGCGAGCGGTTTCAGGGCTGCGCCCTTAACCACCTTCTTTATAGACACAGACATCCTCGTGTTTGCGTGTGCCTCTGTGAATCTGGCCGATTGCGATTAATCAAATGCCAAGAGAGCAACAAAGTGTTTTGCTAGAAATTAGATGAAGCGAAGATAAGGCCTACGTTTGTCTGATTCATTACGGACCATGGGCTCCCGTCCAACTTTCTAACAAGGTCCCTGATAAAAAGCCACCCCCCCCTCCCCGAAGGGCGTGGGTGGCTGATATAGCTCGGGCATTAGAATTCAGTTGTAAACTTCAAGCTGCTCTAATCTCCTGTCCATCTTTGTAAAATAAGCCTTTGTGTGCGCCCGCGCAATAAATAAACGATGATGTAACGATCTCTGCCAAACACAAGCCATAAACTGAGCCACTCATCCATTAACACAGGGCAAAGCGATACTCAAACAGACCTGTAGGTTGTTTATATTCATTAACACTTTTACAGCTTGACTACAAACAACATATGTTCGTTATATATAAGAATAAATATACTCTTTTGCATTTAAAACTAAATTAACACAGAGAGCGTGTGAACGCATCCACTCAGCTGTTTGTGTTTCCAGACAGAAGTTGTACAAAGTATTACAAGCGGATTAAGCGACACAGGTGCAGCCCTACAATTGCTGTCTTGTACTACCGCTGGTAGAAAGGTATTTGCTCTACTCTTCCACACTGGGTAAGGGTTGATGTGGATATACCCACAGTTTACCCCACCACACGGTACCTTCCGATCGACTATAGTTATTGGTTCAGCAGGTGGACTGGTGTTGGGGATTGGTCAAACGTGCCGCATTATTTGAATCGGTACGCCGTCACATGGGATCGAACCGGTGGTTCGCAAGTCCAGAGTCGCCGACCCTTGCACCGGGTCCTCAGCAATCGACCTCATCATTCCTTCTCACAAAATGTTCTGAAGATGTTCTCCGGCAGCTCTTGTGAATCTGCTGCACGTTAAGCAGCTTCCGAGTTTCGAGCGACTTTGCCAAGACACCCACGGTGCCCTGTAATCGTTGACGCAACCTCCCAGTTTTATGTCTTCGTGTGGATTATTTCGCACAGCGGTACGCCACCAGCAAAAGGAAATTCGAGTTGCCTCTACTCCCTCCTTTACGTTCTCAGAAGGGAAGCTATGCATTACGGATGCACAGTCTTTTTTTTATTTCAACGGCAAATCGCTTCGTTCCACTGAAATGGTGTAGGATTTTACGGCTCGATTTATTAGCATTGTTTTCACGAGCCCTTCTTTCGGGATAGCCGTGTCGAGCGTTCCTCCTCCTCTCCCTCGCGACGTTTCGCCTCCTACGCTTGGGCCATCAATCCAGTGGCGAACCGTCGCGACCGAGAGAGGAGGAGCGTCCGACACGGCTCGCCGAAAAGACCGACTCTTGGGAGTAATGTTGATCCCATTGAGGCGAGAGACGGGCGGCGTGTATCTTTTATTATATTCTAAACGTGTAATGTCACAACGTGTACACTTTACCCGCAGGCTTAGAACATTGGCGAGTGACATTTGACCTCGTCTAGAGCTGTCCTAGCCCACTTTACCAAACCGCCCTAACCAGCACGGTGAGGTATGGTCAAACAACCGCCATGAGTGACGCCCCACAGGGAGTCCATCATCCAAGAGCGAGCTTTCAAAAGGGGCTGCAAATAATTATTATTAATAACGTACTGGTGTATTATTATTAATCAATCTCTCGCTTAAGTCAGTGTTGCGGGCGCAGCGTTTAATGCACATATATCATCAGGGTAACAAAACGCATTGCAGTGTAACAGCACTCCGTGTAAATGACGCATTCATTCAATGAAAAACACATGCGCTCATTATCCAGCCAGGTGGCTCAGCGATCGAGCGGGGAGCTCCCAATGGCAAGGTTTTGAGTTTTAATCCTTGTTGTGTGTGTGTGTGGAGGGGGGTTTGATTCAGCCCATCATCCATCCTGGGTCAACAAAATACCGTACCGATTTTATGGTGATGTCAACAATGATTCTGCTGCGGATGGACTCGTTCCCGCCATAGGAATGTGGATTGTTCACCATCGGCGCAGGCCTATGAACAGGAGACGCGTACCGACGCCCCGACTCTCATTCCAGCAGGAAATCGCTTTGACACGTGTTGATCGTGGTTCATGCATATGAACTTATTTCAACACACGACAATTACTGTGGGATTAACAATGTTATTCCACATACTAACAGATGTGAATGGAAACAAGCGCCTCGTTTACGTTAGCGGGCGTTTGGCCGCTGCAGCTTGGAAAATCGAGACTGCGGTCGATCGCTCGCTCCTCTTGTATTTCTAAATTAATCCTTCGAATAATTTACTATATATACTGTCAGTAACGCAAGCGGTGGAAGACGAGACGAAGGTACATCGCAGTGAACCTCAAGGATTGGCCAGGCAAGGAAGTGGAGCAGAGATAGATCTCAGCTCATTGTCAGAAATCCGCTTAGTCCTGTACAGGGTCGCGGTGAGCCGGAGCCTATCCCGGCAGACACAGGGCGCAAGGCAGGGACATACCCACGATTGGGCGCCAGTCCTGCACCGGGTACTGCGGGCAATTTAGTCTGCAAGAATGCAATTAACCTGTGCAGCAGCATGGGTTTTTTTGGACTGTGGGAGGAAACCGGAGTGCCCGGCGAAAACCCACGCGGACACGGGGAGAGAACATGCAAACTCCACACAGAAAGGCACCCGAGCCGAGATTCGAACCCGGGAGCTTCCTGCACAGATAGGTAGATATGTATTATTACAGCACATCGTACTCAGTGAGCTTGCAAGCTCTGGATACGGAATTCCTGCGGTACAAAACAATTACGATAAAAAATGTTATTGTTGTTGATTTGCCGATGATTTGTCGTTGTGTCTAACGTGCCGTTCTCTCCACAGCTCTGTGCAGCGCTTTGTGACCCTCGGGTGATCGGCGCTCTAGAAGTGCAATTATTATTATTACAAGAAACGTTCGAGCTGACCGAACGCAATAAACGCATAGAACCTATGGGTGAATAAACTTACAGCAAAATTCTGTGCATGAATTAAACTCTAAGCGTAGTCATAAAAGTAAACAGTAAGATACGAGATTGTAATGATATAGGTTTTCACGGCTCGATGCATGATGATTGTTTCGATAAGCTGCTCTCTCGGGACAGCCGCGTCGATTGCTCCCTCTCTTCACCTCGCGAGAGGTGGAGAGAGGGAGCGAGAGGTGGAGAGAGGAAGCGATCGACGCGGCTGTCCCGAGAGAGCATCTTTTCGAAGCAATCATCAGGTACGAGATTGCACGATTAAACAAACTCACAGCACCAACTTGTACACAGATGAAACTCCAACTGCAGTCATCATGAAAACAGTAGCAACTTGAGACTGCAAGGCACATAAGCAACGAATAATTCCAATGAAGCAATTATGTCGAGAGCGATGGGAGACGAGGGAAGCAGAGGGACGGGCAGGTCCAAGGTTTGTTTGTTTACGCGGTGAGAAGGGCCCCGAGACCGGGATGAACGTCCCATCCGCAAGCCCTGATGACCTGGGGACACCCCGTGTGACAATAGCCGTGCGACCTTGAGCCACGGCCCCTTCCGCATGCCCGGGTCGCGTCTCCTGCGCCCGCCCGGAGACCGGCAGCGCGCTCTCGTGCCGCCCCCAGGGCTCTGCAACTCTCCGTCCAAGCGGGAGTAGCTTCTCAGAGCTTCTTGGCTGCTTATTGTCACGACTCAGGATTGAGTTGGGGCCACGACGGCGTGGTGCGGTGAGCAGCGCTGTCGCCTCATAGCAAGAAGGACCCGGGTTCGACTCCTGTCTCGGGTGCTCTTCTGTGTGCGGTTTGCGTGTTTTCCCTGCGTCGCGTGCGCTTTTGCCCGATACTCCGGTTTCGCCCCACCGTTCAATGACATGCTGCAGCCGAGGTTAATTGGTCTGCTGCTCAAATTGGCCCTAATACCCTGGCGATGTACTGGCGTCACATCCGAGGTATAGCTCCACCCTGCGTCCTCTATCTGCCTGGATAGGTTCTGCCCCCTCCCCGCCCCGCGACCCAGTGCAGGATTGAGCGGGTATTGATGATGATGATGATGACGAATTTCAAAACTAAGTTACGGCAACACTAACCAGTCAGCAGGTATCCGGTGTCTATACCGCGAGTATGTAAACAAGCAACGACACGGGGAGCGATTGTGACGGGAGACACTGAGCCAGCTATGGCCCGCCCCCCCACACGCAATTTGGTGTGTGTGTGTGTGTGGGACACCTTGCCATGAGACAGCGAGACGTAAGAGAGAGCGTGAGACGAGACGGTGGAGCGTGGAAGGAGGAAGGCCGGTTTTTTATTGACCTTAGTGTGGAAGGAGGAAGGCCCGTTTGTTATTGACCTTAGCGTGGAAGGAGGAAGGCCCGTTTGTTATTGACCTTAGCGTGGAAGGAGGAAGGCCCGTTTGTTATTGACCAAGTCACGGGGCGCTCACGCGTCGCGAATTCTCACGCCACGTTCGATGTCGTGGAGGTGATTTTTGGCCACGAGTCCTGGCACCTCGTGAGCGTCGAGACGGACGAGCCAACGATAACAACAGTGGAGAAGCAAAATTCATCGCGAAATCGGGCCAGACGTGGCGTTAAACTCACACCAACAAATGACAGAGAAAGAGGCCTGTAAGAGCTCTGGAAATACATGATTCATCCGGGCGGCACGGTGGCCCAGTGGGTAGCGCTGTCGCCTCCTCACAGCAACAGGGTCCCGGGTTCGAATCTCGGCTCGGGTGCCCTTTCTGTGTGCAGTTTGCATGTTCTCTCTCCGTGTCCGCGTGGGTTTTGACCGGGCACTCCAGTTTCCTCCCACAGTCCAAAAAAACATGCTGCTGCATAGGTTACTTGGCTTGCAGACTAAATTGCCCGCAGTGCCCGATTATGGACTGGCGTTCTATTGTGGGTATATCCCTGCCTTGCGCCCTGTGTCTGCCGGGATGGGCTCCGGCTCACCGTGACCCTGTACTGGACTCAGCGGTTTCTGACAATGAGATGACATGATTCATCCAGCGCTCGCAAATAAAAAGGTGATATTAACTTATCTTCAATTATACTTTACTGCAAGGTTACATTAAATTGTAAAGCACTGCCAGCAGTTGCTGACCTTGTAAATCGGTCAATGCGTGATGAATTGTCGCTTACAAGGCTAATAAATATAAATTAACAAAGGGACTGAAAGTAAAAAAATACACGAAACGAAAAACATCGGCGGTAGGTCGGCAAATATACGACTTTTAATGAGGAAGAAAATTACAGCATTTAATAGAACGCTATCTTTTGCTGATTTAATCTTCTGAAAATTATTTCGGGGCACGCGGAGTGCACTCTGTTTTATCAGATGCGGTCACGTTTAATAATTATTTTTTTCTGCGTGTAATTAATGCCGCGAAGCCTATTATGTAATGACTCCGAGGGGAGAGAAGTGATTTAATGCACCACGCACAGTGTTTAATGCAGCACGCACAATTAGAAACAATGCAATATAGTGTTATAAATTATTCTGCAAAGTTTTGCCAGCAAGCGGTGCTTTGCAATGAAACAGACTGGTGGTACCACGACCATTGCAAAGGAGTAAAACATACTTTAATTCGAAGGCTTTCGTGACCAATATTATCAATGAAATCCATTTTTTGGGTCAGGTCACGTAAAAAGTTTATAGATTGTAAAGTTACAATCTATAAACTTTTTACGTGACCTGACCCAAAAAAATGGATTTCATTGAGTAAAACATAATTTCCATCGTAAACATGCAGCTCGATGTCAAGCCATTGAAGGCTGCTGTTCTGATTTTATGGTCAGCAGCGGACTGGCCTTGTTCAAGAGAACGTTCAGCAGACGGGACAATTCGGAGAGATCGCCGCTTCATTTCAATCTCTCTGCGCGGCAGTTCACACGATGGGAGCACGTTACTCAAGTTGCTCCGCCTCCGTTCACTCGGCGTTAGCATGGGCGCACATAGCGCCGTTAGTTTTATCGGCAAGTTGTGTGTGGTGGGGGTAAATGTGGGTATTCTCCCACCTCTTACACGACGTCTGGCCTTGGTGGAAGAGTAGGCCAAGGTACTCTGTAGAGGAGCTCTCTGGAGTGCCCTCGAGTGGAGGCCCTTCTACTAGCAACGGTTTTCAAGTTAAATGAGAAAATTCGCTCAATTTTTTGAATTGTTTTCCATCGATGATCTTTCGAGATAGTCGTATCGAGTGAAACGTCGCTAAGGAGCTATCTCGAAAGCACGCCCATGGACAACAGTTTCCATACATCGAGCCGTGAAAACCTAAATCATTACAATAATCATTTGTCAAATATTCTGATCCGTGTAGCACTCGGTACGGTGTATTGACTGCCATGTGAGGAGTATGTCTGTAGTTGGGTATGTGGGAGAGGGCAGTTGTATTCGTGTGGATAACAGATCATTTGGACAGATCTCAGAAGTCGCCTTCTAATCAAACCATCGACGCATCGTTCTCTAACACGGGGCGACACATTGATGCTGTCTTAATATTCAGTCAGACAGCATCAATGCCCGCTTTATCCTGTACAAGGTAGCGGGGGGGGAGGGGGTGGGAGCCTATCCTGACAGACAAAGGATGCAAGGCATACCCAAGACGTGACGCCAGTACGTTGCAGGGCCCTTTTTTGGGGACAATTTACTCGGCAGGTCAATTAACCTAGACAGCAGCGTGTATTTGGAGGAAACCGGAGTACCCACGCAGACACGGGGAGAAAGTGCAAACCCCACATAGAATGGCAACCCGAGCCTGTCATCGAACCCGGGACCTTCTTGCCGCGACACGGCAGCGCCACTCACCGCTGCGCCACCGCGCCGCCCGCAGACAGAGCTTGTAATGCCCCATTGGTGGTTGTTGTTATTGTGGTTGTTATAACAAGCCATTGTACGTTCACTTCCCGACCGTGCAGGCCCCGCGAGCCACAGCTCGCTGGGATTCATCCCAAGCACCAGGGGTCCCTTCGTCGAAGGCCCCTCCCGTCGGTCGAAATGTTCAGGGTGAATGTTTTTTCTCCGTCTCTAAGAGCCTCTTAAATTTCACAGCCTGTGACTTGACACACTCAAGGTAGCGAGCGTGCATGAGGCTGAGCCGGGTACGCTTAGTTGGCTGAGGGCATTCGCTCTCATTAGCGCGGTCCTTGTGGGTAGAAAGATTTTCCACTGACCACCAACACGACGAGGTTCTGGGACCCAAACACAAGATCTGTCAGCCCACTCACTGTGAAATCCATAACCCACATGCCACAGAACTACGAGCGTCTCTATAATGTCTATTTTGACTTATTGTTACGGAACGAACTGTGAAACTCGTGAACTGAGTTTGAACCCTGACCAGGGCTCACCATCAGTGGTGGTTTATGTTTGAACGTTCGAGCTCAAACTGAAACCCTTGCCTCCCCTTTTCACCACTCCGCACAGAGGAAAGTGGTGAATTATGGCCAGCAGGTGATTAAAACAAGGAGTTTAGAATGAGACTTTATTCAATAGCTAATATTTTGTCTTATTGACGACAGAACAAACACACGCACACAAAGACAAACATCTCCGTGTAGCCATGATAGACTGTAGGGTCAGGTGCCGTTAGCGACCACCTATGAAGGCCGACACGGCACACGAAGGGGGTGGGGGGGGGGGCAACTCCACGCCCGGCCGCCTTTGTCTCCCTAACGGCAATGTTCAGACACTGCATCAAGTACTCGTTTAAGCCTGGATCGACTTAGAAGACGCCCAGAACCGGTTCAGAAAAAATCGTCACCGGTGTTGGCCGTGAAGCGACTTCTGATCTCGGGTCGCCAGGTTTGCAGCCCAGCGCGCTGACCACTGCGCCACCGCTCCCGTACACACGTGCAGCCACACTCTGACCATGCGTGTGCTCGTGGGTGCAGAGCCGATTACAACGGGAAACAAACGCTTGGTCATGCGCAGCGGATCCAAGGTCGTGGCATTTCTAAAATTACCCGCGCGTAGCTTAGTCGCTCTTGTCTTTACGCTTTATTCTAATGACATTATTTGTGTCTTTGTGACCGTCCCCCCTCTCCCCCTCCTCTCATTCCCCCCCAACCCCAGCGTTCACCTACAGGCTGAGCGAACCGACAGCTGCGACAACACACACTTCGCTCACCTCCAACCTTTCACCCAAATGTGTTTCTTTTCTGCGAGCGTGGAGGTAAGAGGGTGGAGGTCAACCACGGATAACGCGGGTCACGCGAGGTCATCTGCCCTACGACCCCGACAGGGGTCTGCGACCTTGGCCTGCAACTTAGCTTCGTTTGAAGAGCCATTGAAAGAAAACCCGATCCGATTTTCCTCCGTTCCTCACCCCGAGACCCTCCCCGGGGAACTAATTAGGAGAGATTTATCGATTCCCGTTATGAGAGATGTATTGCTTCTCGTCATCGCAAAGTTAACGGAAATCCAGAGCCTCCCAACAAAAAAAACTCGTACGGTTTTATTGACTTTACGCGATACACATTGGCCGAGTTCGTGGCGATTCACGGCTCGGAGTCTCTTTCAGCCACTACGGGCGGACGGCTCGGCGTGTGAAGTTGACATGCTCACACTTCGAGCCGCACGCTGCTCCCCAGCTGCTCGCACATTAGTAAACAAAGCAAGCGGACTGACTGTTGCAGCAATAGTTGCATGCGACGTGCTGCTTGTGTTGAGTCTCCATCGCGTGTGATACACAAGTCATCCCAGGCGGCATCAACTCATCTGCGTTTCAATAACATCCTCCTGAAGTCTCCTCCGGGGTGGTCTCGATGATTCTCGGTACAGTTAAATCTCAAGGATAAAAAAATGCGGCGAATATATTCCAATGAATGTTGCAATAAAGGACTTCTCAGCGTGGATTCAATAGAATCATGTCAACAGAGCGCCAAACAGTAAACACGCATTCCCGTGTACATGACTAACCAGTTGTGGCGCTATTGTGGAATTATTTGTGTTAAACGTCGCTCTGCAAACGGCCACCTATCGCCCCCCCCCTTCTCCCCTCTCTCCTACGCGGGAGGCCCTGCAATAGCCTGGGTTGGCCCATGGCTCAGACCGCTATACCCAGGTTCGATTCCCTGCTCGGGTACCTTTCTGTGTGGAGTTTGCATGTTCCACCCTGTGTCCGCGTGGGTTTTCTCCGGGGACTCCGGTTTTCTCCCACAGTCTTAAGAGAAACCGTCTAAATGAATTGCTCTGAGTAAATTCCCACTCCCCCCCAGTACCTTGAGATGTTATAACTTGCTCATCCCTCCCCGCTGGACAACTGTTACCCGACCGTAGAGCTATGTAGCTCACGGTCCTTTCAGGCTTTAATACAAACCGACTGAACCGCAATTACGCATTTTTGCAATGTCGATTGAAACAAGAAAAAAGAGCCCCGCACAAAGCAACTGATGAAATATGAAACTCCGTTTGTTTGCTGATCACACCTGGCCGGTCTGCTGCGGCCTTGCATGAGCGCACGTGGTGGATATTCTCAGAAGAATGTGCCTCTAATTGCGCGACGTGTTGGTATTTTCCGCCTCGGTCTGCTGCGACAGGTGGTGGAACTGTCAGATTGTGTGTGCGTCGGTTCCTGTCGTCAGTCAGTCAGACAGTGTCCGTGCAGGGTCACGGGGGGCCGGAGCCTATCTCTCGGCAGACACAGGGCGCACGATGTGACGCCAGTACATCGCAGGACACTTTTTTTTTTGGGGGGGGGGGTAAATTTTCCCAACAGGCGAATGAACCTAGGCAGCAGCATGTCTTCGTACGGTGGGATGAAACCGGAGTACACGACGAAAATACACGGGGGAGAGAGCAGGAAAACGCCACGCGAAAAGGTGCCTAAGAGTCGAACCCGGGCCCTTCTTGCTGTGAGGCAGCAGCGCTACTCACTGCGCCACCCACAGTCCCTGTTCCGTATTCACGGCTATTTAAGTACAACGCGTGTGTGTGTGTGTTTACACATCGCACATACGCATGTTTTGAAAGGAAACATTTCTCCTCGGGATCGCCAGATTTATTGACTTATTTTAAAAGGCAGTAATTTTACCCTTTTTGTCGAAGCACCAAGTTTGTCTGCTAGCACGCGCGATTCGCAACGTGTTCACTGTCGCAGTATATTTTGTGCGAGGGCGGCGTTCAGGAAACTCTCGCTTCTTTGCCGTAGGAATGAACACCCGTGAGATGTTACACGCGTCGAGCGCGCGTGTTTTTACAGGTGTCTCAGACACGAGCTGCGGTACGTGGACTAGAATCCGCACGAGTTCCTCCGCAATGGAGATCGTGTCTCCCCTGCGTGTGCGTCTCATTAGCCGAGAGCTGCGCTTATCCGACCTGAAACAATCCCAAAGCGGCCCAGGCTGCGTGAACTCGTCTCTGCCGCCTTAGAAGACCAGAACCTTTGGAAGGTTGGAAAATATTTGATAAACAATTGACGTAAGGAGGCGGTATTAAAGCACTTAGGTACGCGCCAGTGTGAGTCATGATAGCAGCTTGGCGTGACAGCGAGGGCTGATGATATCATCAGATAACAATGCTTGAGATCAACTTCGAGGCTTAACATTTCTTGGCGCGCAGAACCGCTAATGGAAAACTGGAACGGCGAGTTCATTTCGATTCCAAGTACGGTTTTTTTTCATCTCTCATTTTGACAGCTTCGCCGATCTTTTCGCGAGCAATGGCCACTTCTCTGGGTCTGCTTAAAGATGCAGCTTGAGATAAGGGGGAAGCGTAATTCCCACATTGCAACTAATGTATACGACGTATATATGATTTGCAGGGCGGCGCTGTGGCGCAGTTAGTAGCGCTGATGCCGCACAGCAAGAAGCACCCGGGTTCGATTTCCTGCTCGGGTGTCAGTCTGTTTGTAGTTTGCATATTCTCTCCCCGTGTCCATGTGAGTTGTCGCCAGGCACTCCGGTGTCCTCCCGAAGTCCACAGACACGCTGCTATTGTCTAGATTAATTGGCCTACTGAGTAAATTTCTCCATTGCCCTTCGAAGGACTGGCGTCCCATCCTGGGTATAACACTGCCTTGCACTCTTTGTCTCCTAATTCGAAAGAGCACGTTGACATTTCTCAATATCGTACTCACGAAGAACGTTGACTTCTGTCTAAGGGTGGATGAACGTACGGCCACTCAGCCTCGTGCAAATTCTGACCGTTTGTTTTTCATGGTCAGACATTGATTCCATCATCGATTCTTTGGCGAACTGGGTGGCGAATGGTAGTGTGTCCGATGGTCACTATGGTGCTACGCATCGATTGTGTACATCTCCGCAGCTCT
>JAZEWT010000011.1:11633382-11658839 GCA_036362905.1 Mordacia mordax
GGGGGGAGGGCAGGCAGCCACGGGGCAGCCGGCGCCAACCCGCCAGACACCGCTTCCAAAACATTATGATGGCATCGGCCAATTAATTAATAGGTGTTGTTTAGTTATGGGAGGAAACCGGAGGACCCGGAGGAAACCCATGCAGAACGGGGCGCGATCACACAAACTCCACACAGAAATGTACCTGAGATGGAAATCGAACCGGCTCGGGCAGGACTTTCTTCCCGTGATGCGCAGATGTTGTCACTCTTGTCACCCTGGCATCCCCAGCGATGCCATATTGGCCTGAGTTGCCGATTGAGAGCCACCTGAATTGATGGAGCCTACGGACTAACAGCGAGACGACCAGCCTCGATATCAGTGCATTCGTGGAAAATCGCAAGCATCCCCCATCCAGAGCTTACAAGCTCACTGGGTATTTCCTTCTGTAATTGTGAACATAACCATATCTAGCGTTATGGATAGGAGCCAGTGTTGGAGATATACGCCAGTGTAAGGGATAGGAGCCAGTGTTGTGTCGCAGGAATCCCGCATCCAGAGCTTGCAAACTCACTGGATACTTCCTGCTGTAATAATAAACATTTTATCCATCGCTGTACTTAAGGCGGTATCGCGTACAGGAGGCCACAAGTTGGGGTGGGAGTGAGACACCTTAAATGCACCTCTAGGGTTATCCGGTCACACGCGACGTGGGGTAGAGCTTGCGCCATCTCTCGGAGATGGAATTTTGTAAATCTTCCTCTAAGAAAAATGAAAATAACAAAAACAAGAATCACCTCCCCCCCCCATCCCCTGAAAGGTACGAATCGTATGAATGGAGGTCGGCATGGTGACCACGCAGTGGTAATGTGTACGCCTCACAGACATTCCTGACCGAGGAGGTTCGATCCCTGCCTCGGGCTCCTTTCTGTGTGGAGTTTGCGTGTTCTCTCCCCCCTGCTCTGCGTGGGTGTTCTCCGCATTTTCGGGTTTTCTCACGCAACCAAAAAAAATCCACTCACTAATGAACTGTGCGATAACATCATGGTCTGGGGGTGGTTGGCGCCGGCTGACTGCTTGCATGCCTTCCTTCCAACACCCCTCTGCAGGTTACCTCGCGGCTCTGAGTCATCCTCTCTCTTCGAATAAACGCTTGCGCGCATTAAGCTTTCATTCATTATCATGAACATCTTCGTGTCGTTTGTGTGTTTTTTTGCGCAGCCGACCAGAAGCCGGATGGGTTTATTTTTGGTCTCACACAAGTCGAGCTTCTTTCACCCTCCCACAAGTATCTTCCCCCGAACCTCTGCGCTCGGAGCACGTGGCTTGTGGAGGCGATCGCCGCCTGCATGTGGTGGTGTTGTCGTCGTGATCACATCTCTCTCTCTCATCTCTGCCCTCCCCCTCTCTCGATCTCTCTCTTGCTTCCCACACCCGCGCACGGACATCTGTGCGGTGCGGACACGCGGCCTCACATGGGGCCTCCGTCTGCTGCCGCGTGCGAGTTTTCACGACAGGATGGCCGAGTTGTGGTGGCACCCGCACAGAGAGAAGGTCCGACCCGAGGCGGGTGCCATGTCCGGGGCACCCGCCTCGGATAGGACCTTCTCTCTGTGCGGGGAATTGATTTCCAAAGCTCATCTCATCCCGTTGTCAGAAACCGCTTAGTCCTGTACAGGGTCGCGGTGAGCCGGAGCCTGTCCCGGCAGACACAGGACGCAAGGAAGGGATATACCCAGGATGGGACGCCAGTCCTGCACCGGGTACAGCGGGCAATTTCGTCTGCAAGAAGGCAATTATCCTGTGCAGCTGCATGTGTTTTTTTTTGGACTGTGGGAGGAAACCGGAGTGCCCGGCGAAAACCCACGCGGACACGGGTAGAGAACTCGCAAACTCCACACAGAAAGCAGCACCCGAGCCGAGATTCGAACCCGGGCCCTTCTTGCTGTGAGGAGGAGGCGACAGCGCTACCCAGTAAAGTGAAGTCGCAACGTAGGTGTTTTTTTCAGAACAAATAATTGAGCGAATTAAAGTAAAAACACGCTCATATAATTGGGAGAACGTTCTGTTTTCCACACAACCGGGGTGAGTGCTCTCTCACGACCGCTCCTGAGGGTCGTGTGCTGTGCTTCCCGAGACGAGTTTATTGTTTGTTCCGTATTATCACGGCCGTCGCGATAGAATCGGTTTCGCGTGCATTCACTGCTCCAACAAAAACAAAACAGAGCGGCAGCGCGGGTTGAATTCCCAGCTCAGGTGATGCCTCTCTGCGAGAACTTTGCTTGTTCCGCGTACATCCTGGGTATGGCTCTGCCTTGAGCCCTGAGTCTGCCAGGATAGGCTTCATCCCCCGGCAAACCTGCACCGGATTTAGCGGGTATTGATGACGATGGCGATTAGTTTGGTGCGACTCTGCCACTGCGGTTGCGCGGTTCGCCTAATTCTTAACATTTCAGGCGGAAACGCGAGGCATTTCAAAGTGATTTCATGCTCACGCACAGCGTGCAGGCCGCGACAGAAGATCATCTCGTGTTTATAGCTCGCGGGTCTCGACGTGAAATCTCCACATCCTGATCTGAACAAATTTGCCTAAAAATAACCGCGATTCCAGCCACGGTCTATGTTCTCGTGGCTTGATGTTTGTGAAGGCAGCAAATGCCTGAAGGTTCGTGAAACGTGGGAGACAAAACGTCGGTAATTTGAGCTGGTATTTCAAGCTGGAATGAATCGTTGAGCTACGTCGCTCTTCTTAACAGTTGTCCAACTGCGAAGGCTAAGCAAGTTACAACATTTCAGGGCACCGGCGGCATTTTGCTAAGGGTAATTAACATGGGCAGCGTGTCTTTGGAGTGTAGGCGGAAACCGGAGTACCCGGTGAAAGCCCACGCGGATAACGTGGAAACTCTACACAGAAAGGCGCCAGAGCCGGGAATCGAACCCGGGTGGGTCTTGCTGTGAGGTGGCAACGCTGCTCACTGCACGACCGTTGATTGATAATGGGAGGCGAAACGTCGAGAAGGAAAGAGAGGCAACACCCGACACGGTTATCCCGAGAAAACAGCTCTGGAGAGCAATTCTCGACTGACATTCAAGTTCAACAGCTTTTGCGCCTTCCAGATGGATTCACCAGATGGATTGACATCTCTGCCGTTTCTCAATCCACTAGTAGATGACACCCCCCCCGCACCCATATTCGTGGCGGTCGTGCGGGATGTTTGACCATACTTCACCACCCCGTTTAGTGCTGGTTGCTGAAAGACGAGGGCACAGCTAGGGCCCGTCCACATATTACTCACCAGTGACATTAACCGTGGCAACGACTCAAAGTCAGGTCAGCGGGTCAGTAGCGCGGTGCGCTGACCGCTGCACCACCCCTCCTACCCTAGACACTGAGATACACTGTTATTGTACAGCGCTACGGGCAGCTGGTCGTAGAGATGGTAGCGCATAGCGACAATGGAAGAGAAGTCTCCAGCGATGAGTGGCAGAATGAAGCTTTTTCTAGGACGATAACAACGGCTCGGGTGCTGCTTTATGTGTGGAGTTTGCATATTCTCTCCCCGTGTCCGCGTGGGTTTTCACCGGGCACTCCGTTTTCCTCCCACACTCAAAACCCCCCCCCAATGCTGCTGCATAGGTTAATTGGCTTTCAGACTAAATTGCCCGCAGTGCCCGGTGATGGACGGGCGTCCCATCGTGAGTATATCCCTACCTTGCGCCCTGTGTCTGCCGGCATAGGCTCCGGCTCACCGCGACCCTGCACAGGGCGAAGCGGTTTCTGACACTGACATGAGATGAGGTTACAACTTTGTAGCTGACTCGGAGCGAGGAGAATCACGTGACCAGGTAATGACTCTTGTCAGTCACCGAGCAGGGCCACGTGTTCTGATCACATCCACAACCCGAAGGACCGCGGCTCGAAAAGATCCTTAAGCGTGAGCCGTGGCCCGTGTATGGGCAGCTTCTCCATCTCCCTTGAAGGGACGCCACCACTTAATTGTCTGTGCGTCTTGCCCCCACGTCCCGTGTTTTTGTTTTCTCTTGCCTCTTCCTCGACTCTGAACGTATCGCCTTTCCGCCGGCGCGATGTCTCTTGACCTTGCCGACCCCGCCGGGCGTCTCGCTGGGCCCCCCCCCCGCCGCCGCCGCTGGGCCAACCCGACAGCGGGCTCCGTTGACAGTTTCATGTCGAACGTGGCTTCGTAAACACGCGAGCGGCACGAACCGGGCGTTGAAAAAACAACAACCGTAAACCCGCTCTGTGCTCGACGCGTGACGTCTCCGTGTCACGTCCGCTTTCACCCGCGCCGGGCTCCTGCGGCAGCGAATCGCCCTCTCTACGCGAACCCATGAAAGGTTTTGCCGGTAGAAGTTTTCACGGTTCGATGCGTAAGAATAATAATAATTGCGGCACGCGGTGGCCCAGTGGACAGCGCTGTCGCCTCCTCCTCACAGCAAGAAGGTCTCGGGTTCGAATCTCGGCTCGGGTGCCTTTCTGTGTGGAGTTTGCATGTTCTCTCTCCGTGTCCGTGTGGGTTTTTGCCGGGCACTCCGGTCTCCTCCCACAGTCCAAAAAAACACGCTGCTGCATACGTTAATTGACTTGCAGACTAAATTGCCCGCAGTGCCCGGTGATGGACTGGCGTCCCATCGTCGGTATATTCCTGCCTTGTGCCCTTTGCCAGGATAGGCTCCGGCTCACCGCGACCCTGTGGAGGATTAAACGGTTCCGACACTGAGATGAGATGAGAAGAATAATTGCATTAATGGAGCGCTTTTCACCCGAGGGTCACAAAGCGCTCCACAGAGCTGTGGATAGAACGGCCACGTCAACAACAACAACAAACAACAACAACGCATGATGACTGCCCTGCCCCAAAGCGGTTATTTCGAGGTGGCCGTGTCGAGCTCTGCTCCGCTCTCCTTCGCGACGTTCACGCCTCCCACGCTGGAGACATCCTCAGTGTCACGATGACCACGGTGGGGAGGCATCGGTCACACTGGAGACATCCTCGCAGATGCTGAGACCGAGGACGCCTCCCACGTTGGAGACATCCTCAGTGTCACGATGACCACGGTGGGGATGCATCGGTCAGGCGCACTTACACCGAGGATGCCTCCCACTCTGGAGACATCCTCGCAGATGCTGAGACCGAGGACGCCTCCCACGTTGGAGGTGGAACGTCTCGACGGCGAGAGGATGATGACGGCCGACACGGTTTTCCCAAAACAATAGCTTTGGAGGATTTCCATCAAACGTAGGTCGCTGTGTTTTGTCTTCTCTCCCTGAGAAGTGAAATGAAACTATTTTGGTCAACGTGGACTTCTCTTGCGTTGGTTGATAAAACTACGAAACGTTGAGGAAGTATGGCCTGAGTCACAATGACCTACGCGAAGCAAAGCGTTTGCCAAATATAATGTTGTAAACGGGGAGGCGTTGGATGACACTGCAGTGAAATGAACGGTTATGCAAGTGTTTTCAAGTGGAGTTTTTTTTCTAGCTGTGGCTCAGATGTGAGAGCGCTGAAGCCAGCGACATGAAGATCCCTGCTGGCTCTGAAGTCAGCTGGTCTGGAATTAATTGGATTTAAGTGGATTAAACTGGGTTCTCAAGCGAGGTGAATGACTGATGGTCATCTCTTTCATGAAAATCCCATTTTATGAAAAATATCGTAAACACTTAAAGTGATTCCATTACATCTCCTGAAACAAAATCAACTATCAGAATGAGAATTGCTCTCCTTTGCTGACTCTTTACAGATAGCCGTGTCGAGTGTCCCTTCTCTCGCCATCGCGAAATTTGGCCTCCTACGTTAGATGCATCGTCAGGCGTTCGGCTATCCCGAAAGAGGAGACATTGAGGAACATTCTCATACATCGGGCTGCGGAAACCTGAATCAAATATGAGATTGCAATGGATATTGTACTCTACAGGGAGGCCGATGGATAGTGGAAAGGACTGCCGCCTCGTATTCCAAACAAGGGGAGAGCAGGGAAGATCTCAGACGGATTATCGTGAGATCTCCTGAGATCTGCGAAACGTTCCGAATGTATGATCTCGTGACGTCAGGCCGATAGCACAACTCAGAGAACATTGTGGGAAGAGACTGACAAACGTTCAACGAGGGATGTTTTTAAAAAACAAGCTTCATAAGTAAAGAGGAGTCGAGCCTCGTGTCAGTGTGGTCAGTGCGTTGCTGGCACCGCGTTTTGTTAGACACGGCCATCGAAACTCCCACTGCACAACGCTCAGAATACGTTGTGACTTCATATATCTTTGCCAAACAATAACAAGGCCGAGGATGCGTTTTGTTAAACATCCTGTTGCGGGTGAGAGGGAGAGCTCTGAGCACCGGGACAATACCGCAGCAGTGAGATGGCTCCCTCGCCCTGGAGCCACGGTCACTGAGCCAGTGATGCTGGGTCGTGGGTTCAAACCAGGGTCTCAATTCACTCCCCACGGGGCCAGAGTAAGGGGTTAAAGGGCCCAGGTCTGGTCAGCAATGACAGCATTGATTGAGGTGATTCGCTCAATTTTACTCAATGACCGTTTTGTAAAAAATGTAGGTTGTGTTGATTTACAAAATAAATGTATGGAATGAGAATTGCAGCGCTGTTTCGGGATAGCCATGTTGAGAAGTCTGCCTCACTCCTTCGCGACGTTAAGCTTCCCACATTGGAGACATCATCAGTTTGATGATCTCTCCAACCCTGCTGATAATTTGGTTGATGACAAGGAACAGATTCTTCACTTAAATTAAGCGATTCGTGCAATTTTCTTCTATCAGAGCAAATGTTACGGATGACAATATAACAACAATTATTCACAACTCCTTGTTGGTCATGAGGGCTGCTTGACCATACTTCACCATTTTATGCGTTGTTGCCTTGGTCAGTTCGGACGTTTGTTGTGTCACAGGAATCCCGCATCTATAGGATCTAGATGCGGGTAGCCCGCATCTAGAATGTCCAGGACTGAGATCCTGGGCATCCTAGGCAGTCAGACTCATCTTCCACACCCCACCCTTGACCACCTCCACCCTCGTCGCCCATCGCTCCCCACCCCCTCCCTCCGCGACCTCCTCCATCACAGACCTCTCCAGCCAATCGTCCTCCACCTTCCGCTCCACCTCCAGGGAAACTCGAGAGCCGTGACGAGGAGGAGTGGAGCCACGCACACGAGGCCTCGCCTCCCCCCCCCTCCCGCCCTCGGCGCCACTCAACCGTCCTGTTTATTCCAAACAGCGGCCTTGTGACCCCGGCGGTGCTCAATGCAGTGGGAGCTGTCATACGCGCCGACCAGGGTGTGGTTATTTATTTTCCAGAATTGATGACCTGTCAAGCACGGAGTTCGTGCAGGGAGTGGTGGTTTAGTGGTTCCTGGCTTTGGAGGAACAGGAAATAGTTTTTTTGTGGCCGGTACCAGCGGTGTCGGGATCGACCTCTGTGGAGGAGGATCGAGAAGGACTCTGCTGGGCAGTTGAAGGCAGTCGCCCTCCGACAACTACAGAGGTGCGGAGGAGCGACGCTCACAAGTGCGAGCGGAGCGCCGGGCGGATAAAACTCAGCTTGATGGCACGGTAGGGAACACGTTGCTTTGGCCAATCATCTCACTCGGGCCGCGCATGGCACCTGGGTCTGTCCCGTGACCTTCTGTTAGCGGGCCTGCGACACATCGCGTGGCCTCCAAGTGCACGTGGCCTGGCACAGGTGCCGTGGAGACGTTACCGCCACTTAGTAGTGAATGGCGATTGTTAATGTTGTTGATCTTGCGGTTGTGAGGAGCGGTCCATCAGTTGCTAGCGCGCTGGGATATAAACATTAGGACCCGAGTTCGATTCCCGCTCACAGCCAACACCAGTGCCGATGTTCTAAACCAGTCCGGGGCCTCCCCTAGGTAGACTCAACCTCAAATGAGTAGCAAGTGTAGAATGTAAACATGGTGCTGGTCACCCACCCCCGCGTGTGCTGTGTCGACCTTCATCGGTGCTCGCTCACGGCACTTGACCGTACAGTCTGCCAAGGCTATATGGGGGATCTTTGTTTTTTTCTAGCGGGTACCAGGGGTGGTCTTAGTTATTCTGTGGTCCCAAGCAAAATTCAATGATGCCCCCCCTCCCCCGACTCAAAATGACAATCTCCCAATAAATGTTACAATAATGGACTTCAATGCTAATGTTAGATTTAATTGTAGCCATTTTTAAACCAGCGCACCGAGCAGTAAGCGAACATTCGTGACTATTCAATTGTGAAATTATTGTGGCATTGTCTGTTTCAGTTCACATTGTGAACTCGTATCACTGGATTTGTTTCTTCGCTGCTTTTATGTGAGATAATAATAATAATAATTGTATGATGGTTACTTTACAAAGCTGTTCTTTCGCGGCATCTGTGTCGAGCGCTTCCTCTCTCTCTCTCTCCTCTCTGACCTTTGTCATTTTCCCACGTTGGAGGAGCGCTCAGTGACGCGGCTATTTCGAAAGAAACAGCTCATCTCATCTCATTGTCAGAAACCGCTTAGTCCTGTACAGGGTCGCGGTGAGCCGGAGCCTATCCCGGCAGACACAGGGTGCAAGGCAGGGATATACCCTCGATGGGACGCCAGTCCAACACCGGGCACATCGGGCAATTTAGCCTGCAATCCAATTCACCTATGCAGCAGCATGTTTTCTGGCCTGTGGGAGGAAACCGGAGTACCCGGCGAAAACCCGCGCGGCCACGGGGAGAGAGAGAGAACGCTCAAACTCCACAGAGAAATGCACCCGAGCCGGGAACCGAACCCGCGTCCTTCTTGCTGCGAGGCATGAGCGCCACCGCCCCGCCGCCCGGAATAACAACGCAGCGGGACTTAAGTCATCTTGCGCCGAGGAGAGTAACGACGTCTGGAGCTCGTAACAATGCGCAGGCAGCCCCCTCCGACTTCGCTCTTAATCTATTTTCCGATCCGAGAATGGCCCCTCCAAGCTGGGCTGCGCTCACACGCATGGCTACGCTGGACCATCGCTCACGCATGACATCCATGAGTGATGGGCCCGCTTGAGAGAAAATGATGGGGCTGTGCGGTCGTCTTTCTGCAAGGAAGGAGGGCGATGTTGCCGTGACTCATGTAGTTTATCGAGCGATGCGTCACGAGTGGATTTATTTTTAAAACGCTGTAGCTCATCAGTGTCTCGGTGGCTTGCGTTCGTTCAGTTAGTTTTTTTTTATTAAATCTGGAAGGTACCGCTGACTTATGTGGCTCTTGGGAATTGCTTTACAAAGCTGCTCTTTCGGGATAGCCGTGCCGGGCGTTCCGCCTCTCTCCTTAGGGACGTTTCGGCTACGTAAGTGCAAGAACACGTTCGGAGAGCAATTCTCGTACATCGAGCCGTGAAAACCCTCATCAGTTAATATGTAGCTCTTTGTAACAGTTGTCCAGCAGGGAGGGGTGAGCATCTCAGTGCACCGAGGCGAGGCAATGTAGTCAAGACAATTAACCCAGGCAGTCTTGTTAGGAACCGGAGTTCCCACCGAAAACCCACGCGGACACGGGGAGAACATGGAAACTCCGCACAGAAAGCAGCACCCGAGCCGAGATTCGAACCCGGGACCTTCTTGCTGTGAGGCGACAGCGCTACCCGCTGGGCCACCGTGCCGCCCGCGTTACAAATCGAATAATAATAATACATCTTACTAGGTTTCCGATGTTGGTGAGATCATCACGAGAACAAACAAGTGAATCGCTTAATCTCGTCGCACATCCGCATCTCGGCAGGGATTAGGTTCTGGCATTAGGAGGATAAGTCGACAGCTCCGTAGCGAGAACGAGAATTAAATTAAGAAAACACTTCGCGCCAAGGCGGAAAAATAAATGTTCTTTGAAACGTCGTAAATGAGTTCCACGTGTGGGACGATTACAGCTTGCGCGTGGGGGCCGAGGTGCCGGAGGAAGGATGTTGTAGAGCCATCACTTTCTTCACAAGCTGGAACGCGGGGTTACTCACGTGGGTGGCAGGGTGGCACGGCGGTACACGTCTGCGACGAACGTACAGAAAGTCCTGCCAGAGGCGGTTCGATACCTGTGTCGGGCGCCTTCCCGTGTGGAGTTTGTGTGTCCTCATCCTGCTCCGCGTGGGTTGACTCCAGCTCTTCCGGTTTCCTCCCACAACTAAATAGCCACTCAACTATCAAATGGCTAACATCAACATATAAGGGAAGCAGTGTCTGGCGGGTTGGCGCCGGCTGACCGCCTGGCTGTCTCTCCCCGTCTCTGCGGTTTCCTCATTTCTCTGTTTCCTTGTTCTCGTCCTTGAGCAGACGTAGACTTTTCGCGTGTTATAAATTGTACTATTATTATTATTTGCCAGTCGAGCGCCAGGTTTCCACAGCACTTCCTTATACCTTTGAAAGAATGTTGCTTATTTTAATCAGAGTAGGTTGCAATACCGATGGCTTGAATCAGATTTTATAATTCTGTCCAGAAAAGTTCTTCTGTTCACAGACAGGATGCCGGTGTAAACGTGGCATTTATTTTACAGACTAAACATATTTGACCCGAGTGAATACGTTTAAACTTGACGTAGGATAACGGTAATTTTCTCAACTAATTACAATGAAAACAAGACGATTGTGATAAGAATAAATGGAGTTGTTTCTCCGGTTAATGAAAGCATTCTGTCTGTATTTGGCCGGTCCATGATTGCTTTATAATGTTCCTCAACGAGAGTCACCATCAATATCAATACCCACTTAATGCTGCACAGGACCGTAGGGAGCAGGAGCCTATCCGGGCAGACACAGGGCGCAAAGTGAGATTATTTACAGGCTGTGACGCCAGTACATCGCAGATCACGGGGGGTAAATTACTCAGCGGGCCAATTGACCTAGGTAGCAGCGTGTCTTTGGACGGTGGGAGGAAACCGGAGTACCCGGCGAAAACCCACGCGGACACGGAGAGAGAACACGCAGATTCCACACAGAAAGGCACCAGAGCCGGGAATCCTGATAGACGGAGCCGTGAAAAACCCACGCCACTGCATCGATTTGCCTTTTAAAGACCAAATAACTCGTGTGGTTATAAAAGCAGTGGACGGAAAATAAAAACTACGCAGAGACTCACAATGACTTTCCGGATTCTCTGTTTTCCTCCTGGTAAATGCGAACTTCCGCCAACACGCTGGCTCTCGCCCAACAGGTTTCCGAGCCGCTGTCGGGATCTCACGTTTATTTTCACGATTAGCAGTTCGTAGGCAATCAGGGTTTGCGGGCAACTCGTGCCGGCGTTTGAGGAGGAGGAGGAGGAGGGGGGATGAAGAGGAGAAGGACGGACCCAATGCAGGAGACATTGCCATTTCCACGATGCCCCCTGGGCGAGCTGCGGGAGATGGAAGTTCACTCCCCACATGCTTGCCTTTTGTTTCTCTCGTGAACCCGGCCACTTCGCTCCCAGGAATATGATTTCTTATTTTTCTGGCGCGTGGGCGTCGAGGGTTTGCGCTTTAAAGGAACGGAGAGCGATGCTGGTGCAAGGTGGAAAATACCGCTTGACGTAACGCAGAGGAACATCACTCACGGTCACGTCACGAGCGCAATTAATAACAATCGTAGTCTATTATATTTGTACAGCGGCTTTAACCCAGAGGTCCTTAGGCACAGTCGGTTTTTTATTTGATTTGAGCTATGCGGGTATTTTACAGAGTTGTCCAGCGGGGAGGAGTAAGTAAGTTATACCATCTCAGGGCACCGGGGTAAATTTGGTCAGCAGAATGGACCCGAGGCAGCACGTCTTTGAACTGCGGGACCCGAGTGAGCGGTGAAAACCCACGCGGACAAGGGAAGAATATTTCAGCGCCGTACAGAAATGAGCCCGATCTGGGGATCGAGCGCAGGCGCTTGTTGCTGAGAGGCAACGGCGCTGCTCGCCACGCCACCGTACTCTGCGACACCGCACAGAGGTGCGGGGGGAGGGGGTGGAGGGGGGGGAAGGCAACAGCGCGGTCAACTGGCGCCAACCCGCCAGACACTGAGTCCTATACATTATGACTGCATCGGCCAATTAATTTACGAGCGTTTTATTAGTTGCAGGTGGAAATCGGAGAACCCGGAAGAAACGCACGCAGACCAAGGGGAGAGCACGCAAACTGCACGCAGGAAGGTGCTCACGGCGAGGATCGAACCGCCTCGGGCAGAACCTTGTCCCTGTGAGATGCGGGGGTCACCGCTGCACAGACACCGTGCTGCGGAGGATTCCCAGAAGCCGAAGTTAACGACTTCATCATCATCCACGATCAATCCACTGCTGGATGAAGTTCTCCCCAACTGGTGGTCCTTCGATGGAATAACGCACACAGCACCTGCGTGCGTGCGGATGCCATCGCTCCATCTCCACGGTGCATTTGCCCTCGGCAAGGTTGCCACCTGTCCTGATTTTTCGCACGATCCTCCTCAGTTTCGAGGCGGCAGCTGTGCTGGGAAATCTGTAAGCGCTCACAAACCGAGTCATTATTCAAAGTCTGGGTGCCTTTCCAGTTACGCAGTCATCTCACTCCAATACTGTTTGCCCCCCCACCACGCCCCCACCGGGCCCCCCTCCCCCCGCGATTTGTTCCGGTTTTTGTAACCTTCAAGGTGGCAACTCGACCTCCCGGATGCGGTCTAACTCCGTGTTCTCTTTTCTCTTGGTTGCCACTAAAATCTCTCTTCGTGAACGTTCACCATCATTTACCCGACCCGATGATTGCTTACCAAAGCTGCCGTCTCGGGATAGCCGTGTCGAGCGCTCCTCCTCTCTCCTTCGCGACGTTTTCGCCCCAAACGTTAGAGGCGTCGTCAGGCGTTCGCAAAAATCCGGCCACGGCCATTCCGACGGGAACAGCTTTGGTAAGCAATCATAATAATAACAATAATATTTGCATTTATAGAGCGCCTTATCACCCGAGGGTCACACAGCGCTGCACAGAGCTGCGGAGAGAACGGCACGCCAACAGCAACGGCACTAGAACGTAAAATCAGCAACACTATGATGATGCGATGCCGCCACCCTCGTGGCTTTTGAGATTAGATCCTTGATCGAAACTGCCTCAATGAACCCCTTTTGTCTTAAGTCACAATCGTATTCTCGGTGGTCGGTTCAAAAGGAGGATTGATAATTGCCTTGGGGACATTGTCGGCAAATCCGTGGGAATGTTTTTAAAAGGATGACAATAGCAGCGATTAATAGCCATGTGTCTTTCCACGAGCATGCGGGATGAAGAGGGAATTGCATACAACTGATAGCGATAAGCAGAGTGAATTATGATCAAACGACCACCACGATCCGCCCGGCGTGGGGAGGCCCTCATCCAGCAGTTGATTGACAGAGGTCTGCGCACATACAAGTCGTAATGGTGTAGGTTTTCACGGCTCGATGCATGATGATTGCTTCGAAAAGCTGCTCTCTCGGGACAGTCCGCGTCGTTCCCCGAGAGAGCAGCTTTTCGAAGCAAACATCATATACAAGTCGGTTGACTGTTGGATGACATACGTCTGATTCCGCTGTGTGATGGGAGTTGACCATACTTCACCACGCCCGCTCGGTGTGGGATGGCAACGTAGGGGAAGGGCTGGTCTTAGTGATTCTGGGGCACAAGGCAAAAGTCAATTATTACATTGATTTATTTTCGCAGAGGGCGGCGCGGTGGCCCAGTGGTTAGCGCTGACGCCTCACAGCAAGTAGGTCCCGGGTTCGAATCTCTCGGCTCGGGTGCCTTTCTGTGTGGAGTTTGCATGCTCTCCCCGTGTCCGCGTGGGTTTTCGCCGGGTACTCCGGTTTCCTCCCACAGTCCAAAAGCATGCTCCTGGATAGGTTGATTGGCTCGCAGACTAAAATTGTCCCGCAATGCCCGGCGATGGACTGGCGTCCCGTCGTCGGGTGTATTCCTGCCTAACGCCCTGTGTTTCCGGGATAGGCTCCGGCTCACCGTGACCCTATTTAGGATTAAGCGGTTTCAGATAATGAGATGAGATGAGATTTTCGCAAAGCACCAAGTTGTATGTCCATAATATACGTTACTGTCTCAGTTAATTTTCATGACTGAATGTCCCCGGGGCCCGGAGATGTTGTAACTTGCTTTCCCCTCCCCGCTGGATAACTGTTAAGAAGCGCTGCATAGCTCAACGTTTCTTCTCGGCTTGAATACAAAATTAACTGACAGTAAACAAGCTAAATTGTATTCATGCCCAATCAACTCTGAAACTATAACTATTGTGGAATTCATGATTGCTTCGAAAAGCCGCTCTTTCAGGATCGCTGCGTCGATCGCTCCTCCTCTCTCCGTCCCGACGTTTCGCCTCCCACGTTGGAGGCATCTTCAGGAGCGATCGGCGCGGCTATCCCGAAAGAGCAGCTTTGGAAGCAACCGTCGTGCATCGAGCCGTGAAAACCTGCATCAGTTGACTGCGGAAGTCTCTGTGGCGGCCGGTCATCACCCACCCCCTCTCCTCCTTCCCCCAGACCCCGAGAGCCGAGTAGCCTGGGTCCCCCCTGTGTCTCGGACTGAACGTGGGTCGGTAGCCGCGGCCTCGTTCAGCTACGGTTTGCCTGCAGTCGCCTGCCGTGTTGACCACGTTTCAGTTTGCTAACTAATACCATCGTTCAGCCACCTTGGATTACAATTTCTGCCCGGCCGCAACTGTAAAAATTGACAGGCGCTAGTGTTAGAGACAGGAGTCAATGTTAGAGACAGGAGCCAGTGTTGTATCGCAGAAATCCCGCATCTAGAGCTTGCAAGCTCACTGGGTACATTCTGCTCTACGCACATCATTCAGTTACGACCACCGTTGCTGCCGACAATTACGCCTGGAAGGCTGCTTTTCACCGTGCTGTGTAAACAAAGCACTTCGTGTTAGTGCGGTCTGTGCAAGCATATATTTCATAATCAAACGGAACGTCAAACCCCCATTGATCAGGGAAAGCGGCTCAGCAAGTGGTCGACAGTTTTATGATTTCCGCCGCGCTTGCTGCTCCATATTTCTGTACGATTTTGCCCAACACGCGTCGCTCGCTTTGAAGCTCACTGCGTCGGTAGAGGATATCTTCAAATCGCACGCTTCAACAATATCCATGACGAAGATAATCATATCCGGCCAGGTGGTACAAAGGTCCCCCGAGTTTCAGGGTATAAGACCTTCTGAATACCATCGCCAACAGCCATTGCCTATCCACTGCTGGATGAAGACACCGACAAGTCGCCACCGACCTGCCACGGTCCTGCAAGAGTAAACGTTCGTGTCCCGCTCGTAATGCACGGTGAACGCTCTCTCATGCGTGCTCCTTCCTTTGGCGCCAGCTTCGTTGCTGGTCTCGACCATCGTGCGAATCGAACGCGTGCTGCGCAGTGCGCGCAAGAGGGGGCTCGAGGGATCGATCGATCCTCGGAAACTACGTCGACACAGAGACGGGGAATCTCGTCGAATAAAGGACACGCGCGCGGACACAGTGCTGTGTCTGCGATGCGACAACACAAGTGTGAAGGCAACGTCGGCAAGTCATCCAGTTGGCAGCAGCCACACAAGGCTGTACGCTTGTGCTTATTGCAAAAGCGCTGCCTTGAAGAAAGGCACCTATGTTTGTGTTGAATAATAATAGTTTATTACACGTATGTAGTAGCGCCTTTCACCCAGAGGCCTCAAAGTGCTGCAGGAAACAGGTGTAGGGGGGGAAGCCGCACTGACAGCCGGCGCCAACCTGCCAGGCGACGCATCCCTGTGTGTTATGATGTTAGCAGCCAGATAATGGGCGGCACCGTGGCCCAGTGGATAGCGCTGTCGCCTCACAGCAAGAAGCTCCCGGGTTCGAATCTCGGCTCGGGTGCTGCTTTCTGTGTGGAGTTTGCGAGTTCTCTCCCCGTGTCCGCGTGGGTTTGCGCCGGGCACTCTGGTTTCCTCCCACAGTCCAAAAGACATGGTGAATTGGCTTGCAGACTAAATTGCCCGCAGTGCCCGGTGATGGACTGGCGTCCCATCGTGGGTATATCCCTGCCTTGCACCCTGTGTCTGCCGGCAAAGGCTCCGGCTCACCGCGATCCTGCACAGGACTAAGCGGTTTCTGACAATGAGATTAGATTAGATCAGCCAGTTAATCCGTTTTGTTTGTGTTGTGGAGGGAAAACCGGAGAACCCGGAGGAAACCCACGCAGAACAAGGGGAGAAAATACACGAACTCCGCAGAGGAAGAGAGCCGAGGTGGGAATCGAACTGCCTCGAGCAGGACTTTCCGTGAGACACAGATGTTGCCGCTGTAAAGCCACTACCGCAAAACGTTGGCAATAATCGCAAACAGAAGCACGTGTGGTTAATGCAAACGTGACACCTTGTGAAAGATGTCTGGTTTGTGTTCCAATATATTACCACCTCCATTATTGCCAGAACGAATAAAACCATTCTTAAATTTTCCATCATTTGGACATTAGCACAACGTGGCGCACAGTCGGACCGTCGGTGTTTCTCTGAGAATGAGTCTGCAAACGCGTGGCACTCTGCCACTCTAACGCGACCCGAAAGAAACTGGGGCATTGCGGTGGCTGCGCTTTTGGCTTGTGCGAGACCGCTGCGCGGCGGACGACACAGTTGGCTCGGCGCACCGGGAAGCAAAACACGGAGCCATGAAACGTTTCGGCTTGTTCAAGGCTGACCCACTGCAGACCTTTCTCTGGAGCAATTGCAACTGGAAAGCGTGATTAGCGGTAAAATAAAACTACCCATCGATCATTGTGTCGGGCCAGTGGCTGCCCTGTGTACACGCGCTGCTGGCCTCGCTTAACGTCAATGGGAAGCAACTGCAGGACAGAGGCACTTATGAGCTGCGGTTCTCCCCGTGTCCGCGTGGGTTTTCGCCGGGCGCTCCGGTTTCCTCCCACAGTCCAAAAAAACCATGCTGCTCCATAGGTTAATTGGCTCGCAGACTAAATTGCTTGCAATTCCCGGTGATGGACTGGCGTCCCGTCGTGGGTATATCCCTGCCTTGCGCCCTGTATCTGCCGGGATAGGCTCCGGTTCACCGCGCCCCTGTACAGGACTGAGCGGTTTCTGACAATGAGACGCGAGATGAGATGAGTCACGTTTACTATGTTCACGTGTGAGACCGCGTTCTGCAGATGTCCTGTGCTTTACCCTGCGATCCTCATAACGAGGCAACAAGTTCACATCCTGGCATTTCTGTGGGCAGAACACTTTCTCAGTCATATAACTTTTTTTTACAATGATTTTTTTAAAATATTATATGTACACGACACACACACGCCGAAGAAACGCAGCCCACATTTCCGAACACACACTGCCAGGCAGTCGAGATTATTGAGTGGGAAGATAATGCTGTAAAGTGATCTCATTTTACGTGGGAAGGAAAACCAATGTTTTTGCTTCTCGCATATGGTGCGTGGTACGGATCAGACTCATACGTGCAGTACGTGGTACAATGTTAAAAATAATAATAATTGCACTTTGGAAATAATATTATTACTGAATACTATTTATAACGGGCGGCACGGTGGCCCAGTGGGTAGAGTTGTCGCCTCACAGCAAGAAGGTCCCGGGTTTGAATCTCGGCTCGGGTGCCTTTCTGTGTGGAGTTTGCGAGTTCTCTCCCCGTGTCCGCGTGGGTTTTCGCCGGGCACTCCGGTTTCCTCCCACAGTCCATAAGACATGCTGCTGCATAGATTAATTGGCTCGCAGACTAAATTGCCCGCAGTGCCCGGTGATGGACTCGCGTCCCATCGTGGGTACATTCCTGCCTTGCGCCCTGTGTCTGCCGGGATAGGCTCCGGCTCACCGCGACCCTGTACAGGACTAAGCGGTTTCTGACAATGAGATGAGACTATTTATAACGCGTGGTACATAGTCATTCAGTTTCGAGAACGATTCAGATGTGCGAGGCAGGCACAAGGCAGCCACACCGTTAGTTAGTGCCAACATTTGCCAGTCACTGCATCCTGCATGTACATTGATGTAATCAGCCAATTGATTCATGAGTCGTTATATTTTTAGAGGAAACCGGAGAACCCGGAGGAAATCACAAGCGGAACAGGGAGAAACATCTGCGCCTAAGAGAAACTCCCTTTCTCTTAGGCGCAGATGTTTCCACTGTGTAGCTCCCCGTCTCGTACTTACAGCACCATCTCACTGTAAAAGCTAAGGGTTTGTTCAGATGGTGGACGGATGCAGACGCGCTTGCATTTCCCCAAGTACACCGTGTTCTGCCAATAGCCAGACGGCCTCTGAAAGTCATCGACCCTCTTTGAAATTTACCGTGGGTCCCCATCAGGGCCGCGTTGATTGTTGATGCTCTTGTACGCGCGATGTCTCGGACCAAAGCAAGTGTAGCGAAAAGTATCTTGCGGCATGTGCGGCAAACAGCAGTTACTGATGCAACACGTGCTGCGGTGTAAAGTTGCCCAGGAATGTTTTGCTGGAACGAAATGTGTTGCTAATTACACCACGACACTTGTGTGTTTTTTTAATGTTGCGATTAAGACTCGCCACGGCACGTGTGCAAGTGCGTGCCCGCGCGCACGCTCTTAACGCAAACGTGCTTTCTGTTTCCGAATCTTAGGTTGCCCAAGGTCACCTAGAGGGTATTACATTGCAAAAATAACACATATTAACTTAATCTTCAGCAATAACCAGTCGAAACACGTTAATCATATTTTTGAGGTCTCGTTTTTAGGAGAGAATTTTTTGTTTCTTCCGTTGAGATAATTTGGCCAAATCCATGAATGTTTAACCCTGTGTTAGGGACAAACTGGAGATCCCAGAGAAAACCCACCACGCACGAGGGGGTGACATTCATCACTGCCCTCTCCTGGCCATACGTCGCTTGAGCCTCAGACCTACAACACCTGGCAAGCCTCAGTGCTTACCAATTCATATACTCACCAGTCCCAAACGAGCTTAGCTTTCGAGATATGAAAATGTTGGGCATATTTTTAAATACTAGGTCTTAGCAGCTGTAATGCAGATATATGACTTAAAAAAAATAATGCACTTTAGGTAAAATTTATAGGGGATATGACAGACTTTTTTCCGCGTGAAGGATTGTCGAATGACTTGACGATCCACAAAGACATGGGGAAGCCCTCATCCAGCAGTGGATTTACAAAAGGGCCATATGTGCAGATTTCGAAAAGCAAGAAATTACCATTTCAGGTTGGTACAGTCATTAGCGCCGTTGCCTCACTGCAAGAAAGAACTGAGTTCGAATCTTGGCTCAGGTACCTTTCTGTGTGGAGTTTGCGTGTTCTCTCCCTGTGTCCACGTGGGTTTTCGCCGAACCGAGATTCGAATCCGGCCCCTCCTTGCTGTGAGGAGGAGGCGACAGCGCTACCCGCTGGGCCACCGTACCGCCCAACATTGCGAGTCACGGTCGGGCAATGCGGCCAATGTGTGCGATGTAGACGCTGAGGAACCACAAGAATGGTCATGGCTTTGGTTTTTAAATTCGTGTCCTCTTGCGTCATGACGGCTCGGGAGATCTATTTACGGATTTCCCAAATTCCTCGTGCTGCGTTCAGCCCCATTGCCGTGATTGAAATGTCCGTGAACTGGAGAGTCGGCTGTAGGCATCCAGTGGAGCGGTCCTAACCATGGGGCAGGGCAAGCAAGGTTATTGCTGGGGGAGGGGGAGGGGGAACGTTTGTGCGAGCCATGTTCACGATCAGCTAACTCACTGCCGTCAGTGTCAGTACCCGCGTAATCCTGTACGGGGTCGCGGGGGGACCGGAGCCTATCACGGCAGACAGAGGGCGCAAGGCAGGCTATGCCCAGGATGTGACGCAGACCCCCCCCCCTTTTTTTTAGGGGGAGGGGGTGGAATTTACTCAGCAGAATAATTAGCCGAGACATCAGCGTGTCTTTTAACGGTTGGAGGAAAATGTAGTCAATTGATTAGTCGTGAATACGAGAATGCATGTTTACTGTTTGGCGCTATGTTAAAAGCAATCAATTGAATATTAGATTAAAATTGCAGTGATTAACTGAAACAGTAATTGGGAGAATGTAACTATTTTAGTAAGTGTGGGCGGTAGGTGTGTGTGTGGGGGGATCATTGACTTTGCTTGGGTCCCCAGATTAATTAAGACCGCTCCTGGCTGCGTAGCGATGCCACGTGGCGACAAGTCGCGTGGGACTCCAGTCTTCTGAGTCCCAAACTAGGAATGCAGCCATCGTGCCCAGCGTGGACACCGCACGAATTCTCTGGCGTGGCAACGTGGAGTTCACAGCCACGCGAGACGTTTGTGCATCGCAACGACAAGCGCCTGGGTTCAATGCCCGATTCGGGCGCCTGTCTGCGCGAAGTGTGCGCGTTCTCCCTCTGTTCTGCACGGGTTTCCTCCTGCTTCTTCGGGTTTGTCCCACAAGCTGAAAACACACGAACGGTGCGACGTGGTCCAGATGTCTTGCTGCTCCCATTTAATAATAATAATAATTAACAGTCACGAATCATTTTTGTATTCTAACGAGTATATAAAGTCATGTAAGCAATGCATAAAACGACGAATATAAACTTTCACAGTCTGAAATAAGTACGCGTTATATTAAACAGAAACAAATAAGCCAAGCAGAAACAAAAACTGGGTAGGTGTGAATTAATCGGAGTCAAAGGGCATCTGGACCACCCGGTTCAGTAGTAATTGACGTGAAGATAAACATCTCAACGCAAAGCAGTCTCTGAGCGTGAGTTTTCGCAATCAGTGTGGATTTCCTGGGTGCAGGGACAAACCACGAGTTTGGAATGTCTCGTTTGGGAGTCATCTTATAGCCCGTGCGTGTACACACGCGGGTGACCCTACTGTGGGGAGTGGTGGCTCAGTGGTTCGCGCGCTGAGCTATGAACCAGGCGACCCGAGTTCGATGCACAGCCGACACCGCCCGTCCCGGGCCTCCGCTAGGTCGACTCAACCTCAAATGAACACCGAGTGCGGTGTGTAAGCATTGCGACGAAGGAGACAAAGGCGGCTGGGAATAATTCTGGCTACGCACCCACTCGTGTGCCGTGTTCGCCTTCATGGGTGCTTGCTCACGGCACTTGACCCTACAGTCGATCTCGGCTATACGGGAGATCTTTGCCTTTGGATAACTCTATTGACACCAGGCACACGTTTTGGACGAGTCTTACATTCCAGAGACTCTCAGAATAGGAAGAATTCGAGATTTAATGAGAGATGAGTCGTGAGCCGCATCTCATCGCTGTGTGTTTGTGGGTGTAGGAGCGGTGGCGCAGCGGTTAGCGCACTGCGATACGAACTTCCCGACGATTGTCTGAATCGGTCCCGGGCCTCCCCTGGGTTGAACTCAGCCTGAAACGAGTACTTGGTGCGGTGTGTAAACATCGAGGAGGGTAACCCGCTTAAGGGAAGATTACACGCTCGCTCTATACCACAGCTTCCCATTTGAGGCTGAGTCCACTTAGGGGAGGCTCAAGACCGGTTCACACAAGGGTCACTTGTGTTGGTGGCCGAGAGCAGGACCTGTGCAGCTATGCCTGTAGCCCAGCGCGCTAACCGTTGAGCCACCGCTCCCCACATTGTGGCTGATCACGCACACTCGCTTGTCATTACCATTGTTACGGATGCGTGATGATTGATGACCAAAGCTGTTATTTCGGCACAGCAGTGCCTCGCTGGACACGGAATTCAATTACATCATTATAATCCATAATTATTAAAACCATTAATCGCCGTCTGGATGAGTCTCGTTCATTCATTCGTCAGTTTGCATGTAAGCTGTAAGCAGCCGTTGAGCTATTCATAGTTGTCCAGCGGGGAAGGGTAAACAAGTCACAACACCGCAGGGCATGGGGTGAAATTGTCCGCAGTACAACTGACCTCGGCAGCGTGTATTTGGACTGTGCGAAGAGACCGAACTACCCGTCGAAAACCCACGTGGTACCCGCTCACTCCCGTTCAGGGCTGCGGTGAGCCGAAACCTATCTCGGCAGACGAAGGGGGCAAGCAGGGTTATCAGCCAATCAGTGACCGAAGAGTTTGCGAGCACCTGGAGCGGAGCGTCGGTCCATCGGTCGACACTGCCGGACCCGTACAGCGGAGATATCTGAACAATGATCATTGTTACAAAACGTCGATTTAAAGTAAATGATTATAAGAGCGAACGCATTGTGTCGCGGACGTTTGTTTAACATGGAGGTACACGGTTGTTTCTATTAAATCGATTCCCCCTTGGAGACGGCGATGTTTAAACGGCGGACGTTCAACCAGATGGCCCAGTGGGTAGAGCTGTCGCCTGCTCACAGCAAGAAGGGCCCGAGTTCGAATCTCGGCTCGGGTGCTGCTTTCTGTGTGGGAGTTTGCATGTTCTCTCCCCGTGTCCGCGTGGGTTTTCGCCGGGCACTCCGGTTTCCTCCCACAGTCCAAAAAACATGCTGCTGCATAGGTTAATTGGCTTGACAGACTAAATTGCCCGCAGTGCCCGGTGATGGGCTGGCGTCCCATCGTGGGTATATCCCTGTCTTGCGCCCTGTGTCTGCCGGGATAGGCTCCGGCTCACCGCGACCCTGTACAGGACGAAGCGGTGTCTGACAATGAGATGAGATGAGAGAGACGTGCAGCCAGCGACCTCTATAGGCGGTGGCAGCCACCGTGAGCAACGTAAACGATGCAGGAAATGAAACTCGTAATAATAATGAAACAATTCACGGTTGTCGCTCCCGGTTTAAACGCCGCTATCCTGTTTGTGCTCCCGATGGCAAGGCTACTGGGTCAGAATGTTATGGTCATTCCTGTTCTCCTCGAGTCGGAGCGTCTTCGGATCGTTGTTTGTCTAGAACCACCCCCCCCTCCGTTCACCAAGGGAGATCCTAGCAGGAGTGCTGAACTCCAGACCTGTTCACCCAGGGAGACCCCAGGAGGAGTGATGTACTCAAGGTGACATAGCTCTGGGGTTTACAGGAACATCTCATCTCACCTCATTGTCAGAAACCGCTTAGTCCTGTACAGGGTCGCGGTGACCCGGAGTCTATCCCGGCAGACACAGGGCGCAAGGCAGGGATACAACCACGATGGGACGCCAGTCCATCACCGGGCACTGCGGGCAATTTAGTCTGCGAGCCAATAAACCTATGCAGGAGCATGTTTTTGGACTGTGGGAGAAAACCGGAGTGCCCGGCGAAAACCCACGCGGACACGGGGAGAGAACATGCAAACTCCACACAGAAAGGCACCCGAGCCACGATTCGAACCCGTGGCCTTCTTGCTGTGAGGAGGCGACAACTTCCGCTCGGTCCTGAGCCAGCGGCCTTGGAAATTCCACATTCGCATGGCGGCGACCGCGCGTGCACTTGCGAAACCGGAGTCTGTTGCGCGTGTCCACCATGGCATAGCCTCCAGACGGGATAATACTTGATGTGGTGTGCCGACTGGGGTGATGTTTTTTTTTCTAGGTGGCCGAGCAGGACAAATTCAAGACGAAATGAGTCTCGGAGCCGCAGATAATTAGTGTCGATATTCTATGGATTATTAGACACGTGTCCTCCCCTTCAATGTAAAGTAAATATTGAGCGCGTGTCTTATAACCCGGCAGGGGTGTCCTGTGCGTGACCACACCTGTGCCGAGCGCTCAGTAAGCAGCGCTGCAAACGCCACGACCAGACTTTGATTCCCGCTCACTGCCAAACACCAGCGACGATACTCTGAGCTCGTTCCTGGGCCTGCCCTGGGGTCGACTCAGCCTGAAATGAGTACCTCGTGCTGTGCGTAAACGTCGCCGCCTGGGGCTGCTGCTCGCGAACAGCTGTAGCGAGTCGAGGCTGTACGGGTGATCGCGATCTTTGCCACTCGATCCGTGTCGCTTCATTGACAGCAGGCACGCGCTTTGGCTGCGTCTGATTTTTTCGGACCATCTTACAGGCCGGGCGGCACGGTGGCCCAGTGGTTAGCGCTGTCGCCTCACAGCAAGAAAGTCCCAGGTTCGAATCCCTCGGCTCGGGTGCCTTTCTGTGTGGAGTTTGCATGCTCTCCCCGTGTCCGCGTGGGTTTTAGCCGGGTACTCTGGTTTCCTCCCACAGTCCAAAAGCATGCTCCTGGATAGGTTGATTGGCTCGCAGACTAAAATTGTCCCGCAATGCCTGGCGATGGACTGGCGTCCCGTCGTCGGGTGTATTCCTGCCTTACGCCCTGTGTTTCCGGGATAGGCTCCGGCTCACCGTGACCCTATATAGGATTAAGCGGTTTCAGATAATGAGATGAGATGAGATCTTACAGGCCGTCGAACCACGGAGGTCCCAGAGGTCCCAGAACTCCTTAGCTGAGCGCTCTAGAAATGCGAATGTTGTTCTATCGCCTTATCGCTGCGCTTGTTGACTATTGTTTACACGTGTGAGTCGCGAGTTATTTGTTGCTGTAAGGAGGACGCATTTTTGTAAATCTGCCGGGGACATGAACGCAAAGCGAAACGAAAATATGTTTTGGTCGATAAAATTGATGACAAAAAAATAAATAAACGGTGCATTCCGCAGGGCAAAAACAAAAGACCTTGCTGCCGACTAAGCAGAAGCTGATTGGAACAAATCGTGGGATTGTTTAACATTCGGAATATCACTCCGGGACGGTGGAACTTTGGGGAGTGGTGGGTGGGACAGCGGTTAGCGGCAATGCGCTACGAATCGAGTTCTGTTGTGGACCACGGCGAACATCAGTGGCGAGTGATATCGAAACTAGTCTTACCCTCTGGCTGACCCCTTCGCTCTCGCCACCCCCTACCTACACTGACCGGCGTGGTGAAGTATGGTCAAGCAAGCTTTATGACCAACTCAACATAAATTTCGGGGGGGGGGGGCTGTATCGAGTAGTCGTTTGACAGAAGTTGCAAACTTCAAGCTGTTTATTCACATTAATAGTGAGAGCGCAACGCACGCCTCACTGGCGCAGCGTGTGCGGCTGCTGCGCGCACGTAACAACAGTACATCGCCTTATTGAATATGCAGACATGTATCGCGACCATTGCGCTTGTAAGAAAACAAAACTTAAAGCGAGCGATAACAAACACGTGTACGGAATATTTCTAAAGGTCCGCCTCTATGGAGTCCCAACGTCGAGCAGAATGCGTCCCTCTGCGAACACAAAACGAATCGCGACTGAGGCTTCGTTCGCGTCTATTTAAGATTTCATTTGGCCATTCGTTACGCGAGCTACCCGAGGAGAGAGAGAGCGCGCGTTGAATGGAACCGCCGATATGTCATCAGTAGGGGCCCGGCTCTGTCATCTCCTGCAAGGCACTTGCGAGAGGAGAGAGCGAGCGAGAGTAATTGAGAAGCGAGTGAGAGTTAGGAGAGGTAGAGGGGAGAGGAGCGGGACAGACCAGCGACCTGTAATTTGTCTGAGCTGCCATGAATCGGGGTCGTGTCGCTGTCTCGAACGCCCATTTATCGCTTTCGTCTCGTCTGTCCTTGTGGCGCCTCACGCATCCATCACGATCCTCCACGCGCGGGCCGATGTTCCGCACCCAAGCCCTCT
>JAZEWT010000011.1:11675365-11692700 GCA_036362905.1 Mordacia mordax
TGCTTGTGGAAGAGGTTAATGAAGGTGCTTGTGGGAGACGTTAATGAAGATGCTTGTGGAGAGGTTCATGAAGATGCTTGTGGAGAGGTTCATGAAGATGCTTGTGGAAGAGGTTAATGAAGATGCTTGTGGGAGAGGTTACTGAAGATGCTTGTGGAAGTCTGTCCGCATGAGCGCCGTTCCCCGGCTATGTGTGAGCAGTCCCATCAGTGTGGGGGGAGGGGGGGAGTTCTTATTTCTGATGGATCTTTGTCTTTATGCGTGGCGGTAGCGTGGTGGTCAGCGCGCTGCGCGCTACGAACTTGTGCGCGCGGGTTCAATTCCAGTTCGGGGACAATGTCAGCGGCGAACGTTTGAACCGGGCCACCCAGCAAGGTCAACTCAGCCTCCCTTGGGCACCTGTTCGCAGTGTGTACACATCGGCAGTGTGGGGATACAAATACGGCCGGGCGCCGAGATGTCGCCACACCACACAAGCTCCCCGTACGCCTTGCCGGCCTTGATAGGCGCTCGCTAACAGCACTTGGCTCCCAGACTCAGCTGAAGCGATGTACAAGGATCCTTTGTCGTGTTCTACACATGGTCACACGTGTGTGGGTTGAGAGACTGCCTCCAATCACTTCCCTTACCGCAAGTTGGCCGCGAGCAGAGGCTAAATAAAATAATATAACATTCCAAAAACCCAGAAACCCGCTATGAAAACAAGCGCACGATAATGTTATAGAATCCACATCTCATAAACATGTCTGGGGTAATGCTAGAGAGCGCGCACGTCAATGGGGACGCGATTAGAATATTCATGAGATGACTTCCATGAATTCTGAAGCAGACGGACGTCTTGATCGCGTTTTACACACACCGAGGGTCGTGGGGTGCGTGCACAGTACAAGCATTTCACTCGAATATTCATCGTTTATCAGCGATTCTCATTCGAATGCACGGACCTTATTCCGGTAGTAAATGCCTCCGATGAAGCAACAGCTATAGACTCGGCTGTCTACTGACATATGTCTATAAAGGCAACATTCCAGGCAATGGCCCTTCTTCAGTGAAGAATTTCCCTCGTCCAAAATCGTCTCAACTGCTCTGCAGAAAAACACCTTCCACAACGTTAACTCATATTATTATAAGGTGGCCTTAGTAACAAACGTTTTCAAAAATAACGGCTTCTGCACTTACGCACAGAGTCCATTACTGTAGTGATCGTAATCCCAGCCGACAGGCGGGGGAATACCCAGGATGTGACGCTAGTACATCGCAGGGCACACTTTTGAGGGGGGCAATTTACTCCGCAGGCCAATAAACTTAGGCAGCAGCGTGACTTTGGACAGTGGGAGGAAACCGCAGTACCCGGTGCAAACCCACGCGGAAACACGCGGAGAGAACACGCAAACTCCACACAGAAAGACGGCACCCGAGCTGGGAATCGAACCGGGGAAATTGTTGCTGCGAGGCAGCAGCGCTGCTCACTCTGCCACCGTGCCACCCCCATGCTGACCTTCTTCACGTCGTATTATCTCAACAAACCCAGGGGGATGGCGGGGTGACGGTGTGGTTGCTGGGGTGGCCTTGACTCATTTCCAAGCCCTTTCTTCGAAACAGTAGCAGCGCCAGACATGGCCTGGTTCACCGCCAGCTGGGATCGTCCAGCCACCTGACTCCTTGGCACCAGCTTTCGCCAAAACAACACGCGGCGGGACCAGGCTCCTAGCTCCGACACAACTGCCATGTCCTCAATGCTCAGGTCACTCACCCCGACTGTGGAAGGATGGCATGAAGTTGATTGTCATTGTGATGCAGTGGTGATGCTCCTGCCTCACAGCAAGAAGTCCTGGGCTCGATTTCCAGCTTAGGGGGGCAGCTTCCACGTGGAGATTACGCGATCCTTCTCTGTCGGTGTCGTTTTCTGCCGAGTTCTCCGGTCTCCCTCAGCTTGAATAACACTGTTCGGCCAAAAACATCTTAATATATATAGAGGGCACAGAGTCTGGCAAATGTTGGCGCTGGCTAACCACGTGGCAGTCACCCCCTTCACCCAGTTCTTTGTGCTTCTTCGCTCCTCTGAGTCATTCTCCTCTCTAAGAATTAATGAAACTGAGCGCGTTTACGCCGTAGGCCGTGTGAGATAGTGGCTCGCTTGTGTGTTAGGGAGCGGCACGCCAGTGTGTTAGAGAGCGGTACGCCAGTGTGTTAGAGAAGAGCACGCTGGTGTGTTAGAGAACGGCACGCTGGTGTGTTAGAGCGCAACACAGGGTTATTATTGAGCCAGCTATTCAAACGTCTGAGTCATTGTTTTTGTCCAAGATGTTTGGCTTTGTCTCTCCGAGTGTATTTATTTGAAAGTTAAAATGTCAAATGTCACTAATATGGGGTAAAAGGACAAAACATGAATTTCCAAGTCCATCCAGCATGTTTCACGGTACAGCATGACGTTAATAGGATCTTCGAAACCACTATGAAGTAAAATCCTTGCCTGGAAACTCGTTGATCCAGGCAGTCTACCTGGATCACTGTTGAGACACCAGCTATGTATGTTGGTACAATGCTGAATGATTTCCAAGCAGCGCTGCAAGATGTTCGTGCTGCCCTCTCGCAGGGCGCGCTCTCTAATCATCTCTCCCCGAGCGAGCGAGCAGGGTGTTTGTGTGAAACAGATGTGCGGAGCGGTGGTGCAGCGGTTAGCGCGCCGCAATACGAACCCGGCGACTCGAGTTCAAATCCCGCTCACGGCCAATGCCGGTGACACATTTACGAATCGGTCCTGGGCCTCCCCGTACAGGTCGACTCAGCCTCAAATGGTCGGATGTGTAAACATCGCCGCTAGGGAGAGACAAAGGCGGCCGCGCGTGGTGCTGGCGTTGCTCACGGGAGCATTGCACTGGTATTCACTTCCCGTTTAAAGCCTGGAACCATTTGTAGGCAATTCCATCTTCACATGGCGGGGGTGAGTACGTATCAGCGTTGCCACCTCGACAAACGGGGACATAGAGTGCTGGTAAACAGACTTAGAGAGTGCGCTCAGAATTGCTCTCCATAGCTGTTCTTTCGGGATATCCGTGTCGAGCGTTGCAGAAGCAATTCCTGTTCATCGAGCCGTGAAAACCCACATCAGTGCACAGAGAGAGGGTTCTCCGTGTAATTGACAAAACCCCGGACTCTCGTGATTTATTGTCGCGCCTTGCGAAGTGAAAACGCACAGATTTCCCAGGGCAGCTGCGGCCTCTCATACGTGAGCGATGCTGGGAATAAGAAGGAAAAATAAACAGCACAGGTGGCGACCCGAGAATACAGCCACAGATCAACCACTGGTTACTCCTCCAAAGAAGAAGAATAATAATAATTGCATTTTTATAGAGCGCTTTTCACCCGAGGGTCACAAAGCGCTGCACAGAGCTGCGGAGAGAATGGCACGTCAACAACAACGGCATTAGAACGGAAAATCAGCAACAATAACATTTTTGGGGTTTTTTTACATATTTTACACGTTTTACAACATGTAACATATGATCTGACTTTCAACTATAATTTGAAAATGCAAAATTATAAGAGAATCAATCATTTTGAATCGATCCCCAGGGACGAGTCAACCCCACCCCCCACCACCCCCACCACCACCACCCCCATCATCACCACCCTCACCACCACCACCACCCCCCCCCTGCCCAAATCGGATGCGAACTCATATCCTGCAGATCGTGAGCGCGCTGGCCCAGCCAAGCCCAGCCACCCTCCCAAAATTAGACTCCTTCCGATTGCAACGCTGCCCCGCCAGTCTGCTGCCGTGGTCTCTGTGTGGAGTTGTGGACATTTCCTCTTTCCTTCCTGTCGCAGGGGCAGGAGGGGGTGGAGGGATTTAGAAAAAAAAATTGGGGAGCGAAGCTCTGAAAATAACAACTTGAACGCATAGTTAGCCTAAGGGTGTTGTGCCAACCACAGACAGCGGCTGTTTGGAAATGCCAACTGTTCAAAAAAACAAACAAGAATACGTTACTGTTGCTGATTAGCTGTTCGCGTCTCGTCGCTGTCGTTGCTGACGTGCCTTTCTCTCCACAGCTCTGTGCAACGCTTTGTGACCCTCGGGTTAAAAGCGCTCTAGAAGTGCAATTATTGCTATTCAGTTCACACTGCACTGTGAGCGGTGAGTGGTTACCGCTCGAGTGGTCGTGGTCGTGGTGCGCGCGGTTCGAGCCTGGGGGTCGCCCTGGTTAATACTGCCGGTATATTAATCGCAATAGATCCCATGTTAAAGAACTAGCAAAGTACCCGCCCCGCGGGCGATTGTGTACCCAGCGTGTGACGCGTTCGTCCGATGCCACGATAAAGGCGGTAGGATGATTGCGAGAGTCGATGGTACTGTCGCTCAAAAGAGGAAATTAAAAGCTGTTAGTTTAAAATTAGTAATCAATGAACGGGAAGTGAAGGTGAGATAAGCATTAAACGTCACGGTGTTGTACAGATGCAATTTGCGCTTAGGAAATATTCGAATCTGGTACTCTCAAGTGTGGAAATACTAAGCACTTATAGTGCATTGTCCTGAGCTGACTGCCTTTTGGCAACATCTGGTGAACACTGACAGTCAGGCTCAAAAGAAAGCCATGTCTGGTGTAGGCCGATCAGTTTGAAGGACAATGCACAGGTTGTCAAAGCTTCTTGTTTGCATATTTTTCCACGAGTATGTGTGGCTTTTGCAAACGAGGCACTTTGTGGTAGGTGTCTATTTTGGTGTTTTAAGATCTTAACACCTGTATAATTGCCAGAAATTGTAAAAAAAACCCCAACCCTTTTCTTGTCTTTACATGTGGAGATACAGTACACATATACGTACAGACACTTGCTTCATTATATACATCGTTGTTCAGATGCCAGGGTCGCGATCCAAATTGCAGAGCCACGTTTACCCTGGTCCACTCTGACCCAGCACGGGTTAGGCGACTGCACACCGGGCTTGGTAGCCTGTGCACGCAGAGCTCTGTGCAGCGCATTGTGACCCTCGTGTGAAAAGCGCTCTGGGAGTGCAAATATGATTATATTATTATAGCAGCGCCTACCTTCGCGAGCGCCTCGCGCCGCCACCGACTTCTCATTATACTAACGATCTGATTCGTGATTCGAGAGGAAAAGCAGTGAGAAGCGTCACCGCCTCATTGCAAGAAACACCTGGGTTTCATTCACTGCTCTCGTGTGCTTTTATGCGTGGCGTTACCGTGTTCTGCCCATTTCCGCGTGGGTTTCCTCCGGCTTCTACGGTTTCCTGCCACGACTAAAAAAACATTAACTAATTGGCCGATAACCTCTAGATATATCGGACGCAGTGTTTGGCGTGTTGGCGTAACCTCACCGCGTGACTTGACTCCCCCTCCTCCTCCTCCCCCCCCCAAAAAAGATATCTCGCTCCTGTGAGTGATTCTCTCTAAGAATGACCACCTTCGAAATTGAATGACTATGTGCCGCGTGCATTCAACCGCAGACACGATTAGCATGGGTTTTTATTAAACAAACCCCCCCCCCCCCCACAAAAAAAAACGTTGCTGTTGCTGATTTGCTGCTCTTATGTCGTTGTTGTTGCTGACATGCAGCTTCCGCAGCTTTGCGCAGCGCTTTGTAACCTTGGGGTGAAAAGCGCTCTGGAAGCGCAATAATTATAATAATTACTATTCTGAATCGGAGGCTGATAATGATAATGTGAGTAAGGGAGCCGCTTGCTCGGGGGCGCGGGGCCCCCGTTCAAGGGGGACACTGCGTCTCACGCCCAATCCTCGTGCGGGCCACGTGGCAGGGCCGAACAGCCCCACAGGGTCAGTGAAGACGTTTCCTCGGGTAATTAAACGCAGCCGCTCACGCAGAGTAGGCAGCGCGCAGCCGCGAGGTGTCCTGTCGCAACGTCCCAGCCTCACGCCTCGAATCGCTCTCCGTGTGCTGTTCTTTCGAGACAGCCGTATCGAGCGTTCACTCGCGACGTGTCAGCCTCCCACATTGGAGGCAGCGCTAACCTTTCTTGCGCTGGCCCGGGACGAACGTTTGCAGTATTGGAGGAGTCACGCATTGAGAGCTTGCGAGCCCGCTGAGTATTTTTTTGCTCTAGAACAATAAACATCTATCTGTCAACGCATGTTGGGAACTGCTAAGTGAAGCTAAGCAGGCTTGATGAGGCCTCCAACGTGGGAGGTGAAATGTCACGCAGGAGAAAGACCCAACGCTCCGTTATTGTTCAATGTGGAAGGAACCGTTGGGCATTTGACTCTTTTTAACAGTTGTCCAGCGGGGGAGGGGTAAGCAAGTTGCATCGTCTCAGGGCAGAGAAGGCAACTTAGTCAGCAGCATAATTAACCCACGCTCGACACAGACCAAAGGAAGCATCTCGCAGATGTTGGAAGCTGCTAATAATAATAATTGCATTTATAGAGCGCTTTAAATGCAATGGCTGATAAGGGAAGCTAAGCAGGTTTGAACCTAGCGAGTGGCTGTAGAATCTTTTAGGAGAACTGCTGGGGAATTTACCAAGTACTGTAGCCTTGGTCTGCTATGTTATCAAATATTCTCGTAGAGTTAGCGATTGTAGAATCCATCTGTGTGGCTCTTTGAAGTGTTACCTCCTCGAGGGTACTTGGGTTTCCTCCCGCGTGCCACCTTAAAGCGGCTCTCAGTCACTTTTCCGAACGCACGTCGTCCTGATGAAACGATCTGACATCCTCCGGCACGTCACTTGCAGCGATGAGAGCCTGCATCATGACAGACGGTCTTCACTCAGCCTCGGAGGGCGTTACGACTCCGTCTCCAACGCAGGCGCGCTATCGCCTGTGGGATCCGTGTTTCATCATCATTTTCAGGACCCACTGAATCCTGTACAGGGTCGTGGGGGAGCCGGACCCTACCCGGCAGACACAGGGCGCAAGGCAGGGATATACCCACGATGGGACGCCAGTCCATCACTGGGCACTGCGGGAAATTTAGTCTGCAAGCCAGTTAATCCATGTAGCAGCATAGTTTTTGACTGTGGGAAGAAACCGGGAGTGCCCGGCGAAAACCCACGCGGACACGGGGAGAGAACTCGCAAACTCAACACAGAAAGGCACCCGAGCCGAAATTCGAACCTGAGCCTCTCTTGCTGTGAGGCGACAGCGCTACTCACTGGGCCACCGTGCCGCCCGCCAATAATAATATGTACAATATTATCACAAATACTATTATTGTGGAGGCACGGCGGGCCGTTTGCGAGCGATTCCCAAAGCAGCTTCCTGACCCTCGCCGCGCGCTCCTCCTCCTCCCTCCTCCTCCTGCCACCCCTGCCTCCCCTCGCAGCGGGAGCGACCCCGTGAGCTGGGCCTCGCCGCGGAACGACAGCTTCTCAGCGGCTCCGTGCCAGCACGAGGGCCGCCGAGGCTTCTGCGCCACGCTGCTCGTGCCCGGCGCCGGCGTAGAGCACACGGGCCGCTACCGGTGCTACTACAGCAAGTACGGGCCGTACGTGGAGGAATTGGACAGCGCTGATCACTCGGCTTCCGTCTACGTGTTCGTGAGAGGTGAGAGTCGTGTGCCCACGATAGTGACGGATGGGCATGGCCGGTCACTTAATAATAATAATACACGCAGATGGTGTCCAAGGAGGAATTTTTTTTTTTACCATTTTCTGGCAATGATGCGAGGGTTAAGATCTTAAAATGCCAAATAAACACCTTTCACAACGTGCCAAGATCGTAAAAATCCACACATACTTGTGGAAAAAAAAAACTCCATGCAAACAAAAAGCTTTGGTAATGTATGCGTTGTCCTTGAAACTGATTGTCCCACACCAGAGACGGCCTTGTTTAGAGCCTAGTCTCGCCAGTTTTTGTCAAGTTTTGACAAAAAGCAAGCAGCTCATGACAACACAGATATCAATGCATGGGTAGCTCTGGTTAAACTCTTATATCTTGGTGTAATACAGAGATATATTATATACAATTTGTAATACGCACATGTTCAATGTCTAAAGTATTAATTCGGAGAGAGTACGACTCAGAGACACAAGGTAATCTGCAGAGGGCGGATGTCAAGACATGCCGTTAGCCGACGCCAATCTGCCCGTCCGATGTTTAATTTATTGGCCCAATAATTAATGCGGGAGGATACCGAACAACCTGGAGCGAACCCAAACAGAACAGGGGGAGAACACACAAACTCCACACAGAAAGGCGCCCGAGACGGGCATCGAACCCGGATCCTTCTTGCTGTGATGCGACGGCGCTGCTCGCTGCGCCACCACGGTGCCTGGTTTAATTGTACTCTTGAAATAATTGCAATGCGCACCCGGGCTATATTAGGCTATCCCAAGGCAGTACGTATCGTTTATTTTCGGCTGCTAAGTGGCAGTGAGCGAGGGGGGTCAGTGACCACGCATCCCTTTCCTGCGTCGATCCCGTGACCTCGCTGCCGATTCCGAGGCCGGTTTGTGGCCCAGTGCAGGTGGCAGGGAGGTGCAGTGGTACCGTCCGCGCCTCTCAGAGAGAAGGACCTGCCCGAGATGGTTTGACTCCCGTCTCGGGCTACTTTCTGTATCAGTCCAACTCTTCTGCGTGGGTTTACACTGCATTCTCCAGTTTCCTACCATAACAAAAAAGAATCCGCTCGTTATCGAACTGACAGCATCATAATATAGAGGATGCAGCAACTGGCGAATTCTGGCGTCAGGTAACCACACGGCTGCCGTCCCCTCTCCCACCTCTGTGCTGTTCCCTCTCGCCTCTGATTCATTATTTCTGCAAACGAACACCTTCCACGTTTGCCGAGCACTTTTCTGCGCGTCACGAATCGTAGATATTTATTTATTTAATTGAAGAGCGCAAGCTCCATCTCGCCGGTCCCAAGCCGAACCGACACGTATCCTCGGCAGTCATCTGCAACGCGAAATATGCCCGGTGGTGTCAGGTGCACGCGAACGAAACGCATGCAGGTAGCGTTCACGGGGCTCGCGAAATCAGCGCTGATCATCCGCGGAGCGTGCATCGTTGTTTGTTGTTGTTGTTGTTCTTTGTTGTTGTTCTGTTTCAAACTCGACGCATTCCGCGTGAGTAATCCTACGCGAGCGTAATTTGGGCTCCGGACGCAGCGGTGCGCGTTAACGCGGCGGTAATGAGCAATAATAGCGCGCCGCCTTTTGTGGATTTCGCGGAAAGCTTCTCCCAAACGGTCGAAGCATCTGGCTATGTTTTGACTTGGTTACTGTTCCACGGGTTTTACCCGCAGATTCTCATTTCCCTAGAGAGAGGAGTTAAAGGGAAGCCTCATTTATAAGGCACTCAAGTTGTAAGTGCACGGACCACTAATGGCCAGATTATCGTTTGGAAGACGGACCTTCATGAATGGCCTAGTTTCTGGAGGAAGCCCTAGGTTGGACTTAATAAAGGAGGCGCAAATAACACATTGGCATTAAACCTTTGCATCAAACAGCGCTGCTTATTCCTCAACCACCCTCTAAACTCCTAAACCCTTAACGACTTCCCGTCGCATGCCTCATTATTTACTTAGAAGTATCACTTCAGGGTGGCACGGTGGCCCAGTAGGTAGCGCTGTCGCCGGGCAGCAAGAAGTTCCCGGGTTCGAATCTCGGCTCGGGTGCTTCTCTGCGTGGAGTTTGCATGTTCTCCCCGTGTCCGCGTGGGCTTTCGCCGGGCACTCCGGTTTCCTCCACACAGTCAAAAAAACATGCTGCTGCACAGGTCAATTGGCTTGCAGACTAAATTGAACGCAGTGCTCGGTGATGGACTGGCGTCCCATCGTGGGCATATCCCTGCCTTGCGCCATGTGTCTGCCGGGATAGGCTCCGGCTCACCGCGACCCTGTACAGGACTAAGCATTTTCTGCCCAATGAGATGAGAATTATCACTCCAGCCCGAGAGAGGAGAGCGGACACAAAAAAACCCCATCAACAATATTTGTTCCAGCTCGTGTCTCCGCTCCGCTTCTTACTGCTGCGTCTGTTTGGATCCGTTTCCCCGACGCGTGTAGCGGCCAGGTCTCTGCAACACTCTACACGCTCTGGACATCGTTCCCAATTGGGCGAGGAGTAATCGCTTTTGACGTTATGTGTGTTTTAAAAAAAAAAATGCGGCTGGCAGCATTCGCACGATTTTTGTGAGCCAGGTAGAGCGTCTTGGTCATTGTTATTTTCCAGGATGTTTATTTTTAATTATTTTTGCTTGTCTCTCTGTCCGTCTGTGTGCGCTGGCCCAGCGGTTAGCGCAGCGCTGGGCTACAAACCCGGCGACCTGAGTTCGAATCTCGCTCACGGCCAACACCAGTGACGATTTTATGAACCGGTCCTGGGCCTCCCCTAGGTCGACTCAGTCTCAAATGAGTACCTAATGCGGTGTGTGAACATTGCCACTAGGGAGACAAAGGCGGCCGGCGTGGTGCTGGTCACCCACCTCCTCATGTGCCGTGTCGACCTTCATAGGTGCTCGCTAACCGCACTTGACCCTAAAGTCTGTTAAGGCTATATGGGGGATCTTTGTCTTTGTTTGATGAAAGGTTCATTGTATTCAAAGTGCAAATTATGATGTGTTACTATTAATGTTGAGCTTCCGGGTAGTGGGAACACAGCAGTTATGGCACAAACGGGTGTTTTAATCATTTGTGTGCAGCGCATTGTGACCCTCGGGTGAAAAGTGTTTTATAAATGCAATTATAATGATTAATAATGATAGTAAACAGGCGGCACGGTGGCCCACTGGGTAGCGCTGTCGCCTCACAGCAAGAAGGTCCCGGGTTCGAATCTCGGCTCCGGTGCTGCTTTCTGTGTGGACTTTGCATGTTCTCCCCCGTGTCCGCGTGGGTTTTCGCCGGCTGCTCCGGTTTCCTCCCACAGTCCAAAAACACGCTGCTGCACAGGTTAAATTGGCTCACAGACTAAATTGCCCGCAGTGCCCGGTGATGGACTGGCGTCCCATCGCGGGTATATCCCTGCCGTGCGCCCTGTGTCTGCCGGGATAGGCTCCGCGACCCTGTGCAGGACCAAGCGGTTTCTGACAGTGAGATTGAGACGGTAGTAAACATCTACGGCCACCAGCAAAGGGCCAGCAGCTGCGCGCGAGCATCGCTCTCATTCGCCTGCCGGCGTGAGACCCCCCTCCCCGTGCCGACTCGCCGTGCGTTCCCGTGCGCCTCGTCCCAGACCCGGCCCGTCCCTTCCTGCCGATGCACGACGGCGGGATAGCTGCCGTCTACCTCTTCAAGGGCAGCTCGTACGTGGTGCCGTGCCGCGTGTCCGATCCCGGCGTCAACGTCACGTTCGTAACGGTGAGTCCGTCCCGCGGCGCCGGTACGCGCGACCGCCGCCGCCCTCCTCCTTCACCCTGCAGTCTCGTCCAGTGTGCGGTAGAGACCGCTCTCTGTGACTCGCCTGACGGAGAGCCCTTGGCGCACCCGTCTCCAGCAGCTGACGAGTGGCTGTGCCTTGTTATTTACTTATTTTTACATTAACGAGTTGCGGCCGTGGCTTTCACAGAGATTCCTCCAGCACAGGGCTCACTTGCAATGTGCTACGGATTTGCGGTGCACCTGCTGTTACTGAGGTTGGCGCGGTGGTGGCCCAGTGACTAGCGCTGCTGCCTCACAGCAAGAAGTCCCGGGTTTGGTTCCCTGCTCGGGTGCATTTCTGTGTGCAGTTTGCGTATTCTCTCCCCGTGTCCGCATGGATTTTTTTTTCATGTTCCCAGCCTCCAAAGGCACGCTGCTCCCTAGGTTAATCGGCCTGCTGAGTGAATTGCCCGGCGATGCACTGGCGTCAAATCCTAGGTATAGCCCCGCGTTGCGCGCTGTGTCTGCCGGGATAGGCTCCGGCCCCCCGCGACCCAGTACAGGATTAAGCGGGTAGCGATGCTGAATTGACGTGAGTCTTCACGGCTCGATGTAGGAGAACTGCTCTCGATCGGGATGCCAGGCCAGAGTTTCTCTCCGCCACACGCGGTGTTCCGTGACCCCAGTTCAGGCGGAGGGCGAGGTCCATATGCCAGATTCCCAGCGGTGGAATCCAAGGGGCTGTTCTGAGAAATCAGGGTTGCTCGTTGCACAGCAGCTGCTTAATCAAAGCTTATTCTACGTTTCCCCTCTCACGCTCTCGAACAATTAATTGACTGCATTTAGCATCACAATAATACAATTTATGATGGGCGCAAATTCAATACCTTGTTAGCAGCGTGACACAGAAATGGAGTCGTGGTGCCAAGCTCAGTGTGGGTGATCCTGGTAGGATAAGTGTTGATTGAGTCGTGTTTTCATGATAGATGTTGTGGTGGTTTATCGCAGGTGTTGGGGGAGGCTGTTCTAGGTAGTGGGTGCAGATACCATCCTCAACACGAGAACTTCGATCCTCCAATACGCGTTTGTTGCTTGTGGCCCAGATCGCACCTCCATTCGATGGGTGACAGAGCCTTCTCGCGCGCCACTCTAAAACTCGCTGACTCTCTTCCATTGGAAATTCGGTCAGCTGAGTGCCAGGGCATCTTTAAATCCTCAAATCCCGTCTCAAGACTCCCTTGTTCTGTAATGCCTTGAGGTCCTCTGGCTAGGTTTGTTGATGCTACTCACTGCTGTGTGCTCAGATGATGGCTCGCTGTTGACCTGTGCTTGCTCAGGAACACTTCTTCCATCATGTTTTTGTTTTGAGAAATTTGTACATTTTATTGGCTGTCTATTGATTTATTATCATGATTTTCCTTATTTGATCTCTTTTGATGTTGTTGTTAACATGCTGTTGTTTCCATATTTATGTGCAGTGCTTTGTGACCCTCGGGTGAAAGGCACTCTATGAATGCAAATATTATTTATGCGAATGTTATGCAAATATTATTAAATCGAGATGCACCAAGGCTTTCGTGGCCATTGTTCCACATAACAAAGCACTCCGGGTTGGATAACTTATCAGGGTCACAATACTCGCCTCATCACGACAATCGGTAAGGTTTTGTCAAGCGGACAGAACTTGTCAGGTCTCCACGACTTCAGCAGTACGCTGGTGTCTTGCAGAGCAAACCCAGCTTTACAGACAACAATATCATCATGAAGACATCCCTAGTGGAGCTTTTGTCTCCATTTCCACAGTGGTGCAATACCAGACAATCCAGCGATGTAGCGCTTTTTTTTTTTTAAACAGTCGTCCAGCGGTGAGGGTTAAGCAAATTACAACGTCTCCAATATCTGTGAACTCTGCGCCCGAGCTTGAGACTCTCCACCCGCGTGCCGTCCGCCAGTTCGTGCCCTCCAAGTCGTATCAGCCCAACGGCAAGGAGCTGCTGTGGGACCCCAAAGTGGGATTCACTGTGATGCCAGGCTTCATCACCGAACTGCCAGCCCAGTTTTTCTGTGAGGTCAACGCCGGAGGCAGGGTCTACAGCTCCGTGCGCTTCGTCTCGCAGATCGTAGTGAAAGGTGAGCAGGTGCCACCGTCTGCCGGATGGGATCCCGCAAAAAAACTCTCTCTCTCTCTCTATGTATATATAAACAAGTTCTGGTTACTTGCTTGCTTGATCAGGGTAAACTCTGCCAAATCGCAACCAAATCGCACGGGATTTTCGCAGAACGATGGCACTCGGTCCCAGACGGGTCTTTGGCGCTTAGTGCGCGCCGACAGGGCCTTCCCTGGCCACGGGCACCGCTTTCTGTGCTTACGCCCGTATCCTCACGGTACGGGGAAGCGGCGCCGCCATTACAATTACAATCCCCAGTTCAGATAAGCGGGGCCGCGATTACAATCCCCATCCATCTATAAGCTACGTTTGCTTCATCACGGTTAACTCCGACAAATCGCAATCACATCGCACGGGACCTTCGTCCAACGACGCCACTCGGTACCGCACACGGGTCTCTGGCGCCTTAGCGCCGCGTACCGCGAGGTCTACTCAGACGCGACGAATCGCCTCGTTCAGAAACCGCTTAATGCTGTTCAGGGTCGCGGTGAGCCGGAGCCTATTAATTGATGAGTTTATTTTTTGTCAGTTTCTGGAGGGAAGAACCCAGAATGAACCCACGCAGAACAGGGGCCGAACACACAAACTTCGCACAGAAAGTCGCCTGGGCTGGCAATCGATTCTCCTTGTGCGAGACCTTCCCTCTGTGCGTGCCGCGTTGACCCACATCAACGCGCCGCGTGTGTTTGGTCCCTCCCCGCGTGGCGGTGGAGAGCAGGCGGCATCCTCCAGATCGGGCCCAACACCACCACCGAGCTCATCGTCGGTGACACGCTGTCGCTCAACTGCACCATCATCACCCAGGTCAACGTGGTGCTGAGCATCAGCTGGGTTCACGTGGAACGGCCGGTCAGTGTCTCCGAGCTTCTCTCCCCCACTCGCGACCGCTGACGGCGGCGAGCCCTTGACATTCACCTTTCACCCGTAATTGCGGTCAGATTCCTCGGGATTTTTTTGCCCGAAGCTGTCACTTCTGCCTCTCTCTCGTAAACGTACTGAGATGTTCAGCGCACGTGACAATAACCTTACTGGTTGGCCGCTTCGGGTGGAGGTGGGTTTACGACAAACAAAAAATATCCAGTTATCTTTAACAACTGTGTGAAAACCACATTCGATGAAGTTGGCAATTTATCTGGCTTTGATGAGTCGCTGCAATACAGCGAGTGGCTGCGGGAGCCAGTGATGATGTGAATAAACCGGTTGACAATCAGTCCTTCCTGGTGCCCCAGAACTACTCTCTGGAAGGTCACTACAAGAAGTACAACAACCGCACGCAGAACTACCGCAAGATCTTCACGAGCAACTTGGAGCTGAAGAACGTGACGATGAGCGATGCGGGAACCTACCACTGCACCGTGAACTACATCGAGGAGCGCCACTCGTCGCTGAATCACGTCATCATTCACGGTGAGCGCAGCGGTAGCATCCGCTTACCGTGCAGGGAAGGCTCCTGCCAAAGGCGGTTCGTCTCCTGACTTGAGTCTCCTTCCTGTGCGAAGTCTGTGTACTTGCTCTCCGCCCATCTTTTATCTGGATTCACTCCGGCTTCTCCAGTTTCCTCCCACTATTAGAAGCATCGTTATCGCATTTTGCAGAGCGCTTTTCACCCGAGGGTCACACAGCGCTGCACGGAGCTGCAGAGGGAACGGCACATCAACAATATTAAAACTCCGATTAATTAGTTGGCCGATACCATCATTGCGCCTATAAGTTCGCACGTTTGTTGTGTCGCAGGGATCCTGCACCTCTAGCTTGCAAGCTCACTGGGTACTTTCCGCTATAATAATAAACATCTCTCTATCATAATGCATAGAACGCGGTGTCTGGCGGCTTAGCACCGGCTGAGCCCCCCTCCCCTCCCTCGTCCCATTCCCTCGTGCCCCCGAGTCATTCTCCCTTTCAACGAATGCCTTCGACATTGGACGGATGTGCACCGCGCCGTTGTGGAGCGGTGCTCTCTGTTTTTTTTTGTTAAATTACCAATTAAAACAAAAATCTCGCCCGCCTTCCACGTCACCACGTGTCCCTTCCCGACCGCTCGCCCGCCCCGCAGAGCGGCCGTTCATCTCGGCGGAGGCTCGAGACGGGACCTTGGTCGAGGCCAAGCAAGGGGATGACAAGGCGACGCTTCAGGCAAAAATCAGCGCCTTCCCTCAACCCAAGTTCGTGTGGTGAGGCCTCGCCGCCAGCGGTGACATCCGACACACGGTCCTGGAACCGAGCCGCTTCGCTTCCTGCCTCGGGCGCACCCGCTGGATGAACTCTGTATGTTCTCCTCCTAGTCTGCGTGGGTTTCCTGCATGCTTTCCGGTTCCCTCTCGTACAGTCACTCACAAAACAGACCCGTTCATCGGCCGACAATATCGTAAATAACTAGGACGCAGTGTCTGGCGGTGTCGGCGCTGGCGAAACACCTTTCTCCTCCGGTAACCTCGTGGCTCTGAGTTAAAGTATAATTGTCGTGCCGAGTAAAATTATCCTAAACCCATGTCCACCTGACATAGGCCAATCAGTAAGCATTTGGTACGCGAACAATACAAGCCGTCGTAGCAGTCATAATGAATTGATGCGTTCTGATTGGCTGCGTCGGGAGGGCAACGATGACAACAATGTCGTAACTAATGGCGATGGAAAATGACGACGATGACGACGACGATGACGACGACGATGACGACGATGACGATGACGATGACGACGATGACCATCGCGGTGACGCCGTCGGGCACGATGACGACGGTGGCCGCGACCGCGCCCCCATCGCAGGTTCAGGGACGGCGTGGCCATCGCGCGGGGCCAGCCGCGCTACCGCATGCACAAGGCGGAGAGGTCGCAGTCGGAGAGGCTCCTCACGCTCAGCGTGCAGGAGGTGACCGAGTCCGACGCGGGCACCTACAGCCTCCAGCTGGAGCTCAAGCAGTACGGCCTCAAGAAGACGGTGTCCTTCAAGCTCGTCGTCAACGGTGGGACGAGCGCTCGCGCACCCCCTCCCCAAAACAGACTCGTGACGAGCGCCTAGGTTATAGCCGACGTGCGGCTTAGCCAGGCGTGAAAGTTACTCGGTCAGAATCCCGGCACCGCAATCCACAGGTCCGTTTTCTCCGTGCGCGGCAGTTGCAACGATTAGAACGCTCCTTCAATCTCCTGCCACCGCGGCACTGGACTCTGCACGGGTGCACCGTGGAGGGTTAATCAGAAGGTGGCATGTGCTGGGGTAAAGTGTGGGTACTCCCACTTCTCCCGAGATGTCTGCCCAGTGTGCAAGACTAGACCAAATACCGCTCGCTGCCCACCCACTGAGAATGGCGGCCCCAGAGAAAGAAAGACAGTAAACTTACGCTCTGGGTACTTTTTGCCAGTGTACATATATAATAAGTAGAACAGGTTTTTACCATTGCTGGCAATTATACACGCGTTAAGGTCTTAAAACGTGTGCCTTTTGGCCTCATCTGGCTAACACTGACAATCAGGCTCGAAAGAAAGCCATGTCTGGTGTAGGTCAATCAGTTTAAAGGGCAATGCATATGTTATCAAAGCTTCCTGTTTGCATATTTTGCCACAAGTATGTGAAGCTTTTGCAAACTAGACACATTATGAAATGTGTCTATTATGGTGTTTTAAGATCTTACCACGTGTAGAATTGCCAGCAATGGTAAAAACCTGTTGTACTTATTATACAGTAAACTTACGTTTCTTTCTCGTGCGCTCGTTTCGCGACCACCCTTCCCACCTCTACTGTGCAGCCGCTTTATTAGCAGTATGCCGTACCGGACCGTACTGGCTTACTTTCGCCTTTCCATGTAACTCCCTGATGCATATTCGGGTCAAATCGCGTGTTTGTTAGGGGCAGCGCAATTCCTTCTCTCTGGACACTTCCGACTAGGAGACCCCCCCCC
>JAZEWT010000011.1:11734373-11746244 GCA_036362905.1 Mordacia mordax
GATACCAAGTCCAGCGTGATGCTCAGATAGCATGAGAAGATGTCATCTCATCTCATTGTCAGAAACCGCTTCGTCCTGTACACGGTCGCGGTGCGTGAGACGATCCCTGCACGATATATTGAGCTCAACAAAAGAGTGATGCCTCATTAGCTCAGCCCTATCCTGATCCAAACCACTCTCGTCTAATCGCAGGGAATAGTCAATGTGTCTTTTCTTTTTCCCACACGTATATCAAAGATAAAGACGTTTAAAAATTGAAGAGAGAAAAAAAAACATGTTTACTTGACTCACGCGATCTGGGAAAAATGTCAGCAACCTGTTTGGTCAAATAATCGATGCGTGCATTGTGTTTCACAAGAAGTGTAACGAGGGATAACGGGGTAAACAAAGGTAGGAAGTGTGTTGTGCTGTGCACGCTGACCCATGACCCAGGTCTCCCAGTGGTTGGCAGGTTCCTCCGGAGCTTTTTCCTGTTTTTTTGGAAGTGTGGGAGGAAGTGCAGAATGGATGACCTGCCACGAAGCTCCGTTTCAAGCTTGCGAACCATCAGCGAGCAGCCTGGGAACCATCCACTGCCCAAGCCGTGCTCGTTTCATCTCGCACGGTTCTTCCGTCACTTTGGAGCAACTCTGATGATGATCGCTCACGCACGCTGTGCAGCAGAACAATGGCTGTGTTGCAGTACGGCCGGCGAGGTTTGAACGTTGCTCTTCCGTGTGTTTATGGGTTTGTGCTCACAAGTCTTCCAGGGACTAGAGAAACTCCCAGCGCGTGGAGAGAAATGTGGAACCACTGCACAACGCGAGGTACAACTCGAAGCCTCGTTGGAGATCTATGCAGTAAAACCGTGACGAGTACGTGGCTTGAAATGTTGGTAATGTTCTACAATTTAAAAATATTTTAGAATTTAGCTAAGAGGTACAGCATCTATAATCTACATTACGATTAGTACATACATTACTAGCAGTGGGTAAACAGCTATTTTGCCAAATACATCAATATGTTCACTCTGAACACCACTGTTCTGATGCTATTTTGACTATTTAGTGCATTCACGTCTTCTGTTTTGGTCATAGACCAAGACAAACATTTTCATCCAATTTTTTTCGTCCAATTTTAGTTTCGGTAAAACGTTAAATCGCCAACAACACAGGACAGCAACAATGGAGCTGAACGTTTCTGAAAGGGACCACAATAAGTTGGGTTGTGATGAAATATTTTCATGGCTTGTTACATTGCAGAGCCGTGATGTGCCAAGCGAGGAGAGCCTGATGATTATTAAGTCAAATCTGTTGTTCTGCAATACCATCGTACGTTACGGATTTTTTGAGGGGGGTAATTCCAAGGAAAATGTACATTCACTGACTGCAAGCACATTTTCACACCAGGTATTCTTTATTAAAATATTGCTGATACTCAATACCGTACAGTGTTTTCATTTCAAAACTGTACATCAGGGTTTCAGGTGGAAAGGCAGTGACTAGAGCAGGAATAGAAACAATGCAACGTGCTGAGTACCTATGAAGAAACAGATTTACATCACAGCAGACCTTCAATTTAATGAAATACGGATGTCTGTAGTGTATCATCGTCAATAGTTCAACACATTATGGCCGTTTATCATTTCCCAAAATATTGGCGAATCCGTGATTTAATTTGCCAGTGTATCACGTGTCATTTGTCAACACATGCACACTGCTCACATGTGGATTGTAAAGGCTATTCAACGTTCTGTCTTCAGACGTTTATAGATCGCCCCGTCCCACATTACAAAACTTAAATATTTCAATGCATGTCATTGTCTCCAGACCTGACTTTGGTGACCAAACAAAACAGGACCTATTAGAAATCTCAGGATAATACACGTGCGTTAACGCGTTTTGTTTCTGCAGCATCTGCACCTCGCATACTAACGGCAGATTTGTAGGCGACGTTCAGTTTGTGCCATTTTTAATTGCTTAATTTTACAAATCCGCATGAAAACACGTGGTCATCATAAGTGCTTCCGCGGATTTCCAACGGTCCTGCATCGAGGAATATATGAAAGCAGTAACATTTGTTAGTGGCAAAGCCACTGCAAACACAATGCATGCAAGATCTCCGTAAACTCTTACCGGGATAAAGTCAACACCAAAACTTCACATGAACTTGTCGAGGATACCAGTACTGCACGTGGCAAACCCAAACACTGGCAAGTACGGCAACAGATTAGATGTCTATATTGTGAACAGCAATTCAATAAACGGTAATTTGTGGATTTTTCTGTTTTAAAGTAACATTCTGATCCGATTATAAACTCATTTACTTGTACTCTATCAGCGATTGCAATTGGACAATGTGCCATCTTGGGGCTCAACAAGGTTTTAGAAAACTGCAACACTAAAAAAATACACTTATCTGTAGGTATTGAAACAAGTTCCAAAGCTATGTTTCGTGCATAGTTCCCAAAGATGGCAAATCATCTCAAGATCAAGCAAGGACGCCGACAATCACAAGTGCTGTGAGCAAACAATAATGACAAATGCACTGATGTAGGTTTTCACGGCTCGGTGTATAAGAATTGCTTTTCAAAAAGCTGCTCTTTTGGGTTAGCCGGGTCGAGCACTTCATCTCTCTTCTTCGCGAAGCACAATCATCTTCACTCGTCGTGGCTATCCCACACACACACACACAAAACCCAGCTTTGGAAAGCAATTTTAAACTTGACAAAATGTCCACATTTTTTGCCTGCCAAACCAACACTGCCTTAGTCCAACCTGTTAACCCTTAAAAATCCCACTTGCAAATCAAAATGGTTCACGATAATAAAAAAAACATGAAATAAAACCAGTTACCACAGAATACCAAAATGTTTCTCTTTTTTTCTCATTTAAGCCTTATCTATAAAATACTTACAATGAACCCTTCTCGAAGATGAAACTTACAAAATAATTGGAGAGACTGCAAAAATCTTAAAGTTTCCCTCTTGGGGAAAAACAAAGAAACAATGCAGGCCAGGCGACTGTGCGATAAATTGCACACGTGAACACTCTCCCAATTAACCTTATCGCTTTCAATGCAACCAAAAACATTTCAGTACTCCCTTAGAAAAGACCAGCTCTCGTCTGAGTGATGCGGCACATTTGCGACGCGAGCTGTGAACAACACTTCTTTCTTCACTAAGGTTCACTGACGACTACATTGGAAATGTACAATACAAATGCACATCATTAAGGCCGCAAGAAAGCACTTTTGTTTTGTTTCTCCGAGATACATTTGTTTCACGATCTCAGATCTTGTTTTGTGAGTGCTCACATTTTTATTCTAAGTCGCCAAACGTAAATGGGTCCTCTGACGTTCAATTCATCGGAATCCCTCTGGCACCTTTACGAAAAAAAAAAATCTTGCAACACAAACACAACGGTGCAGCAATCCAGTGGTCGTCACACGTCTGGCCGAATACTTAGGCCAAATATTTTTTTTGTGTGATTACCATTCGAAATTTTACTTTATGCCTTGCGAGCATAAACATGGGGGTTGTTTAAATATTTCAACGTTTTTTTCTCTCTGATCAACAACTACCTTCTTTTTTTTTGCTTTTACAACAGGCAACGCAGAAGCTTTAGGAAATTAAGGGCTTTTCAGAATATAATCGCATTAAGGCTTCTGTATTATTGCCCATCTTAGCAAGAAACTACACTGTTCTTCCTCACTCGCGGAAAATATTTTTAAACAGAGCGGGGAATGAATCGAAAGCGCGTCATTCTTGCGCGTACACGAATCAGATCATCGTTATGGCAGCTTGACTTCCCTCGCTGAGCGGCCGGCATATCCTGGTAGATGTGGACAATACTGTAGACCTTAGGCATTCTTCAACAAGATGTTTCCACTCACACTTGCACCGGTAGCGTTCACGTTGCGCCGCATGCATCAAGAAGTCCATTTGCTCCAGACGACGTTTTAACTTCGACGGTAAATCGATGACGTAAACTCGCTTGCGCAGCGCGTGTATCATTTAACCACAGGTCTCTGGAGTACAGTCAACACATTGTCCTTGCAGGAGACATGCAAAGGCGTTGGCAGAGAACGTTGTGATGACAAAGAGAATATTAAAATGAATCTCCCATTACAACTTCCTTCGATGTCGTGACGATTTCGTGGCAGGTGAGCTTTGGTTGCTGATGCTCACAGTGGTTTGTGAAAAAACAAGAGCACACGCCGAACATTGCTGTTGATAGCCATTTCCTGTATTCGTCAGCAGCACACAAAGCAACTTGCAGCCTTCGCATCGCGCGGATGAATGGAATAACCTCAGCGCCTCTGAAAAGCAAGCATTCACCTGAAATTGTCGTAAATTACCAAAAAAAAAAAATTAAGGCTCCGAAACCCATCGCAGCCTTCAGCCCAAGTTTTTGTAGTTCTTACTTTTTAAACTGGCGATCTGTAAATACTGACAAATGTCGGATGTCATTTCCATTTATCATTGATGCTAAGAAGGCACCGCATGCTTGAATCAAATGGCTACATGACGATATGAAGAGCGCTGAAACAATTGTCATGGCATGACACGAGCGGTCACCAAATGCCCATTCTGGTATGAAAATCCGAACTTAATTGGTCATTTCCAAACATTTAAAAGTAATGGTCAAAATCTTAATGGCAAAGTGCCTAAACTATGAACAGTTCTATGAACTCGATAAAAGCAACTACGCAAAAATTAATTTGCATTTAAAGCTGCCATAGTAATGTTGGACAGTGATGTCGGCTTTACCAACTCTCAAACAATTGAACGAAGATGAAAAATACTTACCTCTTTGTACGATACCAAAGACTTCATACAAAGGTTTTCTTTTTTAAGACAACAATAAAAACATGATAGGTACAACAGTTGCTCCGCATGTAAATTCTACCCTCTCGCCCCCCTCCCCACCCAAAGAAAAGGGAACAAAAATATGTGCCTCTAAACATTCCCCTACAAATTCACAAAATAATCTAAGGACCATCGTTTTTGACCGTAACTTTTAAAACGTCTGGACATTGCAAATCTTCCTTGAGTAGCATTAACAGCAGTGCCGCTAGTCAACGGTGAGAAGTCGTTCTCGTTTCCTAGCCCAAGGAAATCGGACACTTGCTATAAAAGTACTTTCTTCAGCTACATTCAACATAGTGCGATGCACATTGTCCTTGATGTCTCAATCGAATGCTAATACTAGTTAATTTCAGGAGCAGCTGCGGGCTGCAAGACCCCGACCGAAATTTTAAAACGTCCATCAACATAGGTGAAAGCCAGTGGCGGAGGTGACATTGTAGGAAAAAAGTGGAAAAGTTCACGTTTTAAAAAAAAAAACGTTAAAGTTTCTTTTTCTATTCTGGTTTTGCTTCGGTCGGCTTTTTTGTCACGCGAGCAGAATGAGAGAGACCACGAAAACCACTAAAAGCTGTAGTGCAACGTCAATCGCCATACAGTGTTCCGCTGCGAGAAGCCTCGCTCGCGGCTCCGGGCTCTTCCTGGTTGAGCCGCTCTCCGCGGTGCAGCGCCGACTCACGGCTGCTGCTATAACTGACCATTCGAGGCAGCCAGCAGTTCCGAGAAGGCGTTATCAAAGCAGCGCTTCAAGTCGGCGTAGGTGACGACCAAAACGCTCTTTTCGTCACGCGAGACCAGGCTCAGTTTTTCCGGAGTCCCTGCGTCGAGCTGATGTTTTGAGCGGCACCGCAGCGGCCAAGTGGTGGGACCATGGGAAGAAAAAGCGCATGGGAAAGGCATTCCATTAGTCTGGAGCATCTGAAATATAAATAACCCTTATCAGACCATTACCTCTGCAAAACCTTAAGTGATAAATGTTGCTGATGCAAGTGCAACGAGGATTCTTTTTCGTGGCAACTGTTGACATTTGAGATGATCCAGCACAGACTCTGTTCGCTTTCACCATCAAAACACAAATGCAATTCAAATTTTTATCGTTTATTTTTTGAAAAACTGTTCTATTTATCACTGAGCACTTAATAAACGCAGGGAATTTTATATCACATCTCTTCCTTTTGTATGGCATGAGTCATGTCCACGCGGCTGAATATTAATGAGATTTCTTCGTGACATTTTGTTCAAACAAATTTGTAGGTGTTTAAGTATGCGTTTAAACATTACAAAGGAATGTTTATCACATATCCACAGGTACCGCATCCCATTACGAACACTGTGGTGCGTGTCTTCTCACAATAGAACCGTACAATCTAAATCATTTCTCAAACACAAACATATCTGGCTTTCAGCCCTTATCTACACCCTGTAATGCCATCTGTTTAAAACGAATGTGTATTTAAAATCATGTCAGCTCGAACAGCTAATAGTCCATGGCAAGCGTTTTACATACATGTCAGCAGCTATGTCCATTAACCTCAAATCACTACTTGAAAAATGTATCCACATGCCTGCAAAAATAATGGCAATGATTTTATACACGCACTGCATTTACGTTTAGCTTTCCAACTATTTTCTTAGTTATTAATACCGTTTCTGTAAGTGGCGTGTTTTGAAATGGGATGACTAAAAACAAATGTAATTTTACGAAAGCCACAGTAACTTTAATTCTTAAAGAAAATATTCAAAACCATTAATGTTCCGTTGTGTGGTAGGTGAAATGGACACTAAAAAAGCATATTTGATTCCTTGATGCTTTTCATAAGAAATCTAACTATTCCCTGTGCTATTATACAATAACAGAATCAAAACTTCGCCCATGAAGCTGTATAAAGGGAAACAGATGCCCGACAAGACACAGCAGGAGATTCGCCAATTTTGTCCAGCCTTGTCTGAATTCATAGTGATCTCATTTCTGCTAGGAGCCCTCCAGAGCACAAACGAGCAGTGATTACAAAGGTCGAGCTCGATATATTTCACAAAACACTCGGAGCGGTGTGTGCCTCTGAAGTGATTACGTTAGGCACCGGGTTTTCGAGTGCGTTGCTCGTGTCACGAGGCGCGGGAACGGGGGTTGTGTGAGGAAGACACAACGGCAGTATTGCGGCGTGGCGTTTTGCAGCCGCGCTCTCAAGCTCTCGGACGCATTTCAGGTTGTGCCGCGTGCTCATCATCTCATCTCACGGTCAGAATCCACTTAGTCCTGTACAGGGTCGCGGTGAGCCGGAGCCTATCCCGGCAGACACAGGGCGCAAGGCAGGGATGTACCGACGATGGGACGCCAGTCCATCACCGGGCACTGCAGGCAATTTAGTCTGCAAGCCAATTAACCTATGCAGCAGCATGTTTTCTGAACTGTGGGAAGAAACCGGAGTGCCCGGCGAAAACCCACGCGGACACAGGGAGAACATGCAAACTCCACACAGAAAGGCACCCGAGCCGAGATTCTAACCCGGAACCTTCTTACTGTGAGGCGACAGCGCTACCCACTGGGCCACCGTGCTGCCCGTGCCGCCCGTGCCGCCCGTGCCGCGTGCTCATCAGAGCTATTGCGGACAGTCGTTTTCGTTCCGTGCGCTGCCCAAAAAGAAGCTGCCCGAAATCGCAGCGAAACGTTGAACGGAATGTTGAACAAGGCACGGTGCAACCCGTGCCTTGTTCAACATTCCGGAGCCGTGTTGCTTTGCACCCAATGAAAGCTACGTCAACAATGGCGCGTACATTTTGTTCAAAACACAACAAATGTGTCTTGTCTAAATGTGTCACTGGTGGTAGTGATTCAGTGACGTGCCAAGTTGAAGGCCTTGGCAGAAATTCACCGCAGAGGCAATAGAAGCGTGACTAATTTTAAGAGCATGCCCGCATTGGTTGAATAATTCTGGAGAGCAGCTGTTCCAGTAACAAACTCGGACTGACTGTGGCATGTGTAATGTCGTGCAAACACACGATACAAGCTGGGTATCGTCCCACTCGCTTTAATTAATAACTGATTCTAAAGATATCAGGCTGGATTTGTTTTTAAATGATCTTACTTAAGGTATGTTGCTTTGTTGATATATTCAACAAAATGTTGTATATAATACAAGCAATGGGTATTCGTGTAAAATGTTTATTTTTTTAAATGTAAGTGCTCTGCATAGCCTGAATGGATAATAAATGTATTAAATAGGATAGGGGCAGTGCTGTATTTGGAAATGAAAAAAAACTTCGTAGACTGCAAGGCATAATTACTTTGACTATCCAGCATGTTTAACATTGGTTACAATTCAGAATCGCTTTAAAGTCTGTGGCTAATTTTTCGTACCACCCTTGAGTTGAGAAATTGATAATATAAAAATGGCAAATATTGGTAAGTTGTGACAATATAATGCAGTCTAATATACAGATAACAACTCTTACGCAATAGTTAACTTTCTAGACGCATATTTTTGCTTGTGTACCAAAACTTTGCAAAGTAAAAGTTTAGACTTAGACAGTCAGGCAAGGCATGCTGTTATCGTCATTCCAGTAATCTTGCAACACCGGCACTTTAAAGTTACGTTGAATGTCTTATTGATCAGTCTCAAGACTGCCTGAGGATCCTTCCGGTCTCGGAACGCTTGTGAATGCCTCCAACGTAAGGGGGGTAGGGGGAGGAGAACTGGGTCGAAGGAGAGAGGAGGAGGCGCTCATCATCGCTCTCCCAAAAGAACAGCACCGGAAGGCAATCGTCATGCATCGAGCCATGACAAGCGTTAATAAAGCACAGATAAAACGTATATCTCGTGTTGGACATCCTGGGGGCACACAGCCTGGGCATGTAGCCAGCCCCAAGAGAAATTGTTTCCGGGTTGTAATTTAAGCAAATGCTATGACACTGGTTCCAGTAGTTGCAGGTTATGGCTAGAAGCGATTTAAACTGACATGCCATCGATTTACCAACATACGCTCTGTTTTTTACAACACGAGAGCAAAAGTTTCACCGTAAATACTGCTTCAGGGACAAGCTAAAAATTACGCACGATTGTAACTGTAAAGCGCAATTCATGAATAAAGGTTATGTGCTGCCCTATGTCTAAGTAAATTCAATACTGATCTGTGTACGTTACACAATTAGTGTTCCATAAAAAATACAAATGTGGGGCTTTATAGGGCCATTTTCCAAGAATATATCTTTCACATGCTGTTCTGGCTAAGGAATGCTTCAGGAAGAGCTGACATGACTGGAAACCTAAATGTTGTGGGATCCTTATATTGTGCCATGACAATGGTCATAAATTACTATGGACATTGGATGAGCTTAAAATGAACACACGCACTTGGTGTTAATTTCCAAAATGTTCTGCAAATAACGCCATCGCCAAAAAATTACAAAGTTTCGTGCGGTTTAAGTTTCAGCTGCAATTGTAATTGTTTCAACCTTGCTAGGAAAATGTACTCAACAGCTGACAACGGATACCCCCACAAATTAAATACTCTTAAAAACACAAGCCAGCATCGCAAGACAAAAAAAAACCCCACTGGGCGCATATTTTTCTGCCGAACAAAAAAAACACTAAAGAAATTAAGGGTGATCTATCGCAATCACAATTAACCATAAGAAGGCCACGAGCCAAAACTTCAAAAAGTTGTATTTTTGTTTCTCAGTCCATAAGTCCTCGCGCTGTTGAGCGGATATTCAGAATAAAACAATGGACTCATGCAGGTTTAAATGTCTCGATTTTCAAGAACCGCTCTTAAGAACTGCTCTATAGGGACCCCTGTGGCGGGCGTTTCTCTGCCTCTGCTCTTCCTGCCTGAAGTGGAGAAATGCTCGTCACTGCTATTCTGAAGGACTGGCTCTTAAGAGCAGCGCTCTAACGCCAGACCGACACCGACAGCCGTTAAGTGTCCGCGCGCGCGGCAAGAGTGTACATGTCGTCACCTTGTTAACACACTGCACGATGTGAGCGATGTCCACCCAGGGAGCCCCTGTCTCCGACACCTGGTGGAATAAGTGGTCGCGGAAGAGCTTCAAGAGATAGCGATCGCCCGTCTCCGACCAGGTGGTGTCCTTCTGGAACCTTGGGACGCACGCAACGCGGCAAATAATGTCGTGCAAGGAAGCGAAAAAAAAAGCACAGCCTCATGAAGTGACACACATCTGGTGCAACAGCTGTTCCGCTCACGCGGGAAGTCGCCCCGTAGAGGATGTAGCAGCGAGCTACTGTGTACATTTATTTTTGTAATTCTGTTGCTCAGATTTGACTTTTACTGCCAACTAGGACAAATGAACTGACACAACAAAGATTACGAAAATTGTTGGCTGAGGTTTTTATTTCGAATGCATTAACTCTTACTACTGTACACATCTGCTGTATGTACATGAGACATATCAGCAATGTAAACAATGCTCGAAGCTTACGTTTAACTAACCAATAAAAATGCACGTTACACGAGTATCTGGACTTTGTCCCAGATTCAACTATAGGTTTGCCTTGTTGTTCAAATGACGTTACACAGAGCCAAACCTTCTGCTCTTTGAGGCCAAGAGTCAATGGGGATTCTGAAGAGGTGTGCTGTTTTGGGTCGATTCCAATCGCAACGCCGCGCTTAACACGGCTGCATTAACAGGCTACGCGGAGCTTAGAGGGGGAAAAATAAAATCTCGGGCAAGGCGGTGAATACGTAAAAACAAAATAGATCCTGCTTAAATGGGTGGCAAGGTAGCGCAGTGGTAACATCCAGGCTTCACAGCAAGAACGTTCTGCCCGAGGCAGTTCGATTCCCGTCTCGGGCACTTTTCCATGTGAAGCGTCTGTGCTCCCCCATCTGTTATGCGTGGGTATCATCATGGTACCTCCGGTTTCCTCCCGCAACTCAAAAACACACTAATTCATTCATTAGCCGATCTCATTACAACGGACAGAGGGCACCGTGTCTAGTGGGCTGGTGCCAGCTCAGTGTGCCCGCCAACACCTCTTCGCAGTTTCCTGCAGCGCCCTGAGATCTCTCGCTGAAAGACGCTCTGTAAAACTTAACGTAGATTATTAATGGGATGTTCAAGAGGGCAGATTTATTATCAGCGGCTTTTGCCAGACAAACTTAGAGAAAGGGCAGGTCCTTAGTGGATGCAGGTCACGTGGCACAATGGTAACATCTGTACATCACAGAAAGAAATTTCTGCCTCAGGCAAGTTCGATTGCCTCTTAGAGCGCCTTTCCGTGCGAACTTAGTGTGTTCTTCCCAGATTCTGCATGACATTTCTCCCGCTTCTCCGGTTTCCTCCCATAACTAAAAGAAATAATCATTAATTGGTCAACAACATAATATTGAGGATGCAGTGTCCGGCGAATGTTGCTGCTGGCTGACTGCACGTTCGCCTTCCCCCTCCCTGCCTCTCTGCGGTTTCTCCGTGCCTCCGTATCCACGTCTCCTCCGCGACCAGACGTGGGTGGAACTTGCGCGGGTTACAAACTGTATTATTATTATTATTATGATGTCTTACTCTGGACGCTCGTTGATGGTCCCGAGCTTGCACAGCAGCCTGAAAAGTCGTCCGTTCTGTACTTCCTGCATCGGCCAACAACAGGAAAAGCTCGACTCAGAGACCCGCTTGGCCACGGGGAGAGGCACGGCACAAGGGGGGGGGGTCTGTCTGCCCGCCAAAGCAGCGCTTCCCAAACCCGTTTAAACGCATCCTGCGCTCACAAACATCACAGCAAGCGGTCCCCGAAGTGTAAATACAAACACGTGTGCTGCGTACGTGCACGGGTCAACTGTAAGCGACTGGACGCAGCGTGCGATGATGTTAAACGATCGAAAGAAATCGATGAAATTCATTGTTGGATCGGTCCACGTAGAAAATTAGAAAACAGTGTCGTTCACCCTCCACCACCCGACACGGCCAATCAGTACGGGGTTGTCACGTGAACAGAAAACGTGCCAATACCTTTACTATTTCAGCAGGCACCCGCGTCAAACCTGGCGATCTGCCTGCCTAGGTTTGGCAC
>JAZEWT010000011.1:11747144-11758106 GCA_036362905.1 Mordacia mordax
GAGAGATGGCAAGGAAAGTGATCATCCAGCAGTTGATTAAGTGTCATATTAAAGATTACAAAATTTTGCATTAATAATTTTTTTTTGCAATATTATTGCTAGTTTGTTTCGAATATGTAAATTGTTGTATTAAGTTTTCTCTATACAGGATACACTTATCTATTATTAGTTTTTTATCAGATTAACTGTAGCATTCTGGGCAGCACAGTGACCCATTTGGTAGCGCTGTCGCCTCACAGCAAGAAAGTACTGGGTTCGAATCTCGTTTCGGTTGCCTTTCTGTGTGGAGTTTGCATGTTCTCCCTGTGTTCGCGTGGGTTTTCGCCGGGCACTCTGGTTTCCAACCCACAGTCCAAAAAAACATGCTGCTGCATAAGTTAATTGGCTTGCAGACTAAATTGCCTGCAGTGCCCGGTGATGGACTGGCATCCTATCGTGGGGTATATCCCTGCCTTGCGCCCTGTATCTGCCGGCACAGGCTCCGGCTCACCGCGAACCTGTACAGGACTAAGCGGCGTGTGACAATGAGATGAGATCTGTGGCATTCTCTGCCGACCACTCGCAATCCACTAAACACGGGCTTTGGAGCTTTCAAGTGGAGCGGCGGAGCACGCGTGCAGGTTACGCGGGCTGCTAATGCCCCCTGGTGGAAGGGAAAGCAAAGTTTACCCAAGAGTGGGAAGAGGTGAACCGCGGAACGCGGACCGCTCGGGCGCGATACCTTGGCAAGCTCCTCCTCGATGATGTCGCTCCTCATCTGCGCCGCGTCCAACTGAGTGTAAAAACGCGCCCCGATCATCGGCATGATGTCGTTCACGCTGCGGATGCGCGTCTGATTGGACAGCAGGTAACTGCAGGGGGTGGCGGAGGAGATGGAAAGAGCGCAATGGGCCGTCGCACGGCCGAAACCCACAATGGCGTTACCCTCAAGGGCCTGGCAGGGTGCACCGCGATATAAACCCCACTGTGAAGCATGTGCAGAAATCGTTTCGGTGATTACGAAACCTCAGGGTGTAAAAGCCAATCAAAACTATCCTTAAGTGTTTGTGGGCATGTTTCGCTGAACTGCCGCAAGCAGTTGGTTGCCCTGAACTAATGAGCAGCGCGGAATTGTGATACAAGCGCACAATGGAGCTGTGCGTGCATTTCTGCAGCGGTTACGTAACCTTCACAACAGCCAGAAGCTTGACTGCCCGTGTATACATTGAACCTTGAAGCAATTTCTGTCACCGTGGATTGCTGGATAATGTGCAAACGTTTCTTCCAAAAGCTCGCGCTATGGGCGTGATCGAAGAGAGAGCCAAGAACATTTTTGTTCCGGCAGTCTTCACCAATTATTTTTGACAAGTAGCTTTTCTTGGCGACATTTGCTCTCTTCTTTACGTTTCTGTTTAGTGGACTTGAACATTTTAAATCAACAGCGCTACGACCAACACACACAATTTTAATCTTGGTAAAACGCCTACGTTGCTCCAATGTTCTCTATAGGACTAACCGCAAAAGTCTAATAGACTCTCATCTGAGTAAATAGAGGAGACTTAAAAACGCATACTTAAAGCCAGAAATATTATGCACGTGTGCGGCTGCAGGCTATGGCTGCCAAACCTTAACGGCATATTAAAGCAGATATTGAAAATAGCTCTCAGGAGTCGCTCTTTCAGGATATCATTTTGGGGATCCATCCCTTCTCCTTTATGACGTATCGCCGCGCGCCCCCCCCCCCCACGTTGTGGAGACATCTTCAAGATTTGTTTATCTTCCCCGGCGGGACAGAGAAAGAACAGGCGACAAGGCTTCTCCGAGAGAGCAGCTCCTGGGAGCGATTTTCACACAACGAAATGAATTATGAAAAACCAATGCAATAGCTGGTTAGTCCTCACATGATGAGGTTCTTGAGGTCTGTGGAATAGTTGTGTGTTACGAGCTCCATCGCCTTGGAAATGTTATCCCGCTGCACCCCGACCATAGAGTTGCATGACAGGGAGAGCACGATCTTGCCAAGTGTGGTCAAATCCTCTTGCTGCAGGCACAGAGAGAAAAGCTTTTTATAACTCGAGGGCTTCAACAGGACGCGGGAAGACCCCGCGCATTAGACGGGCAAGAGACGTCAAACAATGAACTTAAGGAGGGGCAGAAACCAATCGGCGAACAACTCGGGTTTAAAACGGAGACGGCGATGCATGCTGGGGCAGGGAAAAAAAACAGCATATGTGCCTTAATGATTGTGAGGATGGGGGTGGGGGATTGAAGCAGACGCGCTTACACGGGCGGCATCCCTCTGCCGCACGCTCACATCTGAATGAATTCACTGCGCATTGCACGAGTGGGAAGTTTGCAACAGTCGGGAAAACGGCAGTCTTTGAAGAGCAATGGTGGCTTGTGTATATAGTGGTGTGGCATCACACCTGTAATCTAGCAGGTTGGTGGATCACACACATTTGTGAATGTACCAAACCCACTTAGGCTATGTCAAGGTGGCAAGAGATGGCCATGGAGCACGTGGATTGAATACATCTGAGTGACGCTTTGCATGATCATCTCATATATGAGCGGTTTGTCAGACGACTTTGGCTTCCTCCCAGATTAAGCCAAACACTCGTTATTAAATTTCGTTAAACACCCTTAAACTGAAACCTCTGATAGTCGAGCCTCGGTGTGGCTTTAGTAGAGAATTTTAAAAGCCATTATTAATAACATAATTTTGCCTTGACTACCAAGCATGCTCCTAAATTAAAATAACTTCCTGAAGGCAGAGAGTGCTCAGTGAGTTGCTTAAATGGCACTACATAAAGATTACGGTAATTTTGATGTAGATAATCGCTAGTTATGGAAACTTGGGTATAATAAAGTTGTATTATTATCAAAATTATCAGTTACACCAAAGACAATTATAATAAATCAAGGCTATGAGTGTCTTGACTAATTATATTTGAAAAGTATATGGCAATGAATATACAATTTGGTCAATTACTTCTTCCTTCAACCCTAAGAATACAAGTACAGGTTCCAATAATAATATAAATGTTCATGCCGATACACGCATATATTTTATTACTGATGATTTATGTAAATTACATACTGTGACCTCCTAGTGTTATATTAGAGCAAACAACACTGTATAAATATAAGTGAGGTGCTCAAAAGAGCGATGACATATAAGACAGTAAAAATCCAAAACAGCAAAGAAAGCATCAATTGACTTTTAATTGTGACAATGTACCAAATGTCTAGTGGGGGTGAAGGTGGGAAGACGGGAGGGGGCACATGTACATCATATATCATAGCATTGCTAAAAGTCACTGTGGAAAATTACAGTCGTTCCCATTAGTTTTGATAAAAATGTCTTAAATCAGGGGCACACAACTGTGGTCCCAGATATCCACAATTCTGCAGTTTTCACTGCAAACTTGGAATCGTCCAATATCTCAAGAGACTCAAACGAAAGAGGCCCACACATATCAAACAACCCCTTTAATGAATAAGTAAACGAAAGCACAGCTGGAATGAGAGTCTGTGCGACCACAGAGGAAGAGAGTCTCCAGCCCATGTCAAACACTAGGTGTCGCCACATGACCGCAACACCTCGAAGGCTCATAGAACCCTGGAATTTGTGCGCTGGCAACGTCTCACCCGTAATGTTGGCACAGTGCCCACTGGCAATGTTGGCACAGTGCCCACTACCGGGGCTCTCGGTGGAAAACGGGGCACGGGCGGGAGCTCTGCTGCCGCAAGCGCTTCTCGTGCACGCACTCTGCACTGACCTGGTACTGCGGGATAAGGGCCAGCGGCGAAGCTTGGGTGCCGTCAAAGGTGAGCACGTCGAAGATTCCCACGCAGTTCACACGAAGCCTGTTAACGCACGAGAGTATGTGCACGCCGCGGAACCGTTCAGTTTGCCGCCGGGAACGCAGAGACGATGCAAGGCAATTAGCAAGGCTGACAATGGTAATGAGGTGTACAGCAGTAGTCCCCCCCCTCCTTTCAGTTATTCAAGTAGAAGCCAATGTCGTCACAAGTTTGTCACTTTTCAAAGTTTGTAATGATGTCGGTTTGCATGGCTCGATGCATGATGATTGCTTCGAATAGCTGCTCTCTCGGGACAGCCGCGTCGTTCCCTTCATAACGAGGTGAGAGGCCATTCAGAGTGGATTTATTCTAAACGGTTCAAGGAACAAAGTCACAATTGTGTTCGATAAGCATGCAAAACTGCGTACCACCGTGAAAACTTTATTGCGGATGGTGAAAGTTAAGTAACCCGCACACGTGAAAAAAAATGCCAAAGTTTAAGATGCATTCGTGACACTTGCATGTGTGAGCATTCCTTCACATTGTGTTACACGTGACATCCTCATGCCACAGTGCATCCACTGCCACGACGGTGCAATAAAACTGTGCTCAATGTGCCTCTGTAATATATTCAATTATCCAAACGATTAAACCAATCCAATAAATTTAAGACAATCAAATGCAAAGCAATGAAGGTGACAGTTTAATTTTGCATCGCACTGCCATTAACAAAGCCCTAATTATGTAAATTAACATATAAAGGTGTCACACAGAATGACTTATTTTGATACGACTTCCAAAATTTGTGGTCGATTTAATTTTTGCTGTTTGTCTGCAGCAAATGCCACCTCGTTTTGGCAAGTGTTTTGACAAAGATCTTACCACACATTCTGCTCTCCTATAGTTAAATGCGGTTGGGCTAGAGGTTTGTGCGGCTCATGCAATACCAACACCGCTACGCGGTGAAGCGCTCACCGCGTTTTTCCTCCGACAAGGATCTTGCTGGGGTGCATGACACGGCAGGCAAGGCCAGCCGAGTGCACGGTGCGCAGGGCCGAGCTCAGCTGCACCACGTACGCCCAGATGAGAGACTCGGGCAGCAGGCCAGCATGCTGCCGAGGGAGAGGTCCGTTCACCTGACCTGTAGGCATGGACGATGCGGAATTTCAATTTCTTCAGTCGTCCGAAAAATGTGTGACCGTGTGTCCTTTTTAAAATAGCATACGAACAAAAAATGTCAAAAATAAAAACGCAGGTGGCATTACTTGGGAGTTCAACAAGACTGGTTACACCTCAATTTAAAAACCTATTCTACAGCTGCTATGGATGTTTCCTAGTTTGTAAAAAGCAACTTAACTTCTGCAATACCCTCATGCCAACATAATCTCAGACAGCCAAACCCATTATTATCTACAAATTGCTGGAGATATACATTTTTAATAATGTGTGTGCAAAGCAATCACTTAGAAATCCACTGAGTAGATATGGCTCATAACCTTATCGTAATGAGAGGGGGTTTGTGTGTTCCCATGAACCCCAGAGATGTCAACTGCAGTCTAGCACTCCTGCTTGGCTCTCGCTTCATGAACAGGTCTGGGAGAAGGTTCCAAATAAATAATGATCTGTAAATCCTGCGACTGAAGGAGGTTGGTGTCAGGAAGGACATCGGCCCGTCAGATTCAGCCCCAATACGCCCGCTACCGGAGGACAACCGGCCTTCTCGGGTCAACCTGGACAGCGGCAGTTTAAAAAACGACAATAACAGATGCGGTCGCAAAACAGCAAACAAGTTTTATCGACATCACGAACCAACATCTTCAGAGAGAGGCCTTCAAAAATCTTAAATACGGACTAAATGGGGACAGTGCACAAGTTAACGTTAGAACATTAACGTTCAAAATACTGAGACTGTTGTATCAAACTTGAATTCGTCAATGACAATGCCTTAAAAGGAATCTATATATATAACAAGCGATGTTTTGGGCAAAGGCCCTTCTTCGTAGCACATAAAAGTCACGTGCCTGAGACATTGCTTATTTTATGTTTTTTCTTCAAGGCAGTGCTGCTCATGAATGTTTTGGCTTTTCTTTTTATCATACTTGTGCACCGCAGCATTGCGAAATTGTATAATGCATCGTAGTTTTTATTATGGGCAACTTAACCAAAGTGCCATTCAATGCACTTATCAAATAATTGCACAACTCAATGACCGATCTAGGTGGCGCAGTGAGCAGCGCTGCTGCCTCACAGCAAGAAGGTCCCACATAGTTTCCTGACTCGGGTGATTTTAAGTGTGGAGTCTGCGCGTTCTCCCTGTTGTCTGCGTGGGTTATTGTCGGGTACTCCGGTTTCCTCCCACCGTCCAAAGACACACTGCTGCCTGGGTTAATTGGCTTGCTGAGTAAATTTCCCCCAAAAAGTGCCCTGCGATGCGATTATCATCACATCCTGGACACAGCCCCGCGTTGCGCCCTATGTCTGCCAGGATAGGCTCTGGCCCTCTGTAACCCCGAACAGGATTAAGCATGTCTTGATAATGGTTAACTGATTGACACTTTTGAGGCTGCAGGTCACAAGCCAACCAGCCAATTTGAACGATCCTCCCAAACCCTGCACAACATGAAGATGGGGGACAATATGTCCATCAAGGGTCCCACCGTTAAAAAAATCTTATAAAGTAAAAATCTTAGTATTTAAATCAGTGTTGTCGTGATATAATGGGATTTTTTACGCGGATAATGAGAATAAATAAGTAAAAGCATACTAAAGAAATACAAAATGCAAGTAAAAATCCTGATGAATGTTGGGAATTTGTTTAATGACTATTAAAGAACTCTTGATTTTTTCAACACATTTTGTTAAAAAAAATGCTGCCAAAGAGACATTAGCAGAATACAGAACCAAGTTAAACTATAAGGAAATAAAAAAACAGACATCTACTTTTTAGTTCCTACTATATTTCTCTGCATGAACAAAGTTGTAACAGAGCAGGGAAGGATTTCGCAAACACAGCATACCGTGAAAATACGGTTAACCACATCCCATTAAGTTACATAGTAAAGACAGAAAGATATGGTGCAAGCAACATCAACGACGAGGCTGTCGAGAACAATATAGTGGATCAATGTTTTCAGACAAATAACTTGCAAATGTTTAAATGTGAGTGGTCAGAAATGTAACGTTGTGAAGACATTTCGTGGGGCAGTTGCCTAACCGCTCGAGCAAATAAAATAAAGCACATGGAAGTGATGCAGGATTGAGGTTTTCTGTTGACTAGTTCTGAGCAAGCTGCTTCCACAACATGTAGGGAGACAACTAACCACTTCCTGACTTATCACAGTTGACCACTCAGCAGGAAATACATTGAATCGTACGTTATCCAACAGCGAGTATGAACCATCTTCGTGTGCAGATGTACATAATGTCAAATTGCAACGTTACCACTAGTTGGTGAGATGTTCATTATTAGAGCAGAATATACCCAGTGAGTTTGCAAGCTCTGGATCAAGCTATCTACCATGTGATTGACCAAAACAGTCTGCGTTCCTTCAGCGGATGACCAGTAGCAAAACTTTACCAACCCTCTCCAGTAGCCTTCTTGTGCTTAGCAGACCTTAACATTGGCATGTAGCTCCTACACATATTGTCACATAAGAATGTAAGAGATATCAGATACCTGCCCTCACTGAATGTGGCTGGTGCTTTGTTCCTGCTCTGATACACAGATTGCAGAGTTTGTGAGACAAGAGTACTGGCGTCTCTTGATGTGTGCATGAGTTGAGCAAGCGACGTTACCCTCACCCCACTTCCTCTTGTTGAAGTAGGCATCGGCATTGGGATCACTGAAGTGTTTGCTCATTAGCGTTTCTGCTCCAGCGTGAAAGTCGTGCGCAAACACGAGGGCTGCAACACAGTTTTTTCGACACCATAATCATTTCAGCACGAGGTGTATATTCCCGCAAAAATCGCGGCTCTCTTTAAAAAAAGCACAAGATGTTAATATCTACGAGAATGCATATACTGCAGAATGACTGAAACACCTATATTTCTACAACAGAACTGAAAGCTAGTTATTAGGAGTGACCTTAAATTCCCATAAACATTATTGCTACAAAAACAGTGTTTTTTATTTACAACAATGCTTACATGAATGTAGATATACTACTGTAGAATGTCAGATGTACCCATTTTTCTCCAAAGGCTATACAAGTTAAAAATCCAGTTAAGATACTTTTCAAGGCAATTTTTAGGAAGCACGAGCCACAATTATAATTGGTTGAACGCAACAACAACAATTACAACTAGGGAGGTGAAAACTTGAAACACTTTCTACGCACACTCGAAACTGAATCATAATGAAGCAAAACTACATTTTCACAAATGACAGGATTCCCTTAAAAAAAACCCCACAATGCAATGTTGAGCAGTACAATTCAAAATAAGTGATTATTGATGATTGCTTCGAAAAGCTGCTCTCTCGGGACAGCCGCGTCGATGGCTCTCTCCCTTCGTTGGAGGCATCCTCCAACGTGTGAGGAGGCGAAACGTCGCGTTGGAGGATGCCTCCAACGTGTGAGGCGAAACGTCGCGAGGAGAGGAGAGGGAGCCATCGACGCGGCTGTCCCGAGAGAGCAGCTTTTCGAAGCAATCATCATGCATCGAGCCGTGAAAACCTACATCATTAAGCGATTATTGTTTTTCTTTCCTGGCAAGCACAGCAAGACTCTTACAATGCTCGCCGAAGGCCTTGGTGGTGAAGACCTCTCGCAAGGTCACGATGTTGGAGTGTTGTTGCTTTTTCCACATGTCGATGAGAACCATGCACTTGGTGTTGGTTAAACGGAAGCCTGTTACACAACCCAAATGCATAATTCATAAAAAAAAAGAGAGAGAGGTGCCGTACAAATTCGGAGTCGTCATCTACATTTGCATAGAGCATTCATCCTCGTGCTTCGGCGATTCGTGCTGCGCAGGGGAAAAATTGCGCCACAAATCTCTGCCCTTTATATGCACATCCATAAAAAGGATTACCTTTATCATCAAAAAGCACATGTGTTTAATATTAAACGAAATCTACTCGGAATGAAATATTGGAAAGACAAATGTATGGGGAAAAAAAGGACTAAAATATTCTAACTTCAGATGAGGACATTCATAAAGATGGGCCATTTATTTGTTGCAATTTAGAGTGCACATACCGTGAATGTATAATCTCACACCAAAGGTGGAAAAAACACAAACTCTGCATCCCAATAAATTGTCTCCCAGCTCAACGATGATAGTTGTTACTCAACACCTACATCAGCCATACAAAAGAGAGTCTCGTAGGGTGGCTTTAAGCAGAAATATTCAAATGTCTCACCGTGGATGCGTCGCAGGCAGTAGGCCATGCCGTCTTTGCTGCTGACCGCCTTGTAGCAGGTGGTGGTGTAGCCAAAAGTGCCAGATTTCTGCATCGGGTTTGTTTGCGGTGGTTCCAGCGGAAACAGACTGTGGTAGTTGTCCACCTCTGCTGGGATGTCTGAAAACGAGCCAAAATATCCATGGCTTGTTCAAATACATGCAGAACAACGCCCGACATTTATGGTTGCATTTCCATTTTGTGCTTTAAATGGCAATAAGAACATTGCTTCGAATTTTATGCCGTGCAAAAGGACAAAAAAAGGTGACTTTCAATTTTTACGACAAATTTACTGTATACATGTAACAGTTTATTGACTAGACTTTAGGGTCCACGTCAAGAGTAATTTTAAGGCAATAGTAACCTAAACATTTAAATTATATACATTCGCCGAGACATGACATGCGCATACTTGCCCAACGTAATCACGTAAGACATGAAAATTAGGCATCGGTTGGTCAATGACCCACAACGTCACATCTGCTAAAAAGGATGTGCAGTGTTCCAAAGCAACTAATAAGGCAACCAACCGAGCAAAATCACACATCCTCATGGCAAATACAAGTACTCAGCAAGCAATGAACCTATTAGATCAATGCTGCAAGGGTGAGATAAGAAATGACAAAAAAGTATGCCACGTACATTAAAAAAAGAGTGCGATCACCAGAGTTATGTAACAAAAACACTTACCTGGATTTTCTGCTTCGTCAATCTGAGCCATGGTTAATAGATGTCTGTTGATTAGATCCTGCCAAAAATAAAAATCCCATTAATTTTTTTGTTTTTACAAACTCTGTTTTAACTATGGGGTAAATTTTCCCGTGACAATTGTGAGCACAAATATGGTTTGGTAAATTAACAGGCACTGGCTTAGCCTAAAACTTATTAAGCCTTGTTATGCTGATGCTCTCATCGCCCCCAAACATTCATTCACCCACATTACAAGCATTGCTCATTGTAAACATGGCCCTGCAGAATCCTTCTTGAGATATTCTGAGCTCCAGAAATCGTGTTTAAATTGTGACCATTCTGAAGTTTCTACCATGCAAGCCTATTGCTGGCAGTTTTATAGGGCACACTACTCTCTTAAGGGCATTGTTGCTTGTTCTTTTCATGAGGTTATTAAATATCAACAACACTTATTGGGAAATTAGACCAATATAAATGTCCTCAAGGTTAGAGGCTAATTAAATACGAAAAGAAACTTTCCAAAGTATTTTTTTTTTAAAAGGGCACTCTACAAATCAGGAGCAAAACAGCACACTGCACTTTTAAGCAACTAGTCTCTGCGGTGTACCCATTCTTTGGACAGAAAAAACATCAGCTGCTATAACATTACCACTCTGGGCACATAGAAAAAAACCCATAACCGCCACTAGAATGAAATCGTCATGCAACAGCAAAAACGTAGTATTGTACTTTCCGCAAAACTCGTGATAACATTGCGTGTTTTCAGAAATACTGAAAATGTTTCACACAGTTCAACTTTTTTCAAGTCGAATGCATTTTCTACAATAATCTTGGCAGGAGGCAGGCTGACAGAGACTTATGAGCTGTTGCCTGGCGTGTGCGCGCAAACCTGCCGCAGCTCGTCCATCATGAAGAAAGAGGGAGCATTTGCCTTGGGCTGCATGTACACCACTTGCGCCGAGGGGGAAGGATACACATGATAAGAGGGAAAAACCTGCCAAAGAAAATTCGAAGTTAGGCATACGGTTAAAGAGTGTCTGGGATCATCAATCCAGCTATACAAGTGCCTGTAAGAGTTATTACCA
>JAZEWT010000011.1:11758132-11769701 GCA_036362905.1 Mordacia mordax
TGCTGAAAGTAGGAGTCGATGTTCTCTGGTTAATTTGAGTTGGTTTCCACGAGCCACTCATTCATAGAGTCGGTAAAGGATCCCAATGCAAGGACAAGAGTCTTGAGACTCGGTCAGAGTTGTTTTATGGGTGAAATGTAGGTAAAAATACGTATTATATATCATAGATGATGATGGAGGCCATGCGAATATTAGAACTATCCTTATAAGAATTAAACGAAATCACATTATTTTACATGAGATGTGGTATATAACAACCAGCTGTGCCACCCAGAGACATCCAGTATTGATCTGTCATGCACACGTAACAAGCACCACCCTTTTGTCAGTCCATTCTCGACGACAGCCTTTCCTTGTTAGGCTTTCGAGTTGCAAGGGTTATTTGGCCACATTTCACTAAGATAGTTGGTGGGATGTAGGGGGGCAGTATATACATGGAAGCACAGAGACACAGTAGAACAATGACCTTTGCTGTACTGTCCTCGACTGACCACCTACATAGCCCTGAAAGCCCTATGTGCTACAACAAAGTAAAAAAATCCCATGCCTTGTCTGTTATCAATTTAGTGTGCTGTGCAACCTTGAGTGCTACTGTTTGCTTCACGATTATGGCTAGGGTTTTGCTGTTGTAGGAGTTGGTGTTGTGAGATCGTTGAAATGTGCAATCTTTGCTTCTGTTTGACTTTTTCTGTTTACGCTTAGAATTTCATTTATGCACAGATTGTTGCCATACGTTTATTTGTCCCTTGGCATTATGAGTTATGTTGGTTAATTCAGACACTCGTTGTGTCACTGGAATTCCACATCCAAAGCTTGCAAAGCCCACTGGGTACTTTCTGCTGTAATAATAAACTATCTATCCAAGCAATGTCCACGGTTGAAACCCACTTAGTTTCCAAAATCTGACAAGACTTGGGCACATTCCAGATAATTTGCTGATAGGCAAATTAAATTCCATTTCTCTAAAAAAAAACCCGCATCTTACCAACTGCAACAAGTTGTCACCTGGGAGGAAGCTACAGCAGCAATGTGGTACACATGGTGGCATTGAATCCCGACAATAAAAATTCGCTGCCCATCAGCTTGTAAGCTTCTGGGAGCGGCAAAAGTTTGCTGGCTTCAATGCACACCGTGATGAGACCTGGTACCTAACACAGGTACAACGACTTCATTGTTTACATCACGGACCCCTAAAAACACATTCAACAACCAAGGCTTGAAAACAGAGGCAACGCAAGGAGAAGTTGCGCCGCATACGGAGATTCTCGCCCCTAAAGCGAGCGCGCAGTGTGCACGCACGCACAGTATGGTATCAGTAGAGCGCGTTCCAGCATGTTTCACAATTGTCAAGCCACTTCCAAAAATACATTTTATTAAGTGCCTGTTGTTCCGGGCAAACCTGTATGTTATTTCAATCATAGCTATGATCACCCCCCAATAAACCCCACTGGTTATGGACCAATTTCAACGTTATTTTCTCTACATGTCACTGTTGCGAGCAAGACGTTGACCTTGGCCCCCAAGGAAAACCGTGGCAAATAAACAGATTCAATTTATTTCACTAATGTCTGTGCCAAAAAGTAAACCACCTAGGGCGTGCCATTTAAAGAGAGTAAAAAGTGTAACTCTTGGGAGGCAATGTGTAGTGAATTACAAGTGGCGTGTCCTGCAGGTTTTAAATTGAGCATGCTGTAAATGTGTTTAAAAAGTCAACTGGTTTTCCACAACAGTGTCTGCTTTGGCACTCTCGCCTCGTCTGTAACGCATCACGATTACCCTTAGAAACGCAAAATTAAATTGCCGAGGTGATCTCTGCTACAAAACAGGGGCCAAGGGAGGATTAATTCACAGCAACATTTTCAGTGAACGCCCGTTGCACACACGCTAGTCACGCCAGACATTTTAAAAACTCCAGAAATCAATAAAAAAATGTAGGTTACATGAAAGTGGTTTCTCACAACAAAACGACAGGGGTTGCTGCTAATCCCCTGTTCATTAACCCGAGCCAGCGGTGAACATTTCAAATTCCTTTGCTACAAGTTTCACTCAATAGGTCAATCACTGTTGATATCACACAAAACACTCAGAAAATAAATACTCTCTGCAAAGATGAAGGCCCAAGAATACACCCAACTGGGATTTAAAATAGCAATCTCACTGCAAGTTGCACACACAAACCAAGTCGCAAACCGGACACCTATTATATTGCAATACAAAAATAATACAATAACAATTACGTGTACATGAAGATTTTCACAGTTCGACGTATGGGATCTGGGATAAAGAACTTTTATGGTAGCTCTGTTGACTAAACAAAAAGGAACGCTCGACGTGGCTACCCTGAAAGGGCATCTCTTAAGAGCAATTCTCAAAGATATCAACAACAAAACTGAATTGGAATACCATTCCAGGGTGCTGACCAAGTCCCGGATCGGTGAAGAAGTAGGTGGTGCCCCCAACGGTCTCCTTCTGCACTAGCGCTGCCTGCGCCAGAGGATCGGTCACGGCCGAGCTCTGGGTGGACGGGACGGGCGCGGCCGCCGCGCCGGCGTGACCGTGCGGAGCGTGGCCGCCATGGGCCTGGACATGGGCCGCGTGTCCCGCGTGTCCCGCGTGTCCCGCGTGGCCCGCGTGGCCCGCGTGGCCCGCGTGGCCCGCGTGGCCCGCGTGGCCCGCGTGGCCCGCGTGGCCCACATGGCCCACGTGGCTCACGTGACCTTGCGGGAGGACGGCGTGCTGGTGCGCGTGGTGCTGGTGCGCGTGCGTCAACGCGTGCGGGTTGGCGTGACCGTGGTGGTGGTGGTGGTGGTGGGGAGGGGGGCCGCCTCCGCCTCCGCCTCCGCCTCCGCCGCCGCCGGCACCACCGACGGAGAAGCCGACGTGGTTGGGCGTGTGGCTGCGGCGCCGTGCAGCCGGGGAGGTGTGCGGCGTGATCTTGGGCGAATGCAGCGGCGAGGATCCAGCTGAGAGAGACAGCCCTGTGTCAGAAACAAAAAGGCACAAGATACACTTTACAATTCAGCATTACACGAAAAAAAACCCATGGGCGCTTACCTTTTGCCGGTTCGGCTGAACAGTGGGATGTGTTCAAGTCCCTTAGTCTCCGCTCTGTCATTGGAAGACAAGCCAGAAAATAAACATCCAGTATCCACAGCCAAGGTATAACAATTGAAATCATCTAAGTCGCTCACAGGAAAACCATTTCGAGTACAGCCAGACATATTGTCTCTTAAGGGAGTAAATATACGAAGTTTGCCCATCATATAATCCATTTTTAGGTAAGGTCACGCAAAAAATGGTGTCGTAAATCCTCCAACACCGGACACTGCCAATTAGTAAGGTTTGTCACGTGAACAGAACGTGCCAATTCGTCACCATCTCAGCACACCGGTACGTTGGAGAGTAAACCCAGAGCATTTACAATGAAATACAACGTTTCTCTGAATTACAATCACTCGCACCAATTTGGGACGAGCAGCTTCAGCAGTGTGCTGTGGCTCTGGGTCTCTTTATACATAAAGAGGTTGTGATTACACACAACCTCTTAAGAGAACATCAAAGGAATATCAAAAATTCACAAATACAGCGTTCGGTGGTTGTAGAATATGCCTGCAAACAAGGTCACGCAATTGATTTTGAAAACGTTAATATTTTACGTAAATCTAACCATTATTAGTGTGGACCAATCCGAGTATATTGAAATTAAGAGAAAAATAATTAAAATCGTTCAGAAGGCTATAAACTAAGTATGGCTTGGAAACGCAATGTTCAACTATAATCTTATTAGTTATATATTTTCTAAACGTTAACACACTCCCGTTTTATAACACTGATTAAGGTAATTTGACATTCTTGACCTTTTGTCTAAATCTGACTCTTGTAGTTCCAAACACCTGAACAAATCTAATTAACCTAACTTGTAACACTTGCGTAACACGTTGGCCCTACCCCCCAATTGGATACCAGCACGAGTCAGCACGTGATTGATGACATCATAACCTCGTCCCAATTTGGTGCGAGTTTCCGGATGATGCGGCTTGAATTTATCAGCGAAACGCCGAATTTCATTGTCAATGCCGTGGGTTTAATCTCCAACACAACGCTGTGCTGAGAGAGTGAAGAATTGGCACGCTCTGTTCACGTGATATACCTTCCTAAGTGGCTGTGTCAGGTGTGGAGGGTTTACCACAATTTTTTGCACGATCTAACCCAAAAAATGGGCCACGAAAGTCTTTGAATTAAAGTTTGCGCCGACAAAAATTGCCATGGCTATTAAAGTTAATATAACATGCGAGCTGCCATACGAGCAGATTGGCTGCGTCTGCGCAAAAGAGTAATTTTGAAAATCCGCACGGGACGGTCAACAAAAGCAGTTAAATCGGCATAAACCACCTACCCGGGGCGAGGGCCGAAGGGCTTGTCATGGCATGGGTCAGGGTGATTGCCGGGGAGAATGGTCCTGCCATGGGTGACTGAGCCACCGCGCTGCTCATTCTTGGACTTGCCCCCAATCCAGATTTAGGGATAAACTCAGAGGCCGTTGGGTTTGGGGTCTGGTGCAAGACGTGTAGAAAATATTAACAGACATTTGCAAATGGACACGTTTTAATTGTGTATACAAACTAAAGAGGTACGCGCATGAAACGATGCATTATGGCAAGATTACAAAATCAAGAACAGAACACAGTGCATCGTTTTTTACTCGCAAATAACACCACGGTCATGTAATTACTTTTCTGCATTGCGTGCACTTCAAAATGTACTATGCACATTCAGAGCAAGAAATTTGAATAAAAGAGTCAACTTTAAAGTCCAGGAAACTAAAAAGGTCAACCTAATGCATAGTGTTTATGCCGCTACAGGCGGCACACTGTGCCTTTCGCGGGAGGTGGAACACATTCTGTAATTGGAAATGAAGAGAATTATGTTCTTCCACGGGAAATTGTATTACAGCTACGGCAAAGGACAAACAAAATGCTTCAAAACTGTTGCCAAGCGTTCTAAGCACCTTTCTCCGCTGTGCAGACAGGCTGAGGTTGGAGAAGTCACTAAAAAGGGATGAATTTGGGGAGTTCATGGAATCTGTGGGGGAAAAAAAATGAAAGAAGATATTGTAAAATATATTATACATTCTATACATGCATTAGGTAATTACAAATTTGTATACCTCGCAATTTCATGCATTGTCACAATCTGAGTCACACATGAATGCAACATTGAAAACACACAGAAAATAGCTTGTGGCTAATAGATACGGGTGCAATTATTTACTGCCACAAATAGCATTAATTCACTGATGTGCGAGTGCAAGTAGATGTAATAGGGGCAGCAGACAATTGATCTCATCTCATCGGCAGAACCGCTTAATCCTACACAGGGTCGCAGTGAGCCAGAGTCTATTCCGGCAGACACAGGGCGCAAGGGGCAGGGATATACCCACGATGGGACGCCAGTCCATCATCGGGCACTGACGGCAATTTAGTCTGCAAGCCAATTAACCCATGCAGCAGCATGTTTTTTTGGACTGTGGAAGGAAACCGGAGCGCCTGGCGAAAACCCACACGGACATGGGGAGAGAACATGCAAACTCCAGACAGAGACACACCCCAGTCGAGACTCGAACCCTTCTTGCTGTGAGGCGACAGCGCTACCCACTGAGCCACCGTGCCATCCGCAGACAATTGATGTATTCATTAAAATATAAACTGAGCACGAGAAAGCAGTTATCATGTGTGGGAAACCGTGACAGTACCTTGCCCCGAAGGTGAGTAGAGTTTGGCACCATCTCCTGTGAGGCTGGGAGAGCTACTGCTGTTAGTCATTCTCTGAAGAAACAATGACGGCCGAATCGTTAGTACAATGGAGGTGGTGTACCCACTCATTAAAAAAAAACAACACATGGCAAGAACGCTGTGTGCTACGCAGTGGCAATACCCATTTACACATTGTGTTCACGATAATCAAATATGGGTACGCCCTTTTCTTCCAAGGCATCTGGCCAGTGTGGAAAATTATGCAACAGTACCCTCGTGATGAGAGGACTGCCTGGAGGGGTCCTCTCGAGCTCCCATTCGTGAAGACTGCAAATGGCAGTGGTGCAAGCAAGACTTTGCAGGGCTGCAGCTTTCATTTACCTTTATAATGAGGCTATATAAATTTGGCAAGCACAGAAGAATATAATTAGTCAATATTATTTTTCATCCAATTATCCTTCCTGGGACAAATGACACAGTCATGATGAATGCTCATTAGCTAGACATTATTTAAACGGCAGAGCAATTTTTTGCTTTCTTGTAAAGTACTTGGAATTGTGGCAAGATTGCTGATAAAAAGTTTATCAAAGAACTAAATGGCACATATGCATTTAACTGAGTCGAATTGAGAGATGTTTATTTCTATGCACACGATATCGCTTGGCAAATCATGAATATTGTCTCGGTCAAAATGCAGCAAAAGCAGCAAAACGTACATTTAAGACTTTAATATGAAATCAAACGAACATGCATTTGGGCTACCACAATAAAAGTTAAAGAAAAGCCAGAAAAATATGTTCCAGTAAAGTGACAGCATTCCTCAAATGTGAATGCTGAAAAGGACCAATGTGCATTGGCAGAGATAGGATATTGTTAACATGCAATATAAAAATGGGAGATACCGCCATGACGGGGAACTTGGCGTCTGCGGTCCCTCCTCCGCCAAAACCATTCACGCCAATAAAACTGCTGCTGAAAAAGGAATTGGGAAGATTCCCATCTGGTACTCCTCCGCCTTCCAGCAATGGGACTAAAAACCACGCGCACACACACACACAGCCAGGGCAACAAAGGACGATAGGACAAACTTCACACCAGCCACGTGCATGTAAGGTTATTACGTGACACAAATTATTAGCATTGAGACTATTACACTCTGTACTTGTGGAAATGTGAGTTACTTTTTGTAAAAATACGTATAACTTTTTGTCAATCCACAATTTGCTGAGGGGCTCTACAGGCCTGTCAGGACAGTGGGGAGAATTTTACCATCCTTCGCTAACATGGTCAGTGCAGTGTGATAGTGGCGGGGAACGTATCTATTGAGCGTAGAAATTAGACGCAACAGATGTTGCCGCACATTATGCTTTGCAGCCCACCGTCCCAGCCGTGTAGCAGCACCTATGACAACCTGTTTGTGCGTTATGTGCAAGCATATACGTTCGCTCAGGCTGAAGTATGCGATCTGGCAAGATCGTGCAAATCGCGGGTGCTGTGAACATACATTTACAAGCGATTACAAATGAAAAGATGTTACATTCAAACACCATATGCTAGGCTTATTACATCCTTAAACTCTTTCATGTGCAGCGCGTTGTGACCCTCGGGTGAAAAGCGCTCTAGAAATGCAATTATTATTATTTACAGCAGAAGAGTAACTAATGGATAATTAGCCTGCAAGATATTGAGACGAAATTAAATTTAACAATCCTGTGATAACACTTAATGTAAACACGACAGTATTTACCTGAATGCAACTACACGTAGCACGATGCCATGGTATCAATATGCAATATTAAATCTCTATTAATTTTTAACGCAGATGGTTTTTTTAATGTAGCCAATAATGGTGATGAGCATGCAATATGAATCGGTCGGTGGTCTGATCGGAGTAAATATAAATGACTGACAATCTCAGTAGTAATCATCACATCAGATGGTAAATGGGATGATGAATTAAAATGGATAGGGATGGCCCAAATTAGCTTTTTTCAAAAATAAAAACAAAATGATTAATCATAATATTTCTACGTGTACGAAACTAAGAGTCATTGATTGTTATGTTATACCAGTTTTCGTGTATGCATCAGAATGTTAGACAATATTGCCAAGTACAGAAAAGAAGGGTAAAGCAAGTGAAATGTGGTTCTTCAGACGCATCTTGATAGTATCTTGGCCAAATTACACCTTAAATGAATAAATTCTGTCACGAATTGGATGTAGACAGAAGGTATTGAAGGACATTAGAAGGAGACAGTGGAAGTTTCTTGGGCATATTGAGGAAATAGGAAATTGAAAATCTGGTTATGTCAAGAGTCTCTCGAGATGGATGAACATATCAACAATGGATATTCTTAGAAGTTCAAAGCGCAGCGATAGGTGGGAGACCATTGTTACCAACGTCCTGTAGGAGATGGTACCCAGAAGAAGCAGCAGTGCCACAAGCAATGGGATTTGTTAGAAACAATACTACAAAAAGTAAAAATGTGAAGTCTCCTCTCAAACCACAAGACTAACGCGTCTGTCATTGGCTGTACAGTAATGCAGAACCAGATTGTTCATTCCTGAATTTGTTTGTGATATCTGGTGATGTTAGTGATGCCTTTACAACTGAATAACAAGCTATGAAATGGACTTTAAAACAAAAGTGCTGGCCTTTACATAAAATGGTGTGTTAAATAAAACTGTGAAACCAAGGTACCTCATCCACCAATTCGCCCAGGATTTTCAAGTCACGGTGTATTTGACAGACATTTGTTATTACAGCAGAAAATACCCAATGAGTTTGCAAGCTTTGGATGCGGGATGCTTGGGATACAACGAACGTTCGAACCAACGCAAACAAAACATCAAATCATAAGGTGATACAGCACATGTACAGCATTACAAGTCCAAGGATGTTGTAGTTATTAATGCACGTATACTGTGATGTCATAGGATGGATATGTCTATACCCAAATGAATCCAGTCTGGGTGACCAGTGCAGAACAGGGTTTAATACAACAATGTGGTTAAGCTGCGGGTGGTGCGGTGGCACAGTGAGTAGTGCTGCTGCCTCACAGCAAGAAGGTCCCGGGTTCGATTGCCAGCTCCGGGTGCCTTTCTGTGTGGACTGTGTGTGTGCTCCCTGTGTCCACGTGGATTTCTGCTGGGTTCTCCGGTTTCCTCCCACCGTGCAAAGACACGCTCCTGTCTAGGGTAACTGGTCTGTTGAGTAATTTGCCGCCCCCCTTAAAAAAGGGCCCTGCGATGTACTGGCGTCACATCCTGGCTATAACCCCACCTTGCACCATCTGTCTGCTGGGATAGGCTCCGGTCCTCTTACGACCCTGCACAGGATTAAGCGAGTACTGATACTCACTGTGGTTCTGCTGCAAGCCTACGTGAGAAGCAAATGGTAGTGGACGAATATACATTGATATGTTGTACTGTGCTCTTGCAACCTATGCTACCTGTCTTCACTAACCCATGCTGATCAGCGTGGTGAAGGATGGTGAAATAACAACCATGACCTGTATGCGATGGGGAGGTGATCAATCAGTAACACTGATAAAAAGGCTCTGTGGTGTGCAGCAGCAACTAGATTTTAATCCCAACACCTGGGTTATTGCTCAGTACGGAGAGCATTACAAAATGCGAGTAGAAATCTACTTACAGCAAGGAGCAATATCTTCAACGCGTCCTTCGTTAGGTCACAAAACATATGGGAACCGCATCACTCGCAGTGCACACGCATGCAGAATAAATGTTTACGAGTGTTGCCGATAGCACAATGGTTTTCAAATGAAAACATGCCAACACGACAATAAACACTGCGTTGCAACCGAAGAGTACAACGCAGTGTGCAGAAACCTTGTGTACCGAAAAGACCTTTTGTAAACTTCGGTTCATGACCCATGTTAGTCGCCGGTGTGTGTTATCAGCGTTCACGGTTGGCAAAGCAGTTTCCGTTTCTGCTCGTGGCACACAGTGCTGCTCGTGGCACACAGTGCTGCTCGTGGCACACAGTGCTGCTCGTGGCACACAGTGCTGCTCGTGGCACACAGTGCTGCTCGTGCAATGAGACGCATCAAGTGCAGCCGCACGAAACCACGCGAAGTCTGCACCATCATGAGCGCTGTCAAAGCAAGAGGCGCCGAGCGGGCAGGATGGGACCGACATCGATTCCATTGCCACCGACCGCCGTGGCCCTGTCCCGAAACGAACACGCGAACGCCGAGGCATCTTGAGCCGTGGACTAACGAGTTGTGTACGACTGGAGACGTGACGGACTTTTGAGTCACGACGCGAAGCACGAACGCACGGCACAGCGACGGAGGGACATTGGAACCACACGTGGGGCAGTGCGCGCACAAGCGAGACCAACGCGCACGCTGGTGCTTGGCAGAGCAAAACTAACAACGGCATTGGGGGGGGGGAAGACGACACAAGTCGCGGACGTCTTACGAAACGCAAGGAAATAATGGGCGTCGAGGAAGAGGGCAGATCGCCAGACGAAACGACAGCAGGAGGGGGGGAGCCAGGCTGATAAGACAGTTCGACAGGGGACAGAAACGTGTGACACGAGAATGTCTCGGCCCGTGTGTGAAGTATCAACGGAGAGTAACAGCGCGTTAGTCTGAGGGACGGCGAGGGATATGCAATGCGTGAGCTATTTCAACTAGTAGTCTATGGATAGTTTTTTTTCAACACAAGGTGTTATAAAAACAATGGCTCCCACAAGGACGACCTAGGCCGCTGTCTATCGCAAGACCCTGGTATTTCCACCAAGGTCTGCGCTATTTCCAAAGGCTGCAGAGCTGACAACAGTCGTCTTAAAGTGAACACTCGGTTTATTGCTAATGTGCACTTTGGGGATTTTATTCAGCTCGAAGCTGTATGGCCGATTATAATAATAGCGCGTATGCACTGACGTGGGTTTCAAAGGTTCGATCAGAATGGCCTGTCCATAGCTGCTGGTGCTTCGGGATTAACGGGGGGGGGGGTCGAAACGTCGGACAGAGCGGGAACACTCGACACGGCTATCCCGAAAGAGCAGCTAAGGAGAGCAATCATTAATGCGAATTGCCGGAAAGCGATAAGATTACGCTTCGCACCGCGGTACAGTACAGCTGCACATGCAGGAACGGCCACTTTGACAACACAACGAGGGTTTTTTTCCCCCCTTTAAAAAGTCAGGCCGATCTAAGCACGAAGGTTTCCACTCCTGGAGCTAATAAGCAAATGTAAGCAAAGCGATCAAGTCTAACGAGTGAGCCAAGCTGGGCTCTAGGGCCCTGGCAAGGCCCCGACCCAATTCATAACCCGCAGCCAATGCAATCATCATCACCGTCATCATCATCATAACAGCTGTCTTACCATCATAAATACACGGTTTACACCACGGACCACGGGGTGGGGTCCAATTTGGACGCCAATCCATGCAGGGGCAATCTCGGCAGCGATCGTAAGCCCCAATGCAGCCGACAATTACCCAGCAGCAAGGCAATGTGTGTGTTGTTTGCACGACGCGCACACACACACACATATACAATAACAACACACGCACGCCGAACACACGCGCGCCGCCCCCCTTCGAAAAACATCGCCCGCACGCGCAGCACCGCCGGCGATCCGCCGTGCTCATTGGCCGAGGCCGCGCGCGTGCGGGCCTCTCGCGCGCCTCCTATTGGCCGCCGGAGGGCCGTCGGTCCAATCGGCGCGCTCGCTCGCCTATCCGCGCTATGAAATCTATGCGGGCGCGCAGCGCCATGTTGCTGTGTCGGGGCTGGGAGGGGTGCGCGGGGAGGGGTGAGAGGGGTGAGCGGGGCGGGGTG
>JAZEWT010000011.1:11799052-11814994 GCA_036362905.1 Mordacia mordax
AACACGGTTCGTCTTACGCACAATACTTGCCGCATCAGTACAAATCATCCTTACCTTTACTAACCACCAGCTCAAACATCTGTGACTCCACGTTCTTGCCATTGAGGAATCCCATGCACCTGTACGTGCCTTCCATGTCCATCTTGAGGCTCACGATCCTGGCGCCTTTGGCTAAGTCCATGGAATAGTTGAAGGCTGGTGACTCTGCCACCCGAGTCGCGGGGTCCAAGCGCACGAGAGTGCAGTTCGACATGTTCTGGTCCAGGGCAATGCAGGGGATGATGGCTGAAGACCCTTCATCTCCAAACACCGTCCGAATTTCCTTCGGCAGAAATTTAGCAGAACCTGCAAAACGCGATTTTTTAAATCAGTAGGCGTGCTAACCGATTGGCTAAACAGCTCACTTAAACGTACTGATGTAGGTTGTCACGGCTCGATGCACGATGATTGATTTACAAAGCTGCTCTTTCGGGATAGCCGTGTCAAGCGCTCCTCCTCTCTCCTCCGCGACGTCTCAGCACGCCTGAGGATGTGGGAGGCCAAACGCGGCGAAGGGGAGAGGAGGAGCGATCGACGCGGCTATCCCGAAAGAGCAGCTTTTGGAAGCGATCACCACGCATTGTGTATATTTATGTATTACATTAAACAAGCGGTACATATAAATCAGGAAACGCATTCTTACACGAGCTTGCAGACACCAGCAACACAAGCAAGTATCCTGCCGTAGCTGTCATCCTGTCTTCCGCCGCGACTCAAACTGCCCTCGCAACTTTGTCACCTCTGAATAAATAGGCGACCCAGCGCCGTCACGTCACTTCCCTTTGGGTATCGCCGGGTACTCCGCTTGACTCCCACAGCTCTGAGAGCACTCGCCATTCGTCCTATTAACATCACAACGCATGCGACCCAGTGTCCGGCAAACACATTGTCGCGGCGGAACGATCGCCACCCTTTGGCTGCTATTCCATCGCAAAGCTCGACCACGGGTAATGGGAGCCTTCTCGGGACATGTCCCGCGTCAAGTCCCCGTTATGATTAATAATTCAAACAGTCAACACGGTCTCTCTAAAGGTCGGAGCTCGTTCTCCCATCCAAGGGTTCCTCTTTCGCTTCCCCTGAACCTCTTCCTGCCGTGAGTTTAGTCACAGAACGCGGTGTAGCAACGGTCTGACGATGCTGACTCGAAGACGCGGACAAAAGAAGAAGAGACGAGGAACACCGTGGAGAGGTAGATATTTATCATGATTACAGCTGAAAGTAGCCAGTGAGCTTGCAAGCTCTAGATGCGGGATCCCTGCGACGTAACAAACGTCCGAACATGAGGATTCTGGTCACGGGATGTGATTTGTTTGAGCCAAGCGTATATTTTTAACTTTGCGTGAACAAAAGTATGGAAACGGCTAATGATGAGAATTTCAGACTTGCTTTCAAAAGCTGTTCTTTCGGGAACAGCCGCGTCGAGCGCTTCCTCGCCCAGCTTGGTAACGTTTCACGTTCGCTCTTCCGAGAGAAGAGCTTCGGAGAGTTAGTCTCGTGAATGTAGCCGCCGCGAAAACCTATCATCGATGACAATCTGAACGAACAGCCTTCCTTAATCCACTGCTCGATGTAGCTCTTCCCACACTGGGGCCAGTCGTAGAGGTTGTTTGACCATACTTCGCCAGACTGAGCGCTGTAGGTTAGCCTAGTTGGGAGTCGCTGGGAGGAAGTGGTTTTGCTCCTGACCGATTCTGCAATCGCTCGCCGCTCTGTGGCTCAGTGTCGTACTCAGGTTTCCGCACTCACAGCGCAATGCTCAAATGTTCCCTCTGTGCAGCGCGTTGTGACCCTCGGGTGAAAAGCGCTCAATAAATGCAATTATTATTATTATTAATGCGCCAACCGCTGCCTCTCCACTCCCACTGGAGCGTTTGAACCCGTGCGAATCGGGTTAAAAATGCGTAATTTCAATAAATGCGTAACTTCCAAAGCGCCGCGCAAATTCTGCGCTTGGCCACGGGCGAGACATGGATACGGAGGTGCGAGGAAACCGCAGAGAGGTGGAGGGAAGGAAGCCACGCAGTCAGCCGGCGCCAACATTTGCCAGACACTGCGTCCTATACATTATGATGTTATCGGCCAACTTTGAATGATTGTACTGACGTAGGTTTTCAGGGCTCGATGGATGATGATTGCTTGCCAAAGCTGCTCTTTCGGGACTGCCGTGTCAAGCACTTTACCTCTCTCGTTCGCGAAGGAGAGAGGAAGAGCGCTCGACACGGCTATCCCGAAAGATGCGCTTTGGAAAGCAATCACAATGAGGTGTTTTTTTTGTTTTTGTGGGAGGAAATCAGAGAACCCGGAGGAATCCTACGCAGAACAGGGGGAGATCACACAAACTCCGCAGATCTTACAACCGCGCCACCCTACTGCCAAGTTGTCTGTACGATTATCTTTTAATAACATGCCTAATGAACACATCTCATGACCCAACCGAACGCAATTAACAACGTCTAGTAACGTGACACTGTTTTAAGACTTTAATGACCGACTTTAACATAAATCAACGGATACTAATTTTACATCCGTTTGAACTGTTTTACAACTGCGGTCCTCTCCGGGAGCCACAGCCAGCGACATGGATACTGTGCAGGAGAAATGTTTGTTTAAGTTATCACTTAACAAGAGGCGCGGACATGTGTTCTATATGTAAATATTATACATATATTTATTTGTGCATACATGGAAATGTCATCCAAATGAATATTGCGATCTAAGTTAATCGCAGGTGTGGGTGAAGCAGAGACCACTGCCATTGATTTGGGGGTGGATGTTTCTATATCAAAATGTTGGCAACCACGGTTTTATAACGGGCTTCACACAGAAACGCTTAGACCATAGCAACGCATGCTGCACGGTCAGGCAACTGATGTTCTGCTGCTGTCACTCCACAGCTGGATGAAAGCCGCTTCGCGCTGCGTTTGGTATCCAGGGTTGTGGGAGTGGGGGAGGTCTTGGATCTTAGCTGGTGTTATCAGGTTGGTGCTGGTAATTAAAAAAACAACAACTTTTCATTGACAAACGTTTATATAGATTCTAAATCGGTGGATCGCCACCCATCACTTAGCCCCGAGCGCCACATAGTAGTCCGTGGAGATCATACCCAAGTGGGTTAAGTGAACCATGCAGTGCCAAAGTTTGGAGAAGCTCTGATTTAGAGTACGGGCACAACAATGAGAATTGCTCTGAAGATCCGCTCTTGGGAAATAACCGAGCCTGGTGCCCCTACTCTGCCCCCTTTCATGACGATTTGGAGACACGTTGACCCAGACGATGTCAATCGACTGCATCTAAACACCTGCGCCTACTCCTTTAGCCGAGCGTGATGCTACCTTAAAGTAACGGGAAGCGCAATCGCGGCCGTTGTGGAGGATATTGCCTTGCTGCTCGGGTGCCTTTCCGTGTGGAATTCGCCTCTTCTCTGCCCGTGTCCCTGTGGGTTTTCACCGGATACTCCGATTTCCCCCCACCGTCCAAAGACACGCTACTGCTCAGGTTAATTGGCGCACTGATTAAACTGCCCGAAAAAGTGTGCCCTGCGATGTGCTGGCGTCACATCCTGGATATCGATGCACCTTACACCCTCTGTCTGCCGGTAAATGCTCCAGTCCCAAGCGAGCCTGTACAGAATTAAGTGGTTAGAGACACCAACCGACTGCCTTGCTGCACCGGCAACATGCCCGTTGCTTAATTGTCTCAGCCCTCCCGACGGCAGTCTCTTCAATGTCCTTTCGCTCGAGAATTTCTGCTGAACGCAATGCAACAGTCGATTGACCACAGCGTGAAGCTGGAATAGGGCTCCGCTCAAATCAGCACGCTCTTCCCTGGGCTATTAGAGTAAATACTGTGCGAGGGTCTGACTAAAAGAGAAATTAACCGCAGCTTAGTTACAATTCTTTGCAACTGATAACGAAGCGCCGGAACAAGTCACGTTATTCCTATAACAACATTCACAGCTGGTGGTCTCAGAGTGAAAGTAAAATGTGTCTGGCATTGAGAGCGGCTGGTGTTGTTTTTTGAGAGCGCTGGAAGGCATTGTCAGGAGACACTACACCCCCTGCTGACTGTCATTAGATAGATAGATGATTGTCATTACGGCAGAAATTACCTATTGAGATTGTAAGCACCAGATGCGGGATTCGATTTGACCAACGCAACATCATATGAAACGAAGAGGTAAATAAACAATCTCACAGCACCGCTTTGTGCAAAGGTAGAACCGTAACCATTATGAAAAAATAAATAAATAATAAGGCGCAAAATTACACAAACTCGCAGCACCAATTTGTGCAAAGACACAACCCTAAGCACAGTCAAGAAGTAAACAAAAAAACCCACGCACAATTCCACAGCACAAAAATGGCAAAGCATTAATAATAATTGCGCTTCTAGAGCGCTTTTCACCCGAGGGTCACAGAGCGCTGCACAGAGCTGCGGAGAGAATGGCGCGTCAACAACATCATCAACAGCACAATTAATGAGACAACAAGTGTAGCAGTGTGACCGAGCGATGGGAATACATTGACGAGGACGCGCATTCAGACGCGCGCTGTCAACGTGCACTCAGATGGGCGTCGGTGCGCGTCACCAGAAGCATTTCCTTGCCGCACAAATTCTCAGCGGCCTCCAGATGGTGGCAGCATCGCACGGCAGTTGTTAACCAACGTGCCGGCAGCATGTGGTGCCTTCTACTTCTGGATACTATATCCTGCAGTGGGTAGCGCTGTCGCTTCCTCACAGCAAGAAGGTCACGAGTTCGAATCTCGGCTCGGGTGCTGCTTCATGTGTGCAGTTTGCATGTTCTCTCCCCGTGTCGGCGTGGGTTTTCGCCGGGCACTCCGGTTTCCTCCCACAGTCCAAAAAACACGCTGCTGCATAGGTTAATTGGCTTGCAGACTACATTGCCCTCAGTGCCCGGTGATGGACTGGCGCCCATGCTTAGTCCTGTACAGGCTCGCTGTGAGCCGGAGCCTATCCCGGCAGACACAGGGCGCAAGGCAGGGATATACGCACGATAGGACGCCAGTCCATCACCGGGCACTGCGGGCAGTTTAGTCTGCAAGCCAATTAACCTATGCGGCAGCGTGTTTTTTGGACTGTGGGAGGAAACCGGAGCGCCCGGCGAAAATCCACGAGGACACGGGGAGAGAACCTGCAAACTCCACACAGAAAGGCACCCGAGCCGAGATTCGAACCCGGGACCTTCTTGCTGTGAGGAGGCGACAGCGCTACCCACTGGGCCACCACCGTGCCGCTTGCCTGCTGCTGTATTTAAGTGTATATTCCAACATTACGTGAACACCACGAATTAGTGGTCAATGTTAATCCACTGACAGAGTGCATCTGGTACTTTACCACAGCTGGTTTTATATGGCACGCATAACACATTTATTTTAAATCATGAACGACGTGCGATACAATTAAGCACAATTAATATCGGACAGAAGTAGCTATTTAGTCGAATTAAGCATTCTCATTAATGCACACGGTGCACTAGTCAAAGTGAAATTAAGCTAATCGCTACAATTAACTTCGTGAAAAAAAAACATGGTACATATCCCAGTATTAATGAGCATCTTTGCCACTCTTGGCATACTAAGAATTATTACTTTTCATCAAACTCAAAACACGCTGATTCGTCCGCGCTCTCAATTGAAATTCGCGATGCATTTTTGTTTCAATGAGATGTCTGCCACAGATACAAATCCTAAAGTCTGTATGTGGCAAAGAGGCCATCACGACTATTATTTACTCCTTCAGGGAGACTCTCGCCAAGAGGAATAAACCTCCGCATACACATGTAAGCGCAGTACCCGAAACACCACGCCGCACGGTGCAGTCGATCGTCAGCCCAATTTCGCGACGAAATTGGATTCCGGGCGTTACGCGTGGATGCATGAGTAAAAGGGCCTCGGCGCGGGCCAGAGTAAGCGAGGACCCCTCCACCCCTGACCAAACGCGGCAGGGCATCCCACATCTCCTGCTCCCACTCCCGATAAAATGGGCTCTGCTCCAGAGAAAGAGAGAGAGAGGAGAGGGAGAGCGGGGGTGGTGGAAGATTGACTGCATCAATTTTATTTTGAGATTTTTCAGAACGCGCGATTGAGCCGTGCATCGCGTCCGTTTGCCCGTTTTGCCGAGGATTTCCTCCCGCGTGCTGCCACCGCCGTCGCCGCCGCCACGTCCACAAAACCGCCTGCGCCAGATGTCTTGGGAGGGATTACTGTAGACGAGCCAGACAAATTAGCCAGAAGTCGCAAACAATTATCGCTGTAAAACACTCTGCCCCACAAAAGCGCGCGCGCGTAAATAATGCAGCGCGTAGGTAGCGTGACATTTGTCAGCACAAACTCCCAACTCATAACCAGTGCCATATCTGCATTAAACAGATTGCCCCTGTGATGCTCATTTTCGAGCACCATCTAATATATGAGCTCGTAGCGTAGGTAGACGATTTTGGTTTTGGTTTTAACTCTTCCACCCGGTGCGTGAAGGCGTCGGTGCTCAAACGCTGCTTGGGGGGGGGGGAGCGGGCTCTGGTGGATCTTGCCGGTTAGTGTCAGCACGGCTCAGCGCGCGTGGGGTCACGGTGGGGTCAGTTGGTTGTCTCGAGGCCCGTGTGTCCAACACGTCTGGATTTGACATGCCACGCGGGATGCTCTCTTAAGCCTGATGCGACCCGAGGGATAGTCACTCCAGGCGCATTACGGACACCAAGCGCCGCTGCCTGCTTCTTGCGAGCGGGCCTCGAAAATAAAATCTGGGTCACTGGAATTGAGGGCCCATTAGAGCCACACCGCCGCCACCTGTCGTGCCGGTGCGTGCGTGGTTGTGTCGGTGTGTGCTTGCGGTGGTGCGGCGGTTAGCGCGCTGCGCAACGAGAGCAGGGACGAGGGATTCGATCCCTGCTCACGGCCGATAGAATTGGCGTTGATTTGAACCGGTCCTGGGCCTTCTCTGGGTCGCGACTCAACCCGAAAGCGAGCACGAGGTGCAGAGTGTTAACGTCGCTACTAGGGAGACAAACAGCGTGGTGCTGGTCACCCACCCCCTCGTGTGTATCGTACTGCCCTTTATAGGTGCTGGCCTGTGGCACTTGACGCTACAGTCTGCTCAGACTATATGGGAGATATTTGTCTTTGTCCCACACGTTTTGAAATATCCAACAGTGTTAACTTTAGTATGAGATGTGCTGATAATATTTACAGCCGTGTCAATCCAGTGCTTGATGAAGGCCTCACCATGCCTCGAGGTCGCCTGATCATACTTCACCACGATGGTCAATTTGTTCGGCTGGTGAGGAGTGACCGTGAGCCGTACGGAGCATGGAACCACAGTATAGGCCATGGCCTCCGCAAAGCCCTATGATAACCCCCTCGTTCACGGTGCTCGCCGATCCAGCACTGGCCAGACTCAACCATGATGAGAGTGCGTGGTGCGGATATCGTGGTACGGGGGCGGAATATCTCCACTGGTGCTTAGCGCGTGTCAGGAATACAACCAAGGGAAGTGGCTTGACGGCTTAACCGCTGTGGTGTTGCTGCTGCCCGAATAGCATTACTACTGCTCGCGTTATATTGATAGCCCCTCCACAATTAAGTCGTTCTCGATTCTATACCGCCGGCTAAATAATTCATAGAGAAACGCCTATAGTGAAAAGGCTAACGATTGTTTGATTTCCGTCAACCTCAGTTAGAAATAAATGGTCCATCGAGCAAGACCCATATTTAATGCAGATGACTAAACAGGTATCAGAAGCAGGAGGTGCTTAATCAAGGGGTTGCGGTGAGAGGGAGATCATCATAAATTGTGAATTCTGGAACAAATTTCTTGACAAGATTCACTACGCCTTCGTGAATTGGAATTACTGATGCGAGCGGGTTGGAAATCTCCAATTCGTGATGCCTTTTAAATTACTGACATTAATTCACATTGTCAAATGTACGCATTAACGGCTGTTATTAATTCATGCGGGGGATTCTTGTGAATTCTTAAGCGGCAGTGACCAGGTGTATGTTGTCCTGGTTCTCTATTCATTGGCCTATTCAATACAAAATGAATTTGTGGCCCCAAATAAAGAATACCACATCGCTCCGAAATCCACGAATTGTCAAGAACTTGAACAAAATATTTAACAGCGGTGGAATGTCGAATCACACTGCCATCACAATGCTGGGATAACATTAAAAGGAATCAGACGAGGTTTGGTGAAGATACGTAAATATGTCCTTGCTCGGAGCAGTCCCAGCTGACACAAAACAATAACTCTTCGTGCAAGCAACACGTTGCGACAAGAAAGTAATTGCGTCAATGTTGATTCAACATGTTGGGGAATGCACGATATAGAACAAACACTTTACTCACTTTTATTAAGTGTCCTTGTTTTTAGAACTGGGTAACTGGCCGTTTCTGGAGCGGTAGTAGAGCGGATATTTCACTGCGCTACAAACCGGGGCCCTGGGTTTACATCCCCCGACAAGTTTCATGTCACCAGTGCGTGGATCTGTGACCCGGTCCTGCATCCGCTCACCTTCGCCGACTGGCCGTGACCACAGCGGTGAAGTATGTTCAGACAAGCGTCGTGACCGACGCGGTGTGTGGGGCGGTCTGTTATCTTGCCAGTGGATTAGCGGATCAAATAAACCACGGCTCGTAACAACAGAAGAACACCGAGGGCACGCTCGTGGTGCTGCTGCGTATAAACGAGACAGCACGTAGCAGCCAAACCACTTAAAACGCCTGATTATGACTCCCGCATTAAAGGCGAAACGTCGCGAAGGAGAGAGAGAAGTAAAACAAAATGTTGCTGGTCTGTGCAGCGCTTTGTGACCCTCGGGTGAAAAGCGCTCTATAAATGCAATTGTTTTTAATTATTATTATTATTGACACTCGACACACCTATCCCGCAAGAACAGCTACAAACAGCAATTGTTATAAATTGCGAACCTACATCATGGCAACAATTAATTAGTTAATCAATTTGCAGTCCCGCGTAATCCTGTAGCGAACAGTTGACACGAAGTACAAGGCAGGGCTATACCCATTATGGGACGCTCGTACATCGTAGGACACTGGGAGGGGGGGGGGCGGGGATTTAGCCACCAGGACAATTAACTTAGGCAGCTTGCCTTTTGGACAGTGGGTGAAAACCGGAGTACCCGGTCATAACCCACGCGGGGAGAACGCGGGAACTCCACACAGAGAGACAGCATCTGAGCCGGGCATCAAACCTAGGCACTTGTTGCTGAGAGGCGTTAGAGCTGCTCCCATCAGCACCAGAATGCGGCACAATGAAACAACGCATGCAATAATTATTAACAATGCGCTGGATTTTGTAGTTGGCACCAAAAACAATATGTTATAGACGGCACATTAAATAACGTCCTTGCACAATACATTAAAAAAGTAGTCATGATAATAAAGTGGGGGGTGGAGGTGGTTTTTTGAAGCTCGGAACGTGGGCATCGAAACTGTCACAAACGCTGAGCTGTGATCACAATTATTTTGCGAAAGATGCTTAACGGCCACTTGCGAGCATGGGATCCGGTGGCCCGAGTGGCCACCCTGGAGCAATAGTGGCCTGGCTTCGCTCAACCAGCTGGCCCCTAACCGCGGGCAAAGCAACTCTGAGTGGCTCGTGTGTTGATTATTAAGCTCCGTGGCAGCCGACTCAATTAATGCATTTCGGTAAAAACACTTCCAGACCATTGGATCAATAGCAGCAGCGTTTAACCACTTCGCGCGCAGAATCCTGAACTGTACCGACGGTATCACGGGGAGAGAGAATAATAAACCATAACACCCGGAGAGGAGAGGAGTAATGAGGCGGGCGCGTCTTCCTGCTCTCTGTCGCGTCGAGAAAAATCTCATCTCATTGTCAGACACCGATTAATCCTGTACAGGGTCGCGGTGAGCCGGAGCCTATTCCGGCAGACGCAGGGCGCAAGGCAGGGATATACCCACGATGGGACGCCAGTCCATAACCGGACACTGAGAGCAATTTTAGTCTGCGAGCCAATTAACCTATGCAGCAGCATCTTTTTTTTTGGACTGTTGGAGGAAACCGGAGCGCCCGGCGAAAACCCACGCGTACACGGGGAGAAAACATGCAAATTCCACACAGAAAGGAAGGCACCCGAGCCGAGATTCGAACCCGGGGTCCTTCTTGTCTTGAGGAGGCGACAGCGCTACCCACTGGGCCACCGTGCTGCCCGCGTCGAGTTAATGCGCCCGATTTAAAGTTGCGTTCGTGGCTTCCCCCACTAGCAGTCTCTCCGACTGCCACAGCGAGCAGCGAGATGGCTGTGGTGCCGGTTGCGGGTTGCGTTCAGTGAGGCCGAGCATCACCTTTGTAAAGTAACAACACGACCTCCACTTTGGACTTACGTAAGCCACGCAACACATGAGAGTTTAACACTCGTTGCCACATATAACGGCTGCCCGCATTATGATCTCAGAAGACTCTTTGGATGGGGAGACGCGGGGATAATCTTGGTCTCAGCAAGAACTGGCGCCACAGAAGACCTCTGGCTTCCAACCATCGCTTCGACATTGACAATCGGGATGGTGTTGAACTTTTATTTTTTTATTTTGTTTTGCCACGCGTTGGCGGCCAGTTTGATAAAAAATAATAATAATGGCTCGAGGAGAGGAGGGTTAAAGGCTATAAACAGACCGCTGTAATTTGCTATGTGCAAGTACACCCCCGCGCCTATTATCACTTACGTCAATTTGTGGCATCCGCTACCAAGGGAGCTAACGACATTGTGCCACGGGAAATCGAGTGGCTGTCACAAACACCGCCGCGCTGATCGCGTCCAACTAATGAACAGGGGCGTCGGAACGCTGCGCGCCGCTGCACCGTGAAGGCATTGAGTCTGGGCAGTCGTGGCCGTCCTTTGATGGCCACATTTGATATCAAGGGCACCGCTAATGCGCGCGAGTTGCAGTCGTTGAGGGGACTGCAAGGGCCGCGCGAACGTGGCTCTCCGCCCCCTCGCGTGACTCACGCCCTTAGTGACAATCCGCGCGCGATAGACGTGTCAATCACGAAGAGGGGAAAGGCGCAGCCCTGCAATTGCTGGCTCGTGCCACTGCCGCTCGAAGAGCCTCAACTGCCGCCGGTCTCAACCCATCAGTGGGTCGGGAGCTCTACCTCGTGGTCTGTGGAGGCCGTGCCCAAGCGCGTCGAGTGGGTCTTGAGGTGCAAGAGGCTGAGAACTCTTGATCTACTCGAAGGAGCTTAAGAGAGTCTCTCTGGAGGTGATTTGGCTGACTCGATCTTTTCATGCTGGCTAGACGTCTCGGAAGAGTTGAGGGAAGGCAGTGGGGGAGGCAGGGGGGTGCTTTGTGCCACCACAGGCTACTCACAGATTGACTGTGGCACATCGATTCCACCCGGGTTCGAATCTCGGCCCGTGTCTGCGTGGGTTTTCGCCGGGCACTCCGGTTTCCTCCCGCAGTCCAAAAAACATGCTGCTGCATCGGTTAATTGGCTTGCAGACTAACTTGCCCGCAGTGCCCAGTGATGGACTGGCGTCCCATCGTGGGTATATCCCTGCCTTGCGCCCGGTGTCTGCCGGGATATGCTCCGGCTCACCGCGACCCTGTACAGAACTAAGCGGTTTCTGACAATGAGATGAGATGAGGCGTCTATTATTACTGCTGGCCCGGATAAAGCCAGCGCGATGTGAGATGTGTGCGCATTGTTTCAGCCGCTGTGCCGGGAGATTGAACCTCAGGATTTCAAGCACAACGTGACAACGACGGCGCCGTGGCAGCAGTGATGTTGAGGACATTCGTGATGCGGCGTCACGCGCGGGCGCACAGTGGCGCAGGCTGATGACACCACCTCGCTAGATCGGTGACACCGGTGGAGTGATGACGTCAGTTTGTGGTAAACGGGGGTGGTCGAGGGGTCTGCCTGGAGATGACCGTGCGTTTAAAATAAGATGGAATGCGTGAGGTTTATTAAAGGGCACACAGACAGACACTGGTAGAAGAAAGGTGATGGAGGAAGAGAGCGAGAGGGGATACAAGAGGAATGAAGGGGACAGTTGGGGGTTCTTGCTGCGAGACTCAACGGAGGAAGAGGGCGGTTGATCTGCCTGCCACGTGGACAACAAAGAGTCTTTGTTGTTCCACAGCTCTGTCTTCGTGTTAACACACATAGGTGGCGCAGTGGTAACATCAGCGACTCAGAAAGGAGGCAGTTCGGCTCCCTCCTCGGGGGCCTTGCGTCGTGGCGCTCGTGTGCGCTCCTTCCCCTGTTCTACGTGGGTTTACCGCGGGTTCTCCGATTTCCTACCACAACTCAAAAAAACAATCATTAATTATTTGCCCGATAAATTAATAATCTATAGAAATGCAGTACCTGGCGGATTGGCACCGGCTTACCGTGTGACATCCTCGCCTCTACCTCTATGCAGTTTTCTACAGCACCTTGGGACCTTCATGTAGAAGGAGCTATATAAATTGAATACATCATTCACTTTAATTTGTTCCTTAACATTCTTATAAGACTGCATATTCATTTTATATTGGTAATATTTCTTGGCTCCAGTCGAATAATGATTTCTACATAATTACTTCCAGCCTCATATGTAACCCTGTCATTCATCATTACGGCAATCATCATCATCATCATAATCGTCTCCATCGGGATGATGACAATCATAGAAAAAAACCCCCTACATCATTACAATCATGGGCGGCACGGTGGGTAGCGCTGTCACCTCACAGCAAGAAGGTCCCGGGTTCGAGTCTCGGCTCGGGTGCCTTTCTGTGTGGAGTTTGCATGTTCTCTCCCCGTGTCCGTGTGGGTTTTCGCTGGGCACTCCGTTTTCCTCCCATAGTCCAAAAAACATGCTGCTGCATAGGTTAATTGGCTTGCAGACTAAATTGCCCACAGTGCCCGGTGATGGATTGGCGACCCATCGTGGGCATATCCCTGCCTTGCGCCGTTTGTCTGCCGGGATAGGCTCCGGCTCACCGCGACCCTGTACAGGACTAAGCAGTTTCTGACAATGAGATGAGATGAGATTACAATCATAGAAGCCAATCATTTGGACATAAAAATAGTTATCACAGCTGTGACGTAATCATCATCACTGCTCTTGTCCACAGCTACACGTCACTCACTGCGAGTCACGGCCAATCCTCCACACCGTGTCATGGTTATCATCCAGCGATGCACGAAAAAATCGATATCTAATAGAGCAAGGCATGCGTCAGGTCACCAATAATTTCCTGGCCTCTCATTGGTTGACAGCCTTTCTGACGGCACAACCAGCCCACTAAATGGGGCCAGAGAGTATCTTGTATTGGTACTGTTTCGTGGATTCCACTTGTTTCATTTGTTTTGTTAATTGGTCTTGAAAATGAAAATAAGTAGAATTACATTTATTTAACTCTTCCCCGATCGTGTCGCGTGACAGTTCAGGAGAGGATCTCGCCAATAAGCTGCAGGCTGTTCTCTCGGCTCGGAGCTGATCGCATCATCGCCGTCTATCGGTCGCCGCAGGTTTCGCTGGATCGGCGTCAAGCCACCGTGAATGCAAGTGAAATGAAAAATAAAATTGCTCTCCCCGGGCGGCGCGGTGGCCCCCAGGGAGTATCGCTGTCGCCTCCTCCTCACAGCAAGAAGGTCCCGGGTTCGAATCTCGGCTCGGGTGCTGCTTTCTGTATGGAGTTTGCATGTTCTCTCCCCGTGTCGGCGTGGGTTTTCGCCGGGCCATGGTCTCTCTGGGCCCGTTGAAACCCCTTGAAATGAGTACCACGTTAAAACAAGTCAGCTGCCGTCCAACACCGAGACCTGGCCCTGCCAGGTCTCTGAGACCTGGCCCTGCCAGGTCTCTGTGTAGGCAAATATTTGAGCGGGGAATATCTTTGGTTCTCCGCTGTAACAGGCGCTCGTTCAACGGTGGACCGAATTCGGAGATGCACAGCAACAACAAGCGGTGGCGTCACCACGGCGCCTGTGCCAGGCCATGTGCACCTTGAGGCTGTCACGTGAAGTGTCGAAGGCTCGCTGACAGGAGGTCACGGGATAGATGTCCTTGAGTGCCCAGAAAGGCGCCTTAAATAAAATGTATTATTATTATTATTATTAGATCCAGGTGTTATGGGCTGCCTGACTGAGATAACTGGCAGATGCACCATCTATGCTCCCTACTGTGCCAACTTGCTGTGCTTTAGCCGCCCGACGCTCCGCTCGTTGTTGTGAGCGTCGCTCCTCCGCGCTCCGTTGTTGATGGAGGGCGACTGCCTCCAACTGCCCCGTAGCTTCCTTCACGATCCTCCTCCTCCACAGAGGTCGATCTTGACACCGCTGGTACCGGTCTTCAGGAGATTCACAGGGCAGGTTCAAATACGCATTTCCATCGCTTCTCTGCACGTGGTCAAGCATTGAACCCAGGTTGACGGGTTAGTAGTACTGTGGAGTTAAGAGTTTTACGAGCGGACAGTACGAAACACGAGAACACGAATCAAACTATACAGAGATCCACCCGATATTCACATGAGACTCGGGTCAAGCGCTGTTAGCGGAGTCGGACCAATAACGACTAGCACGGCACACGAGGGGAGTGAGTGGCTAGTACTAAGCTCGACCGCCTTTGTCTTCCTTGTGGCGATGTTTAAAACCGCACCAGATACTTATTTGAGGCTGGGTCGACCTAAGTGCGGCGCAGGAACGGTTACAAAAAAGCTATCGCTGGCGTTGGCTGTGACCGGGAATCCAACTCGGGTCTCCTGGTTCGCAGTGCGGTATTCACCGTTCCCACCACGCACGCACACACACAAACACACACGTGCATGTGTGCGCGCACACACACATACACGTGCGTGTGCGCGCACACACACACATACACGTGCGTGCCCACACAAGCACACACGCTCGCACACACACACACACACGCTCGCACACACGCTCGCACACACGCTCGCACACACACACACACGCGTGCACACACGCTCGCACACACACGCTCGCACACACACGCTCGCACGCACACACGGTCGCACACACACCACACACGCGCATGCACACACACATGTGTGTGCCTACACACACACGCGCGCGGACGCGCACACATACACGTGCGTGCCCACACACGCACACACGCTCGCACACACACCACACACACCACACACACACCACACACACCACACACACACGCGCGCGTGCGCGCATGCACACACACACACACATACGTGTACGCGCACGTCCTGCCCTTTAAGTTGCCTCCGCTGGAAGGCGGATCTGACACGCAGGGCGGCTGGGGTGTGATGGAGGCGGGAACCGGGGTAGGAGGAGGAGGATGAAGAGGAGGAGGAGTGTGGGGTGGCTCCGCTTGGTATCCGTTCCCGTAGCGACGTGAGCCGAGTGCTGCTGCTGCTGCTGTATGGAGGAGGAACCTCTGCCTTGTCTCTCAGACCAGCTCGCTCTTCCCTCTCGCTAAGCTCTCTCTGCCTCCTCCTCCTCCTCCTCCGTCTCTGTCGTTTGCTCGTGGCTTTGTGCGCGCGCGCGCGGGCTGGCTGTGCGTCAGGGCAACCCGCGTTGCTTAATAGGCGCTCGCCGACAAGCACTTGCACCGAACAAGTCGGTTAACGGCTGTGCGGCGAGGACCTTCGTGCTATTTTGCGGCGAGTTGGTGAACTGCGCTGCCGATCAGCGCACGTCTCGAGTTCGACGCCCAGCCGCGGCTATTGTCGGCAGTAGTTGTGCTACGGTCGGAACGTCAAAGATCGCTCAGCGTTCAGTGACCACCGAGTTGGCTGTGTGTGTGGAATATCAGCACCTGGCGAGACAAAGGCGGCTGGGCTAGCGTAGTCCTCGCCGACGGCTGTAATAGGTGATCGCTGACAGCGCTTGGGACTCGACAGTTTCTACAGGCTAACCGG
>JAZEWT010000011.1:11829805-11841335 GCA_036362905.1 Mordacia mordax
GCGGGGGGAGAACCTCTGTGTTTTAATCTTCGCGACGGTAATAATGTATACAATCGACACGCTGGGACTATGTTTGGGCCAATCGAGCACACGCGCAAGCGACTGCAGTAATTTATAAGCCAGTACATAATAACACGGCGTAAACGACACCAAACAATACACAATAATGCATTTCATGAAATATAACATGGCCCTTTCAAATCGCACAAAATAATGAAATCGCTGATGGGCGCGATAGGCTATGGCTGAAGTGTTCTTTGCCTTATCATTACCGCTGTCGTAGCATTAGGTCTGTGTATTAAGCACCATTCAGACGTCACGCACAGACCTCCTCCGTGGGAACAATGTGGTGGTCATACAATGGGGAGATTGTTTTGGACTCTTTTAAAATTGTACTTGCCTTGCACTTTGCCATTAATGTACGAGCACAGAAATATCAACAAGAGGGCTCTCGAAGCCCATGCTAATCCGCAGTTCGTAATCTCGATGTCTTGTACTCTTTTAGCCATCGTTGCGATTTCGAGCAAAAACATTGTTCGCTTTGAAATTAACATTTCAATTTTTGTATACACATAATGATATTGCTGCCGTTGTTGTTGAAGTTACCATTAATACATTTTTTTTTTAGAAAGCAGCAAACTGGATATAGCTGCAGAATGAAAAAATAAACTTCCCACCCCTTCTGGCTGAATCTATGACTAACTCGAGAGCCGTCACTTGGCCTAAGTCGGGTGCAGATTAATTGCCGCGGGCCAGGGACACAATGGCAAGGGGACAGGAGGGGGGCGTTTGCTTTTCAGTCGGGACGAACGCGCGGCCGTATTGAAATGCAAACTACGGCGGTTCTTGCGATGAAGTGGACGAGACAACGACAGCTCGCCAAAGCGCGTCGAGGGGAGCGAGATCATCCGGTCACTCGGTCGAAAAGAACGTCGCGCGATGTGAGTTAGCGCGGCGGCCCGTCCCGAGTCGTTTCAGTGTACATCTGTTGCCCGAGGAGCGGCTCTTGGGAGAAATCCCGATTAATTTCGGTCGAGTTTAAAAGTTTCAGCTTTAAAAAACAAACTATGTTATAACCATACACACCGCGTTATCAGCGCACTGCTGAATGAAGCCCCCCCTAGCAGCGCTGCATCAATGTTAAATCAGGCATCGTAGTGACGGGGAATTGGATCGCGCGCGACGAGAGGATCGACTCAAGGCAGTGGCAGCGCTGGGCACGGAACTGAGCAAGGAAAGTGACCTCAGCAGCTCAAGGGCTGCGGATCCTGAGTAAAAACGGGCGTGCACTCGAAAAACCCACCGGCAAAATCTTTATTCGTGACATCCACCGGCTTGTGACGCTACAACTCCACGTCTGGTGGACTGGCGCTGGCTGACTCCCTTCCCCCCACCACCCCGCTGCGGTTTCCTCGCTGCTCCGCCCTATTCGTGTCTCATCCATGACCGGGCCTGGAATTTGTGGGTCGTGTTATAAATTATGTTATTATTATCATTATGCCACCGTCATCTTCCTAAACACCCCTGCTGCCCTGCATATTTGTATCTAATAATAATTGCATTTATAGAGGTGATGGACTGGCGTCCCATCGTGGGTATATCCCTGCCTTGCGCCCTGTGTCTGCCGGAATAGGCTCCGGCTCACTGCGACCCTGTACAGGACTAAGCGGTTTCTGACAACGAGATGAGATGAGATTTTTCGAGCGCTTTTCACCCGAGGGTCACAAAGCGCTGCGCAGAGCTGCGAAGAGAACGGCGCGTCAACAACAAAAGGACAGTTCAGCTGAAAGTCAAATAGTAGCAATAATCGCTGTCCCTTTGCATGGCTTGTCTAATGTCATCATCCGACTGCATTTCTGTCGCCCGCATCTCGCCTGTCACCTCGATACGAGTTAATACATTGGAGGCTCAGTAACTGCGCTTGCTGGCGCAGTTCCTGAGCGTGCACTCGGAGCGAACTCGCAGTGCGCACGAGTTCACACTGAGACTCACAGATACGTGATGGAGGTTTATTATTATTATTCACACAGTAGAAAGAACGCAGGATTCCTGCGACACAATGAACTCCCGTAAAGGCGAACGTAACAACGCATGAATCAAAGGCAGATATGCAACAAATAGACTCGCACAGAGACCCATAGACTCGTACAGAGACCCATAGACTCGCAAAGACCCACAGACTCGCACAGAGACCCATAGACTCGCACAAAGACCCATAGACTCGCACAGAGACCCATAGACTCGCACAAAGACCCATAGACTCGTACAGAGACCCACAGACTCGCACAGAGACCCACAGACTCGCACAGAGACCCATAGACTCGCACAAAGACCCATAGACGCGTACAGAGACCCATAGACTCGCACAGAGACCCATAGACTCGCACAAAGACCCATAGACTCGTACAGAGACCCATAGACTCGCACAGAGACCCATAGACTCGCACAAAGACCCATAGACTCGTACAAAGACCCACAGACTCACACAGAGACCCACAGACTCGCACAGAGACCCACAGACTCAGAGACGCCTCTCAGTCATGAAGAAGAGTCAGGGCGGGAGGTGGAGGGGCGCAAAACACAATCTCAGTCCAAGACCCCCAGTGGTCCCGGGCCACCGTGGGCCAGCATCGTGTTCGTCACGGAGCTTACACCCGTCAGTGGAGAGTCACGTGTCCAATGTGGCCACGTGGCTCGGACAAGTCTCTCCTTGGTGGCGCAGATTTCTGTGCAGGGTCGCACTGTACGGTGGCAGAGGGTGCGATGTATTTACATTTTTATTTCTTTTATTTATGCTTTTCAATAAGAACACGGGAGCCGGGAGGGTGCACAGGTAATAAAGCGGGAAACCCCCCCCCCCATCGGTTGACGCCTGAACGTGCTCAGCTCCAATCCCCGGCTGGCTGCCATCTCGGAAATGAGAGCAGAAGTTTGGGGAGACAGCGGGAGAGAAGGAGACGGGATATGGGAGGAGCGGACAAAGGGGCGAGGGCTGACGGTGACGTGACGAGGTTCGGGGTCACGCCGAGAGGGAATTCACAAAGGGCGACCAAATAATCGCGAACTTCGCCGTGGATCTACTTTGCTGATTCATAGGTGTCCCTGTGCGGCGAGTGTCATAGCTGTGTCCCCATGGTGCTTTGTAGGCCGAAGCGGCCGTGTACATTAAAGACATTTTATGGATTTCGAATTTTAAAAAATGTTTTACCCGATTGTTAGCCGGACTGAAAAAAGTATGGCTTCCCACGCAAATATATTTGCGCTTAGGAATGAGAGTCGTGTCGATTGTGATAGCACAAGGAATGTGTCATTCTCCCCGTATCCACTTGGGTTTTCGTCGGGTATTCCGGTTTCCTCCCATTGTCCAAAGACACGCTGCTGCTTACGTTAATTGGCCTACTGAGTTAAATACCTCAGTGCCTTGAGATGTACTGGCGTCAAATCCTCGCGCCCTCCGTCTGCCCGGATGGGCTCTGACCCCCCGCGACCCTGTACAGGATTAAGCAGGTATTGATGATGATGATGATGTGGCCAAGCTTGCGAGGTCTCAGACGCTAAGCGGGGTCTGATGCTGGGTAACACTTAGACGGGTGACCACGATGCATTAGAGATTCTATAGGCCACCGTAGAGCTGTGTGCGGGTGATAGAGGAGGCGAGTGCAGAACAATCCATCGTTCGGTAGACCTGTGCTTCCCCAATGGTGCTCGCTCCATTCACCAATCCGCACTGGCCAGCGTGGTGAAGTATGGTCCAATTAAACCCCCCCCTTCCCTCACAACTTGAAAGAGTGACGAGAGGCTGCTAACCGACGGTGGATTGGCAACATCAAAATACGTGACATCAATAGCCCTTTGCTGTTTTTCGACGAAAAAAACTTCAAAACATATTTAACATAGCTTCATCCTACAAAAACGACTTGTTGATTTCATCTGAAGAAGATCCGGGAGAGGGGCCGGCCCCCAAAGCACCGTGTGCAGGATTAAGCGGATGATGCTAGAGAATGAATAAAAAGATCCATTGCTTAAAATGTCACCTGAATGTTAGCGATCATAAACGTCTCGTTTGCACGCCGTGCTGCTGGCGAATGTGCGTTTGTTGGGTGAGCCTGCAAACGCAAGACAGCATCGCGCATTAACAAAGCATTGAGCGTCACTGTGTGGAGGGGGGGGGGTTGTTACGTAATTGTCACTGTCCGGAATTAAAACGTCTCCAACTCCTCGCGCAACCTTTGTGATTCGAAACATTCATAATTGGCGAATGTTATGTTTGTTTTTGTTTCCGGCCCAAGTGCACACACTGTGCAAATGTAAACCAATCTATTGCTGTGATAACAATCGCCTTCTCTCTATTCTTCTGCCAAGTGTTGTGGAGTAAATGAAAAAACGCACAAAAAAACCAACTGATATGGTTCTGTGATCACAACCACTGCGATTTTTTTTCTTAGGACCGCTGATTAATTTCCTTGAAGCTAATCTGTTTTGATTTCTCCACGGAGATTTGCTGTAAAATTCGGCTTGCGCCGCTTGGGAATGGTCCAGCCTGGGGGGGAGGAGGAGGGGAGGGGAGGGATCGTGCCCTCTCTCTCTCTCCTACGCGTGCACGGGTCACGAGTTTCACCTCTAATCTCTGTCCTGCTGATCATGTGCTGCAGACACACAGCGGAGGAGAGCGCACGCACGCAAACGTCCTCTCTGCTCGCCCACGTTAACAATCTCCAGGGTTTGTGTGTGTGTGTTTTCTTTCTCCTAACAAGAGCAAGCCAGCTCCGATTCGTGTGACCGAATCGATCCGCCTGCCATTGAGGAATATTTCCGACACCAAACGGCAACGATTTATCAAAAAACCCCTACGCAGCTTTCTCTTGAGTAATATGTACAGGTTATTAAGCGGTATTGCTGTACGTCCGTAGAGGAGGAGCGGTGGCACAGCGGTTAGCGCGCTACGTTGTTAACACTCCAAGCTGAGTTTGATTTACGGCCAAAGTCTCGATATGATGGTGATATTTGAATCGATCTGCCGTTTCTTTCGCTGCCAATCTGGGCAAGTATGATCAAAGCCCCTTTGTTGACGTGGCATGGGGAGGCATTCATTCCACAGTTAATTGGCAAAAGGCAGTTCAACGCTGTGGTGAATATGAACCACGATTGACGTATCACAGATGTACTGATGTAGGTCTTCAGCAATTCTCAGACGTATCACATAATCACCTACGTGGAAATGTTATTGCAGGCAGGGGCTAACACAGGACCAATTGCCATTCGCAAAAGAGTACCGGTTAATTTCGCTCTGAACATGAGATAAGTTGGTCCGAATCTCAGCACGAGGTACTCTGAACAGCCACACAAATCTACATCCCATCGGTGGATGATGCGGCGAGAGATGGAGTAGGCAGCAAATAACTTATATTCCACCAAAAGGCAACCAAATACAGCTATTCACAAACAAACATTTCCACGAGCGTTCAGATCGTCGACAATACGCTTGAAATTCGTGGTTATAGTGCGGAGGCCCGGGTGGATCAGAGGTCAGAGAGCTGAGCCTGAAATGTTGAGAGCCTGGGTTCGATTGAGGGCCGCAGCCACATGTGATTAAATCTGGGTCCATGTATCGAGGCAGGTCAATGGTGCGTGCCTGGTCGTGAATGATTACTCAAAAAACAAACTCGCATTAAGTTAGTTTGTTCGTCTAATTTCGATAAATTACAGCGCCGATTATTTATAAATCTTGGTTTAACCATCACGCAACAGATTGCGTGTAAAAGTGTGCCCCGACTGCGTAAAGATTAAATTGGTCACTTGAAGGGTCTATTTGGAGATGCACTTGGATAAAAAATGTGAACATATCCTTGCCCATGAGATCCGCAGCTCTGTCAGAATTCTGAATGGCTTCTCTGTCTCGTGATATTACACTGACACCACGTTTTGAATAATGTCTCTGGATCGACGGTGTGATTTTTTAAAAATTAATGGAAGCATTTATTAAGCGTGCGCCCTTCTGCCTGTATTTCCTGATGCAACATATCTGCAGGTTGTGTCCATGACAGCTCGAAAATGAATATAAAAAAAACTTCATGATCTTTGAAAACATTCAAGTGAGAACACGGATGGGAATATATGAACAATGTATATGCATTAAAATATAAACACGAGGAGAAAAATAAAGCTCTTCAACATAAAAAAACGCACAGAATTTATAAGCGACTCTATTTGAAACCAGATAATGTAAACAGAATGGCTCCTCATAGATTATCCTCTGTCCTGTGTGCGCCTTATCGTCTAACTGGTCCCACTTCTGTCATCTGTGAAGCCACAATGTGTTTCAAGGTATTACTTTACTCATTCTGCACACGCGTGCAAGCCATCCCTATCCACGCTGAGCCGCTGTATTCCCGAGCACACACACACACACAAAAACCAACCCCTCAGCCTTTGTGTTTCTCTCGGATTCATTTATTCCACACACATCGCTTTACTTATTTATTTACGCGTTTCCGAAACGTCGTTCCGCGCTCCCCCCCCCCTCCCAAGCAACGTCTGGATTGAGCAGCGGTGACCACTCACCATCCGTTTTGCTCAGAACCACGCTCCGCGTTAAGTGCTCCACGCATTCTCGAGACAGGCACGCGGGGCCTCGTTTGAACGGACAACGAACAAACGGACGAAGGGGGGCGAGCGGACGGGCGGGCGAGCGGGCGGGCGGGCGAGCGGGCGATCGAACGATAAGTTGAGCCCTGGGCCGTAATGTGTGGGATTTGTGGTGCCGCGATTTTACGACTGGGCGCCCTCCGCCGCTCTCCGTGGCCCAAGACAAATTTCGACGCATCCCCGCGCGCACGAGGCAGTTGCCGGGGAACCGTCTCATCCCGTTATGCTCCGCGGAGCGCGCCTGCTAGCGCTCGGTGGCGTGGGAGCTGCTGCCCACACACACTGTACTCCTGCCCGCCGCACTCTCCGCAGCCAATTTGTCATTGCCACCTGGCTTTGTAACCTCGCCTGATTCTCCCGTTATGCGTTCTAACGCACTTGACGGGATACACAGGAAGCAGTCATTAATTGTATGCGCTGCAGAGCACCGAAGACCACATATGCAATTCACGCGTGCTGCAAATGTGTCCGTTTGTTTTAGATTTATATGTTACCGGTCAAACGACTAATGGTCGAGATGGGAGACATACAAGCTTTAACTGTTGCCACCGAGGAATAATATTATCACATTGAAACTCGGTTCCACGTCTGGCACAGTTGTTCCCAAGTATTCCTGTGGGAGACATCCTCTGCATCCATAACTTACACAGGGCCGTGGACTCGTTGTCATGAAGTGCGGTGGAGGCTCCACTGAAGACGAAAATTGGAGTTTTCAAATTCCTGAATTCGAAGGGAAATAAACCACACGGAGGCCACAAAACAAATCGGTCCGGTTTATGGTTAAGATCACCATCCTTCCGTAACCCCCGTGTCGCCCCAATCCCTCGTATTATGCCAACAACAAGTCGAGACCGTATGGAAACAGAAAGAATTGGAAGTGACAGAGGCGTCATTAGCACGGTCGTGTCGTGATTCGTGAGCCCAAAGCATGACTCCTACTCCGCACTTCTTCTCCCTGGTATGGTTGATGTTGATGGTGACTGGCAGTGAGGCCACCGAGCCAGGTCTGCTGCGCCCACATCAGCGGTATCGTCGCTCTCGTGAGACTGTACCTTCGCATTCGCGAGTCATGCGTCGAGTCGCCACACGTGCCGTGGTTTCTTCCGAGCAACCACAGTCGTGGAGCTGTCGTTGCGCTCAGATTCGAATCGCGGCGAGCTTGCAAGCTCAGGGTGCGGGATTCTTGCGACGCAAGAAACGTTACAAAATTTTGTTTTCAATGAACGTTCCAGCCAACCACCGCAAACAATTTATAAAACCACTAGTTAATACAACCGATTTACAGCATCTAATTGTGCAGAACGACACAGCGTAGAGTTGTTAATAATCATCGGGTGGCAGGGTGGTGCAGCGGTAATATCTGTGCTTCACAGAAAGAAAGTTCTGCCCGAAGCTTTTCGATTCCTGCCTCGGGCACCTTTATGTGTGGAGTTTGTATGTTCTCCCCCCTGTTCTGCTTGAGTTTTCTCCAGGATCTCCGATTTCCTCCCACATCTAAAACAAAAAAACTCACCGCTCATTAATGAATTAGCCGACAACATCATAATGCATAGGACGCGGTGTCTGACAAATGTTGGCGCCAGCTAACCACGTGTCTGCCTGCCCCCCACCCCGTCTCTCTGTGATTTCCTCACGCCTCTGAGCCGTTCTCTCTTGTTCGAATACACATCTTTGACATTGAAAGAATACGTGCCACGCATTATGAAATGTATTATTATCATTATTATTAAAATATCCTGTTATTAATAACACATTGTGATAATAATAAAATTTACAACGCGCGCCTGGTCAGCGATGGGACATGGATCAAAGTCAGGGATCTACCGAGTCAGTCTTCACCAGGAGGCGTTTGTAATTTCTTAGGAACTCCGGCTTCTAACCATCGCCACGTTCAATAACGAATTTGCACTGCTAACGGGGACAATTTAGCACGGGGGGCCAATTTAGTCTGGACAGTTAACCTGGGCAGAAGCATATTTTTTGGACTGCGGTGGGAAATCGGAGTACCCGGTGAAAATCCACACGGACAAGGGTGAGAATATGCCAAACCGCACACGAAGGGCACCAGAGGTGGGAATCGAACCTGGGGCATCCTTGCTGTGAGGCGGTCTGGTCCGAGATGGCGTACCAGTGAGAAAGTGGTCGACAGATTCAGTCACTACAAGTGGGAAGAGGGGGGGTTGTGATGCGAGCGTACCAGTAAGAAGTTACGCTCACCCCTGCGTGGGGGACATTGTTGAGATCCTGGTGGATGGGAAGGTCCACATTTTCCACGGTTCTCCGGCCTTCCTGTCCAATTTCCAGCCAGTGACATCAGGAAACGAACCCATTGTTGGAAGAAACGTGCGAAACAGGCTTGAAACCGCATAGGAAGGACAAACATCTGCGCTGACTTTTGCTGGTTTCATCCTCAGGGGAAAATAATTTTCAACTTCCTTTCATATGCGGGACACGCATCGGGTGATTCACGCGCGCATTCATTGGTGAATGTTTCAGCGCAAAGCGGCCTTCAAGTGGCAATGTTTAGCCACGTGAGAACTCAGAAGATCGGGATCGGTGTCGTTTGCAAGCGCAGATTTTGGTCATCAACGTGACAAAAGCAAAACAAAGAATCGACGGTAGAGCAATGGAGCAAATAGAAATCTGCGCAAAAAAAACAACAACTGCGTGGAACGGGCAGATTTGCTGCTATTGATGGTCGTTTAAATGTAAACAAAACTAATTTAAAGACGCACATATCCTTAAATAACCCCCCCCCCCTCTTGAAGCTGATGGCAATTACCAGCGAAACTTCACACATCACTGTCATTGTTGTGGGTTGGCTCTCCAGCGCACCGGTGCGCTGAGAGGGTGAGGTTCTGTCACGTGCTGTGCACGTCACAGAACGTCACTATCTCCTCGCGTGGAGGCGTGTCAACGACACTAATCTTTTTACGTGACCAAACCCAATTTGTGCATAACATTGGTCACGAAAGCGTTCGTGTTGTTAAAGTTAAATATGTGTTTAATAGCCTGTTTTATGTATAATGTTATAGATCATGGGTTTTTTTCCCTTTAACATGCATTGTGTTAAGATGCAGTTTTTTATATATATTGTTATGTATTGGGATTTTCCTTGTAAGGCAACTTACCTTTTAGACAAGATGCCGTTTTCATTTGTATAGACAGTGAGCTTGCAAGCTGTAGATGCGGGATTCCTCAGGCACAACAAACGTCTGAATTGACCAACACAACAACGCGTGAAACCAAAGGGCGAATAAAGTTACTCACAGCAATGATATGAACATGAATGGAACTCTAACCACAATCGGAGACGTAAACAGTCACACTTAATATCTCATCTCCTCTCATTGTCAGAAACCGCTTAATCCCGTCCAGGGTCGCGGTGAGCCGGAGCCTATATAGGCAGACTTAGTGCGCAAGGCAGGGATATACCCACTTGGGACCCCAGTCCATCACCAGGCACTGAGGGCAATTTAGTTTGCAAGTCAAGTGACCTATGCAGCAGCATGTTTTTTTGGACTGTGGGAGGAAACCGGAGTGCCCGGCGAAAACCCACGCGGACACGGAGAGAACATGCAAACTCCACATAGAAAGGCACCCGAGCCGAGATTCGGACCCGGGACCTTCTTGCTGTGAGGCGACAGTGCTACCCACTGGGACACCGTGCCGCCCTAACACTGAATATTTCACAACAAAACGAACTCACAACATCAACCTGTACAAAGATGAAACCCCGACCGTATTCATGAAATAGACAGTAGCACTTAAGCCTGCACAACACAATAAACTTATACTATACAAGGAAGAGCAACAGCGCAGCAATGGCATGAGAATATTTCAGCTGTTTAACACAACAAAAGAAATGAGCATATGCAACCCTTGAAAAAGACCAAACAACTTATGTAAACACAGCTGGGCTTACATTTTGATACTAATTGGGATCTAAGGTAACTCAATGAAGAGTGTGACGGTGGCTTTAAGGTCGTGGCAATTTTGCCCCAAAAACAAGGGACAGCTGCCACAAAAGTCTTTTTTTTTTCCACAATGTTTATGTGCACCTAAGAACATTAAGCAGACAGAAGGTTGAGCTTCTAAGATTAAGTTTGTTAGTCTCTATCGATAACAAAGTCATGAGATATTATGCCGACGAGTTCAAGAGAACTTTAAGTTTGACAAGGGCCTTGTGAATATTTCTATCATTGTTTAGACAAGTAAATCCTGAGCCAATAAACATTTCAGAATGGGTGGGTTTTGTCGGGGTCATCCAAAGCCAATCCGAGAGCAGAATAATGGAGTGATATTGATGATACACATTATTATAATTACGCGGCGGCATGGTGGCCCAGTGGGTAGCGCTGTCGCAGCACAGCAAGAAGGGCCCGGGTTCGAATCTCGGCTCGGACGCCTTTCTGTGTGGAGTTTGCGAGTTCTCTCTCCTCGTGTCCGCGTGGGTTTTCGCCGGGTACTCCGGTTTCTTTCCACCATCCAAAGACACACTGCTGCCTAGGTTTATTGGCCTGCCGAGTATATTTTCCCCAGCGATGTACTGGTCTCTCATCCCGGGTATAGCCCCATCTTGCGCCCTGTGTCTGCCGGGATAGGCTCTGGCCTCCCGCGACCCTGTACAGGATTAAGCTGCTACTGATACTGAACTATTATTATTATGAATGTAACACGTTTGCATCTCTTGTCATTGAGACCCATTAAAACCCAATGTTATGATTAACACGGGCAGTCGGGATGCTGGATAACTTGTGAGCAGTGCTCGCTCGGGAGTATTCGCTGCACTGGGATGCGTGAGGCGTCCGTGCTGTCAGTTGAACTGTCCTGATGTTGTTGTTGACGTGCCGTTCTCTCCACAGCTCGGATATCTAACAAACCC
>JAZEWT010000011.1:11841358-11859564 GCA_036362905.1 Mordacia mordax
CCAAAAAAAAAAAAGTTATTGTTGCTGATTTGCCGTTCTGTTGCTGACATGCCGTCCTCTCCGCAGCTCTGTGCAGCGCTTTGTGACCCTCGGGTGAAAAAGCGCTCTAGAAATGCATTGATTATTAACTATTATTATTATTATCTCAGACTTTTCTTACTCGAGTCGCCGTCTTTAGGAAGATCTGGGTTCCCCCATCTCCCTTTATTGAAATAACATTGCTTTGGTCAGCTCACCCAGCTACCCACTCTCCCCGTTATCACTCAGTTGTTTACCTCCCATATTCTCTCCCTCTCCTTCGAAACGTTCTCCCTTTTTGCTCTGCTCCCCATTCCTTGCTTTAGATAACACCTTGGATTAACCCCCCCGCCCCTGTCATCTTCACTTCAAGTGACAGCCCTTGCACGCTCGTTCAATTTTACACGCTTGTATTTACCACGCGTTATGACGGCGATATAAGCAAAATGAAAAGAAACGGATCCCGTAAAATGTAAATAAATAAATAAACATCGCGGCCGGCGACACGCTCACACGCACGCTCTCGAAATCCATCTGCCAGCCCTCCGGGCTCATCAGAATCCTACACAGCACACGCTGGCACAGCACACGCTGGCACCGCTCACGCTGGCACCGCTCACGCCTTTGACGGAGAGTGAGCGAGCTGGCGCCAGGTGGGTGGGAAGATAGAGTGGGCGACAGAGAGAATTGGACAGATGTTTGTCATTATTATCTTCCGATGTAGAAGGTACACGGTGAGCTTGCAAGCTCCGGATGCGGGATTCCTGCGACACAACAAGCGTCCGAACTGATGAACGTAACAACAACGCGAAAAAAAACAATGGGCAACCCTTGAAAATAATCGCTCACACGCAAGATTCTATATTTATATAAGTCGCCCTGGAATAAGGGCGTCTGCTAAATAATAACAATAATTAATAGTAATGATACAGATTGCGCACTTAAAGGGAGAGAAGAGAGGGGTGACGGAGAGCAGCGGGGAGTCGGGAGGAGACGGGAGGAAGGTGGTGACGGTGGTGGTGATGGTTGTGGCTAAACGGAGCTAGGAGCGGGGCAGTTACATCGAGGAGACGAGGAGGACACGTGCGTGGGGCTGGGTGGGAGGCTGGAAGGTTTTGTCAGAGTGATTATTTTTTTTTTCAAACTCTGGAGCCATGGAACGTTTTGTGGTTGGCATCTTTCTTAATTACCGGCAGGCGAGTTAATAGCCAGACGCAAGCGGGGGCTATGAAGCGCGAACATCTGCTAGCGCTGCTCCGTTTTCCTGCGCATTCTGTATGCTTAATAATGTCACGCGTATGATTTTTTTAAAGCAATTTGCATACAATTTCTTGTAATTAATGTACAGCGCGTTTCAGCTACGTTAAAAAAAACCACACACATTGTCTTGAGTCTTTTTTTTTCTCAACTATTTATATTGTTGTTAGGTTTTGAAACACCCATTATTATTATTATTTACGTTGGCAGTGCATTGCGTCGTGGAATGTCGTTAAGGCTTCTGTGTTTAAAAACCAAAAACTGCAAGCGCGTGAATATATTATCGTGGTGTTGGATTTTACGAAGATGTAAAATTTCAACTTTGGCGTAACTGTTTTATTGCTTACACATTCTAAATACGAACAATGAATACAAGTGAAATATTAATGGAATGCACGGTACATAGATTGTTTTTGTTGGTTCTTTTTTGAGGTTATAATGCAACTGCGTTTAAGTGCAATGCAAAAATATGTAATTCTAAACGGGCGTTTGTTTATTAAAAAAACAACTTAAAGTGAGATAAATAAAGCAGCTATAATAAGTTAATATGTTCTGCTTTTTCTTTCGCAGGTATGAAATAAGACTAAATAATTCAACATAAAGGCAAATTATTCCAGCAACCTGTGAAATATGGTCCAGCGGAATGGAAATGAGTCCATTCACGAGTACGTCTGCACCAACACGCTATTAATGTATAAATAATATATACATCCGACGCTAGCGAATAAAAGTTTGCATTATGTAGCAACCCAAATTCATATATTTATGATCAAAACAACGCGAGATTTCATCGAGGGTTTAACGTCAAAATGCGTTTGATAAGTTACTCCTGTTTAGCATCTTTAGTGAGACGTACTTTTTAAAACGCCACTGTCATCACCCATGTATATATATATTATTTGCGTTTGAGGATGCAGTTTAGCCAATATGGGGCCCCAGCACAGTTACGGCAAAGCGGGAAAACGTGCGTAAATGAATAACGCTCTTAGAAACATAACTTTGTCCGGACAAGCCACACATTGCCTCTGTTGCTTATCCCATCTCCGTTCATCGCAATAAGCGAGGCAACAATCAAGTCGCCAACTGCTGACAACAACAGCAGCAGCAGCGACAACAGCAGCAGCAGCAGCGACAAACACCGACAGCGACAAAGCGTCATCGACAGCCACTCAGCAGACAGAGCAGCCACGATGCTGGCGGCGCCGCACGCCGACGTGATGATGCCCTCCGGTTCAATGCCCGCTTCGGGAGATATCGCCCCCTTCTCTGCTCGGGCGGCGGCCGCGCCTCCTCCTCCTCCTCCTCCTCCGTCGCTGCCCGCGCCGCTGCCCCCGCTGTGCCCCGACTGCGGGCAGCTGCACTCGGCGGCCGAGGGACACGTTTACGATTACCGGCAGGAGGTGGACGACGATCTGACGTGCCACATCTGCCTGCAGCCGCTCGTGTCACCCACCGACACGCCGTGCGGGCACACGTACTGCGCCCGCTGCCTCCGGGGCTTTCTGCTCGCCGCCGGCAGGTGAGCTGAGCTGGGCTGAGCGGGCGGGCGGGACGGGGCGGGGAATCGAACTCGGGTGGACCGGGTCTCGGGGCGCGGCGAGCGTAACCGCTGCGCCACCGCTCCGCGCGTGATGATGACGGTGGCTCCGACGCGCGGAGGCGAAACGTTGCGAAAGAGAGGAGGAGAGACAAGAACGACTTCGGGAAGCAACCGTGATAATGGTGAAGCTGTTTCACGTCGCTTCCCAAGGCTGTCATTTCAGCAGAGCCGTGTCGAGCGCTCCCCCTCTCTCCGTCCTGTTCACAGAGTAGGACCGCTCGACACGACACAGCTTTGGAAAGTACTACTTAGCTGTGGAAACCTGCATCATCAGCATCATTATATCAATGTCCGCTTAATCCTGTACAGGGTTGCGGGGGGCCAGATCCTATCTCGGCAGATAAAAGGCGGAAGGCGGGACTATACCCAGAATGCAATGCCAATACATTGCAGGTCACTCGGCGCAATTTGCTCATCAGACCAAATTAACCGAGGCGGCAGCGTGTCTTTGAAGGTGGGAGGAAATCGGAGTACCCAGCGAAAACCCACGCGGATACTGGGAGAGAACCCGCGAACTCCACACGGAGAGAGAGAGAGAGAGGTACCCGAGCCAGGAATCGAGCCCAGGTCCTTATTGCTATGAGACAGCAGCGCTACTCATTGCGGCGTCATAACCTACATCAATACAGTCATTAATGCGTTACATTTACACAGCAGCGCCTTTCATCCAGATGTCCCAGGTGGTGGAGAGGCAGCTATGTGGACAGCCGGCGCCAACCCGCCAGGCGCCGCAACCTACGTACTGTGGAGGAAATCCAAGCAGAGCAATGGAAAGAAACTCACAAAGTCCGCACAGAGAAGCGCACGATGAGAAGAATCGAACTGCCCCGGGCAGGGCATTCCTTCTGTGATGCGCAGATGTTACCACTGCACCACCCTGCCACGTCAGCAATTATATTTGTATATCACTTGTGATGCACCCAAGCAGTTTCGTTCGCTCTCACGAAGAGAGGAGAATTATTCCGAGGCACGAGGTGATTCATGTAAGGAACGGTGAGCGGACCGAGGAAGCTTTAACAATAGGTTCTTGTGCATACGGGGTTGACAAGCCCACATTAGCAACGCCTTTAACTGCCTCGCAAAGCCCTAAGCAGTAAAAACATTTCCTTGTTGGTCAAAATAGGTGTGGATATCAGAGGGGGATCACAAGGTGTGTGGGAGGGTTTTTCATGAGAATCAAATTAGGGGACGAGCCACAGACAAAGCAGGAGGGGGTTATCGCAGTTCCGGGGTGTGAATAGGATAAGGAGATGAGTGTTAATGTGATTCAGATGTAGACCCCATACAGCAAAAGATGACTCGACACATACACAGTTCCCACATGTATATGTATAGGAGCAACAGGCACTACACACACATACTGCACCTGAGGATGCCTCTAACGTGTGAGGCGGAACGTCGCGAGGAGAGGAAGCGAACGACACGGCTGTCCCGAGACAGCAGCTTTTCGGAGCAATCATCAAAAATGAAAATCACCAAACGAGCATCCGACGATAATGCAAACATAAAAAAAACATCCACTGTCGTTACAACCTTAAGTCTCTCAGCGCCTCCACGTGGCTGATAAGGAGCTACAGGTAGGTCACAGCCATGAGTTTACCCACGAGAGACTCAGACAAAGCAAGTCAAGTTCGCTCGTTAGCGCTGAGCGGTGCGCATCACGCTCAAGAGTGGAGCTACGTCTTCTGGGATCGTGGCTCCGTTCCCAGGCTGTCACCTCGCACGACTCGCACACCTGAAGCCGAATGTCTCCCCCTCCCAGGGGGTATCAGTATTTTTCCACCCCGAGCGATGGTTTCAAAGTAGCAATGGTTCTTCTCCGCGTGGAGCAAGTGTGCAGCGAATCATCAAATCAGTTCTGAAAGCTCGCGATAATCAAAACGTTTAAGTGATTTCTTTCTCAAATGAGCATCTAGGTGACAATCGGTTCCAGTGTCTAGATCCCTGAGCCGCTGATTGAAACTTCACGTTTCTCTGCCTAGGGCGAATGTCTGCAGAGCATTATCACTGTTAAATTCCGCACAAAGTGGTACTCAAATTTTGCCAACCCCTGCAGAGATGATGGGCCGAATCAATGCCTATCCAGGGTAGTTTCAACTTATAACTTTTTGAGTGTGAACCGCTTGCTGAACAGCTGAGCCATCTGGCTCACGGTACACGCATCAAATGACTCATGACCACGTTTTGTTACTCACATAAGTACAGATTATTCTGGTTTTGATCAAAAATGTATCATGTTAAAATAATGGATGTGTTTAATTGAGCATGTAATTGAATCAATTTACCGATTTCATTTATGCGTGTAAAGATAAATAAATGAGATTTCTTAATTAGCGATATCTTTTATTTACAGTGGAAAAAAAAACAGCATTGACATCGTTGGAAAAATGTCTTGAAAAGATACGCCATGAACGATCGCTGTGAAAAGCTGCTCTTTCGGGATGGCCGCGTCGATCGTTCCCCCTCTCTCGCGGCTATCCCAAAAGAGCAGCTTTTCGAAGCGATCGTCGTGCATCGAGCCCGCGAAAACCTACATCATTACAGATATGCGGTTTATTTCTTGCGGTACGACCTTCCGGGATTTTGTAGAGCGTGAAAATGATAATTTTTTTTTTACGTCTCCTAATATGTCCTAGAATGAGATGGATTGTGACTTTCAAAAGGCTATGGAGAGGGATGTTGGAAGCCTTCGTGCAGCAGCGGATGGGTCATGACCGACTGCTGATGATGCGCTGTATGTAACGGGTCTATATCATCTCTCTGCAGCCCATACTCCCGAATCGAGACAATTCATCGCATCGCTGTGCTTCGGATGACTCCTAGATTCTCGACGAACGAAGGAAACGCTCGTCGACCGTCGTGTTTGTTGTTGTCGTCCCTGCTGAACAGTGCCGAAACCAACCGTGCCGTTCGACCATTGGCACGCCAATGATCAGATCCACCGCTGCATTCGCTGTGGAATGGTCACAGGATAATCGCACAGACGCTGCTCTCACAACCTGGGGCATTCAGCAAAGCTTCGCCGCTAAATGGTCTCATCGGCAGGTCCCTCCGGGAGAGGTGATTCACATCGTGAGACCTTCAACGTTAGTATCCCGGCTGCAGCTTCACTGAGCAACTGACATATCTATTGCGTACCGGAGGGAACGAGAATTGAATAATGCCCGCGACTTAGCTTTTAAAATAAATTTTATAAATCTTCCCGCTTTCACATTCATTCCTTAGAACCCTTCAGGAGGAAAGAAAAAAAAGGTCCCTCTCTGATCGACGAGCGGCGAATAAGGGTGTGGGTCGGGGCGGCGGGGAGGGCGAGTTGGTGAGAAGGTATGAGTGAGGATACTGGGCCACAAGCCGAGAAGAAACGAGAAGGTGGTGGTGACTCAAAGGCCGGAGAGACGTGAAAAGGGACACCAAGAGGGAATGAGCCCTGAGGGCGTGCAGTGGCCGGTGGAAATGCCCTGCCAATCACGCGGACGAACCGCGAGTGCGTCTGTGTCCCATCTCATCTCAGTGTCAGAAACCGCTTAGTCTTGTACAGGGTCGCGGTGAGCCGGAGCCTATCCCGGCAAACACAGGGCGCAAGGCAGGGTTATACCCAGGATGGGACGCCAGTCCGTCCCGGGCACTGCGGACAATTTAGTCTGCAAGCCAATTATCCTGTGCAGCAGCGTGTTTTTTGGGCTGTGGGAGGAAAGAGGAGTGCCCGGCGAAATCCCACGCGGACACGGGGAGAGAGCATGCAAACTCTACACAGAAAGCAGCGCCCTAGCCGAGATTCGAACCCGGGACCTTCTTGCTGTGAGGAGGCGACAGCGCTGCCCACTGGGCCGCCGTGCAGTCCGTGCGTCTGTGTGATTGGGAGAAAAGTCGATGGAATGAATCTCCACACCTTACGAGAGCCAGCTCTCTGCAGTTGGATCATGCAGCTCACGTTTTAATTTGCACTCAGTTCTGAGGGTCTTACCGTCTCTTTCTCAGACTCCATCGTTCTCTCACGCTCTCTGCAAACAGTTGCACATATTGTATACCGTCTTGATCGCATACATTGTGGCGTGCCACTGCTGATAATAATTTGCTGTCAGTCTGAGTAGTGGTTTGTATATATTCGAATCTAATTGAATGTGTGCGCGTTATAAATTATAAACGGTATTGAATGGGATGTGCGTCACGGGGTGTAAATGGCTGCACATATTGTATATTGTATTTCTTGCGGATTTTGTTGTTGAAAAAAAATTGCTCGCAGAAGCAATAAAATCGGACTTAAAAGTCAAAACAAAGTTTGCAGCTGGATCAGTAAACAAGAGTGGAGTGATTGGGACGGCACCTGAACACAATGCTATACGCATCCGGGCTTCCGGGGGGGGTGACTGTCAACACCCGTGGATTAGAGGCCGGTGATTCTAAACCATCTCCCGGAGTGGCAGTCGAGACGATGGGGCGGGTTTGCGAGTAGCCTCCACCAGTCCGAGTTGTGTGAATAGGAGCACGCGCAGTTCGTAGAATGACAGGTCGCGCGCGGTGGGGTAAAGTGTGGGTACTCCTGCCTCCTCCAACGTATCTGGTTAGTGTGGAAAAGTAGACCAAGTACTCTTTAGTGTGCAGTCTAGTGGAGGTGCTCCTACCACTGCTGTCCTCTATACAGTTTATTGTAAACATTGCATTTCTAATGCTCCTTTCACCCGAGGGTCACAAAGTTTAATACTTTAACACTCTACCCATTTTCAAAGTGTAATACTTTAACACTCTACCCATTTTCATGTTGCTGGTGTTGTCAAGTTTGGTCGGCTGCAGCCAGCCCTTGGAAAAGTGTCCATCTGCTTAGAGACTGCTGCATCACACGCCACTGTATTCTGTCTCACTCACGTGCACAAAGAGATATCCCATAAGGCCATTAATAGACTGTTGGGGCAAGTGCTCTTAGCGTGCATTTACGAAGGCCAGCGTGGCACACGACGGGGTGGGACACCAGCAGTATTCCAGGCTGTCTTTGTTTTGTAACGAGTAGAAACGTTTTTTTTTTAACCATTTCTGGCAATTGTGCAGGCGTTAAGATCTTAAAATATCAAAAGACACCTTTCACAATGTGTCGAGTTTGCAAAAGCCACACATACTTGTGGCGAAATATGCAGACAGGAAGCTTTGATAACATATGCATTGACCTTCAAACTGATTGGCCTACACCAGACATGGCTTTCGTTTGAGCCTGATTGTCAGTGTTAGTCAAATGTTGCCAAAAGGCAGTCAGCGCAGGACAATGCAACATCAATGCTTAGTAGCTCATGTGGAGCTGTTTAAGCTATGGGTACATATGTAACGAGTAGAACAGGTTTTTACCATTTCCGGCAATTATACAGGTGTTAAGATCCTTAAAACACCAAAATGGACACCTTTCACCCTTTGCTTTCCCATTGCCCATGTTTAAACAATGCACCAGGTACTCATTTGGGACGGAGTCGACCTAGGCGAGGCCCAAGGCCCGTTCAAACATTCCCTGCTGTTACTGACCGCGAGCAGGAATTGAACTCAGGTCGGCGGGTGCGCAGTGCCGGCGTGCCAAACCGCATTCTCTCGCCGCTCCCCATAGACGCACAGATACAGCGATGATTCATGCGAGATTTCGCCATAATTTTAGATCGCCTCTGCAAGCCAGGAGAATGTACAAGGTTGGGGTTATATTCGGAGCTAGCACACAGATTAGCCTTAAGGCAATTCATTAACTGACAGCCGGTGAGACTTGGCACGCTGGGAAGAAGGCCCTTTATGGAGGCAAAGCATGAGAGCGATAATAATAATAAAAGAAACCCATCACCTGCCAGGGCTCATTGAGAAAACCTCTGGAGCAGCAACTGTTTTGGCCACAGGAAACAAAAGCACGAAACCTCGAATATTCTTAACCGTGTTCACTCTGTTTCATAAGAAGCGTTCGACAATCGAGTATTCCAATCACGTTGCCTCTTAGCGTGAGTGAACTTCATATTGCGCTTATTTTGCCTGAAGTTTACGCTGCCAACAATAACCACCGCTGTCTAATTTTCTTTTTCGGAAATGGGATTTTCTTTACGCGTGTAGTTTTGTGGCGCATTAGCTGTTTGATGCGGGCGGCGCGGTGGCCCAGCGGGTAGCGCTGTCGCCTCCTCACAGCAAGAAGGTCCCGGGTTCAAATCTCGGCTCGGGTGCTGGTTTTTGTGTGGAGTTTGCATGTTCTCTCCCCGTGTCCGCGTGGGTTTTCGCCGGGCACTCAGTTTTCCTCCCCACAGCCCAAAAAACATGCTGCCGCATAGGTTAATTGGCTCGCAGACTAACTTGCCCGCAGTGCCCGGTGATGGACTGGCGTCCCATCGTGGGTATATCCCTGCCTTGCGCCCTGTGTCTGCCGGGATAGGCTCCGGCTCACCGCGACCCTGTACAGGACTAGGCGGTTTCTGACAATGAGATGAGATGAGTTGTTTGCTGCTGGGAAATAAAAGGTCCGGCCTGTGAGAGTGAGCCATCCTCGGTGTTTATTTTGCGACGAGAGGGGGTCCCGCCATCTGGCTGAACGATTTGAAGAGAGGGGGAAAAAAATCATAATCCAGATGCAGATTATTAATGAGACGCACACAGTGACTGCGTTATTTATCGAAGCGGCGCGGTAATTAAATTAGAAACTTTCATCGTAATTGCTCAAATAGCGCGGCAACTTGTGCGTCAAGACTGTCTGCGGGGTCGCAGTAGCGCTACAGCCAAGGCTCTGTGGCAGCTCACGCACAAAGTCTGCCCTCTTTTTCCATCGTTCACCTCTAACGCGGTAGAGATAACAATAATAATTATTAATAATAATAAATTACGGCGCAAACAAAATTAATTTGTCCTCTCGAGCGTATTTTGACAACGAGGAAATCCCTCGCTCGTGGTTTTGTTTTTTCTCGTCGCGATTAATTCAGAGCAATGATTGCTAACAACATTAGCATTGGCGTCGGAACAATCCGGAGCTATCTTAGCAATTTGGGAAACACGCCTCAGAGGGAAAAGAAACTCATTACTGGTGCAAATGTCACAGCAAATGATTGCAGTTAATGGGGGAGAGTTTTTTTTTTGGGTCCGGAAGGCATCATCTGGCAGCGTGAAGGGTTCGCAGAGAAATCGTATCGTGCGCTGCACCATTACTACCCGGCGTGAGGGCCGAACCGCTGCAGTTTACGTCGCTTAGGTCGGGTTCTTTGTCGTTTTGTTATTCCCAAATGTAATTCGAGTGAAGGCGTCTGTTGAAACTCTGCCCCTGTTGAGGATGCGACACAGGCTACGTGCGGCTTTTGATTTCAGAGATGGAACCACCGCATTGTGAACTAACGCGCCCATCGCACAGCTCGCTTTCCAATGCTGCTCTTTCGCGATAGCCGTGTCGAGCGTTCCCTCCCTCGCCGTGTCGGGTACCTCGGTTTCCTCAGATATCCTACCCAAGTGAATTGCCCCCACCAAATTGCCCCTCCCCCGACGAGTGCCATGAGATATTGTATCTTGCTTACTCCTCCGCTGCTGGACAACGCTTAAAAAGAGCTACACAGCTCAACAGTGTTGAGCTGTGTAGCTCTGCCTAATGCATTACCCTTGTGACCAACCCGCAGAGTGGACATGGGCCCAGGAAGGAAGCAACGTCAGCCTACAGTTAGTCGGTGAGGTTGTTCTCGATTTATGCAAACTTTGAATGCTCGTGGTAAAACCTTCGGCAAGGCCCCAGAGTTGTGCGCTTGTCAGCGCACGTGTCCTGCGCTTTACGCGCGAGACATTTCGCCGAGCGAACACCCCTTCCAGCCGAAAATAAATAGCGGCAAAATGGTAAAGTGATTTCATAACCGCAACAACAACAACAACAACAAAAAAGGCAGCGGTGGCTCCTGAGCGGCATCGTGGGAACGGAGGCGAATGATAGAATGACAAGGAGACGGTTGTGAAAATTACTGGGCATCGCAAGCCACCCTTTCAGCTCGGCAGTGCTTAAGGCGATCCTTCAGCGGAAGGTTTGCCCAGTTCAACGCGTCCGCCTTAATTTCGACGGACCGCTATCGCCGTCACTCCAGGGGGGACAGCACACGTGGCGTCGATGTAATTCAGTCGGAACCGGCGACCCCAAAAATCATGCGGAATCTTTCCGCGGAGATCAATTGGTTCGTCGTGCGCTCGCATTTACACTACGGGTGGCTGTCATCAAGCCTAGCGGTTTTTTTTATTTGGTTGAAATCCAAATCATTCCGTAGGTTTGTGCCAAACACGCTGCCATTTGGCTGGGCAGTGATAATTTGCCGAGCAGAATACTTTGCCAAGGAATTACCTCGGTTTGAAACTCAACATTCACTCCCTGCCCAAATGAAGGACGTGGTCATTCAGACGCCGTACTATGAAATAATGTATGACAAATGTCAATACGCAGCGGCGTGCCACGATGATTGAATCCGCAGATGGCACGTGTTGTGGCAGAGGCTTGGCTCATATGCACGTTGACTAGACATTGTTTACCTGATGCTACATTGTCTAACACAAGGAAACACACGCAGCACGTGCAATGCGATTGAATGAAATCGTAACTGAAATTATGGCTCCCAACAAATAAGTTCATTCATAATTGATTTTGTGTGTGTGTCATAGGCCACGAAATAACCCAAAAGTCAATCATGAAATGCAATATTGACTGAAGAATCTACGTGTGGAGTTAAATTAGTTTGCTCTGGTTTTTTTTATATTTAAACCTTTGCTAAGGTATAACTCCTTGTCTAATAAGGGCTTGCATATTAATCTTTAAATGCCAACTAATAAAAAAAACGGTCTTTAACGATGGCATGCTCAGCACATCCGCGAATTTGTTTTAAGCAAAGCCTCATGTATTGTACATCACCATCATCATTGTCGTATTGAATGATGTCACTCAATGGTTTTCTTCCAGGCAGTACCCCTATATAACAACGATGATAACAACTAGAATTTTATTTACGCGAGACAGATATTCGTTCAGTTTCAAAGGATATTAATTTGAAAACAGAACGACACAAATGTGGGAGTAAACTGCAGAGATTCGGGGTGGGGGGAAGGCAGACATGCAGTCAGCCAGCGTCAACATGTGCCAGCCATTGAGTCCTCTATATTACTGTATTATCAGCCAATTGACTAATGAGTGGGGGGAGGGGAGTTAGCTGTGGGAGGAAACCGGACAACCTGGAGGAAAGTCAAGCAGAACAGGTGCAGAACACTCAAACTCCACACAAAGAGGCGCCCGTGGCAGGAATCGAACCGCCTCGGGCAGGACTTTCTGTGAGGCGCAGATGTCTCAACTGTACAGCCACCCTGCTGTCTATACAGAGTCAAAAGAGACAAAGATCCCCGCTGTAGCCTTAAACTGTAACGCGCAAGTACTGTGAGCGAGCACCTAGGAATGGCACTCAAGCGTGTGGGTGAGCGGCCCACGTCCAGCCGCCGTTGTCTCCCGAGCGGCAAAGTTTACTCACTGCACCAAGCGATTATTTGAGGCCAAGCCCACCTTGGGGATGCCCAGGACAGGATCAGATAATCGTGACACGGGGTTGGCAGTAATCGGGGTTTGATCTCGGGGCGCCGTGTGTGCGTAGCCCGGCGCGATGCCCTCGACACCTTGACACCACCGCTCCCCACGCAGCAGCACGGCGCTAACAAAGAGGCTTCTCAGTTAGATCTCGAGCCCAGGTCCGCAGACTCCCTTCGCTGAGTTCTGTCGCCATAGGATGGAGTCGCCGTGGTGCACACGCGTGAGTCACGGTTTTCGTTTAAGCTAGAAGCAACCGGTGAGCTATGTTGATCTTTTTAACAGTTGTCCAGCCGGCTAAATGCGTGGGCTGCCTTCCCCTCGGCTCTTTGCGTATCCCGGCCGACAGAGGGCCAAGACGGGGGAATACCCAGGATGTGACGCCAGTACATCGCAGGGCGCAGTTTTTGGGGGCAATTTACTCAGCAGGCCAATTAACCCAGGCAACAGCGTGTCTTTGGACGGTGGGAGGAAACCGGAGTACCCGACGAAAACCCACGCGGGCACGAGGCGAGAACACCCAAGCTCCATACAGAAAGGCACCCGAGCCGGGAATCGAACCCGGAATCTTCTTGAAGTGAGGCGACAGCGCTACCCACTGCACCACCGCGTCGCTCCTTAATGTGTTTCATTGAGGCCACGGTTTGCGAGTGCATCCGTTTCCACTGAGTCGATGCCTTTTAGAGTTTACACAGGCTTGGCCTAATGCTATTTGATACGGATTCGTCCTTTTTTCCACGAACTAATTGATCTCATTGATCGCGCGTCTATGAAGAAGGGACATCGACGCAAGCGCCACCTGTGTTCCACTTTTCCTTATTGGCGAACCTGTCGAGTCTTTTGATTGACGGCACGCACGAGGGGGGGGGGGGAGAGGAGGGACGGCGATAGAGGGAACGCGTGGCGCCCTTGTCTTGAAACTGCCGCGCTCGGCGGCCGGGATCGAACCCGCGGCAAGGTTCGATCCGAGCAAGGTCCGCACGACAAGTCCCGTGTGCGCTGCTCGCCACCGCTACGCGGCAGCGTCCCTTCTCACCGCTGGTACGCGCGACAATGTTTTGAGTCGAGTTGGCGTTCGGCACGAGTCGTTTGATTAAAATCACTGGGCTGAGTGTGTTTTCTTGGCGTCCTGTGTGAGTTCACTGATATTTAGGGTTTTGTCACAGATCTCGTCTGCGTTTTTGTTAAACCCGCGTTCTGAGGCTTCGCGAGTTGATGGGCTCAGCAAGCCACGAATAATCGCACAAAGAAACGTAACTTCAAAAGCGTAATTTCCACTCCACTGGATTGTTCCAGCTCGCAAGTATACATTTCTTGGTTTAATAGACTTGTGATGCAATAAAAGGTGTACCCCTAGTGTAAATACTGCAGCGCTCGTAATTCAAATATTACGGGAAGTAATTTCAGAAGTCATTCTTTGACCGCTTATACAAATTTTAATGACTGTTGATTTACCGTTCATATGCCGTTGTTGCTCGCATGCCGTTCCCCACATCTCTGTGCAGCGCTTTGTGACCCACGGGTGAAAAGCGCCCTAGAAGTGTAATTTATTATTAGTACTCATGTTTAGATTTAAATGTAGGCTCTCATCGGGATCTCTGGTTGAAGCGCATAACGAAACATACTCACAATGTAACGGGTATTGGGTAAACATCCCAAATTACCCTCAAACCACTGAACCGTGACCTCAGCCAGTCAGTTTGTCTTTAAGCTGGAAGGAAACGTTGAACTTTGTAGCTCTTTTTAACAGTTGTCCAGCGGGGCTTGGCAATTAAGGTGCTGTGTGCTTTGATAATGGCGCTTTGTTGACCTGTGCCTGCTCAGGAATACTTATTCTTCCTTAATTGGTTTTAGCAATTATTTTATTTGATGAACTTCATTGATTTCTGGTCATTATTGTACTTAATTAAGCTAATCTGATGTTGTTGAAATGCTCTTCTCTCCTTATCTCTGTGCAGATCTTTGTTACACTTAGGAGAACGGCGCTTTAGAAATGCAAATATTATTATTACAGCATCTCAGGGCACCGGGGGGCAGTTTAGGCAGGATAATTAACCTAGGCATCAGCATGCATTTGGACAGGGGAACGAAACTTGGGTACCCGGCAGCATTTCTCTGGGCCGTAGCCTTACTCAAGCCGAATTACACGAAGCAACAACATCATCGCTCTCGACGCAAATGTGGCAGGAGCCTCGTGAAACTGATTTTATCCGGACTGGGCGACGCTTTCCGCGTGAACGAGCAGCAGACCATCAACTTCAACGTGTGCTGTGCCCGTGTGGGTATTCCCAGCTAGCTGTATCAGATCTGCGACGCCTTGCCTTGTCACGCCGAAGCGATCTTCAACGCGGGAGGCGAAACATCGCCGAGTGTAGGCGCGCAGACGCTCGACGCGACTAGCCTGAGAAGAACAGCTTTGGGGAGCAACGTTGACATTCTTTGTCGTTTACCGTTTCCGTGACAGCGGCGGATGCGGCAGCTCTGGGTCGGGCAGCGGCGGCGGCGGCAACGGCGGTGGCAAGGGTGGCGTGGGCGCGTTCTGCCCGCTGGACCGCCGCCCGCTGCGCCCCGAGGCGTGCCGCGCCGCCAGCTTGCTCGTGCGGCGACTCCTCGACAAGCTGCCCGTCGGATGCCCCTTCGCGGCCGAGTGCGGCAGCTCGGCCCTGCCGCGCGGAGACCTCGCCGACCACCTGCGCCGCAGGTGCCGCCCGCTCGCTCGCGCGCCCGCCCGCCCGCCGGCCGGCCCGGGCGCTCGCCCGCCAGCCCGCTCGGGCGCAAGCACGCCCGCCCCACTGCTCGCCCTCCCGCTCATCTGCCCACACGTCCCGCTCTCACGCTCGCCCAGTCACCCGCTCTCATGAAGGGCCCGCTCGCCCACCCGCTCACTCTCTCGTCCACTCGCCCACCCGCTCACTCTCCCGTCCACTCGCCCCCCCGCTCACTCTCTCGTCCACTCGCCCACCGGCTCACTCTCTCGTCCACTCGCCCACCCGCTCACTCTCCCGTCCACTCGCCCTCCCGCTCACTCTCCCGTCCACTCGCCCTCCGCTCACTCTCTCGTCCACCCACCCGCAAGAAACCTCGTAGCTCCAGCACTGATCTCATGACTCCGTCTGCACGATGGCCATCATGTTGGCTGTGTGTCTCGCTGTGCCATCCCCTTTTCATGATGTGTCCGTGTCCTGCCCGTTATCTCTACATTAATAATCGGGCCACACGCCCATCCCCATTCACGTAAAAATACTGAAGTGTTTTAAACCTGCTCTCTCGGGACAGCCGCGTCGATCGCCCACCCCCTCCACCTCGCGACGTTTAGCCTCACACGTTTGAGGCATCCTCAGGCGCGCCTGAGGTGGAGAGAGGGGGAGCGATCGACGCGGCTGTCCCGAGAGAGCAGCTTTTCGAAGCAATCATCACGCATCGAGCCGTGAAAACCTACATCATTATATTTAACACCTCTCATCAGATAATGAGCCTTCTGGGAGTGCCCGAATTCAGCAGCATTGCTTTTACGCAAGCAAACTTCACACCGATTTTGACTCCCATTATCTCATCAGCCCCAGTGATGCTCGTAACCTCGCTAAAAATATCTTTTTCGACCCACATGCTACTGTTGCTCTCAGTGCGACTCCAAGCATCTCATCTCATTATCTGAAACCGCTTCATCCTATATAGGGTCACGGTGAGCCGGAGCCTATCCCGGAAACACAGGGCGTAAGGCAGGAATACACCCGACGACGGGACGCCAGTCCATCGCCGGACTCCAAGCATGCGTCTCTCAATTGTCCTTGGAACACAGCAGGGAATACATGCCGAGAAAATAAACGGAGTATTTGTCCCTTAAATAATTAATTATGTCTCGTTACTTCAATCAAACCCGTAAGGGGTTGTTGTGATTTCCGGCTCGGGTGCCTTTCTGTGTGGAGTTTGCGAGTTCTCTCCCCGTGTCCACATGGGTTTTCGCCGGGCACTCCGTTTTCCTCCCACATTCCAAAAAAAAACATGCTGCTGCATAGGTTAATTGGCTTGCAGACTGAATTGCCCTCAGTGCCCGGTGATGGACTGGCGTCCCATCGTGGGCATATCACTGCCTTGCGCCCCGTGTCTGCCGGGATAGGCTCCGGCTCACCGCGACCCTGTACAGGACTCAGCGGTTTCTGACAATGAGATGAGATTTTGATAACAAAGCAAAACGTGCTGGGGCTGACGGTCGAGGCTCGTGCCGAGACTCGGCTCAGGGTTCGTGCGGGACAACCGTGCGCTCGCTTGTCAGGGCGAGGGCTCGTGATTGAGTCTGGCTACCGTGACCCCGGTGACAGTTTGTCCAGTCCGCCCGTTGCTAAATGTGGTGTCACCGTTTATAGTTTGTGTTAACATCTCGGTGTTTTGATATTTCGGCTCGACGTTGTGCGCTTAAAGCCGCGACGATTCGTGAACTGTATCGAGCGGCAGTCATTGAAATTTCCTCTTTCGCCGTCGTGAAGAAGGGAAACTGCCTGCAAGCCGACCCGTGTGATACGGCTGATGATGTCATCAAGCCCCGCACATCCAGCCACGCATGTGGAAACAGGAGCCAATGTTTTCGTTTCGTCCGACTAGTGGAGTAAACAAATAATCGGTGGAGTAATCGATTATGCAACAGACACCCCAGCTGCATTACGCACACCTCCTGTACTGCAACACGCCAGTGGCGAAACATTTGCTGCCTTACGTCTAAACCTGCTGCTCTAACCCTGCTCTGCGATGCATTCCACAGCCACACAGCACAGTGTTATTAACACGCGACAAGGGCACGCTGAGCAGCGTGCCGAAACGTCGCTAAACAAGCTCCCTTGATCGACCTTCTATGCGCAGTGGATTGACAAAGGGCTGTAAATTATTATAATTATAATTTTTATTCGAACCCAACTAGGGCATCCCTCCATTCCTCCTTCCCCTCCCTGGCAACCTGATAATTACGACAACGATACAAAAATAACGAGTTTCTACTCGAAGGTGTTATTTTTTTGCACAAACGTTCCCACCGGATTTTCAGCCGTGCGTGCTGCAAACATCATGGCTCTGTTTGAATAATACTGCAAGCGTGGGCCACGGCATTATGGCACACCGTGTGACCTCCGTTAAGGCTCCAAGCAGGTTGCAGTCTGGTGCGTTTAGTGGCCTAAAAGATGTGAGACGGTCCGTGCAAACCCGTCGAATCGTTCATTCTGGCACAGAGGTGACTTGGTTGATGCGTGGGCACTTGTGTGGCGCGTGGGAGGTAGGGCTCTCCACAGATACTGCTCCGTTTTTTTAAATCGAAACATTTAAATATTCCTCCCCCTTGGCTCGCGGTGTTCCACTGTAATGTAGAGATAAAGTATTTCTGTCAGCTTTCACCGAACTGCGCATCTAAATGTACAAAAAAATATATTTTTATTTTTGCTAATAGTATTTCCCTTCTATTATTAATGGGAAAGGGGAAAAAAAACATTAAATAGGTTAAGAGGTGACTGCATGGCTTGGGGGGAGGAGGAGGATAATTCCCATATCCGGGAAATGAGCCAGCAAATCTGGAGATTCCGCATCGAAGCTCATGGATGGACACGCATTAAAAAATTAAACAGCGCAGCCTCTCGCCATTTGGTGCAATTCTCACGGGTGGCGGACGTTGTAGTGGTCTCGGCGCGGATGCAGATGGCTGGGGGGCCAGCACTGTACCGGAACCGATGTTTGCAATCGGTTTGTTCGGCTGCGGCTTTGAGAGCGGTCTCGCCGCGCTCGCGGATTAGCGGACCGGCTCGGCGGCGGACGGGAGAGCCT
>JAZEWT010000011.1:11888800-11898833 GCA_036362905.1 Mordacia mordax
TTGTTTACAACTCTTAGTGGCAAAAAAGTACCCATAGCTCTGTGATATCCACTTCCCTGGGCCGCCGTCTCACACGATGGGCCGCGCTGCTGGGTCTGAGCTCTGTTTTATTTTATTTTCAGGGTGGCCATGCAATGGTAACATGTGTGCCTCGCGGAATGAAGATCCTTGCCTGACGCGGTTCGATTCCTGGATCGTGCATCTTTCTCTGTGCGGTCTGCGCATTCTCTGCCTGTTCTACGTGGGTTTCTTCCTGGTTTTGTGGTTTCTTACCACCGTAACTAAAAAAAACCCCCATTCATTAATTAATTGGCCGATAACATCAGAATATAAAGGCAGCAGTGTCTGGAAAATGTTGGCAGTAGCCGATCTCCTGGACAACTTCCCCCGCCCCCCCTGCAGTTTCCTCGCGACCATATCTGTGTCTTGTCCGTGACGTGGCGTGGAATCTGTGCGGTGCGTTCATGAATTATATCATTGCCTCATTTGTCGACTGACATACGAAGAGCGAATGTACACAAGCATCACAATCACGATGTCTCTTCCGTGTGGCTGATGTAGGTGTTGAGCAACATAACGGCACATTTAAATGGCTTCGCCTGCTCATTTTCGTCAGGAGCAGCGGCGATAAAACTGCAAAAAAAATTGGGTTTTTTAAATTGACAATAACCCTTATTTTTTTTTCTTTCCGCCAGATATCTGCACGGATAGATTGTGTGTATAAACGAGGGGGTGGGATACACGTACGGTTAGAGGGTAGGGCTGAATGGCTGGAGATGTCAGGCTAGATGGAGAATAAGCATTCTCTTTTAATGCCGGTTTTCCAAAAACACATGAAGAACGGAATGTGAGCAGCTCCTTTCGGAGACAGGAAACAAGAAAGGCTCGCACTGTTTTATTTAACAGGATCACAGTTAATAATGCGTCATTTACTCTGCTAACAAAAAAATACTTTTCACATTGTCTTGTTAACTCGGTGATTGGATGTCTAAAGCACGAGTTGCTCGCAAATAATAGGTTGCGACTTGAAATCTTGACAACCAATTATCTGCTGGAGTCGATAAGTTCCACTTTGTGAGAAAGACCAAGTGTTTGTTCTATTGAATAAAGCAAAAAAACCGTGTCCCTGCCATAGTAATGTGAAATATTGCACCTCTGCACAAATGGAGAGATCTGCAGGGAACGGCAACTGTTGTGCAGAACTCTCTCTGCACGCGAATGTGGCAGAGTCTCATACAGAAAGTCCTGCCTGGGGCCAGATCGCTCACCACCTCAGGCGCCTTGCAGTGTGGAGTTTGTGTGTTCTCCCCCTCTTCTACATTGTTTTCCTCCAGGTTCTCCGGTTTTCTCCCACAGCTATGGAACTCATTAAATAATTAGCCGAAAGCACCATATTATATAAGATGCAGTGTCTGGGGGGTTGGCACCGGCTGACCGCGTGGCTTGACTTCCCACCTCTTCAGGTTACTTCTCGCGCATCTCAGTCATTCTCGCTCCGAATACCTTCGAAGGTGATTGAATGTGGCACGCGTTATAAATTGTACTGATAACTATAAATGTAAAACAACAATGACCACACATATTCCTTCCCGGTATAAATTCAGACTCATTTCTCTATTGTCCGCGTGGGTTTTCGCCGGGCACTCCGGCTTCCTCCCACGGTTCAAAAAACATGCTGCTGTATAGGTTAATTGACTTGCAGACTAAATTTCCCGCAGTGCCCGGTGAGTGACTGGCGTTCCATCGTGGGTATAACCCTGCCTTGCGCCCTGTGTCTGCCGGGATAGGCTCTGGCTTACCGCGACCCTGTACAGGACTAAGCGGTTTCTGACAATGAGATGAGATGAGACAATTCTCTAATGTAAACTCAGCATCTCTTGAAATGGAACAACCACATATCTCTCGTCTTCCTCTCAAATGAGATAAAAAATAATAATCCTGTTCATTTCAATAACATATGTAAAGAAACCCCTGTAAGTTTTAATTATATTCTCTACAGAGTACAAAACTGAACAGCGCACATTATCAGGGCCTGTGTGCGGCAATCTATCTCTTACATCTCGAGCTACACCTGTTCAGTGCGCGACAATCTGTGCGTCACAATGGTAATACAGCGGCCAGCCAAGCTTTCTCGGGAACAAAGGCAGAGCCAGGATGTGTCGAATTCCACGGTGTCTAATAACGAAGCATGATTTACAAATTAACGCCGTTGCAATTGCTTGCGCTCGTGGTCGAAAGACGACGCTCTAAGATTCTCGATAAACCCACAGCGACTTATTTACGAGCGTAATAACTCGTTACTCCAGCTCTCACAAACGCGTGTTACGAAGAGTCGATCCACTGAGTCTATTACCACCCTTCGATTCCCCATGCACCGGCGTTCAAGTCCATTCGCTCTTGTGCAGCCTCGGGAATCGATTTCCGCGGGCATTAACGTTACGTACCGCGGTGATGACGCTATCGCCCAAATGTGTTGCTCCGAATTAACCTGAGACATGAAAGCATATTTAGAAGCACAGACGCAATCAAAATCGACAGCCATTAGCGCATTAAATATCAAACCATATCTCCTTCCACGCAGCAATCAACATCATCAAAGGCGCGGTGGATAAAAGCAACGAAATCATTATGAACAAACCCCCTTGAATTAGTCTTGGGGGTCATCTGACCATGATGCGCCGGCCAGCGCATGTTGGTATGGTAATGATGACACGCGGATTCAATTGTAAAACGCCATCTCGTCGCGCACAATGCGCTTCGCAAAAAAAAGGCAGTTGGCAACGCAAGAAGGCGAAACAATGCAGGGAGATATAACGGTTCGGCAGAGGCCAAGCAAAGGGAGGTGCCTGCCCAGAGCCCTGCTTGACACAACGAGACACTGACGTTGGCCCTGGCTGTGAATGGAATCCATTTGGCAGGGTTCATAAGCACAGTGCGTTAACCTCTGCGCTACCGCTCCGCCCGGTGTGAAGGGTGACAAAGGCGCGTGTGTACGCGGCACTCTATTGTTATTCCCAGTCATTAAAGATGTGTTAATTTAAATAAATAAAAACCTCCACGTGATTTCTCACTCGAATGGGCATTCAGGCGGTGCTCATCTCCTGTTTGCAGCCCTGAGCCAGAGGTGGAAATTCCTTATTGCTATGACGAGGGCAAGTTCATCCATATCACATCCTTTCTATTTTGCAACGCGAAACTAAATTTTATCAACCCCGACAGGATGATGGGTTGAGTCAGGATTTTAAAACCCTTCTAATCGCGAGGCGCTCGCTGCTATTAAGGTCCACTTTCCTGTTGCTTCATGAGCAACCCTACATCGACGAACCGTGCATCAATACGATATCATCACGAATAATGATAATAATTGCATTTATAGAACGCTTTTCACCCGAGGGTCACTACGCGCTGCGCAGAGCTGCGGAGAGAATGACACGCCGACAACAACGGCACCAGAATGGATAATTAGCAACAGAAATAATATTTTGGGGGTTTTTAAAAAAAATATACACAGCGTTGCAGAAGAACAAGCAAAACATGATCAGACCTTCAACTGCAATCTTAAAATGCCAAATCATCAGTGAATATAATACATATATTGTACATATATACATATATTGTAAATGTGATAGATGCTTGGCTAGCCGTGATTATGTTAAATAAAATCTATGCGGCTCCCATAAAAGGCTCCTCTCGAAATCGCATTCGATATCGCGACCAACGAGACGCATCCCCCTCCGCAAAACTCAACCGTGTGCTAATTCCACGCATTTTTTAAACATGAATTCCAATTCCTCCGTACCGCATTCAACCGTCAGCGCTAAGTGTTGATATCAAGACATAACGTCCCAAGTAATTGTGCAGAACGGCTGGCGACCTCCTGCTTGGCGGTAACTCCAGGCTATTTCGATCCCTTTGACAGTAAACAGAGGTGAAACGGAGGTAATGGCAAAATTGTCAAGGCACAAACCGCAGAGCGTACGGGCAATCCTTGGCACCTCTGGAAAGATGCGCTCGAGTGATAATGTGGAGTCACGAGTGCACGGTCGTTCTATTTGCTGCCCGAACAACATCTCGGTTGATTCCTTTGCGCGTGCAAATTTTCCCATTTTTAATTTTACAATTTCCAATTTAAAAGCAGTCACTCTTAATGATTTCTGCAAAGGTCTAAAATAACGCGCGACTCTGCCAGACGAATTGGAAATAACAGGCACGCAAAAGAGAGTTCAATTCCACCGCTAACACATCCAATTTCCAGCAATTCCCAACAGCCGGGTCAAGTCAACCACAAATAAGTAGGCAGACTCTGCTGCTTTTGCATTACTGCACTGCGAAAAAGCAAGAGCAACGAAAGCTAGGCGCAGACCAGCCACCCTGCTGTAAGTCGAGCTGTTGGCAGATTACGTTTCATATGCATCACATGCAGACGTCCTTTTTGCCCAATGCACTCGGAAATGAAGAGATAAGAAATTGCATTTGTGAAGGTGTGGGTGGGGGAAGGTGAGGAGTGAATCGTCGATGAATATCCACCGAGCGAGCCGAGGATTGACTCCATTATATTCGACGGATTATTTTACTCCAGCAAAGGCACATGGAAACATGAGCAAGGATGCTGCTTGTTGTTTTAATAGACCTACAGTTGAGAGGTTTCCAGTTTGACTGGTTCTCCTGATGCGGCGGTTGAAACAAGCATGCCAATCTCTTAAACACACCCCCCCCCCCATACATCTGTACACCCACCAGTGTAAGTGGGAAGCACCACGGTTAATCTATCGGCAGGTCGCGTGGTGTGCGGTAAAGCGCAGCATACCGACAAGACAGTGGCTGCAGCATTGGCTGCAGTACAGCTGGAGTGAGGCGTCGTGATACGACCGCCCCAATAATCCATGCCACCTTGACACCTGGCTAAGCCGGCGGCGTCGCCCCGACGGCGGCGTCGCGGTGGCCCCGGCCGCGGCGGCGGCCCCGGCTGCGGCGGCGTCCCCGCGCGCACACGCGTCCGCTGCTGTCCCCACAGCTCGTGCGCTGTGGCGACGACTCGGGAGTCTTCATCCTGGACCTGCTGGAGGGAGGCCCGGCCGCCGTGGACGGGAGGCTCAGGCCCAGCGACCGCGTGCTCTCGATCAACGGGCACGACCTCCGGCAGGGCACGCCCGAGATGGCGGCGCAGGTCATCCAGGTGCGTCTGTGTTCCACCACTTGCTGTGTGGTTATTATTATTTTTAAATAACACTGGGCTTCACGGTGGCCCGTCGCCGCCTAGGCCAGGTCTCTGATGGCTGCTCGATAGTGAGGATGAGATCATCTCCGAGCCGAGAGAACAGTCTACAGCTGGTTTGACAAGATCGCATGCAGAGTTGAATATAAAGAAAGTGGAGTGACACCATAACTCGCGTTATATTTAGATTAGCAGAGTGTCCGCCCCACGGGTGATCTTGTTGCGAGCATGTAATGCGTTCTTCTGACGTCTCTTGTTGGTGACGTTTCCCGCTGACTTGACCGCTTTCACTTGGTTTTCGTCCTGACGTCCTCATTGAAATATCACCGCTGTTTTCCCTGAAGTACTTGATAAGTGGAAAGTAAAACTGAAGCTTGGTGTGGGCGGCATGGTGGCCCAGTGGATAGCGCTGTCGCCTCCTCACAGCAAGAAGGTCCCGGGTTCGAATCTCGGCTCGGGTGCATTTCTGTGTGGAGTTTGCATGCTCTCCCCGTGTCTGCGTGGGTTTTCGCCGGGCACTCCGGTTTACCTCCCACAGTCCAGAAAAACATGCTTCTGCATAGGTTAATTGGCTTGCAGACTAAATTGCCCGCAGTGCCCGGCGATGGACTGGCGTCCCATCGTGGGTATATCCCTGCCTTGCATTCTGTGTCTGCCGGGATAGGCTCCGGGTCACCGCGAGCCAGTACAGGACTTAAGCTGTTTCTGACAATGAGACGAGATCAGAAGCCTTGGTGTTGTGTAGATAAAATGTGCACTTATGAAGGATATGAACCTGGTACCCTCGGTGCAGACATACATAAAAGCACTTGTTTCATTCTATATAGATTCCCAATTGAGGCGGAAAACATCAACACATGGGCGCGGTCTGGCTGTCTTTTGGGGAGTCTATCTTTTGTTACACGATCAGCTGTAATCTTAGCTTCGAGCATTCACTGTACAGCAAGTGTTCTGACACTGGGAGACCCACACACACACCCCCCCCCCTTCCTTACAATGAGCTTCCCGTCACCACGGCTAAACCCTGAAGCTAAGCCGAATCATTAAAGTATTATCTTACGGTAAACGATTAAAGTAGCACAATCATTAAAGCATTTGTACAGTTGTTAACGTCAAAGTGGCACGCGGACTTCCGGTCGTGCTTCAAATGCGGACGCGTGCATTGTGACGTCTGCTGACGTCGGTGCGCCTCGCCAATGCTGAGCAGAAGATCAGCGCTCCTCAACACGTGCTCCGAGCATGAACCGAGCATGAACCGAGCATGCACCGTGGTGTTGTGACGAACCTCCCGCATTAACGCTCGGGCAGAGCAATAAGAATTGCACTTCTAGAGCGCTCCGCACCCGAAGGTCACAGAGCGCCGCACAAACTTGCGGGAAATAATAATTGCATTTTAAAGCGCGTTTCATCCCAGGGTCACAAATCGCTGCACAGAGCTGCGGAGAGAACAGCAACGACATCCGAGTAGATCAATTCGTCAAAATGATGGCTGGCCTAACTTCGAGGTTACATTTCACAGTAGGCAGGTAAAGAAATAAAAAAGTAACAATGATGATATTTGAATTGCCCGTATAAAGTAGAGCACCACTGCCGGGGCACGTGCCGTTTGCGAGCGCCTATTAAGGACGACGCACGGGTGGGTACTGCTGGGCCAGCACCACACCAAGATCGTATTTGTATCCCCAGTGTTTGACGCATGTACACACCGCCACCAGGTAACGCGACTGACCCAGACTGGGTTGGCCGTGAACGAGAATCGAATGTTGGGCCGTGACTTTGACTTGAAGCCTTTTTCTCTCTCTCAGCCCCATTATACGCTTTCATCCCCGTTCTGCCTTAAAGTGAACCTATTGAACGATTACTATAGACAAACCAAGATAAGAGCTGTGCGTTTTTCCATCTTGGCCTTTCCACAAATCCAAATGCGCAGCGTGTCATCAGCAGTCACCCCGCGTGAGCCTCTTGGCAAATTAACAACCGCAGACCATTGTTGAGCAAATGTAAAACCATTGTTAGCTTAACCTTGGCTTGACCATTAATTAATTACGTGCGGGAGGAGCGGGGGGCTTTAACGATTCTTGTAATGTTTAATTAATCATGCTTCAACTTATTAACATCAGAGCGTGACCCGCGATATATCACAATTGAGCTTGTCGAGTTGTCTCGTTTGAACGGGGATGGGAGCGAGTGGAAATGGTTTGGCTGTAGTTTCAAATCAAAGGCAGGCCGGTGACAACCGGAGCTGTGCTTAACATTTGCATTATCTGCTTGTTTAAAGCCTGCCAGCACTTGATAGGACAACAGCGCTTTGCATTTCAATGAGAGAGGCGGCGAGTATGAGAATGCATTTCAATAGCGGAGACGTGGTGCAAGGACTCTCCTGTATTTCCCTGGCAAGCAGCAAGAGCGTCTCGCTTTCGTGCCTGTGAAGCTTCTTTAGCCTCCAGAAAAAGGAAATCTTTTTTTTTCTTCTGCTCGTCGCCTCGGTGGCTGTTTGCTGCTTGCATAACAAATTCGGAAAAATCACGAGCGCATCGATTTCCGTTCTAGGCGGCATTTAGGAAGCTGACGGTCAGCTTATCTGATAATTGCTTCCAAAATCTGTTCTTTCAGGATGGCCGCGCCGATCGCTCTTCCCCTCTCCTTGGCGACGTTTCGCCTGCCACGTTCGAAACGTAGCGAAGGAGAGTGCGGGGGGGGGGGGCGATGGACGCGGCTATCCCGAAAGAGCAGCTTTTTGGTAGCAATCATGCATAGAGCCGTAGGAAACCTCCATCGGCTCGCTTGCCTGCCGCAGGACAATATCTTTTCTGCGCATTTGGAAGTCTTGCTCATCTTGTATCCGATCAATGTGGACAGTTCACTGCTCGATGTCTGCGAAATCGCTCTCGAGAGCTGCTCTTTTGGGATAGTCGCGGATAGGAGAGGAACGCTCGACGTGGCTTCCCCAAAAAGAGCAGCTCGTGAGAGTAATTCTCAGTTACCGAATAGTTATAATTGCATTTATAGAGCGCTTTTCACCCGAGGGTCACAAAGCGCTGCACAGAGCTGCGGAGAGAACGGCGCGTCAACCACAACGGCACTAGAACGGAAAATCAACGATAACATTTTTTGGGTTTTTAAAAAAATAATAACATCGTTGCAGAACAACATATAAAATATGATCAGACTTTCAACTACAAATTTAAAATGCTAAATTATATGTGTTTATAATACATATTTTGGAAATGGTTTAATGTAACGTTTATCGTTTAATAATAATAATTGCATTTCTAGAAGCGCTCATCACACAAGGGTCACAAAGCGCTGCACAAAGCCGCGGAGAGAGAGGAACATCAACAACGAGATAAGAACGGCAAATCAGCAATAACGTTTGTTTTTTTGGAGTTTTTTTTTTCAAATTCGAGCTGTGGAGAGAACGGAATGTCAACAACATCAGGACAGTTCAATTGAAAGTCGAATGAATCTATAAATATCGTGACTGGAGGGATCAGGCAAGCTGAAGGACCTTTATCGTGTTGGGTGAGAGGGCCCATTTGAAGTGACTTTAGATGCATTTCTGAGCTGTCATTTGCCAGGCCTTTCTCTGTCTCGACGCAGTGCTGTGCTGCCTGAAGGGCTTTCTAGGAAAATGCTCTCTCCTTTTCGTCCAATGTCACGACCCTGACAGCACCGACAGTGTTTCAAATATGTCTCAAGGTTTCCCCTGGGGGAAAAAAAAGGAGGCTTTGTGTAGCGTGAATGGGCTTGTCACCCGCTTTTGAAGAAAGTTCATAAATGTCTGATTCAAATAATTTATGTCCAGTGCAAATTATCGTTCAGCCAATCTGCTGGTAGACAGACTCTCCATGGCAAGTAAGTTGGGAGGCAGTGGTTTATCTTTAGATCATACTTCAGGTGTTTGTGGCAGGAGACATGTCCCTTACTGTAACGTGCTTATGTAATAAATAATATTTGCATTTCTAGATCGCTTTTCACCCGATGGCCACAAAGAGCTGCACATAATTGCAAATGTTCACGGGCTCGATGCATGATACTCGCCCTCCGTAGTCGTTATTTCCGGAGAGCCGTATTGAGCGTTCCTCCTGTCTCCTTTGTGACGTCGCCTCTCCAACGATAACGATGCCTCCCTCCAACGTGGGAGGCGAAACGACGTGAAGGCGAGATGAGGAGCGCTCGACACGGCTATCCTTAAACAATAGCATGGGGAGCAATTCCTACTAGTGTCACTGTAATTATATTGTATAGAAAGTAGACAAGAAGATTTATAGCCTGTTAGTTCAGACATTAGAGATGTTAGAATGTGTGTTAGTGTGGGTGTTAGTACGGGTGTTAGCACCGCTGCACACAATGGCTGTTTGCACGGCAGGGTGGTGGAGTTGTAACATCCTGCCCGAGGGGGTTCAATCCCCCCTCTAAGTGGCATTTGTATGTTCTTTCCTCTGTTCTGCGTGGGTTTCCTCCGGGTTCTCTGGTCTCCTCCCACAACTAAGAAAAAAAACCCACCGAATTAATTGGCTGATACCATCAAAATATATTGAGCGCAGTGTCTGGCAGGTTGGCACCGGCTAACTGCATGGCTTGACTCTTCCCAACCCTTCCCCCCCCCCTTCAATTTCCTCGCGCCTCTGAGTCTCTTTTCGACTGGATCCCTCTGGAGTTGAACAAGTGTCCCGCGTTTCAAATTGCACTGTTATTACTATTATTATCAGGATGTGAGCGGTGGTCGCGGGCGCTGTGTGCGGTGGTCGCGCTGGCTGTGAGCGGTGGTCGCGGGGGATGTGAGCGGTGGTCGCGGGGGCTGTGAGCGGTGGTCGC
>JAZEWT010000011.1:11901667-11924376 GCA_036362905.1 Mordacia mordax
GAGCTTGCAAGCTCACTGGCCACCACCTGCTGTGGTAATGAACATCAGTGTTTGTGTGTGCGTTCTCTGCGGCGGCGGCGCACGCACGCACGCGCGCCACCCACGGGGGCACAGGAGCTGTCGCAGGCGGTGTCGTGCCAGGAGAAGGTGGTCACGGTACGCAAGGAGGCGAGCGAGTCGCTGGGCATGACGGTGGCGGGCGGACTCGCCAGCCGCAGCGGGGAGCTGCCCATCTTCGTGACAAGCGTTCAGGGCCACGGCTGCCTGGGCAGGGACGGGCGCATCCACCGCGGTGCGAGACTCAACCTCGCGGAACGGCGGCGCAACCCATTCAAACCGTCGGCGTCGTCACATCAGACGTTTTCCCCAATCCACTGCTGGATAGTAATAATAATTTTTTTTTATTAAAAAAAAATATTTTTTCTTTCAATGTCGAAAAGAGACAGTCACTCAAAGGCACGAATAAACTGCAGGGGGGGAGGTGGAAGCCAGCTAGGTGGTAACCAGGCACCAACATTTGCCAAATACCGCTTCCTATATATTGTGATAGTAATGGCCAATCAACTAGTGCGGGGGGGGGAGGGTTATTTGTGGAAGGAAACCAGAGAACCCCGAGGAAACCCACGCAGAACAGCGGGAGAACACCCAAACAAACACAGAAGGATAGCCGGGGCAGGAATCGAACTGCATTTATTTTGCCGCTGCAACTCAGGCCACCGCCGCCACCATCCTACTACGATGCAGCAATCCACCCAACGCCAGTTGCACACGAGACAAATTTCATCGCTCCGTCTCCCTGGTGGCCGGCCCTCTCGGACTCGTTCCGTTAATATATACGCGCCTGGATATCACCCGTGTGACTTCGGCTGGCTTTGAAAAAAAATTGGCAGAGTTTAACTTGAGCAATAAAAGCTAATGTTCACCTTGTTTAATTACCTATTCGGGAACCATTTTTCTAAAGTGGATTTTTTTATGACATTTTTCTTTTAACGGGACAACTGCATTGCGAATATTGGCAAGGCATACTGCACCCTGTGTTTGATATAAGCATTCGCGTTCTCTACAAAAGATAATTGGCCTCTTTAAGGAAGGCCAGTTAGCTATATTTCCAATGTTGCTCTGTAATTAATAAGAGAATGCACCCTCTGTCTGCTGGGATAGGCTCCTGTCCACCGTGACCCTGTACAGGATTAAGCAGGTATTGATGATGATGGTGGTCAAAAGGCTATTCACTGCTCTGCCTGGGATTTCTTGTGTCCATCCGTATATCCATCAATCCCAACTTTTCTTGATGCATCTTTATGAAAACTCCAAAATCAATCGCTACAACATTTTCCACATAGCTGATCGATGCCACTGCCCATATCCCTTATCGTTTACTGGAAAATGTTACTCAACAAACAAATCTTCGAGGAGCTTTCAGACGAGAGTTTTCAGTCTTAACGGCACGACGCACGCCGGCTGTGCTACGGCGCACTGCACGTGTGCTACAGTGCACACTTCCGCACCTCACACGTGCATCCGTTTGCGCGTGCGGTTGAATGTTCAACGTGCGCACATCTCTCTGCTCTGGCACTCGAATCACGTGACAAAATAGATCACTTGGAGTGCTGGCATGCCGGCTTGTTTTTCTGATCCCTTCCCCATCTGTTTCCTGCCACTTTCCGCATTCCTCTAGTTTTTTTTGTTCTTATCCCTGACCCGTCTGCCCCCCCACCTCCAAGTTCCTCTGTAGTGATTCGTATCAGCCACTGCTAGGTTTTGATTAAATGCAGATATTTATAATTTGCACTGATTTCCTACCAAGTCGTGCAGTTACTCGAGTGGCGTATGGGTCACATTGGCCAGCGTATGCGCAGATAAATCGGGAAAAATGTAAAAAAAAACAAATCATGATAAATAAAAATAATGGATGATTTGAAAGAATGAGTTAGTGGGAAGTTAAATCATGTATGTTTACATCTCTCCCATGTATCTCCTGCCAAGTGGTGTAACATTGCATCGGGTGAAACAGTTTTTGGGTGCATGTTGAAATATCACGTCTCGTGAGTGAGCCAAAAACATCCGAAATTCGCCTTAAAAATCCGAAACTCACGCCAAGAAGTCACCGCTAAACGTGGCGGTGAAATGAAATGTGACATCAAATAAGCATGATGAAAGAAAAACAAAATGCAGCAACACACTGGATGTGTTAAAAATCAAACGCGAGCGATCAAAGCTAGTCACTAACAACAACAATCTGACATTCGCAAATCATCAAACATCCCGGTTTCACAAGGACAGAAATCCAAATTATTCCGGTTGCAATAACGTGCATGTTGTCCTTGTCAAATGCACAGTGGTTGCACACGCCGCTCGGGATAGTTGAGGTGCGATGATGATGATGATGAAATGAAGCGGAGGAGCAGACGTGGCTTAGCGAGCAGTGGGCAGGGCTCTGTGGGTGGAGCTGAGAAGAGGGAAGGGGCTGCCAGCTTTCCATGTGTCCGAGTTGAGCCTCGTGGAAACTGATTAACTTTAGCACTCTGTTGACGCAGGTCTTCACAGCTCGACGGTGGAGAATTGTTCTTTAAGAGCCGCTCTATCGGCATCATCGGACCTGGCGATGCCGAGCGGCTTTCCGCAGACTATTCCCAACTTTAACACGGTCGCCAATCCGCCACCCGCCCTCCTCCCGACGCGCGCGGTGCAGGTGACGTTTTGATGAGCGTGAACGGCGTGGACCTGACGCGTCGCAGCCACAGCGAGGCGGTGGCGCAGCTCAAAGCGTGCGCCGTGTGCCCCGTGGTGACGCTGCGCGCCCTCGAGGTGCGCGTCCACTCCGGCGGTGGCGGCGCCCACCCCGTCACCGTCTCCTCCTCGGCGCTGCCGCCCGCCGGCGCGACCTGCGGCGCGGGCGGAGGCGAGGCGACCAACGCCGAGCACGAGTACGATGCCAACTGGTCGCCACCGTGGCTTATGTGGCTCGGCCTGCCCAGGCGAGTGTTCGTCGCAGTCCGCTCGCTCGCTCGGCCCATCGTGGACCATCTGTCTGCATGGCCATGAGTTTGGCCGTCCTTCAAACCGCCTGTCCATTTATAAGTCCATCAGGCTGTCCGTTCATCAGTCGGTTTGTCAGTCTGTCGATACAGCTGTTCATCATTCCGACCGTCCGTCCGTCTCTCTCGAGCTCCCGCACACCCGTTCATCGATATTTCGATGAAAGTTTGTTGGGTGGGGGGAGGGGCGTAACGATTGTGCTGGTCGAGATGCATTGCGCAGTGTTTGGCATCGCTGCTCACTCTGCCCAACTCATGTTTCTTTGTCATCATCATTATCATCATCAGCCATGGTCTATCCACTGCTGAATGAAGGCATCCCAGAGCCGTCACCAAGCCTCACAGTCACGCACACGATCGACCTCGCACTCGCAGACCACCTCCATGCATTGCTCCATCTCCCACCGTAGGTTTCTGCTCTGTCGCGTTCCATTCTTCGGCTCAACCGCTGAGCAGCATCCCTTCTACCTGTTTTATTCTATAATTTGTGCCATATGATATCGACAACTGGCCCAGTGGGTAGCGCTGTCGCCTCCTCACAGCAAGAAGGTCCCAGGTTCGAATCTCGGCTCGGGTGCCTTTCTGTGTGGAGTTTGCATGCTTCTGGTCCCCGTGTCCGCGTGGGTTTCTGCCGGGCACTCCGGTTTCCTCCCACAGTCCAAAAAAACCATGCTGCTGCATAGGTTAATTGGCTCAAAGACTAAATTGCCCGCAGTGCTCGGTGATGGACTGGCGTCCCATCGTGAGTATATCCATGCCTTGCGCCCTGTGTCTGCCTGGATAGACTCTGGCTCACGGCGACCCTGTACAGGACTAAGCGGTTTCTGACAATGAGATGAGAGATGATACCGACAAATTGTTAATCGTTTTTAGCAACCTCGGGGAACCAAAGACCACCTTCCCAACTCAGATGGGAACTCGCGTACTTCCAAACGCAATCCGTACTCTGTGGCTACTGTGCCGGCTATGCTGGACCGCTCAAGGTTAGGAGGGCTTTTAATGTCAGGTGAAAGCACTGAGCCAGCACTGATGAGACTGTGTATAGGGCTTTGTGGAGCCATCCATGACTAGTGGCTTCTCAAGTACACTGAGTTAGCAGTCTCAGCCTGGTTCTCAATGACAGCATGAATGAAATGTATCACGTAGAAAAACATCGGACGATATTAGCTACTTAGTGCCGAATTATAGACATAGATTTCATGAAATGTATTTTTTATAGTACTATACACACGACTGTTTTCTAGTGATGGCAAGGTCGCGTGGTGAATAGCGCTGCCGCCTCACAGCAAGAAGGACCCAGGTTCGATTCCCGGCTCGGGTGCCTTTTTGTGTGGCGTTTGCCTGTTCTACCCCGTGTCCGCGTGGGTTTTTTACTGGGTACTTCGGTTTCATCCCACAGCCTAAATACGCACTGCCCAGATTCATTGCCCTGATAAAAAAATTCCCCCCAGTGCCCTGAGATGTAACTTCTATCCCCCTCTCCACTGGAAAACTGTTAACAAGAACTATATAACTCAAGAGCTCCTTCCCATTTGAATTTAAACGGACCGACTAGTGTTGAGTAATGATAGGAAGGACATGCCTTCCTATCATAGGAAGGACATGCCAGCTAAGAAATATACGAGGTTGGTATTTATAAAAAAAAACTGCGTACGAGACAACGTAATAACAATCATTGATCGCAGTATTTACTCTGACAAACTACGTAATAATGATAATATTTGCATTTCTAGAGCGCTTTTCACCCGAGGGTCACAAAGCGCAGCGTGTGGAGATCATAACAGATTTGCGTGTGTAGAACAGAAAACAGTGCTGCGACTTTCACCGCGGAGTAATGCCGATGACAACTGCCTGTCTGGGTCGTATTATTTAGTCTCGCGGTGGGACCTCAGTAGTTCAATTTGTAAATAACAAGAAAATCAAATGCAAATGAACGCGATTCTGGAGCGTGCAAGGATATTGCTGTTTCGATCATATTTGCCAAAGATTGTCTTATCAGTTTTTATTTAAGCTGAACCCGTTGAGATGTGTAGCTGCTGTTTGCTTTTTTTTTTCAGCGTGGATGGGTCAGTATATTACAGCAGGGGGGCAATTAACCCAGGTGGACGATTATCCAAGGGACCATGTGTGTACTGGACTGTGGGAGGAAACCGGAGTATTCGGCATAAACCTCCACGGAGATAGGGAAAACCATCGAACTCCACAGAGAAAGGTTTCCGAGCCAGCAATCGAACCCGGGGCCTTCTTGCTGTGAGGAAATAGCGCCTAGCGTGACACGCGGTTACATTGGCGTTCACCTCGTGCTAAGGAATGGTCACATTTAATCATTCACAGAACAGATGGTGATGTGCTCTCGCTGTTATTGTTTAGCTCTGCCGAGTTCTCCGGTAATAAGGTGGGTTGTTCACGGTACCAATGGAATTGAATCTCGCGTGGAATTTACATTAAGGTCTTCCATTACTCCTTCAATTACAGTTGAATGACATTTTCTGTCTTGATCATTCCCCCATCACGCCGAAAGCAGCTGATCAATAACACACAAGTAAATAAGCTTGGAGCACCTCGGGCGCTTTCCAGCATAATGTTTCTGTGTTCTCCCTCTGTTCTGTGCGGTTTTCCTCTGGGTTCTCCGGTCTTCTCCCGCAACAAAAAACCGACTGCCTCTCCCCCTCCCCAGCCCTTTTGTGGTTTCCTGCAGCGCCTTAGGAATTCTGTAATAAGATGCGATAAATTCTTAATCATTAAATTTCATCTCATCTCATTGTCAGAAACCGCTTAGTCCTGTACAGGGTCGCGGTGAGCCGGAGCCTATCCCGGCAGACGCAGGGCGCAAGGCAGGGATATACCCACGATGGGACGCCAGTCCATCACCGGGCACTGCGGGCAGTTTAGCCTGCAAGCCAATTAACCTATGCAGCGGCATGTTTTTTGGACTGTGGGAGGAAACCGGAGTGCCTGGCGAAAACCCACGCAGACACGGGGAGAGAACATGCAAACTCGACACAGAAAGGCACCCGAGCCGAGATTCGAACCCGGGACCTTCTTGCTGTGAGGAGGTGACAGCGCTACCCACTTGGCCACCGTGCCCCTCGTTAAGTTTCTTTTTTTTCAAAACGTGTTCATTCACGTGGCGCCGGTGGTTTTCGAATACTGCGCTCCAAACCTCGCGTTCTGAATTCGGTTTCTGACCACGGCTGATGTCAGTGGCGACTCATGTCTGGAGCAATTCCGTGCCCTCTACACTGCTTCCCCCCCAAGCCCACAATGACCAGCGGAGTGAAGTATGGTCAAACAACGGTCGTGCGCCTATCACAGTGTGGGGGGGGGGCCCTCCAATTCTATGAATGGGTTGGCAAAGGGCAGTACGTCTTATATATATTTACACCGCGGTGAAACAAACGATTCAGCGCTTCCCAGAAGGATGCCCACTGTGAATGCAACGTCACGTAAATTCGACAAACCGCCGTTTGAGATTTCCGCGGAACCAGACTGAGCGAGGATCTTTTGTTGTTGTTGTCCCCATTGTGCCTCGGGCAGCTTCCTGCAGAGCCGCAAGGAGGTGGTCTTACGCCGGAGCACGTCGGGGAGCTGGGGGTTCAGCATCGTGGGGGGCTACGAGGAGAACCACAGCAACCAGCCCTTCTTCATCAAGTCCATCGTGCTGGGCACGCCGGCGTACATCGACGGACGTCTCAAGTGAGCGCCCCGCGCGACCCCACTGCCCTCCGCCACCGCTCGCTCGCGGCGCCGGCCGCGGGGGCCGTTGGGCCGAGGGCCGGCCCGGGCGCGTGGCGGTCTCGCGGGCAGGCGACGGCGAGGCCTGGCGCGACCAGGGCCTGGCGCGGTGAAGTCGACCGGATGCCTCGATCGGCATTCCGGTCCCGCGCCGCGCCTCGAATGGAGCGTTGTAGCGGCCGTCGTGTTGTTTGCACGCGTCGGGGTGCTCTAGGAACATCCGTCCGAAGCGAGCGTGCGTCAGCGTGCGTCAGCGTGCGTCACCCCGCCGCCATCGCGAGGCCGCCATCGCGTCGTGAGCACGTGCGTCGATTCGCATCCAGGACCCAGTCTTGCTCTGTCTGCGGCCACCGCTGGTCGCGTCCCCGCTCCCGTGCGTGAGAAACCGAGCCCCCGATCACAGTGCGGAGTTGTGTTATTTTTACACTAACGCCGGCGAAGAGAAACATCTGCTATGGGTACTTTTTGCCGGTGTACGTATGTAATAAGTAGAACAGGTTTTTACCATTGCTGGCAATCAGTTGAAAGGCCAATGCATATGTTATCAAAGTTTCCTGTTTGCATATTTTGCCACAAGTATGTGTGGCTTTTGCAAACTGGACACATTGTGAAATGTGTCTTATGGTGTTTTTAAGATCTTGACACGTGTATAATTGCCAGCAATGGTAAAAACCTGTTCTTCTTATTACACAGAAACATCTGCGTTGCTCTGTAAATGAAACGTTGTGACTGTATACCCAGTAAGGTCCGCGGTGCAGCAGTTGCCAATGTGCCCTGTAGCAAGGTATTAGAACGACCCCCCTACACACCCGTATCCAAATCTCCCCTCGTATTGTAACCTGGCACCTGCACCCCTCTGGCCCACAGGCCCCATGTGCAGCTGCACTGCCTGCACACCAGAGAACCGTCCAGCTGTCGGTGCAAATCACGAACTGAATGCACGTTATTTGGATTGAAGTAATTACCAATTTTTAATAATGAAAACAATGCGTTACGTTTATATAATTACGTCTTTCCCACAGAGGTCCCAAGGCACTGAAGGAAACCACATAGAGATGGCCGTGTAGGGGGGCGGGGGGGGAGAAGTAACCACACGGTCGTCCGGCGCCAACTCACCAGACACTGCCTCGTATTATAATGTCATCGGCCGGTTATTATTGTTTTCAGTTGTGGGAGGAAACCGGAAAAAAACCCAGAGGTAACTCGCGCAGAACACTGGGTGAGAAGACAAAAACCCCGCAGAGAAATCCGCCCGAGCCAACCAACGAACCACCTGGGGCAGGACCTCCTCTCCGTGAGGGACAGATGTCACCACTGCCACAGCCTGGCCCGTGAAGCCTGCAACCACTCCATCCCCAAACACTCGAGAGCTAGGTCGCCGCGGTCCGTCATCAATACCTGTGGTCCACATCTGAGCCGCAGCAGCCTGGGGGAGTGGGGGGGGGGGTTCCTTGCAGTACGGCTGCTTTTCCAGTGGCAATTTGATGATCCAAGCCAGAACCACAAGTGTCAAACTGGCTTCATATCACACCCGCATGTGGCTCGATTCAAAGCAGCGCCGATAGGCTGGGTTAATTGTTCTCATGTCGACTCGACGCCTCAATTTCTCCTCGATCTCACGCCCACCAACCCCCCCCCCTCCGTGCCGTGGCAGGTGCGGAGACATGATCGTGGCGGTGAACGGGCACGGCACGACGGGGATGAGCCACGCGGCACTCGTCACGCTGCTCAAGGAGCTGCGCGGGAAAGTGACGCTCACCGTCGTGTCCTGGCCGGGCAGCATCCTGTGAGACCGCGCGGCCGCGACACCGCACAGCAACCCCGGCACAAAGCGCCACCACCGCCACCACCGCCGGCGTGATCGGCACCACAACCATGGCCACCGCCGCGTCCTCTGCCACCAACACCACAATGACCAGTACCAATGAAATCGCCATCGCCAGTACCACTAATGCCACCATGACTCTGTTAACTGACACTCAGGGGTGCAGCCGGACTTGTTACACGAATGGGAGGAAGTCTCGCTGTACGTGCACACCTTTTGATGTGTGTACAGAAAGCAACGCCCGAAATGAGGTTTGATTTTAAACACTATCGATATGCATTCCACAATACTATGAAATTTTCTACAGCCCAACCAGATACAATCACAGCCTTTTAAAACTCTTTTGGCAAAGCAGGTCATCTTTCGTATTAATTAGACTCGTGTTTGAGGCAGGTGATGTCTATTATTGTAATGATCAGACAGCCGGTCTATTTAGAAACTGGAACAGAAGCTTCTGGCCTGTTGATACTAATCCACAGAAAAGGTGATTAGGATGTACTTTTAGGACAGGATGAGCGGTGCTGAATTGAAAAAGAGAACACGGGGCAAGGTGACTGCTGCGGATATCAGGAGGTCGTTATGCGTACGACACACATGCACGGCACAGGGGAGAGGAGGCTCTGGGGTCGGGTGACTCGAGGCGGGCGATTAATGAGAAGATGTGAAAGCAGACGGTCGGAGAATGGAAGCGCTCACCGTAGATGTGGACAGACGCAACAGCTGCAGTGGTTATCGTAAGCATGCAAGGGAGAGGTTTTGAAGACCCTTCGCCTTTGACACGATTACACGCGCACAGTGCGCACCGCCAGATGTCACGGTTACAAAGGCGGAATATGCGTCAGCGCGGGAAATTAAATGAGATGTTTGGGTCTAATGCGAAGGAGGAAAATTAGATCAAGTGCCTCTCAGGGAGCTGTTGGCTCGGCGACAGAGCGAGCGGCTCACATTCGCAAGGTGTCAGAATTTAAATCCTGGTGCGGTGCCAATCATCCCTCCAGGGACAATACAATGAGTATCACTTTCGGAGTGAGTCAGCACCGGTTATCCTGTTGTGGGATTTGCCCCCCCCCCTCTGCCCTTCCCCCGTAGAGCAATGTGGAATGTACACAACTGGCTTAGGGCTGTGAATCGATGAGCACCCTGTCAATGCCCCATGAGCAGGGCATTACTTTGACCTGACCTTTCACCTGTCCGGAGAGATCTTAAAACTACTTAAAACCAAGCTGCCACATGTACACGTGTGCACTAGATCTGGCTGCACCCCGAACCCCACAACCACCACAATCACCCCGGCACAATCTCATGAACTATGTCACTTTACTTGACCGATAAGTATTTTTATATCTTGGATTGCTCTTCATGTGACTAGCTCTCGTGTAGTGCGCTATTGTGGCTAGCTGCCTTACGATGCTTACCATGCAGCTGCTGTTTTTTTTATAATTTTTCAAATGTATTAATTTTCCACAACCTGGGTGGGTTTTTGTTTTTCTCTCGGTGTCAGTGTTACAGGCACGGTATTCAGTCTGGTTAAACTGCAGACAAATTACAAGGGATTACAGTGGTGAGTGCAGCTTGCAAAGATTCCCTCCCCGCCAAGATTTCCATTTTTGCCTAACCACTCAGAATCGATGCCAAGGAACAGTTTTGGCCAAGCACTTTAATTGCTGCATGATTCTAACTGCGAGTGGCATGTATCCACACACACACACACAAAACCCACAATAACTTTACAGAGCAATGTTGTCGTGCAGCGGTAAGCACACTGCACTCGAATCCTGATGAGCAGCTTTATTTGCTGTCGATCGTCAACATCCGTAGTGACATCTGATTCAGGTCCTTGGCTACAACTCTTCACCAACCCGCGCTGAATAACGAGACAACGACACTCGTGACTGACGTAGGCATTCTTCCAGCAGCGGATTGACACAGGGTGGCAAGATAACATTAACAGCTGTACTCGCGTTTGCTCAATCTTGGTCGTGTCCGTCACTGAAATAATTGAACTGGAACATTGTAACATCATAACATGCAAGAAGGCCACAAGCAAGGGAAAGCAATGACTCTGAAGCCACTCGCAAATAAATAGTTGAATGGTTTTCCGGTTTTGCCAAATCTGGGGTTTTGTCAGTAAAGTAGATGTGGGTTTGTTGCCGTATCGCAATGTTTAGTCCAGTGGACTTACAGAATTCCGGTCTGATCTCCCACCTCTGTCCACCCAACACTATTCATGGGTTCACCACAGACATTCGAATCGTTGGGTCGCGCGTGACGGGGTAAAGTGTGGGTACTATCGTTTCCAAGACATCTGGCCAGTGTGCAAGCGTAGGCCCTTCTGCCGGCAGTGGCACGAACAAGCCATTGCTGGGCTGCCCCTTTAGCCTATCACACACCGAGCCGAGTGACTGGTGCACATCAGCACCACGGATTTATGGCTCATGACATTTCCAAACGTGAACAAAGTGGAGGAACGAATTACGATTTAAGCTGCTGAATCGTTCCCATTATTTTAGCCTTAAACTAAGTGCCAAACAAACCTCAATGTTTTTTTTCCTTCCATCTACGTTTTGATCGAGTGGTTCTATCAATGTCAACGTTGTGATGATGTATGCACGGATGTAAAAGGACGTGTTTAAAAGCTATGTGCTGTATAATGGGAATCGAAACAGCACTGTTTGAAAGTGCTTCACCGCCAATGTTTTTTTCTTTACTCAGACAGCAAAAAAAACTTACGTCCAAATGTGCAGAGCACGTTTTAAAGAAACATTCACAAATGTTAAGTGGTGAAAATCACATCTTGTCATCTTTAAAAAAAAAATTCACTCGGATAGTAAACGATGTTAGCAGAGACGGCGTTCCTTGCGGGTGGAATGATTACCTCTTACCCCCCCCCCGTCCCGCTAAGACGATGAATCATTCGATTCGATACTGGGTTCAATCCCGTCTGAACCGTGGTCACTGCAAGATTCGGCGAATCGCTGCCATTCAAGAGCCGATTCATCTAAATATTCCACTAACGACAGTACGTAGTCCCATTACCAAGTGAACAGTAAAAAAAACACACAAAATAAAGCCATGGAATTCGATGCACTTCTCCCAAGCTCACGAATCTATATTAATCGGCGATGCGAGGCGCACCTCTGGCGTTCATCTCTCGTGTGGCTCAAGACACTGGGAGCAGAGGCATCCAGTGGCTTGACTAAGCACCCCGGGTCCCTTGTAAATAAAACCATGTGGACGTACGACTGTGGGTTCATTCTTCCAATCGACATTCACCCCAAGAACTAACCCAGTGCTTCTCCGGTGGTAGAAGATTGCAGTCTGCAGGAGGTCGCTCGTGCGCAGGATCATCCCAGTACCTGAAATGAGCGTTGCGATAAATCACGCGAGAGCAACTTTTACGATTTCTGTAGTGCAAAAAAAAATGAAACTTTGTTTGTGGATTGAAGGCAGTGAGAACGAGTGTTTTGTGGTTGTAAATACGTTCATATGCATTCTATTACATTCCATTTTGAAGAAACGGCCTGCGTTTTTATGTTTTTAATTGCATTTTTTAATGCAGGTGGAAAAATGCTTAGACCTTTAAAACGAAAACGGAGAGGGCCTTGCTATTTAACACAACTATGTGATAGCTAATAGTGACCTTTAACACTACCTTAATGTGATGTAATTATCATCTGTAAATTGTTTGCAGAGTTGGAACTTTTATTAAACACGACGCAGAAAAGTGGCGTGCAAGCTTTTATTTATTCTGCTCCAAATAGCAAACGCACACTGTTACTTATGAACATATGTCTTAAAGTTATTGCAAACGTAACAAAAGGGGCACACAACCCCGGGTATTATAGCAATAATCACTCATAAATATAGTTGTGCTCATTCAAAAAACGTAATGGCAATATCAAACACACACAGGCAATACTAACCCCTTACATACCCGTCAGCTAATTTTAATAACCTATATACTTGTAAGAAACTGCAAAAAACATACATGAATAACTTAACATTTTAATTGTGACTTCTTAACACGGTAATCATATCCAAATCTTAGGCTATTTAGGCACACGCATGGTTAAAACTATATTACTGTTGCGTCATGACTGCTTCCAAACGAAGGAGAAGGGAGGCGCGATCGACACGGCTATCTCGAAAGAGCAGCTTCGGGAAGCAATCGTACATACATCAGTACGGTGTTGTGTCAGCTGAAATCCGAGCTCTTCATGAGCATTACCGCGTGCACACAGGTGCAGTGCAACGCGCGCGCGTGCAATGTGACCTGGGTACGTAGCCCATCACTAGCATAGCACGAGAAGATGTGCTTTGAAAGAAATCGTGGCTTGGGCCCTCCACTCAGCTCCTCTCGAGTTCTCACAAGCAATTTACGGCAGGACGTGTTCACACACACACGTGTGCGCACGCATGCCTAGAAAGCTGCCAACTTTTTATTTTATTTTAAATATATAGTCAGCCAAACAAATCAACCTTAGAAGACAAGCAGGAATAATGTTTAAAAACCACACGTACAATTACAGCCACACATATATATATATATTTTTGCTTATAGAACCCGGTGATTTTAATGTTTCATTTCAAGATTCGCGCTATAAAACAATAACTGAAGCCACTGCAAGAGCTGTCTGATCTTTATCGGGCAACCTCCGCTAGCGGATTCCTCTCGGGCCCCGTGTTTACTGGCAATGTGGCATTGCATCGAACCGGCTGAGCAGTGGCCGCGGTGGAGGAAGGGCCGGTCATGTTCAGCACAAGCTGTTCTCCTCCGAGCCGCTCAGTTCGTCTCTGTAGCGGAGCCGGTGGTGGCGGTGCCTCCGGTGTCCTGCAGACGTCATCTCGTCACCGCATTCTTGTCGACGGCTGCAACAACAACAACAAACAACAAACAAACCCGACGCAAACGGCCGCTTCGGCCAACGTGCGGACCCGGCCGCTGCACTTAGCGAGTTTCGCACGGAGGGCCGCCTCTCGACAAAAGCAATCCTTCATGAAGACACGTCGAGAGGAGGTTGGGTCACGCGTACGTCAGGTGTCGCGAAGGTTGTCTCGTGAAGCTCGTGCATTGGTTAGCGAAAGGTCATTGCGGGATTGCGCTGTAGAACACACAGGGCGTGCCGATCTCCATGTTCGTGTGACAAATGCCTTCATCGATTGGCTGCGTCGGGTGGAGGTGGGTTTACAACACGCTTCACATGTCCCAAACACAAACGTACCGACTCGTCACTCGACTAGTTTGCTCGCCGTCTGTGCAAGCAGGGGACCACAGAACGGGATGACCAATTAACCTGCGATTCCGTCTACACCTGCCCTGGGTTTTCAATTTAATAATTTGAAAGTACAGGTGTTGCTCTTTCAACCGCACTAAGCCGTTGAAAGTTTGTACTCTGCTCTGCCGATATTATATTTTTATCCGTATTTCTCTGCATTATACAAATCACTGCAGAAACTAAGACAAGCTCATCCCAGGTGTCCATAATGTTAAGAATCACATTGCGGGGATTTACAGCAGCTGCACATTAAATGTTTCTACAATTAAACCACGATCAGCCCCAATGGAGACCGCCAATCGAACATCGGCGATGCTAGTGACGCATCATCATTACCGCCGGTGGAAGATATTCTCTAAATTGATTTACGGGGGGAGGGGCGGGGGAGGGGCGGGGGGTGGGCAGGTGGCAGCAATGGGGAGACTGCTGGTGGGAGCCCAGAGGGTGCTTTCGAAAATCAGGGTTTCATTGCTAAATCCTTTTGCTAACCAAAAAAGTGTTATTCTATTAATGATTAATTGTTATCTATTCGCATGGCAGTGGTACACTTCTTTGTTTCTTAGTCATTTATTTGAATTATTGGTTATTTGTGCCGTGCAATTTCGCGTGATAATGTTTGCTTTATGATCACGGTTAGAGTTTTAGCTTTGCACAATTTGGTGCTGTGAATGTATGTTCATTTCTCCTCTGATTTCTTGTGCTGCCACCTTGGTCAGTTCGAACGCGTGCTGTGTCGCAGGAATCCCGTATCTTGAGCGTGCAAACTAAACTGGGCATTTTCTACTGCAATTGTAAACATCTATCTAGTGTTATCGATAGGAGCCATTGTTAGAGATATGAGCAGTGAAAGAGATAGGAACAGTGTTCGAGACAGGAGCCAGTGTCAAGAAACAGGAGCCAATGTTATAGACAGGGGCCAGTGTTATAGACAGGAGCCAGTGTCAGAGACAGGAGCCAGTGTCAGAAATAGGAGCCAGTGTCAGAGATAGGGGCTAGTATCAGAGACAGGAGCCAGTGTCAGAGATAGGAGCCAGTGTCAGAGATAGGAGCCAGTGTCAGAGATAGGAGCCAGTGTCAGAGATAGGGGCCAGTGTTATAGATAAGAGCCAGTATTAGAGATAGCGGCCAGTGTTATATCACAGGAATCCTGTATCTATAGCTTACAAGCTCTCTCCTGCAACAACAACAACAATTATAAACATCTCTCTAAACCACCGTCGCGCGGGATTGACGCGCGAGCTCTCTCGTACCCGCGGAAATTTCGACAGCGTCCATCCGTCCTGTCGTCCCTGTCATGGCTCTGCTTCTCCCACGCCCTCTCGGAGCCCGGAGTCTCCTCTTGCTGCTGGTGCTGCTGCTGGTGCTGCTCGTGCCGCAGCGCCTCCGTCTCACGGCCGCCGGCGACCTCGCGCAGGCCCCCCGCAGCGGCAGCCTCGTGCGCTCCGTGACCTCTGCGTGTGGTCGCGCATCCCCGTGTCATCGCGCTGTGCACGGTTGCGCCTCGGGCGACGCGGCGGCCCGGCGGGCGGCGCGGCGGCCCAGCGGGCAGCGCTGTCGCCTCCTCCTCACAGCAAGAAGGCCCGGGTTCGAATCTCGCCTCGGGTGCTGCTTTCTGTGTGGAGTTTGCATGTTCTCCCCGCGTCCGCGTGCGTTTACCCCGGGTACTGCATAGGTTAATTGGCTTGCAGACTAAATTGCCGGCAGTGCCCGGGATGGACTGGCGCCCCATCTTGGGTATATCCCACGCACTATCTCTGCCGAGATAGGCTCCGGCTCACCGCGACCCTGTGTAGGACTAAGCGGTTTCTGACAATGAGACGAGTACAACTTTGCTCAACTTAAGGACACCATTAACGCTTGTGAGCGCTTGTTAACACTGACCACAGCAGCGGGGTGACTCTGCAGCGCTAACATTTGCGCATACAATGGAGACGCTCCCTGCCCAAGGCGGTTCGACTCCCAACCTCGGGCGCCTTTCTGCGTGCGGATCGTTGCTTCCTTCTTGTTCTACGCGGCCTTCCTCCGGGTTCTCCGCTTTCCTCGATAAATTGGCCCAAATCGTCATAATATACAGAACACAGTGTCTGGCTGGTTGACGCCAGGTAACCACGTGGCTTGACTTCCTCCCCCCCCTCCACCCATGCCGTTACCTCGCGCCTCCGAGTTATTTCCTCTCCGAACGAATAACTACTCCGTGCGCATTATAACCTGCGTTCATTATAATTGTCCACCTGGCCCATTGGGCGTCTTGTCCAGCGCTTCACAATTACGCTAAGACAAGGTTCACTCGTGATTATTCACACGGAGCACGCTACGCTTGACAGTGGCCAGCCTTAGACATTGTCGGCTTCACAAAAGAAACCACCTTGCAAACGGAGGCTTAGATGATTGACAAAGTGACTTTTGAGTCGAGTTGCAAAAGTGAAGTGTGTGTCGTGCACCCTCCTCCACACGACACAGCCAGTCTGAAGAGATTAGCCACGTGATGAGCAAACATCGCCAATCTATTATAATTGGTGCACTATGCAGCGTTTCTCAGAAAGTTACAGGCAGCATTATCAGCAGTTGCCAGATTTGGTTTAAGTATCCTGCAGTCGCGGAGCCTTAAAAGGAGCTATAATTGCGCGATTGAGCAAAACATAATTTCGATGGTGAAGACTATTATTATAAACATAAGTGTCCTAAAACATTATTTTTGGTGCAAAAGCACCATCAACAGAAAAAAAATAGCTAACATACACCACGGCCACCTGGCTTCAAGACGCAGCGGTTGAATTAGAATGTTTTGTGGCATTCCTTCAAATTTTTTTTGTTTTTAAGAGCGGCTTTTGCATTCGTTTTTACTTTTCCATTTTCGACTGCGTGTTTTCCGTCCGTTTCACATTTCCCTCCGTCGTCGCTGCCGCGGAGGTCCCTGGTTTCGCGGCGGCGGCAGCGGCGGCGGCGGCGGCGGCGGCGGCGGCGGCGGCGGCAGCGGCGGCAGCAGCGGCAGCAGCATCGGCAGCGGCGGCGGCAGCGGCGGCAGCAGCGAGCGGGCTCAGCTCGCGATTAAAACGCTGCAAACGCAGAGCCACAGCGCTCCATCATTCGCACGACAACAAAAGGCACATTAAGCCAGATTTTTTTTGCGCTCTTCAGAATTAGATATTGATGGGAATAAATTGCATTAGACTGCGCCTAAACAACCTAATATGCGTCGTCCACTGCCCCCTAAAACGGGATGCAATTTATGGGTTTGTTTTAGTGGCTTTAACAAATGCTCTTCCGTAAAAGCAAAAAAAATTACCACTCCATAGAGCGTCGCTAAACTGTAGCCGGGGAGCAATACGTTCAACACAGGGTGTCACTTCATTAGCGCAGCGCTCCCAATTCCAGGCTGGTCCTCAGACGGCTTATGCACACTGACAAGAGTAAAACCACGGGACTTGGCGGAGCTAAAGCCACTTGCAGGCGAGCAATGATTGCGGTCACCGCCACTACTCCAGGAGCTCTATCAGACCCCGCCGTCGGTGAACAAATGAATGTTGATCGTGATACACACACACACACCCCAGCTCTCCCTAGAGGGGCTCACGGGAGCTCCCCGCTAATGGAGGCTAGCAGTGGCTTGAGTCAGGACCGCGGCTCACGCCCGCAGGTGAGATTTCCAGTTGTGTTCCGTGAGCTGCTCGGCACGATGTCCGACGTTTCGTTCGACTAGCCCGGAGCCTCTGCTTCAGCAATTCAACCGAGTGAATGTTGGAGACCCGTCACTACGCAGTGCGACCGCGAATCCTATGACCAGCAGCAGCAGCACTTGGTGATGATGATGGACCCCGTACATGCTTTGCTCGAGGCTCACGAGTTTCCTCGTCGTGAGCTCGGCAAGTCCTCGAACTGGAACGCGCCGACACAGCGAGGTCGTCGCCTCCAACGCAGAAAGCGACACTTCCAGAAGGGCAGTGGAGGCGCGCTCGACACTGCCATCTGGAACGAGCAGCTCTGGGCTCTCGATAGAAATTCTCTAACACGTGGCCTTTTCCCTCCTCAACGAACTCCCCCCCCCCACCACATCCTCTGGTTTTCATCCTCCACTTCCCCTGCTGCTATGATGATCATTAATTATTATTTCGCAAACGCCATTATCCAGGGCGACTTACATTATACAATTCAAATGAATTATTAGACAGATGCATGCATCATACCTGGAGACCAACACTTCTAAATGTCAAGGTGTCGTTGTTTTAGATGTCAGACATGTAAATAATGGTTTAAATTTGTGTGACTTAAGCAGTTTCCGCAATTATGCGAGTGCCTCTGATTTCTATCGGGATGTAATTCCACTATGATGGGGCCAGTGCAGTGAATCAGCGGAAGTGTGGTGCGACCAGACGACCAGCAGTTGCTGAGTGGAGAGAGCGAGAGGGGGTGCAGGTGGAGGATGGTGGTGCAGAGGTAAGAGGGTGCAGACAGGTGGAAGACAGCGATGGGTAAGAACCAAGATTTTTAATTTGATTTGCGCATCAGCCACCGACAGCCAATGTAGGGTGTGAAGCAGAGGGGGGGGCCTTAAAAAAACAAACCGCGTGGCTGTGAATGGAGCAAAAGAGGCTTGGGGGAGCCCGGGGAGAGACAGGGAAGAGAAGGGAGAGACAGGGAGAGGCACGGCAGAGGCTGGGCCGTACCCGTTGCAGCATGCGGTGGGGACGAGGTCCCCCAGCTGGCCGGAGAGGGCCGCGTCGCACACGCACCGCTGCACGTACTGATCCCACATGGCGGCGGCGGCGGCAGCGCTCGAGCTCCTGAGCATCGCCGCCCAGCCGAGCGGCAGCTGCCCGGGGCTGGGAGCGTAGCTCATCCCCAGGGCTGCGTGTGGGCGTAGACAGTGAAAGAAATAATGACGCAGAGAATACCACCATTAGGGACGTAGCGGTTTACACATTGCCACCGCACGCCCGGCAAATTGAGAAATATGACAAGGCTTGGAGTCGTGTCTCCATGCGGGAATGCGTTGTTTTGCGTCGCTTGTTTGGGGATAAGTTTCCCCCGCTCGACGTACGAGACTTGCTCTTAATCGCTGCTCTCTCGGTGTAGCTGTGCCGAGGGATCCTCGGATCTGCCTCGCGACATTTCGCCTCCCTTCGGAGCGATTCCCAGTCGTTGTTTGGATGATCTCCTATGTTATGCGTGGCTCAGGTGCTGAGCAGTGGCCTCATCACGGTCCCGTCCGACAAGAGTTTGATTCTCTGCCACGGCTAATGTCAGCGGTAAAGGACGGTGAAGTGGTCCTGGGCACTTACCACCACAATGTCAGTTATAATTCCTATTTTCCTCAACCGTGTATCTCGTTTATAATGTCGGTTGCACTTAATCAAATGTGTGTTAGCCATCCAATTTATTCGGTTAGCCTAAACGCAGTCTAGCATTATCATTTGCGTAGGAGTGGCAAACGACTGAACCTTAGCTTGCACGAGTCCACGCGCGGTACCGCGGAACCGGCAAATTGATTTTCATCGACAGTTCGAGGCAACGTCACGCAGCACGGCCGCATGACGAGTACTCGAGCGCTCGGCGCGCGCTCACTCGCTTAGACAAATTTCAAGCGGGTCGATGTTACGATTCCCGGCATCCACGCGGTAATTTCTGCGGGGAATTAGTGAAGTGCACGGCCTGTTGTAAAGCGCATGTTAAATACCCCGTGGCGTCGTTTCGCCAAAGTAGGCGTTTACGTTCCGGTGAAGATGAGAAATCGCACGTTAAAGGCTGCAAATTGATAACAGTCGCTCGCTCGGCGTACGCGGGGGCCCCCCCCCCCGCCCACTCTCGTTCCGCTGCTCAACCGCACTCGCGTGCAACTTGAATCCGCAACCACCGCTCAGAAGCAACGCGTGCATCGCGAAACAAGCACAAGTGTTTAAATATTAATGACCGAGAGACAATAACCTTACATCACGAAACCGAAAATGGCTACAAATATATCAGAGAGTTTTAACGACAGTGATGATAAAATAAAACTTTAAGAAAACATATACAAATGCACTGAATAATTATTGTGGACATGTGGGTTTTCGCCGGGTACTCCGGTTTCCTCCCACCGTGCAAATGACATGCTGTTGCCTGGGTTAATTGGACTAGTGAGTAAATTACTCCCAGTGCCCTGAGATGTACTAGTGTCAGATCCTGGGTATGGGTCCGCCTTGCGCCCTCTGTCTGCCGGGATTGGCTCTGCCCCCCCGTGACCCGCAAAAACAAGTTACGACAAAGCTTACGGTTGTAGTCATTCGCGTGAGGCATCGCACCATCGTAGCTTGGGAAGCTTTAAAAAAAAAAAAGAAGAATACAAATAGCATTTGTGTTGTGTACTATGGAATCAATTCATCCAGCACATAAATCCATTTGAATGATGTCACTTGTGCGAGATACTACAATGTAATCTTTTCTCCAACTGTGCCATTTAAACACACACACGTGCAAAAAAAAAAGACAAGAAGCACAATCTGTACATCGAATTAAAATTGATTCATCGCGCACGTGGAATAAGCGTCTTAACGATCGTGTGCGCCGTCAAATAACGGTGACGTCGTTTTAATTGAAACTCACCCCTCCGTCGCACCGAGGACAGCGAATACGTTGGGCGTGGAAATACCTGGGAAAGCTGGGGGGTGCGCTGTGAGAAATGAAAACGGCGATCAGTAAGAAGGGCGCGCACCGCTAATGAAATGGGGCTTGCAGAGAAAACCGCCGCGTCAGCACTGGACGCTGCATAGAAATTGTAACGGGATTAAAATGGAACTAACGACCGAAAAAACACACGAGGCAGCCCATGTTTGGGATTACAAGGCCTCCCTTTTAAGACTCCGGTGGGAACAGTGATGGAAAACCTGTTCAGCAACTATTGACAAAGGCAATTCCTAATTTTATATGTTGTTTGTGCTTGCAGAGGTGTGCATAAACCGAATTGGGTGCAAGCACGGAGACTCGCCGTCGTAGAGTCATTCCAGCCGCCCTCGCTGAAAACTCGCGAGTTAATCGCCTTTGCCGCACGCTCGACGCGGCCATCCTGCGCGCTCGGCCACCGCTAAGTAAGCCCTCCCGTGCCGTCTGATTGTGATTGATGCTGCGGCGCGCGCGCGCACCCTGACCTCGCGCACAACGAGCGTTGGGCGCTTGCTCGCCAAGTGATGAACACGGAGGGCTGAGCAAACCCCGGCTATATTTGTTTCTATTTCATGGAAGTTTATTTCTTCACTTCTTTCGCGTTTTTGGTGTTGTGTCAATTACGTTGCAGTCGTGCGCGGCCGTTGTCATGAGACGAGACGAAGACATTTCCCCACCTGTGGAAAGCGCTGCTAAGTCACCCCCCTCCCCTGCCCTGTCATGCTGGACGCAGGCCTCTGGGAAGTGACATCAAGTGCTTCAGAGGTCATCTGACTCGCCCAGTCAGAGTAATCATATGGAATATGCGTTTTTTCTTTCTCTCCAGAGCTGAAATGCGGCCCAGCTAATGGTGAAGCCACGTTCCAGACCGTAGCAGCTTTGTCTGTGCAGCCACCGGTGATCAGACTGAGTCATCAGGGCACACACGCGCATAACACCGTGGTATGACCAATGCTGGCAGCCATCATCTCTCGATTTAAACCCAGGATCTCACGGCTGCTGGCTCGGTGTTGTGGCAATGAGCCCCTCCCGAACCAGACCCGGATCTCAGCTGTCCAAGGTAGGGTGGGCCAAATGGCATTCTTGGAGGAGCTGGAATTTCATTAAGAAATATTATCAACCAACAAGATCGAAACGTTTCCGTTTAGCCAGTAGAACGTATCCAAATATATAATTACATTATCTCTCAGGACCTCCAAAACATTTTTGTGAGATCTAATAAAGATTCACATAAATGCCGTGATTAAAAAAAAAATGTCAAATCGTACTATATGCCCAAACAAATAAAAACGCGTCAAGCTGGCTCGGCAAGTCCGTGGCACGGTGAGGGGTTCGGCAGATACAGACGCTGCTGAAATCCGAACCTCCAGCCCAGACCTGGAGGACAACTCACCTGCTTGCTGCATGGCCTGAACAACGTCAACGGTGAAAGGCGGTGGTAGAAAAGTGGGCTTGAGTGCCGGGAAGGTCTGCTGATGAGCCATGTTTAGCGGGAAGAAATGTGCGGCGTTCTTGTTCACGTCGTGTCTCAGTTGCTGCACGATCTGCTTGAGGCCATCTGGAAACTACACGAAAAGGTTAGGCTGAGCATTGCACCGTCTCCGAGTCGCAAGGAAATCCCGTGGGAAAACACATCAGTGAATGCGTGGAATGTTATTTACTGCGGCGGTGTGCTAGCAAGCCCCGGGTATTGCGCCCCGATTCCCACGGGAAGGGAGCTTTGTAAGAGTCATTTATCCGATTTGTCACCTCGACGATGGTGCACCACCTGGTCTGAACCAGTTGAGATTTCAAAATATGTCCAGATGTGATACTCTCAGACTTTCGGTACAATATAAGATCATTGGAACTTACAAAGGCAAAGCAAACATTTGTTTTGTGATCGGGGGAGGGGGGTTCCTCTGTCGCACAGATATGACCATCATTAGAAGGTGGTGTCAAGCCCACGTTAGAACTGCTCTTTCGGGATAGCAGGGGCGGGCGTCTCCCCTTCAGTCGTGTAGATTCCCCCAACGTTGGAGGCAAAACGTCACGGAGGACAGAGGAGGAACGCTCGTCACAGCAATCACAAAAACCGCAGCTCTTAAGAGCAATTCTCACACAACAAGCAGGGGAACCTACATCGGTGCACAGGAATAACATTACTCTGCATTGGCACGGTGCTATTCACAGGTGCGGTGAGCTCACAATGCACTGGCA
>JAZEWT010000011.1:11930240-11960922 GCA_036362905.1 Mordacia mordax
CCGTGTGGGACCAGCGCCCGTTACCGTAGCGCACGCCAAGCTGGTGTCCGCGGCGGCGTCCGCGGCGGCGGCGGCGGCGTGGCTGAGGCCGAGACGGAGCCGCCTCTGTTTCTCGCAGTACGTGGTCCACGTCTCCTCGGTGAAGCCGTAGTTGAAGAAGTCCGCCGGGTCGGCGCCTGCGCATGGACAGAGGCCTCACCGCTCAGCAGCAGCGGCGGCGGCAGCGGTAGCAGCCGCCGCCGCCGCAATCGGCTCCGTCGTAACGACAATGGATGTTTATTATTATCACAGCAGAAGGTAGTCGGTGAGCTAGCAGGCTCTGGATGCGGGATTCCTCAGACACAACGAACGTCCGAACTGAGCAACGCCAACAACGCATAAAGCCAAAGGGCGAATGAACTTGCAGCAGAAATCTGTTCATGAATGAAATTCTAACCGCGGTCGTAAGAAATTAAAAACACGCCAGATTGGAACTTCAGGAGAGAAAATGACTCGGAGGCATGAGGCGCCACAGACAAGTAGGAAGTGGCCACTCCAGGAGCCGGTGCCAACATTTGCCCGAGCTTTCTTATCCGATACAGGATGTTCATATTCATGCAACCGTAGAGAAATACTTAGGGAATATCAGGCGCCATCAGGATTGTGTGTTTCATGATTCCACTTACATGGGGCTGCCAGTGTACTGCGATGTGATTGGGTCAGTTGATTGGGGTTTATATGTGGGAGGAAACCAAGAGAAATCCCACACATGTGAGGAGACTACACTCGATTCCAGAGTCAGTCCATCAGTATTAGCACAAGCCAAAGACTATACAGGGTCACGGGGGACTGGAGCCTATTCTACAAGACACAGGACACAAGGCTGGGCTATACCTTGGATTGATGCTAGTACACCGCACAGCGCACATATTCAGGGAAATTTACTCAGCAGGCCAATTAACCTAGAAAGCAGCGTATCTCTGGATGGTGGGAGGAAAACGGAGTATCCAGCTAAAACCCACGCGGACACGGGGAGAGGACTCGCAAACTCCACAGAAAAAGGCACCTGAGCCGGGCACCGAACCCGGGCTATTATTGCTGTGAGGAAGCAGCGCTACTCACTGCACGGTCCCATATGGAAAGAGTAAACGGGCTGTACCACGTTCTCGTGACAAGCCAGAGAATAGCCCATCCTTATCCATGGGAAGAGAGTTTCACAACAGTGGCGCGATTCACTAAACCTAAGACCCACGATGCCCGATTATAGGCATTAGCCACCACTGCTTGGTTGTAAGTCACTATCATCGTATCCAGCACCGTCAAACATGTAATATATTATGCTATGATCCATAGCGTATTAAACACACAGACTGTCACGATCATCGACAGCTGCAGTATCAGCCGCATCTCATCTCATTGTCAGAAACCCCTTAGTCCTGTACAGGGTCGCGGTGAGCCGGAGCCTATCCCGGCAGACACAGGGCGCAAGGCAGGGATATACCCACGATGGGAATATCAGCCGCAACGTCTGTGTAAAATAAATGCCTGTGCTACAATCGAGAGAGTACATCAGTACAGTGTCAGTACATGGCAGATAAAGGGTGCAATGCGGGGCTATACCCAGGATGTGACGCTACTACATGGCAGTGCATACTTTTTGGGCAATTTACTCAGCAGGCCAATCAACCTAGACAGCAGCGTGTCTTTGGACGTTGGGAGGAAACCGGAGTACCCGGAAAAAACCGCATGCGGACACGGGAACAAGACGTAACCTCCACACAGAAAGGCACCCGAGCCGGGAACCGAACTTGGGACCTTCTTGTTAATCGGCAGCAGCGATACTCACTGCGCCCAAGTGAGCACTTTCATCACCCAAATTGCACCATGATATCTAATGACCATCATCTTCACCAACAGCGGTATTGTCATCTTCAGAATGGTCGTCACTCTTATCGAGTTCAATTTGAGAATTGCTAAAGCACGCCCGAAGGTGTCTCCACGTGGGAGACAAAACGTCGCGGAACGAGAGAGGATGAGGAGCGCTCGACACTGCTATCCCGAAAGAGCAGCTTGGGCAAACAATCGTCATGCATCAATCCGTGAAAATCTACATCAGTTCAAGTTCAGTTTGTTATTTGTGCTTTTCAGAACAATAGCTGCGGGAAACCTTTGAAGAATATCACCGTATGTTAAATGCTTGCATTTCCTGATCAAGCCAACATTAATGATGATAATCTGAACCTCACAACTAAAGACGAGTGGCGGAACGTCCACATTTCTATGGCAGGCTGAGTGTGTCCGTAAAACCACCGCTGCTGACTTCTTGACACGTGTCACTCATGCAGCCTCCAGGGATAAACCGCTGGGTCAATCCCTGACCGAGATTTGAACTCTGCGTCCTTCCAACTGCGAATTGTGATCTGCAAACGTGGTGGTAGCTTCCGGCAAGATCCGTGACAATAACGCGTAGGCTGTAAAAAAATATATATATTGGGCACGCCTGTCATCGCCACGCAGCAATCTGCGCAGCTTGTCAATTCTTAAAAACAACAGAAGGAAGCGCAACACACTTATCAAATCGCACATACGAATAACGAATAAGAAAATATATACAGATATGAGTCCGAGTGGATAGACGAGAGGAAGAGGGAGAGCAACATTCCGACACAGCAGCCTACAGTCAAGCGCCACACATGATCAACCCGAAGGGATGTCAAAAGTTGGATTGCCAATTCCACAAAGTCCAAAAAACGAATTCGGAGCCGGAAAGATCAGCGGCCTACTTGCTATACTGGCGTGCATTAGAGCTATGCTCCCACGCAAGGTCTCGGGCACGTGATCATCCCTGTAGGATCTAAAAATAAGGACAAATAAATTACGTTAAGAAAAAAAATCATTAAAATCGCTTCGTTGCTCTCTTCCCGCAGTTACCAAATCTGCCTTGCACGACATATATATATTGTCTCTCAGCTCCCACGCGGCTAAAGGAAACCGATATAAATCAGAATCCTAATAATGTAATTTATCCGGTAAAGTCTCTCCAGGGTCCCAGCTCTCGTCCCTACGAGGTGCCGCGTATGTAGATGTAGGGACAATCCCATTAATGAGGTTTTCGCCAGTGGACAAAAACTTGCGATTACGAACATTTCCCCATAAGTATGGACAGTAGCCAAGACTCTGCACAGGGTCAACCTTTTTCCACCTCAAGGCCCACTTAGCTCACTTGCATCTGGTCTCCACAGACCACTAGGTGGCGCTTGAGGCTCACTGATGGGTCGTGACCCACCGGTTGAGTGTATATGGCACGGATTCATTCAATAATTACTTGTTGTACCGCATATCCGAACATTTCACCGAGAAAACCTCGCCGCGATATTTAGTCTCTAGACAACAAATTGCCAACATATATATACACAGAACATCACTTTCAGACCAAGCTCGTGGAAATGTTTTCCAGCCACACATTTGATGGCGGTCTGCTGCGAGATGGTAGCCACCACGCCAAGCGTTATCTCCCGTTAATTAAAATCCGTACGCGTGGAGTCGGAGACGCCTTTGCATTTGGAGAGGACGCCTCTGTGCATTTTTTGCACATCAGGACTCACGGTCAGGCCGCCAGCTCTATGCTCAGGTTGGGCCACTGCCCCAAGGGTATCGTGGCACCGCGCACCGGGCACCGCGCACCGGGCACCACGCACCGGGCACCGAGCGCGTTGCCGGTAAAATAAGGAGTCGCGTCCCAAGGCTGCCGCGCGGATAATTACCGAGAAATTCGTGAAATTGTCAAAAAAAAAGCTCAGCGGTGAATAAAAAGGGATGGAAAGGAGGCGTAATAAAGCGGTGTTTGTTAGTTATAGCCGGTGGAAAGACGGCCGCGTACGATAGAGAGCCATGGGAGGGGGGGGGTCGCAATTGAAAAAAAATGATCCTTCTTATGGCCAAGAAGTCAAATCTGTAGGGAAGGCGACGTCTGATGTATCAGAGCAGCGACGGATTTTAGAAGTGGGAGCGTTCTGAAAGTAATGCGGTGCTAGGTTACACGGTCCTGCGAGGGCTGAGGGAAAATTCGTGTCGTTACTTTTGTTGGAGCCCCATAAAGTAGGTTCATTATAAATACTGTGTACGAAAACGGGAGCAACTGTCCAAATCGGCTGTGGCGAACAGATTGCGCACACATTTAAAGGAAAACTATCAGTCATTCCCCTAATGGTATTGGTAAAGTCCATCAAATTCCATGCTTTGGGCGAGAATCAATTCCGAATTATGCCAAGATGCAATTGACGGCTGTATTTCAAATCAATGCCAATCCATTCGGTCAATGCTTAGGTGAACGGTAAACACATACCGCCTTAAAAAAAAAATTCTTCAGTAAAGATTAATGTGCGTTTTACTCACTCGACTACCAATCTGGGGTCGTGGGTGTAACTGAAAAGCACAGATGGCTTAATTGTTCTAATAGGTTTCATATTCTCCGTGTGATGTTTTAGTTATATGCCTCCATATCCCTCACCGTAAGCATGCTGCTACATTCGCTGCGCGCACAACGGGCATTGATGTTGAGTTACAGCCAATTATGTATTATCACACACAACAATGCAACTGAAACAGTGCGTCCGCACACATACACGTGGGCACACGCGCGCGCACACGCATAGAGAAAAGGCTAAGGGCCACAGTACCAACTTCTCATCAACCGCAATTGATTACCAATTATAAGTAGTTTACAGCGCCACACAATGCGCTAATAACAAGAATGTTAAAGAAATGCTGGCAGCGCAGACAAGCGTGGATATCCATTAAAACTCGGCGGCCCCATTTGGGAGTACGTTGCGAAAAATCTAAATAAACCTAAAGAATAAAAAGAGACGCAGCAGTGCTTGACCGAAATAAACAAACCCCACGCTCTCTCTTCTGCAGTCGCATCTTCACAGACGCACGAGCGGTGGTAACGCTGGTTGCGCTGCGCCACTTGACCGCGAGTCACCGCGGGTAGCTCGGGGGCAAGCGCATCACAACCAGCGCGCTGCGGGCCTCGGTACTAAAAAAACTACCTTGACGGGTTGGCATCGCGGATAAGGGGGGTGGGAGGGGGCAAACGCCGCCCCGTTGGCATCGCGGATAAGGAGGGGCAAGAGCCGCTGCATTGGCATCGCGGGCGCTGGTTGGCACGCTTGCACGCGCGGCCTCACACAAGGGCACGGCCAACTTTGAGCTGACGTTTAGCGTTCATCGGCAAAAACAAATGTATTACCCGAAGGTGTCCGTAGGGAGGGTCTCAATCTCGGAGAGATTTTCAGATGGCAGGTGGTGCGCGTGGATGCCCGTGTCCGTGATGGATTCGTAGGTTTCGTAGACTCTCGTCCGTGCCAATCGGCCCTTGGGAACCGCGTAATTACATTTTTAAACGCGACAAACAGCGGCCCAGCAACAACTCTCGGCGCGTCGAGCTTGAGGCCGGGGGAGGCGCTACGCCGGCCGACGGGGGACGGAGCGTCGCCCGTCCTCAACGGGCCACTGCATCGCACGCTCGACCGTCAATGGCATCGCGCGGGGGCCTCCAAACCTGGCTTCCGCCACGGCTTCTCCTCCAGCGAGTTGAGGATGACATCTAGGACGGGCACGCCGCTGATGTTGCCCAACGCGTCCAGGTCCACCCCCTTCTTCTGCTTGCCGGCTGCGCGCACGAAGCAATTCATCATTAATCACCGGCTCATCGCTGGGGATCGGCCACCGGGGAGCTGCGAACTCATCGGCTGGCGCGCGAAGCATTGCTTTAATAAATAAATAGTGCTGCTTTCTCGCTTTCGTCAAATTGCTCATCGCGTCTACTCAAGGTGTCTTGCTCAAGGTCACTTCCAGACAACGCGTGCTCTTTTCATCCACCGGTACGGTCCTGCCAGGCCGTTCACAGCTAATGACATCAAGGGCACAACAACAAATAATCTCACCCCAACCTTTCGCGCCCTCCCCCCCCCCCATTTTTTATCTTATCGCGAGGTCCTTTTTTTATATTTGCAGCTCATTCATTAACGCGCCGCCGTGTCTCGCGAGAGGCGTTGCCTCTCCCAACGCGGTGAGTGGCGTCAACTCTGACCGGCGGCCGTGACCCGTGAACTCTTATCAAGGCTAAGGAATACCGCACGATCTCCTACACAAGCAGACAATGTGGCGTACGCTCGTTACGAGCCGTCCAGATTGTACGGCTTCTTATCCAGCACCTGACAAGAGTGACACAAACGTGGGCTAATTTGACTTTACATAGCCAAGGACATCAGGTCCGTGTCACTTTAGAAAATCTCATTATTATTATTATTATTAAAAAAAAACAGGCAAGTTTTTTTGTTGCCTCTTGGCGAGGAAAATGTCACGTTCCGCGCATCTTTTCATGCGAAGACGATATTAGCGCGGGATTCATTATGCTTGGCGTGGCTGGTATGGAGCCTTGTGCAAGGAGGGAGATTGGTGGGGTGGGGGGGGAATGGGGGGGGGGAGCCTCTGTCCAGTTACCTCCCACCCTCCCTCTACCTACAGAGCCTGGCACTCAGCCCGCTTGGACCAGTGGATTTTGGTTGAGTGGCTCAGCCAGCACACCTGACAGCTACGCCATTGCTCGTGCAACGCACCAGCAAATCCTCGGTTTTTTTTTTCACTTCTAAATATGTGGCCCGGGTGGCATTGTTGGGAAAAAAAGTGGTGCTGCCACCTCGCAGCAAAAAGTGCCCAGGTTCGATTCCCGGCTGGAGTCCCATATTGTGTGACGTTTGCGTGTTCTCCTCGTGTCCGTGTGCATGTTCACTGGGTGACCACGGTTCCCTCCTACAAATTCAAACACATGCTGCTACGTAGGTCAATTGGCCGGAAAAAAATAATTTCCCCCGGTATCCTGGGATTTACGGACATCCCATCCTGGGTATGGACCTGTTTCGCCCGCCTGCATCTGCTGGGACAGGCCCCTGCTCACCGCAACCTTCTACTCGGAAATGAGACGGTGGATGGATTACGAACAATCACGTCGGGTCCGTGTGTGAAAACTTTGGAAAAACGGCACCGTGTCAAGGCACTTTACCTGCACCGGCATTAACACCAGACTGGGTCTTTATATTGAGGCTCACGGGACTGCCACTGTGAGACGACCTGTAATTAAAGAGCAACACCGACATTGTCATGTGAGCACAACATCGCAGTAAATACCCCCAAGCGTGCTCACAGAGACCAGGACTAATGAGACGGCGTGAAAATTCGCTGCTGCGGTTTGAAAAACTCTCTATGACCGCGTCGGTCATTAGCATATTTTTGCCAATGCTTCAGCACGACGATCCGTGCGGGTGGAAGGCAAGAGGCCCATGATCGGTTGGGTTTTATCCGAATTTGTTCTCATGTTTAGCTGCAGCGGGGAATCTAACGCAGGTCGCCGTGTTGGTGACGAAACGCGCAAAGCACCGTGCCACCACTCGTAGCCCCCACACCGCGCTCCCTCCCCATTAATACGGTGCGAATCGAGCAAGAGCGCGGCCGTCTTCAACACGGCGTTCACGTACGCGAGCGTGTTGAAATCACGGTTGATAAGCATTCCATTCGTGCTTCACTGAACGTGTTCTAAATTGCACATTTGTTCAGCCATTAAGCTAAGATTAAAAAAAAACCTAGCTACAAATACCCCCGCTGCAGCTGCGACTGATGCTGTCATTGCTCCCGGAAGCTTTTTTTTTTTAAACCAGCGCCCATCGTTTGGGTATAAACGAGCGATTGTTTGCCGCAGAGGTAGCCGTCAATAGTTCCCCACGTGAGCAGACCGCGTGCGTTTAAAGGGCGCCCCAGGACGCTTGCAGATTCAAACGGGAATACCCTCCTCCACCTCCCCCCCCCCACACAACACCTGGTCCGGAGGTGCTGACACGACGGCAGTCGATCAGTTAAATCAGATCCTCCCGATACACACTGGGTCCCCATTACTCTTGAGCAACGGTGGGTAAACGTTCAGCAGCGGTTAACCAAGAGTTTACTCACTTTCGTTCACAGATCTGTGTGCCGCTGCTACCGTTCAACAGCAATGATTAAGCCCCCACTTACGTTTGAGTGGCTTCATTAATAAATATATTTAGAAAAAACAGGTCTTACTGGTTGCTGTGCTCTGTCCCCTGGCTTTCCCACGCTGAGCTCTCCAATAACCTGAAGACATGATCGGTGACACGAATCACGGAGATTGCCTGCGAATCAACAAAGGCTGGCGCGGCTTAATGTAGTTTATAAACCAACGGAATCATTTACTTCTTTCGACATCAAAGAGCGTTCTCGAGAAGTATCATTTATAGATTCACAGAGCGGTTAAGCTCAGTTTCTTCAGGGTTTTTTTTTCTCTTGAAACTTAACTCCTCGGCCGTTAATTAGGATTTCGTTGCGGATGCTGCTCAAAATCAAGCGGCATGCTCCACATGGCACGCGTGCCCTGCCCCTGCCCTCGATTCATCTCATCTAATTGTCAGAAACCGCTTAGTCCTGTACAGGGTCGCGGTGAGCCGGAGCCTACCCCGGCGGACACAGGGCGCTAGGCAGGGATATACCCACGATAGGACGCCAGTCCATCACCGGGCACGGAGGGAAATTTAATCTACAAGCCAATTAACCTATGCAGCAGCATGTTTTTGGACTGTGGGGGGAAACCGGAGTGCCCGGCGACAACCCACGCGGACACGGGGAGAGAACATGCAAACTCCACACAGAAAGGCACCCGAGCCGAAATTCGAACCCAGGACCTTTTTACTGTGAGGCGACAGCGCTACCCACTGGGCCACCGTGTCGCACTAAATTCATACATGTTGTATGTAATGAGTTCACATGAACCCTGCAATCACAAGAGGCTCCGACATTCACAACACGAAGATCTGTGGTACCCACTTCAATAGACCACTCTCTGACATTAAGTGCTGGTGCTGCTGTGTAAAATCCGTATAGATGCTTCATCTCATCGTGATACGACACAAGTGAGATAGAAGTTGTTGAGGCACTTGTTTAAAAGGATTGCCACTGCTGGTCCGCTGAATACGGATTTTAAAATAAATTCATGTTCGCTTGGAGACAAGGCTGCATGCATAAGCGTAACGTTAAATAATAAAGGGATGATCGTGGGCGAACTGTGCGGGCACTTTTGATCTTAATCCCTCTCATGTATAAAACTCACAGGATAATGCCCAGCCGTATGATTCATGCATGAGTTGACGTTATGTGCCGACTAAGTGCCCCAAAATTTGAGGCTCTATGGCGAAATGTCAATAGCCAGCCAGCTCCAACACTGCCACTTCTTTTATCCAAGCGTACACACAAATATAGAAGTGATGGCGACCATTCTTAAGAAACTGAACGCTCGCACACCATGCTCAGAATTTGGACAAACCCAAGCGATTAAACATTAACCGCGGATTTACTCCTCGCGCTGCTATCAGCGTCGCGCCGACGAGAGTCCAGTCTGAGCTCGTGTAGTGCTGCGCTAGTCACAATGTGTTGAGGAAGAAATCTTCAGATGCGGTTTGCGAGCTTCATTTGAGAGCTTGTCAAGTCGCCTGTCATCCGCCCTAGGAGTGTACTTTTCCACGTACTCTGCTCTAGAGGTGTCCATTGGATGTCGGATCTAACCCGGATTTATTCATGAATAAAGGCGGATGAGTACTGAAGAGGGCTTATGGTTGTGCAAAAGAGGGGATTCAAAGCACGCAGAACATTAACGTTTCGAGAGCACAAACAGTAAGTTGGAAACCATGCTGAAATTATATATATATATAGCTTCCTTGGTGTGTTGAGTAGATAACAGTTGCGCTTATGAAGGATTCGAACCTGGAATCCTCAGTACGAGCAAACAAACACTTGCTGCAGTATATATATAGAATATGACTGTACCGAGTGGGGACGCACCTGCGCGCTTTGTTTCCGGTGCGTATGTTGCCGATGGTAACTTCAACGTCATCATCGTCGTCGTCGTCGTCATCGTTGTCGTCATCATAGTCATCAAAGTCAACGCCGCCGCTTTCCCGGATGTGTTGCTTCAATCCACAAACATCCGTGCCGACCTCCTGCTCACCCGACCGTACACAAAGCACAGACGCGGTACACAAAGCACAGACGCGGTACACAAAGCACAGACGCGGTACACAAAGCACAGGCGCGCTGCACAGGCACGCCTTCGGAGTCCCAGTCCGCCTGTCCTGCAGAGAGGATGAGCGGCCGCCAACGCCAGCGCGATCGTCGCCGGCGCGTGATGGGCAGCAAGGACCCACACCGGGGAAATTCACGCGTCGCGACAGTTGTATCTCATTAATAAATACTGTGGGTTCGCTCTCCCACACACCGATGTGCTGAGATCGTAACACAATTGGCACGTTCTGTTCACGTGACAAGCCTTACTAATTGGCCGTGTCGGGTGGCGGAGGGTTAAACAACACTATTTTTTACATGACCGTACCCATAAAAATGGATTTCATCGATAATATTGGTCACGAAAGCCTTCGAATTAAAGTAACTTCCTGCTACAGGTTGATCGCAATTGGCTATTCCATTTGGCGCGCCAGAGCAAAACGTGATGCGCCGATGACTCCTCAAGACGTCTGTGAATTGGGCCTGGCAGGGCCAAGCAGGGCCAGCGGTGAGGATGAAGATGTAATCGTGGCGAGTGACATCAGTGTGCGCGCTACGACGAGACGGCCGCTCCCGCATCACCCGCGTGCGTTTTCACTCTGAATCGGGCGAGTTTGGCGGCACGCATCCGGTTCCGCGGTTGGAAAACCCGGGGCCTATCAAGCAGTACGAGCCTGTTTAATCTATACCTGTGGATACAATCACTTAACCTTCAGATGGCTTCACTTAGGTAGGCGCTACATAAAAAATGAAAAATAAAGTAGCCTTCGAGGCAGAATTCACCGCGTGGTTAAAGGGCGTCAGAAATTCAATATCTTCAGCGACGGTTTGAGTCTTCGGTTATTATCGATTTCACGGCTCGTCTCGTATGGCTGGCAGACTGTTAGAAAATGAATGCACTTAGGGGCATTTACTGCCAGAGGAATAGTTTTTAATATATTCCCTGGAAAGCACATCGTTTTAACTTACAATGGCAATTTAAGGTTATGCAGGTCTACCTTGCTGTCATGTAGGCTGGTAATGCTCGATAAATCCAAACAGCTGTCTCTGGAGGGTGATACAGAAAAGGGACAAGGCACAAACAAACCATTACAATGACTACAGAGCCACTGGCTCCACACTACACAGGAGAGCACATTAAGCCACACAAATCAGGACATTGAGACCACTCGGCAGTCTTTAAACGTTATGTGGGGCAACAGTTATTGTGATGTAGGCTACCAACTGGAGACGAGAGTTCGATTTTGGGCCACGGCCAACACCAGTGGTGAGAAATTTGGATGCAGAGCAGTAACGTCCGCAGATCGCAGAGAGTTCTGCCCGGGGCGGTTCGAATCTCGCCTCTTGCAGCCTTTCTGTGCAAAGTTTGTGTGCTCGCCTCCTGTTCTGCGTGGGTTTCCGCCGGGTTCTCCGATTTCCTCCTACAACTAAGAAACGAATGAATTAACTGGCAAATATCATCACAATATAAAAGCAGTGTGTGGCAGGTTGGCACAGGCTGACTGCCTGGCTGACTCCCCCTCCTCTCTGCGGGTTTCCTCGTGTCTCTGTATCATTGTTTCACCCATGACCAAATGTGGAATTGAAACGGCGCATTATAAATTGTATTGTGACGAATAATATATATTTTGATATGTGAACCAGCCCCTGCTACGCATATCCTAACCCTTGATCACAGACGTTCAACGAGCTGCACTGACTAGTGTGGTGAAGTATGTCTCTAATGACCAACATGGCATAGCGCGGCCTTCATCCAGCAATGGGCTTGAAAGGCTGTGAATTTTTAGTTGCCATAAAGTCATTCAAAATAAATGAATGATTCACTTTTCAAATAATAAACTGATGTAGGTGTCACAGTTCAATGAATGGCGATTGCTTTCCAAAGATGCTCTTTCAAGAAAGCCGTGTCGAGCGCCCCTCCTGTCTCCCTGAAGATGCCTCCAACGTGGGTGGCTGAAATGTCGCTTAGGAGAGAGGAGGAGCGCTCGACATGGCTATCCTGAAAGAAAATCTTTTAAACAATCCTTATTATAATTGTCTACCATGGAAATCCTCAATCCGTATCAGGAGGATGCTCTCGAGTTTCTGCAACAGTGGGCGATGTTGCTATGCGCACTCCAAGTTGAGAATTTAGCAAGAAGTGTTGTCCTCGTTGGTCTGTGCAGGAGAGTAGCAGTTACATTGCGAGTTCCTTTTTTACTTTCCGTGGCAGGAAGACAGGGAAACACCAATGAAATCCCAAGCAAAACAGGGGGAGATCACACAAGCTGCAGTACAAGAGCACAGGTCAGGAATCACACCCACACACTGCTTGATTATGAAACAATATTGCCATCACGGAGTTGCCTTAAACATAAATTTGTATAAATATTTCAGCCCAGCTGCGTTTGCATAAATTGATTGGTTTCTGTAAAGGGTTTGTATGTGCTCCTGCCTATTGTTGTGCTAAAAATATATTATTTTCTCATGCCACTGTTGCACTGTTTAGTTTGTGATTGTATTGCTCTGTGCAATCTTGAGCGGTGCTGTGAGTTTGTTTATTTGTGCAAATACCGACTACGGCAAGAGTTTCAATTTTGCAGCTATTGTTGTTGTAAGTTTATCTGTCGTTTGATTTTATGCGTTGTTACGTTGGTCATTTTGGAAGTTTATTGTGTCTCCGGAAGCCAGCATCTCGAGTTTGCAAGCTCACTGGGTACTGTCTGCCGCAATAATAAACATCCATCAATCTATGACCCTGCTACCTTAAAGATCACTTGTGATGTCGCCATTAATGATATGGATTAAGGCACCAATGTGCCAGAGGCCCTACTGAAGACAACTGCGCAAATGAAAATGAGACCATGGTTTCCTTAAATACTACGAGTCGTAAATAGCCTGGCAATTCTCCAAGCAGTAGTTAAATATGGAGTTATGGGAAATGATGGCAATATAAAGCAAATAAATCAACACACTAACAGATAATTACCAACAATACATTCTATTTGGTTATAACTACAACTACCATGAAGTCTCATATGTTGTGTCCTTATTATCGTTCGCAGCCATGATCTCTCCACAGTTGGACGAAGGCCTCTCCAATCGATCGCCAATCGGCGTGATCATCGCTCCACCTTCTCAGTGGACATTCTTTCGGAAGTGTCCCCTGTGCCGGCTACCACCCATCCTGTAGTTCTAGACCCACGAGCTCTGGGTCCCTGGCAAACAGAGCACAAATCCAGTTACCTTTCTTAATTATCTCGGATGTCTGCAAGTTTGTCTCATCTCGTGTGTTCCTTTGCCTGTCTCTCGGTGTTAATCCGAGCTCCTGTGCACAGTGTTCCCAACTGGTTACATGCAATGCATAATGCTCGAAACGACTAATGAATGTCAACTCTCGTTACGTCTGGCCTTTTGAGGCTACGAAATGCCATGCAGCGCTCGCAATCATCCAATGCAATACAGAATGGAACAGAGCAAAGGTCATGTTGTATATTGGAAATGTTGGCAAAATAGACAGGATCCGTCGAGCTAAGTAACTCTTGTTAACAGTTTTTAAAAGTTTTAACAATCGTCTAGTGGGGAAAGGTATGCAAATTACATCAATTTTGTCAGGACAATTAACCTGGACAGCAAGTCTTTGGACTGTGTGAGGAAACCAGAGAACCTGAAGGAAAGCCACGCAGAAGAGGGGGGGGACATACAAAGTCCACAAAGAAAGGCACCAGAGCCTAGAATCGGACCCAGGACCTTCGTGCTGTGACACAGCAGTGATAATCACCACGCCAACGTGTAATTACAACTTTACACAAAAAACGCAATTAAAAAGAAATCATTCCTATCAATACTTTAAATTAGTACACGAGTCCAGAACATATATGCTTGTCAGTACCACCCAAGATGCCATTAACTACAGTTTTTCCAACGTCTTTGTATGGCCAATAGCAGTGAATTATGAGATAATCACGCGATATGTGTAGGCGTTATACAGTTATCCAATAATGAACTCATTAGCAAAACAAATACATCGGTACTGATAACAAAAAATTCTGCCTTGGGTGGTACTAAAATCTGCTCTGACCCATGAACTACATACAGCAATTAAACACTTTCAACAATCTCATTACACGGTTTTGATTCAATAAATGCAATTTAAGTTATTAGCATGATTTAGCAAATTTACAGGACAAATCACAATACCCGCCCACAGGATTTATAAACACACATCGTCTAGATTTCATCGAATGCATTCATTTAGGGCACACCGACAAGGTTGACGTCAACACCGGTTGCATGGGACCAATTCCATCCAACAACAAACTAATAATGAGGACACTTGTGCAAGAAATGCGTTACAATGGCGCGCAGCGCCGGTAGAGATCATGTAACATTGTGTAGCGTAACTTACACAATAAACATTTTAGTTTGCATAAGCCAAGTTAACTTAAACCACACGTGTTTGTAGCCAACACAGTAGGCGCCCAAGTATTTTTTTTTGCGTTGAACCAAAGTCCTCCTGATTTACTCCCCACCACCCAGCAAAGGCCGTCACGTTTGCAAAGACGTTGTTGATGCTTATTGATTAATTTCTGAACAATGAAGCTGCCCATTGTGGCTGAAGACTTTTCAAGCACTTAAATCATAGAGAGCGGATACCGTGGACTCGGTTTCCAAGCACAGAACCTGATGAAGCTCAAACTGTTTTACCCTCTTTACTGCTCATTCTTATTTTGCAGACGCCCTTATCCGAGGCAATTTTCACAAAATCAACCCACACGCACAATGTCTACAAGAAGTGCTGCAGTTTGACAATCGTCAGAGGTTGACATTATATGTAGTCATTAGAAGTCTAAAGCCACAGGTGAGCAGCTTTATTAATCAAAATGTGATCAATGCACTGGGATTATAAATAAATCGCTTTGTAAACATGGCAATCTTGTAGGGAGGTGGAGGGTTAATTCCAAGAATTTTGGAAAAGCACAGCACGTTCTGACCAAAAGACAAATGTGAATCACAAGTTATTTGTCCCACTCTTTGAAGGAAACTCAATACTTGCACAATATTCTCTTAAGAGTTTGAAGCAATATACAACCATGCACATAATGACAAAACATCACGCTCAATTATGTCTAACATTAATAACAAAATAAACTTTATAATCCATCGCAGTGCCAAAATATAATTTATTAAAATATTTATACTCAAATGGATCATTTGAAGCTGCATTATCTTCGTAATACGTTCCGTCATGATCTGGAAAAAAAAACAAGACGATATTACAAAAGGTAGTAATTACAAACTATAACTTTCATAACACCTTTATTAATAAAAACCCAAGTTAAAGGAGTCCATTATTATCAAATTTCTTAAACTCAAGTTCATTTTCCATTTTCTAGTCGAATAATTCAAGCACAATATCTATACCACAATAATAATAAATGTAATCGATGAAGCATAAAATTAACTAAATCTTTAAGCATTTCACCCGTGTAATTACTTTATTAAAAGACACTGAATGGAGAGGCATCATAACGTTTTTGGAATTCCGGCGCTGGAATTAAAAGTTTGAAATTGACAAGCTCATACTTTCACACTTGTCAGCACAAACTGCACAACCTTCTCTTACTGTACCCGACTACACATTTAGATATTATGCTTAACCACGAACGTCAATTTTTAAAGTTCAACAAAACGACACGGTAATATATACGCTAATTTCCGTAAAAAATAAATTAAATTTCAATGAACACATTTGTTTAATTCAACACCAGTTATACTGTAATAAATTCTGCAATGGCTCGTACACTGCATTTGCAATTCAATTTCCACGTGCAGCAATTGAAACAACGGGGGCAATCTGCTTAAAGCCCTCCAAACCTCTTGCCCACCCATCAGCGCAGTGCAGTAGACGCGTTTGATCGCCAGGTCACGTACATTGGGGGGTGAAGGTTCGGAACCCGCACGCGTTTGCAGACGCCGGCCCGTGTGGAAGAGGAGGCGGAGGAGAACCAACCGTCCGCTCGCTAGAGCGCGACTGTGTAGACGTTTCACTCTGCTGAGAAGCGTTTTACGGCAGCGGTGGCGTGAGCGAGCAGCTGCTGCTGAACTCATCTCATCGTCAGAAACCGCTTAGTCCTGTTACAGGGTCGCGGTGAGCCGGAGCCTATCCCGGTGGACACAGGGCGCAAAGCAGGGATATATCCACGATGGGACGCCAGTCCATCACCGGGCACTGCGGACTATTTAGTCCGCGAGCCAATTAACCTATGCAGAGGCAAGTTTTTTGGATTGTAGGAGGAAACCGGAGTGACCGGAGAATACCCACGCGGACACGGGGAGAACATGCAATCTCCACACAGAAAGGCACCCGAGCCGAGATTCGAACCCAGTACCTTCTTGCTGTAAGGCGACAGCGCTACCCACTTGGCCACCGGGCTGCACGGTTGATGTTTATAATAATCTACGAGCGATATGTATTTACATTTCAGATCGATCGATGCTGTTATGATAGCAGAAACACACAGTGAGTTTGCGAGCGCTGGATGCGAGAATGCTGCTACACGACACATTTTCAAAATGACCAATTGAACAACAATTAATATCAACGGGGAGATAAAGTTACAGCAATAATCTCTGTAAAAAATGAAACTGATTGTCAGGATGTTGACAGCATTCAGTAAAAATAGATTAATCAATTTAAGGTGGGATGCCTCCAACTTCGGAGGCAAAACGTTGTTAAGGAGAGATAGGGAACACTCGACACGGCCATCCTGAAAGACCGGCCTTGGTAAGCAAACATCATGAATCGAGTCGTGAAAACCTACATCGTCAGCACATTCATTCTCATGCTCAGGACGCTCGCCATAAATTGTGTACAAGACAAAATGATTTACCATTTAGGTCTACCATTACATTCCGATGTTACATATGGACCAGTGGAACGGACAAAATCGTACTGAAGAGAAAAAACAATAAATAACATAAATAAGGTGATAATAACCGGACCAAAAAATATAACTCATTCTTGACTTGAATCATGACCCAAAATCGTGACAATTTATCGGATTGCTTGGAGGGTGAATAGTTTGATGTCTCGTAATCAGTCAACCTTGGAATTATCAGCAACATTCATTTTGTAGGCAGGAAAATGGATGGCAGTCGGTTCACCGTTTCACATTGCAGACTGCGTGTTATGCAATTCGAATAACTTTGTGTAGACTGCCAGCGCAGGAAGTCTGAGACAAGAAGCTCGGTGTGCGTGTGTGTGTGCTGGGGGAGCAGGGGAAGACAAAACGACGTGATGCAATTATGCCGCTGAACTCCTACTGCAAATCTGAAACGTGAAATTTGCGAGAGGGTGAGCGCCTCGCAAAACGGCAGAGATTAAGCACAGGGGAGTCAAGGTGGCTTCGCAAAAATTACGGGCGATGGGACACTCCCGCAATTGGGAACGAGTCCGCGTGTCAAAAATGCGTTTTGGAGAGGTCACTGGACCCTTTTAGGACAAGCGGCAACGACATTCACGGCGGCCCACCGCCGCCGTCTAAAGCCACGGGGATAATGCGCGGCAGCTACTTAGGATTCAGAGGGAATGTCTCCGGTATTTATGTACACGTGTGCGCTGCCATAAGCGCTTTGACGCTGATGAGATTTCACGACAGAGACGAGTCGGCCGTCGGGACGGGGCGCATGCACGCGCGACAAATCGCACACGGCTGGGATTGGGACCAGAGCTTTTCCAGGAATCCCGTCCGCTGTCGATGGAGCGAACGAGAAGCCGTGACGCCCCCGACAATAACAACGTCCACACGAACGTGAGCAATCTCATCTTATTGTCAGAAACCGCTTCGTCCTGTTACAGGGTCGCGGTGAGCCGGAGCCTATCCCGGCAGACACAGGGCGCAAGGCAGGGCTTTAGCCACGATTGGACGCTAGTCCATCGTCGGGTACTGCGGGCAATTTAGTCCGCAAGCAAATTAACCTATGCAGCAGCATGTTTTTTTGGACTGTGGGAGGAAATCGGAGTGCCCGGCGAAAACCCACGCGGACACGGGGAGAGAACACGCAAACTCCATATAGAAAGGCACCCGAGCCGAGATTCGAACCCGGGACATTTTTTGCAGTGAGGCGACAGCGCTACCAGCTGGGCACACCGTGCCGCCCAAACGTGAGAAATGCCAGCGTAATTGTCCTTAAATGCACAATACGCTTGTCATTATGCAAGCCTCATGGAAGTACTCGGCATTATCAATTCTGCATGAGAGCTGCATTGCAGAGGATAGGCAAGCTAATTTAGCAGGCAGCTTTGGTTTCTGATTGCAATGCTCGTCTCAGCTGCAGTCCCGACAATGATTTAACTGAAGGCCACCACGCTGCCGTGGGATCATGTGTGGCACGTAACCGCTAGGCTGCTGGATGATATATTATTATTATTAATTCTTATTTAGCAGACGCCCTTATCCAAGGCCAACTTACATCATTACAGAGGCGTTGTGGGGAAGACAAAGAGGTGGAGGGAAGACAGCCATGCAGTCGGCCGGTGCCAACACCTGCCAAACACTCTGTTTCAATAATTAATCTGTTACCGGCCAAATTAATTAATGAGATTTTTTTTTTGTCATGGGAGGAAACCAGAGAGCCTGGAGAAAATCCACGCAGAAGAGGCGAACACACACACACACTCAGAAAGGCACCCTAAGCGGGAATCGAAGCGCCTCGGGCAGGAAATTCTTTTCGTGGAGGCACAGATCTTACCACTGCACCACCCTGCAGCGCTCACTTTACACGGTCCGTTTGTACCTGATGGAGGCCTGAACATTCCTGCCAACACTGATGCACCTGTGTGTAATTACCTATGAGTTGGCAAGACTGAACACGCGTGGCATACTTGATGTGCATATTTATGCACCGGTGGCTATTTAAATGGTTGCTGATTAAAAGTGACTTCATGCAGTAACAGGAACACGCATCTTTATTCGCTCAGCTTTTATTTAAACCGAAAGAAGCGTTGAGATAGATGGCTATTTTTTGGCAGTCGTACAGTGGGGAAGGTTAAGCAAGTTACAACATCTCAGGGCACCGGGGGCAATTTGGTCAGGAGAATAAACCTAGGCAACGCGTCTTTAGACTGTGGGAGGACACCAGAGTGCCCGGCGAAAACCCACGCGGACACGGGGAGAGAACACACAAACTCCATACATTAAGATGCTCGAGTCGGGAACCGAACTTAGACTCTTATTGCTTTGAGGCAGCAGCGTCATCGTGCCGCCCTGTAGCAGTGTCAAGAAGCTCAGCACTGGTCTAACAGGGCTTCTCACTTCACGCAAACAAGAGCGAATAACACCTTGCCTCAAGATGCAGATTGAAAATGCAGTCGTAAAACTACACACAGGTGTGAGCCACCACCTCGGATGAGATGAAACTAGAGCGGGTGAATTAACGTAGAAAGTAACACGTTTTAAGTGCCATGAACTCTGTAGAAACCCCACTGCAATAACGTTCAGAAATTATAGAACATTTTACTTCCTCCAACCAATCTCAATAAACCACGTATGACAGAACTTAGTTAAACACTTCGGATACGTAATTGCAACGCCGCCAGTCTGATTTATTTACAGAGTGCAATGACGCATGCGCTGAGATCACGGACACCTCACAGCTCTTAGAGATAATTGTGGGGGGGGGGGGCGGAATTACAACTCCTGTTAAACTCCTTTGCGATAGCGTCCGGGAGACGTCCTTTTGCTCGCCAGGAGAAAGCCGGACAACAAGATGTGGACTGCACTTGCTCCATTCCATATGGGATAGAGTGTTTTCCCCCCTGGCACGTGTGGATTGTCTCCTGTTTCCTCCTGCACTCATTACCTGGCTGAAAACATCTTAACATCAAGCTACTGGGGCGGCACGGTGGCCCAGTGGGTAGCGCTGTCGCCTCACAGCAAGAAGGTTCCGGGTTCGAATCTCGGCTCGGGTGCCTTTCTGTGTGGGAGTTTGCATGTTCTCCCCGTGTCCGCGTGGGTTTTCGCCGGGCACTCCGGTTTCCTCCCACAGTCCAAAAAACATACCGCTGCATAGGTTATTTGGCTTGCAGACCAAATTGCCCCCAGTGCCCGGTGATGGACTGGCGTCCCATCGTGGGTATATCCCTGCCTTGCGCCCTGTGTCTGCCGGGATAGGCTCCGGCTCACCGCGACCCTGTGACAGGACTAAGCGGTTTCTGACAATGAGATGAGATGAGATAAAACTACTGCAGAGCTTGGAAATGTGTTGGCACCAACTCACCGCTTGGCTGCCGTCACACTTGCCTGTGGTTCACCGAGCATGGTACAAGTTGAAATGATTACTAAATGCAATACCCTGTATACACTTGCCTCCCAACACCCCCCACACACAAAGCAGTACTGTATGCTAAATAAATTTGTCAAACATTCCAAGAAGCACCCACCATAAAGAGCCTTGGGACTTAGTTTGGTTTTTCTTAAATTGCTGGGCGTTAGGAGGCAAGCGATTTATATTTTATGTTAACTGATTGCAATTTTCATACTAATGGCCCGGGGCTATCAAAGAAAGCAACTTCCCATCTGTTGCAGTTAGGTGTTGGGAGTGGGAGCTTATGTATAGTTAAAATCGTTGAAAGTGCAGGCTCCCATTACTGCCTTCATGTTGATGTGTGCGAGGATTTAACCGCTGTTCTGTGTGAAGATGGCACTCTTCCATTCGACGAAATCAAGCGACTACAATTAAAGTAAAAAATAGTGTCAAACTGCTTTGTCGCATCAACAGTCACGCGTTAAAAATGATAAGTTACTTGTCATTTTGAAAGCATTCGATAATGGAAATCTATTTCCAACATACTAAACATGCTATTTTGCAATAAAGGGCAATTAAAATACCATAAAATGTGCAATGGCATTTTGCATTTAATGGCTCTGATAACAATAACAAACATTTTCATATAGCGGCGATGAAAATTGCTTCCGAAAAACCTCTTAAAATGTAGCGCTGCTCTGATATCTTCCAATTTCCTTTACCCAGACCACTCATTGTAATGGAATGTAGACAGAACCAGCTGTGCAACATGTTGTGATCCATTAAAAATGAAGGACAATGTGGAAATGCTTTACAAGACAAATTACTGAGAGCGCAACAATGCTGGTGGCGATAGAGATGTACTAGTCCTCAATATTCTGATTAATCGCAATGTAAATGTGCATTGTCAGAAATCGCTTCGTCCTGTACAGGGTCGCGGTGAGCCGGAGCCTATCCTGGCAGACACAAGGTGCGAGGCAGGGATATACCCACGATGCTGTGAGGCGACAGCGCTACCTACTGGGCCACCGTGCCGCCGTGATTTAAAAAAACAAATGGAAATCTATCCTACTTTTGCAATTTGGAACAATCCGAACATCACCTTTCTTTCTATTCGATCTGAAATTGGAAGTGACGTCTTACTATTTTTCATGATATGCAGGGTTTTTTTTTTAAATCAAACCCACCAAAGTGTGGCATTAGATGGATGCAACTTTGTAAGATCGCAAACACGTTTGCATATAATGTAAAGAAATACACAGTCTGAAAACGCCCCAAAAATGCAAAAGAAATGTCCTTATTAATGGGGAGCGACAAGAGTCGGGTTTGTTTGAATCCACAATTCATCCATAATATTCTGCACCTCTAGTAACAGTGGTTTATCACACTACGGCATGCTAATCACAGTACATTAAGTCAAAACCAAGATTGCCTTTCTTTCCACAATTGCTTGTATAAATTACTATTTGGCCTGTCTGTGGCTGGCTTGCGTGTTATTTGCTTTCGGTGATTAAACAAACTGCCTGACCAGGTTTTATTTAAAATCACCAGCCTCGTTCCGCGTTGTGTAAGACCTGTTATCCTTGTTGTGGAAGCTTATTTCGTATCTGAGCCGATTATTTACACATCCGACCGATGCGTTTCCATTCGCCACATCAACCAAGATGTTTACCTCCAACTATTTCTTTGTTCCGCTGCTCAACCACCTACGGAATAAGTATTTTATTTCGCTGAAACATTAAAGCTGATGCAATTATGATTCACACGACACAAATACAGTGCAAACCTGTGCATCGTCAGTAATAATGTAACAAATTATTGCGCGCGCAAATTGCACGTCTGGTCATGGGCAAGACACGGCTATGGGGATGTAGCGAGGAAACTGTAGAGGGGGGGGGGGCGGCCAGATAGCCAGCCGGCGGCTACATTTGCCAGACACTGCGTCCTCTATATTATAACGTTATCGGACAATTGATGGATGGGTGGCTTTTGTCGTTGTTGTGGGAGGAAACCGGAGAACCTGGAGGAAAACCGACGCAGAATAGGGGGAGAGAACACACAAACTACACGCAGGCGGAAATCGAACCGCCTCGGGCAGGACTCTCATTCTGCTAGGTGCTGATGTGACCACTGCGCTGCCCTGCTGTCTATTAGCAATAGTTTAATGTTATTTGGTGGATGCCCTCTACGTAAGACGACTTACACAATCGAGAGCACACAGTCCAAACAGCAAGTATATTGCTCTGTATATATATACACACACAGGATATATATATACAGTATTGCTATATACGTAGTATATGTACACACACACAAGGAACTATAGTCAGCGTGCTGTCAACAGACGGTCAGCCAGAAGCAGAAGCGAGGAAGGCTCACACTCTCGATGGGAATAGGGGCAGGGAGCCGTTCTGTACTGCATGGCAAGCAAAGGGATAGGGAGCAATATCATCCAATATAATTAATATTTCATCATGGACTTTGGTAATTAGTCCCATAAAAGGAAGCAAAATTCGAAATTATTCTCTTACTGACCAAATAGCTCAAGGGCACATTTTCAGTAGCTTGCTGTTATCACTGTACAGCAAAATTGCGCCAGTTTATAAATGTGAATGCTGCTCCAGCTGATAGTCTTTAAACATACTGGGATTTCAATTAGGCTACTTTATCAAGTCGGAGTGTGGTTTACATGCATTTGAAGTAAAATGTGTGATCTCTATGCGTCAATTGAAATGCACTGTTAAAGTATATTTTCCCCATTCTGGTCCATAACGTGTTTTAATTAAATGCTGTAATAAGTCAAGCATTCTAATACGCGTTTGTTAATCCACTGCTGGATGAAGACCTCCCTAAAAGCCATGTCATGACTGCGGTGCTATTTGACCATACTTCACCAAACGAGGTCACAGGGCAGGTTGGTGAAAGGGTGGGTGGGTACAGTTGGGAATACAGCCGTTTCTGATTTAGAAAACGCTTTTAGAATGTGGTAGCTGTTAATTTGCAGTACTTGCGCACATTCAAATAAATTTTCATAAAAAAAAACAATGTCTTCTCAAAGAGTTCACAGTCACGTGAACGCCTTATATTGTCTTTCAAAAATACCGGGGGACATGTGAAAAAGAATTATTAAATACCGTGCCAACATTTGTAAACATGTTTCAGGCAACATATATATTTTAATGATAGATGCTTATTATGGCAGCAGAAAGTTCTCACCGAGCTTGCAGGCTCTGGATGCGGGAATCCTGCGCTATCGCTAACGTTCCGAGTCACCAAAGTAACAGCGCATTGAACCAAAGTGTAAATTAAACAAATTCACAGCAACTATGTGTGTAAATATGAAACCTTAATCAAAACAATCAACGGCCGCACGCAAAATCGCGCAGCACAAAATGGATCAATAAGTCCAATATATAATTCCATTTAATTAAACATTAATTACAGAATAACCTTTGAAAGTGGGCTTTAAATGAGCTTAGACTCCCTTTCATTTTAACAATCGCAGGTGTTCACACTCAGGAGTAAAAAAAAAAATTCACCAAAAATAATCATCATTATATAATCACACTGCAATCAACACCGCGTAACTAATAATAACGAATCACGAACAGCAAGCCATGGTCTATCCACTGCTGGATAAGGGCCCTCCCTAAGCTGCCACGTAATAACACAGTTACGTTAATGTATAACTATCAGCACCATGCACCAATATTCGATCCGATACTCACTTGCAATTAATATTTTATTACACACACGATAGTGGCTATAGCCCATTGCTATATACACAAACACTAGACGGACAATGTTTGATTTTAATAATATTGTATTTTTTTTAAACAATTACTTGGTTCAGACCATATTCTTCACCCCTGCCGTTTGGAATTCCAATTTATCCCCTTTGACTTGAAAATACATTCACGTAGTAAGGTACTATCGTTAAGCGTATAGCAACACGCACAGCAACGTAATAACACAATACATTTAAAAAACCGTCTCAAACAATGTGTGCTGTAGATACGGGTTTACTTACAGGTGCAGAGCCAATCTAAATCTTCAGCGTTCAAGTCCCGGAGATTCACTTCTTCATCTGCCATAGCCACAGCTAACCCGACAACAATAATCGCGGAAATTAACCAATGATCCTAAAGCTGCGTAGAAGAGACTGAAAACTACTTTTGTTCTTCCCCTCGAAAGTTTAAGGTAAGACGACCTGACTGAAAAAGCAACCACTTCCACCACCCAGGTGTGGCTGAAGAGACGAGCGAGACGCGGAGAACCCAGCGCTATAGCGTCCTCTTGTGGCCAGCCACGAGTACAAGTTGAATCCAGTGACCCGGTGGCTGTTCCGTCGTGACACACGTGACATGTCCCTTCCCCTCGGAAGCGATTTCGTCCGTGGCTCTTGTAACTCAACCACGCTCCAGGGTGCGTGTCGACTCTCGGCGTCGGTTGCGCGCGGTGGAGAGCGAGGCGACAGCGTTGAGATATTGAAAGGCGTTAGAGTATAATTTAATAAGATGTCGCGTTGTTGAACGTTTACGAACCCCCCCTCCGTCCACCAACCTCCACCCCCCCCCGCCAGCTTCCTCGTGCCACCGCGCACTCGAGTTCGATTCGCGACCACAGCGACTCGTCAGCGGCGAGTGACAGCTGAACCCTGCCCTCGCTGATCAGCACGGTGACCTTAAACAGGGGTCAAACATCGGCCGGAAGAGGGAGGCCATTGTACAGCAGTGGGACTGCCAGTTAGCTTATCTCTACGTTGTCAATGTTATGTATAATTACCAGCTGTTTTTGCAACGCTCGCTGGTGAATATGGACGTACGCTCATGTTATTGTGACATTAGACGTGTTAATGCACGTGTGGTGGCTGATTTTTTAAAAAAACTCAGGTAAATATTTAATTGAAGTATGTGCCTTTGCTCGTTGGTTTGTCGTGCATTTATTTTGTAATTGCTCAGCATTCGCCAACATTGGCAGACGTTCCAGTGCAGCAAAGTCAAAAGTTATATATGATGTGCACGTGTGAACATGTTTGCATATTACTACAAAAAGTCCACATTGGTTCCCCGCTTGAGTGACCGTTGTTAAGGAGGTTGTATCGCTCAGTCAAGTGGTGGGAGTTAGAATTTCCCACGGTGGTGGAGGATCTACGCATATTCCACCGCTCTGAACAACAGCAGTATCATCGCGACAGCGTTAATAGCTCGTATCTAAGATAGCTGTCAGCTTCGCGCAATTACCGACGTGTGTGGTGACACGCGTAACAAGGCTTACATTGAGAACAAAGTGAACGCCAAACCAGATGTCAGAGTGACAAGGACACTTGAATCGCATTCGGGACACTTCCCGGCTGGAGACATTGTTAAGAGAGGATTCGATACGAAATTTGAATAATTTTGCGCCTGTTCGTTTAGCATTGCATTGGATTCCCCAGAGACGGGACCGTGGACACAAAGCCTGGTGCTTTTGAAATTAATTGGTCTCGCAAAATCCTGCGCTGCTGCATGCAGCCTCGCATGTAAATTGGTCAGGACTTGGTAGATCGCAGATTGTCTGCGTACAAATGTTCTTGTTTGCCCTTGCCGGATCAGCGCTCAGAGCTGTGACTGGACATTTGGAAATGAAACCTATTTTACGGCCGTTTGCGGGATCAAACATACTGGGTACAATTTGCTGTCTCGATGTTAAAACTGTCACTGAGGATTGCTCCTCAAAGATGCTCTTTTAGGATGGCCGTGTCGAGCGTCCCCTCTCCTGCGTGATGTTGCATCTCTCACGTTGGAGGCATCTTCAGCGTTCCTGTGTCGAGCGTTCCCTCGGGCGCTCGTGAAGATGCCTCCAACGACGGAGGTGAAACGTCGGAACGCTGTCGCAAAGAACAGCTTCGGAACGTAACGTTCGCTCGTCGAGCTGTGAAAACTTACATCATGAGATAGTCGCTGTTAAAAGGCGTTTTCCTTACGCTCATGCAGATGCCCAATCGGTTTGTCATCTTCTAATCGTGGCTGATGTAACACCAGATCAGCTAAAAACGTGTTTCGAGATCGAGCCCTCATCAAGGTCATTAACTTTGATGCCATTGCACCTCGCCAGTGCTCTATAGCCACTGTTAACCCAAAAAAATTAAATCTAAAGCCCAGAAATGTGATCATGGACTCGTAGATATCATAGTCCAGAGATCGATTCGTTTTACTCGTAGAGAAGCTTGAGCCAAAAGTTCTGAACTGTTTAAGGTCTCGGGACGAAAATACTCAAAAATATCCGGTCCTCAGTTGGCAAACCAACTAATTGACTACCTCTTGTGGAGTTTGTCACTAAAGCCAATGGTAAATAACGCCGCCACCGGTTACTCGCGCTGTATAATATACATGCACGCTTATACTGTTCTACGTATAGGGGCGATGGAATTGTTGCAGTGCCACTAAGATAACGCGGCGCTGACCAAACGTGTGGCTGCCTTCCTGCTGCCGCCGTTTTCTCTCGCGTCTCCGAGTCGTCCTGCGAGCGGATCACCGCGGAGTTGAAGCAACGCTGCGGCGCGCGCGATGAATCGTTTAACTCACCGCTAACATTCCTCTCCGACCCCTTGTGAAACGTACGTGCGCCGCAGCCTGCCGCCGCAGCGCAACCGGGCTCTGCCTGGCGCTGGCGCCGTCGCGATGGCAGCGTCCTGCCTGCTGCAAAGGTCCTCGCTGGCTCTGCTGCCGCGGCTCACGTGCCCGTGCCAGCCGGCCTGGCTGCGCGAGTCGTCGCCGAGGGGCTGCTCCTTGCTGCGCGGGTTGGCGGGACACGCGCGGAGCAACGCGCCGGCGCCCAACGCCACTGCACAGCCGGCGGCGCGCGTGCAGCGGGGAACAGCCAGGGCGTACGGGAACGACGCGGGTAAGCGATCGGCAGCTTGTGCTTCTCAATCGTTGTTGGGGTTTTCATCTTTGTACAGGTTGGTGCTGTTTAATTGTGCTACCTTGCGTGTTCCTGTTTGCATGATAACGGACAGAGTTCCGTTCACGCACAGCTTGTTGCTGTGAGTAAACTTATTTGCCCTCTGGTCCTATGATTTGCTGCCTTGGTCAGTTCGGACTCTGTTGCGTCGCAGGAATCCCGTATCTAGAGCTTGCAAGCTCACTGGGTACTTTTCGCTTTCATGCTAAATATGTATCGTCGGGTGTGAATAACACCGCCCGCCCCCTTCCTCCCCGGTACAGGTGGGCTTCCACCGGCAGGCCGTTTCCAGTGCCGAACCCAAACATAACGGCCATGCGCTGCCGCACGAGACTTCTGAATGTGGCTTGGAGCCAAATGGGGCCACGGGGTTGAGTTGTGCGTTAATTGCTCATGGTGTCAGTGTTTTGTAAGGACACCCATCGTGCTTGTGATGGCGATGGCACGGCATGGCTTGCGGGGGTGGCAAAACAACCTGGGACCTATTGACCCATGCCAGGCTCACTCTAAACGATCCCAGTGTAGCTCAGGGTACATGGGTCCTCTGTTTTGTCCCTCTTGTCAGCATTTTAGTTCGATTTGAAACCCTGTACCTTCTTTCCGGTTTGCCTAAATTTCTTTTGGGTCAGAGCGGTGGCGCAGTTCTTAGCTCATTGCACCTTTATGTTAGTGACCTTGATTCAATCCCAAGTCGTGGCTAAAGCGAGGAGCCAGTGGCACCTAAACCACATTCGTCAGCCCGCACTGACTAAGCGTGGTTAAGTATGGTCGGATAAACTCATGATCAATATGGCATGGTCGAGGTCCTTGTTAGGCAATGGATTAACAAATGGCTTTGTATTATAATACATGGGCAGCACGGTGGCCCAGCGGGTAGCGCTGTCGCCTCCTCACAGCAAGGTCCCGGGTTCGAATCTCGGCTCGGGTGCCTTTCTGTGTGGAGTCTGCATGTTCTCTCCCCGTGTCCGCGTGTGGTGTCGCCGGGCACTCCGGTTTCCTCCCACAGTCCAAAAAACACGCTGCCGCAGACTACATGTCCCGCAGTGCCCGGTGATGGACTGGCGTCCCATCGTGGGTATATCCCTGTCTTGCGTCCTGTGTCTGCTGGGATAGGCTCCGGCTCACCGCGACCCTGTACAGAACTAAGCGGTTTCTGACAATGAGATGAGATGAGATTATAATACATTGCTTGAACTGTTTGATTGTGGTAACAATCCTCAAACAGATATTAATTTCTTTATTTCACTTTAACAGTTGCAAACTTACAAATGAAGTGTGAGTTAAAATGTACGTTACTTAAACTACAGCAAGCAAATTATGGGCATTTCTTGATGTACTGCCTCTTGGCATCAATTACAGAGTTTCGTCTGTATTAGTGTGGTAATTATTTAACACTCATCTCATCTCATTGTCAGAAACCGCTTAGTCCTGTACAGGGTCGCGGCAATTATTAGACATGTCACAGCACATGAATTCATCCATTAACGTCAGGTCTTGTACGCAGGAAAAATGGATTACATTTTGCCTGTGAGATTATTGATCACCTGCAGCTTATGCAAATAATATGCAAATCATGTCAATGTTATAGTGAGGCTAATGGGGTGCATGAAACTGCAAACTAGACACAAAAACAAATGTCACGTACACGAGGTCATAATAGCGTGATACTATACTCACTTAAATCGGATCATGACATAGAGCGGTGACAATGAAGTCATTTATAGTTACATGCCTCGAAAAGCTACTCTTTCGGGATAGCCACGTTGATCACTCCTCCTTTCTCCTTCGCGACGTTCCACCTCCCACGTTTGAGACAACCGCCTGAGGATGCCTCTAACGCGGGAGGCGAAACGTCGCGAGCGAGACAGGAGGAGCGATCGGCGCGGCTATCCCCAAAGAGCAACTTTTGGAAGCAGTCATCGTTTCATCGAGCCGTGAGAACCTGCGTCAGTGCAATTGCATGCCTCCTGCTGATGCCAGCTCCCTTTTAAATCTTGTGCTGCCATACCCAGGGTAACTTGAGACACCACACAACTCTCCAGGCCCGGGAGCGTACGAAACCACGTCATATGAACAGCAGACGTGCTGACGTGTCTCGTTTTCAAAAATTAGAAGACAGTTCTGCTGCATTCCATCCGCGCTTAACATTCCCCGATAGGTACGAGTGAATCGGGTGCAGACAAGGTCGTCCTTCCATCGGCCGAACTCATCGAACGCACCTGGCTGAGGAAATATTCCCGTCCTAAGCAGCTCCTCCACGTCTGTCACGGCAGTTGCTTCGTCCGCACTCCTGGTAGAGCGCCGGATGAGCGAGCGGTCATCATCTGTGCCGTCCATAAATCGTGAAATGACAGCGATTTGTCGGTGCGTTGTTGGGTGAAGGTCTCCCTGTGGTGCGCTCACTCATGGGCGCCTTGTATCGCACTTCACCACATCCGGCAATGCGGGTTGGGCGCAAAGGAGTGAAGCCGAAACGGTCGAGAGATGACTCGCACTGATGTTCGCGAGCGTTGGGAGTGCGACTGCGAGTGCTACCACTCTCCTCCAGACGGTTTGCTGGCAATGTTAGTCTTCGTAAGGGACCGCGAATCCCTTATGAAAACTCGCGGAGAGTACTCTCCAAAGGCGTTCTTTCGGGAGTGCCGCATCGAGTGGCCCACCTTCGCGATTGTTTTGCCTCCCACGTTGGGGGTGTCATCGGGGCCTGCTGAGACTACCACGGGTGTGAGGATGCCTCCAACGTAGGAGAAATGTCCTGACGGAGAGAGAGGGGGAGTGCTCAGCATGGCGATCCCAACAGCTTGGAAGGAAATCCTCACCCATGGAACCGTGAAGACCGACATTAGTATAAATAGTACATTCATCAGAATGCTGGAGTGTTGCTTCTGTCCAATTCAGCATTCGAGAAGTCTGATGCTGATGTATGGCGTTAACATTTCAGCAAAAATGCTTACATCAGCATCCAGAGTGACACGGCATTAAGCGTGCGGCATTAAGCGTGCGGCATTAAGCGTGCGGCATTAAGCGTGCGGCATTCCCGTGCGTCGCGCAACTGTGGAACGCCAGACTTCGGAGCGCGCGCGGTGATTTACGTCATCATCCCTCGCGTTGCCGCGGCGCGCTCCGCGGCGCGCGCCCCCCTCTCGAACCGGCGGCAGGGACGGCGGGCGCGGACATCGAGGCGAAGCGGCGCGCTGCCAAGCGGCCCACGAGAGAGGCGCCCCGCGACTTGACCACCTTCGGCAGCGTCGGCCACAGGCTCAGGGCGAAGGTCGTTCACCTCGTCGACGAGGACGGGACCGACCTGGGCGACGTGCGCCGCGCCGACACCATCCGCATGATGGAG
>JAZEWT010000011.1:11961293-11994132 GCA_036362905.1 Mordacia mordax
ATTAACATCGAGCCGCAGCATTGCGGCTTTAAATATATTTCATTAAATATTCCACTTCGTTAATCAGCGGAGATGGGGCATCTCGTTTCTAAGGGTGTCCGCAGAGTGTAAATTGGAGTGGGGATTTCGTTTACTGGCCTGAATTAACAGACGTCCTCTATAAGATGTAGGCATGAGGCAATTAACCACTCGTCACACGACACTTGTCAAGATTTTGGCATGACAATGCAAATCTAGAATCAGTTCTTTTTTTTCTTTACATTGTGGCCAACATAGCGTCTCTGGCGGCCACAGAGATTACTTTAATAATTGAATGCAGTGTAAAAAAAAATACAATGTCAATTCTCATCCATGCGATTAGATGCATGCATCGTGAGCATTATCAGATTTTTATAATTGATTAATCAACGCGTCATCTGAAAAACTCAACGTATTTGTGATCAACACTGGCCTAAAATGGATCAGACTTAAAATAGGCGACGTTTCAGGTTACAGAACAACAAGCCATGTCCACGGATTCAGCGACCTTCACGAACGTGAAGACAAGACGCGTCTGATGACCGTACGCGTACATCGCAGCTCGTATAAGTCAGTCCACCGAACGATGGAAATCGGCAGTCTGCGGATAGGATTGTACGTTGTCCAACTACACCAGCACGCCCGGCCAGCAGACCCAATCACACGCTGCCTTATGCCAGCATCAATCACAAAGCGCACGCCACAAAAGACAAGAGTGCAAGCCTTTTTTTCTGATTTACTGTATTTGCTACAACAATTTTGACGTCTTTCAAAATAAGCCACCTCCAAAGTGGTTTATTTTTGTCTCCAACTTCAAATGAACGATTTGCTGCTCCGGCTGGGCACAATGGGGCCAATGGAAATGCACGCTTGCGACTGTGAGCACCTCTCCGCGTTGCGGCGGCACGATGGGCCCCATCGATCGCTCGAGCCGTGGGGCAACGCAGCGGTGCCGTTAAACCAGCCGTGGCTCCACCGTCGCGGATTCGCCACCGTCGCCCTTTGTTGCCGATGGCAGGGCGGCGCAATGACAACAACAACGATTTCAGTGCCGTGTCCAAACGCGAGCGAGTCGTGACACAATTTGCGATGCGCCACGCAAATGCTACGCCTGGCCGTGGAAGAGACGGGGGATCTGAAGGCACCGCAGGGAGGCAGGGAGTCAGCCTGGCGGTCAGCCAGTGCCAACCGTCCAGACACTGCGCTTTGCTGCGTATTATATTGGGCAATTGGGCGGCAGGGTGGCGCAGTGGTAACATCTGCGCCTCACAGAAAGAACGGTTCTTGCCCGAGCAGGTTCAATCCCCACCTTGGGCACCTTTCTGTGTGGAGTTTGTGTATTCTCTCCCCCTGTTCTGCGTGGGTTTCCTCCCACAACTTAAAAAAAAACTCATTGACTGATGACATCCTAATATATAGGAAGCAGTGTGTGGCAATGTGGCGCCGGCAAATCGCCTGGCTGCCTCCTCCTCCACCTCTGTGCTTTCCTTGCGCCTCTGAGTCGGTCCTGTTGAATGGATACCTTCGACAGCGAATATGTGCGCGTTATAAATGTACAATTATTATTAGTTGTTGTGTGGGCGGCATGGTGGCCCAGTGGGTAGCGCTGTTACCTCACAGCAAGAAGGCCCGGGTTCGAATCTCGGCTCAGGTGCCTGTGTGGAGTTTGCATGTTCTCTCCCCGTGTCCGCGTGGGTTTTCGCCGGGCACTCCGGTTTCCTCCCACAGTCCAAAAACATGCTGCTGCATAGGTTAATTGGTTTGCAGACTAAATTGCCCGCAGTGCCCGGTGATGGACTGGAGTCCCATGGTGGGTATATCCCTGTATTGCGCCCTGTGTCTGTCGGGGTGAGCTCCGGCTCACCTCGACCCTGTACAGGACGAAGCGGTTTCGGACAATGAGATGAGATGAGATTATGAGTTGTGGAAGGAGACCGGAGGGAGCCCACGCAGAACAGGGAGAGCAGGCACCAACTCCACACAGTAAGGCGCTCGAGGTGGGAGAAATGATTTTACTGGCAGCGTCCTGATCATCATCATCATCAGCCACGATCAAGCAATCCTTGATCGCATGACAGTGAAAGAAACTATGTTGGAGGGCGTGCGAATTAGTATAGGGAAATAATGTTGCTTTTATAAAGCATATTTCAAAAGGAAATCTGCACCGCAAGAAAACCCACGCCACACTCCAGTGTATATTCCGAAATGCAATCAGAGCTGACAACTAAACTCACAATAGACGTGAAACGGAGCGATACAAAGCCAATAATACAAACTCAAGCTCACAGCGTGGCTAAAATCCAAGCAGACGACAAGGAGAGCCAATGAAGGACACAGCGGGTTTTAATAACTCGATTTGAAAGCACTTAGAGCGTCATTCTGCAGGCTTTGGCGCATGGCTGCAGTGTTGTTCTCTCCGCAGCTCTGTGCAGCGCCTGTGACCCTCCGGTGAAAAGCGCTCTGTGTACGCAATGATCTCATCTCATTGTCAGAAACCGCTTAGTCCTGTACAGGGTCGCGGTGAGCCGGAGCCTGTCCCGGCAGGCACAGGGCGCAAGGCAGGGGTATACCCACGATGGGACGCCAATCCATCACCGGGGCGCTGTGGGCAATTTAGTCTGCGAGCCAATTAACCTATGCAGCGGCATGTTTTTTGGACTGTGGGAGGAAACCGGGGTGCCCGGCGAAAACCCACGTGGTCACGGGGAGAGAACTCGCAAACTCCACACAGAAAGGCACCCGAGCCGAGATTCGAACCCGGGACCTTCTTGCTGTGAGGCGACAGCGCTACCCACTGGGACACCGTGCAACCCGTAATTATTAATAGAACTATAGATATTATTTCCATTGCAGACTGCTCTCAGAAGAAGTGGAAAGCGCCTGTTGCTTTTGAAATCCACTGCATAGAAATAGATATAACAAAGCATGTCAAAGTATGCGAAGACTTCGCCATTCAAAGCATTCCAAATTGTACCCTGCTTTATATTGTTGCAGGTCTATAGCGATTGTGTGCATATGCGGCCTGCCTGCTTGGCATGCAATGAATCATTATTTGATGAATTTTCATAGGTCGCAGTTAAGATTAATAAATGTTCTTCTTTGAATGATTTCTACCGTATTTTTGGAAAGGTCTCACTTGGCTTTTTCTGTCATTATATGAACACTCAACGCAAGGTGTGCACGCAGTTTTCTTACATTTCGGGCTCTCTTCGTACACGATTTCTCATTAGGTCTTGACGCATTCACACGGATTAGAGGTGTGTTATCGTAATCCTTCACAACAGGCCACTGAATATCATGAAGGCGACGGTTCCATTGAACAGAAGGGCCATAGCATTTGCAAATCTGCTGCATTCCAAAGCATACTGTCATCATACGAGAGGGTCATCTATCAAAGAAACTCCCCTACGTTCCAAGACTCGTACATGAGGCAGGTACTACGATTGTAAATATATGCGCTGTGTTCAGTTCCAATTGTGCTTTTAACCGTTTTGCGACATCTATTCAATGTTTTGCGCTATTCCCCCGCAGCCCAGACGCAGATCAAGGAGATTTCCTTCTCTGCCGATATCGGGAGTAACGACCTGGAGGTTAAGAAACGGAAGATCCAGGAGTGGGTGCTGGAGAAACAACACCACGTCCGGGTCAACATCAAGAACCAAAAGAAGACCTCCAGCTCCGATAAAATGGTCAGTGGATCGTGTGTGCGGCGGCAGCACGGCGGTGCCTGTGCGGAGTTTGCATCTTCACCATGTCTCTTGTGGGTCTTCGCTCGGTACTCCGGTTTCTCCTCACGTGTTGCTACTGCTGGTCAGGTTGCCTTCGGTGGCCTGTGAAGGACGTAGGTCCCATCCTGAGAGTAGCTCTGCCTTGTAGCCTGTGGCTGCTGGGAGAGAATCTGCCCCCCACCACCCTCTACAGTGTTACGTGAGGACCGCGTGTGATGTTTTCATTCTTGTCATAAGCAGAACTCGGTGCAGCGATTGCAAGCCGGAATGCGTTGCGAAAGTACGGGCGCGCTCTGCCTTGAGCACTTCGAACCACAGTTGAACACCTTTCCACGGCGATAAAAAAGCGGTACATGTTACCTTCCCCTAACGTGGACTAAAACCCGGCTCCTGTAAGGAAGATGCAGTTCGCAAGCGCGTAAAAGGACTGCTCGGATTACGATGACGGCGGAAACATTCTCCGTTATCATTCTGGCTTTCACTGCGGCCTTCAGCTGTCGAGGCCTGGTTTGTTTCTCAGAAGCACCGCGAGATGGCGATGATGCATTCAGCTCTGAGCCTAGAGAACGGCCTACAGTTAATTGGCGAGATCCGCTCGAGTTCTCACGTGGCGCGAGCAGCGAACGGGAATGCTGAGACAATGTGGAGTGACACCCGAATTGCCGTATTATAGATAGCGATGGTGGAATCGGTGCTCGAGCCCATGGCGGGCAGCGCCACGTTCGTGTTGGCGCCGCGGGCCGTCAACAACGGCGCCGCGGTCACGTGCATCCTGCGGCGCACGTCGGAGCGCGAGAGGGCCGAGCACCGCCGCAAGCACGGCAGCGACGGGGCCAAGGCGAGCAAGAGCCGGGAGAAGAGGCAGGCTCACAGCAGCGCAGAGGACGCGACGGAGGCGGCGCACGAAACGCGGGCGTCCGTAGAAGAGGACCTTGGCCCGGCCGCCGTCGCTGGGATCGGCTCCGAAGACCGGGAACAAAGAAACGATGGGCCGCAGCCAGCTGGCCAAAATGTGACCCACAAGCCCAAGGAGGATGAAACATCGTGACTGTGTTTGTTTAAAAAAAAGGTGCAAGCTTTTGTCATCTAGATTCCTCTGAAAATGTCTCTTTGTTTAAAATTATCCAGGCCGTACTTTTGGTTGCACGTATGGCCTTACAGTTGGTTTTAAGTCTCATGGGATTTGATGGTTTCTTGCTGTGTTTTTGTGCATTTAGTATTTATCTGTCATTTCCAGACAAACTTACTGGAATGTCACTTCTGAAAATGCGGTTTTAATTTTCACTTGCTGTAAACTGTCGGCGAATTTGTTCGAATTTAAATAGTCGTCGAGTCGTTATAAATAACAGCCTTATTAGTCGTTTTTTGAAAGATCAAATAACTTGCCGAACAATCTGTTCTTTCATTTTCATTCAATGTAAGTGGACAAAGGAAAACCAACACAACAAAATATATTCTGCTACTCACGCAGTGTTCAGAATAGCTATCCACGTGCAAATTATTAAGTTCTATTATGGTTTACAATGCACGTATGCAACGCTGTATTACGCAGATGTGGCCATTGACGTGCGTTCTTCACAAGTACCTTTTGAACACGATAATGCAGCCAGCTGGAAATGTAATTTGGCTCAAACACGAATGCAAAACACATTTTGAAATGCATATCGGATCCATGCAAAGCACACATCCAGAAACTGAAATGAATTAGTCGTATTAACGGCGATATTAAATGAGTGCTTTTAAGGATTTTTACATTACCACGAGATTTCGCAGTGTGTGTTAACAAAAAATGTAAAAGTGGTTCGTTCATATCGAGGCCTCATTGTTATTCTGGTCTATGATCGGCGAGATGCGAGGCCTATTGACATAATCTTTGCAATTAATCGGAATGACACCGCCTCTTTGGTCTTTTCCACGAATGTTAATAACGCTGCTCCTCTGCAAAACATACGCTGCTGTTGCGGTGTGAATCTCGGAGGTGAGCGCCATTCCATTTCCCTTGGCAGTCCCGACCACAGCGCTGCCACTGTCAAGGGTAGGCGTGCACTGTGCGTCCGGTGGCGACTGGGGAGCCTCGTTTCTCTTGCCGTGTTGATCCTCTGCGGGGTCACGTGAGCCAGGACGAAAGCCGTTGGCCTCAGGCGAGTGGCTGAGTGGAGGGGACCCGATGCTCGCCTTGCCAAAGAGAATGTCGGGAAATTCGCCGTCGCACGCCTCCGTTACCGTCGCCGTCGTCTCGGACGCCACGGCACTGTGTCTGACGCCGCTCAGTCGCGACGCCAGCGTGCGTCTCGGCAAGACGCGTTTCTTCTGCGAACGCAACGAGGAGGATTAAATACGGATGTGGGTTTCCACCGCTCGCCGTCAAAGTTGCTCTTGGCAGCTGCGCTGTCGGGATAGCCGTGTCGTCGAGCATTCCTTCTCTCTCCGCTGGAGAAGAATGCTCAAACACGGCTATCCCCAGAGAGAAGCTCTCAAAGAGGACTGCGATTTGTTTCTACGTAAGGCACGTACAGCGGATGAATAAACAACGCCGAGATAACGGTTGCCTGAGAACTTACTTTGAGTTTCTTCTTTTCGGGATCGTGCACCACTCCATGACGGTCCAAGCTTTGCTGCAAAGGCAATATTCGTGATGTGACAAAGAAATAAACAAAATGCTACACTGGCTGTCAGATGAGCATTGAAAATGTGATTCACTTTGAAGCACGAGAATAGAAGCACTCAAAGCTAAATGGCTGCAAAAGCTCTATTCAGCTTTCACAAAGCGCTACGGAGCATCATCTTAGCGATGCGATTATTGGGTAAAATACAATCATTGTCGCAGCCCGACGTGTCTGCGGCCAAATTGGACACACTTTGTGCATCACTTACGCATACTTAGCAAAAACGCTGTTTACCGGGCAAATTGCCAAGCTTAAAATCGCGTTCAGATTTTCTAATTTTGTTGCTGGTTTTGTTTCCAATGCCGTCTCATCGGTCCTCGTCCGCAGCAAAACTGTAGATTCACCTTCATGGCAAACGTTCGCCCACAGCCAGGATGAGGACAGCTGTGCGGTCGCAGATTCTCGTGGAAGGACAGCAGGTGGGAGCGCAGGTTGAACGCCGTCGTGTAGGTGCGCTCGCAGCTCGGGCGCGGGCAAGCGAACACCTCCCGCGACTCGGCGTGCGTCAGCTCGTGCTCGTTCAGAAACGCGCGGCGCTTGAACTTGCGCCCGCACTTGTTGCAGACGTGGCAGCCTGCGGGCACAAGCGATCCGTCGATCACCCGATCGTCCGCCGGGGGGGCTCCTCGCGGGACGGGTGGGACCCGCTCTCGGAAGCTGCTCTGTCGAGGTTCGCTGAACGGGAACGAGCAGCTCTCGCGAGCGATTCCCCCGTACATCGTGCAACGCCGGTCTCTCCGCAGCCCTGTGCAGCGCTTTGTGACCTTCGGGTGAAAAGCGCTCTAGAAATGCAATTATTATCATTGTTGCGCTGGCTCGGCATGACCGTAAGACAGCTCAGTTGCAGAGTCGGTACTTATTAGAATACTGTACGTGTACAGCCGTTTGCCAAGTCACAGTCGAAGGCCTTCCCACACCATAATGGTTGGAGACGATGTGACCGTATTTTAATAGCGGTACATTTGTAGCGCGCAAACGCCAAGCCTGGTTATTTATGGGCGAGAGGCGGATACGGAGGCGCGAATAAACCGCAGAGGGGCGCGGGAGAAGGCAGACACGCGGTTAGTCAGCGCCAATGTCAGACACTGCATCCTATAGGTTATCCGCCAATTTATGTTTTTATTTAGCTGTGGGAGAAAAGCGGAGAATACAGAAGGGGGAGAGAACACACAAACCCGTTGAAGTACGGTACCGCTGTATTCTGCTGCACTACCAACGTAAACTAAGCAGCATGGTGACGTGTCCAAACATCCCAAATGGCCGAAACGGTGCAGACGGGGCTTCATCCAGCAGTGGAGTGAAATCCCGGGGCTGTAAAAGACTCTACAACGAGGAGACGCCGCTCACCTGGATGCTGCCGTGCTGTGTGCGACCGCATCTCGCTCCAGGTTTTCGCAACAAAGTCGCAGCCTTCCGTTTTGCACGCGTAGCCTGCGCAACGAAAATGTAATTTGGTAAATAATCAACAGCCGCTGCAAACATTCCAACACAACTTCACGGACCAAAACGTTCCAGCGCTTACCCAAGTGGGTTGTTTTATGTCTCTTCAGTTGCATTGCCTGGAGGAACTTTTGTTCACATCCGGTGTGGGAGCACCTGTTTGAGATAAATCGCAACGATGAAATCTCTGTGCCAAGAACGTCATAAAACCATTTCCCACGTGTATTGTTTTTTTCTTCAATTCCAATTGAAAATGCACGGCACGCGAAGCAATTATTTTGACGCACCTATTGTAAACGAATATGTGACGGGTAAATCCGTGTGACATTACTGATAACGTCGGTGAGATGTATTCTGTACTGGATTGAAACGTAAAAAGAATTTTTTTTTTATTCCGGGCAACAAAATTAACATGTATGCAAAATGCTCAACGGCGAAAAATGACTATAATTGTTATCCATAACATCCATTTTTGAGTTAGGTCATGCAAACAATTGTGTGTCGCAAAATCTCCTCCACCCGGCACATTAAATCGGAAATGTTCTGCCACGTGAACGGAACGTGCCAAGTCTTCACTCGCTCAGCACACCGGTGCGTTGGAGAGCAAATGCTGGTTTGCGCTTCCAGAAAATGGATTTTATGGATAACATTGGTCACAAAACTCTTTGCATTAAAATGGGAGACGTTTTTTTAAGACTTGAACTGGATTAAAACATGAGATACCAAAAAACATTATTATACTCGGGTTATTATAAAACATCTCCTGACAGGCATTGGGGACTTCATGCTTATGGGCAAGCAACTTAAAACTGAAAAACTATTATTTCTTTAGATTTTTTTTCATTACATATTTTAAACAGGGTGGCACGGTGGCCCAGTTGGTAGCGCTGTCGCCTCACAGCAAGAAGGTTCCGGGTTCAAACTCGACTCGGGTGCCTTTCTGTGTGGAGTTTGCATGTTCTCCCCGTGTCCGCGTGGGTTTTCACCGGGCACTCCGGTTTCCTCCCAATGTCCAAAAAACATGCTGCTGCATGTGGTTAATTGGCTTGCAGACTAAAATTGTCCCGCAATGTCCGGTGATGGATTGGCGTCTCATCGTGGGTGTATCCCTGCTTTGCGCCCTGTGTCTGCCGAGATAGACTCCAGCTCACCGCGACCCTGTACAGGACTAAGCGGTTTCTGACACTGAGATGAGATGAGATATTTTCAACACTGGACGTATCTTTATCCATAGCAGTGTTACAGACGATGGGCATTACATACGCAAAGGGCAGCTCTTTCGTGTGTTCATACTGATGAGTCTTCAACCGCTGGTGCTTTTTAAAAGTCTTGCCGCAGCTGTCAAACTCGCACTGACGAGACACGCGCGCACATTGCTGTTGCAGTCAAAGTAAAACGTAAACAATGCCGTTTATCAGCACACGACTAAACACCCATACACACACACACACAACACACTTACTTTGTAAAAGTTACTTTCATTTTCGTGCTTTCGTTTCATGTGCTTCTTTAAGTTTCCATTTGTGGTGAAGCATTCACTGCATCCCTCGTGCACACAGCTGTAGGGTAAGAAGGCAGGTCAGCGTACCACCAGTCCAGGTAAGCGCGCAGTGGCTCGCTGACATTCGTGACTTGCCCGCGTTTCATGCTGACAGCGAACAAAAGAGGTTTGCATCAAACCGCATTGCATCCACCACTCACGTGTTGAGATTTAACATTATTACATTGAAGATGGGGCGGCGCGTTGGCCCAGTGGTTAGCGCTGACGCCTCACAACAAGAAGGTCCCGGGTTCGAATCTCTCGGCTCGGGTGCCTTTCTGTGTGGAGTTTGCATGCTCTCCCCGTGTCCGCGTGGGTTTTTGCCGGGTACTCCGTTTTCCTCCCACAGTCCAAAAGCATGCTCCTGGATAGGTTGATTGGCTCGCAGACTAAAATTGTCCCGCAATGCCCGGCGATGGACTGGCGTCCCGTCGTCGGGTGTATTCCTGCCTTACGCTCTGTGTTTCCGGGATAGGCTCCGGCTCACCGTGACCCTATATAGGATTAAGTGGTTTCAGATAATGAGATGAGATGAGAGACATTGCAGATGTGTACCAGCTCTTCTTTTGTCAGGGGATGTCTTAGGCGTTTCAAGAATTGCCACCAATGGTGCTTTGTGTCGAGACTTTTTGAATCTGATGGTGCTTTTGTTCTTTCACCCCAAAAGACACGTGACGGTGACACTTCCCAGGACAACTCGTCATCATTATCAATACCCATTTCATCCTGTACAGGGTCGTTGGGGGCCGGAGCCTATCCCAGCAGACAGCGCAAGACGGGGCTACACCCGGGATGTGACGCCAGTATACCGCGAGGCACTGCGGCACATTACTCAGCAGGCCAATTAACCTAGGCAGCAGTGTCTCTGAACGGTGGGAGGAAACCGGGGTACCCGGCGAAAACCCACGCGGACACGGGGAGAACTCGCAAACCCCACACAGAAAGGCACCCGAGCCGAGATTCAAACCCGGGACCTTCTTGCTGCGAGGCGACAGCGCTACCCACTGGGCCACCGTGCCGCCAAAACTTAAACGTTTTAACGATAAATAAATGAGCGGCGAGTGTGTAACTGAAGCCTTACCGATATGGCTTCTCTCCAGTGTGAGTCAACCTGTGCCTGGACAAGTGGAACTTCCGTGTGAATCCCTTGCCACAGCCGTCATGGTCGCACACAAACGGCATCTGCAGTGGCACAAGAGATTTTGTTATATATTAGTCTTGTGTCACTAATACACAAAATGTGTACCCTCCTAGAAATAAACCACGCAAATGAGAGTCGATACAAGGTTATCTTTATGCTTTTTTTTTAAACGTTGTAATAACAATCGCTGACTATACCACCCGACCATGGGATTTGGTGTGCGTGCTGCTGACACACAATTTTATGAATATGCATAAGATGTGCGAACTGCAGTATAAACTGATTGGGACACAGAATCATGTGGACGTGAGATGATGTGCGCTACCTTCATACTTTGACAGATGGCTCCCATGAGCTTTCAACAGAAACGTGCTAAGGAAGAGTTGTTGTGTGATTGGCAGTAATGGTCTGCACTATCCGGCACGGTGGCAAAGTCCCAGCAGTGGACGAGTCTCGCCCAGAACTATTGAAGACCCTGGATGCTGTGGGGCTGTCATGGCTAATTCACTTCATCAATGTCGCGTTGGTATGAGTAACGCTACCAGTGGATTGGCAGACAGAGCTGGTGGTTCCCATTTTCAAAAAAAGGGGGGTGGGGGGGGGCAGAGGATGCGTAATCCAACCACCGAGGGATCTCAGCGCTCAGCCTCCCTGGGAAAGCCTGTACCAGGGTGCTGGAAAGTAAGATTCGGCTGATGGTCAAGCCTGGGATTATAGGAAGAGCAATGCGGATTCCGTCCTGGCTGTGGAACTACGGACCAGCTCTTTACACTGTCGCAGCTTCTCGAGCAGTCTTGGGAATTTGCCAAACCAGTCTCCATGCGTTTTGTGGACTTGAAAAAGGCTTATGTCTGCGTGCCTCCGAGGGGTTCTGTGGGAAGTACTACGGGAGTCGGGGAAATTGGGCCGTTACTGCTGTGTTCACGTCCTTGGCATTAAGCGAAGCCCGCTTTGCGGTGGGCGTTGGGCTCCTCCAAGGTGCACCTTGCCTCCAATTCCGTCCATGATTTGCATGGATCGTGAGTTAGCTACCACTGCCCCCTGCTGCCCACCACGACCGCGTCGCCCTGCCACCATGGAATCAGGTTTGATTGCAACGGGCGTCAATTGGGGTTACCACCTCTGGCAGAAGGAACCGGGACATATCGTGTGGGTAACCAGATTAAGCAGACTGTATCCTGTGTAACTGGGGGGACAAAGAAATAACCCCACACAAATTAACAGATATCCCATGACGGAAACGGCGTCACAACTATCCTAGGAAGAAAAAACCCCCCACAATGGTGACAACCCGAGAAGAAACCGCAGCGGTGAAGTATGGTCAACAGCGCACGCCAACAACAAGTACTCATCAAGGCCTCCCATCCAACAGCAGGAGGCCCACGCGTTGGCTGGGGGCCCGGACCCACTCACCAGGCCATCGTGCCGGTACAAGTGCTCCATCAGGCGGCACTCCTTCGAGAAGGTGGCCGTGCAGTCGGCGTGCGAGCACACGTACAGCTTGCCCCTGACACCGGCCGCCGCAGACATGGCTTGGTGCGATTTAAACAAACAAAAAATATCTAAAAATCTTATTCGTTTGCAAAAGGAATTAAACTCAAAGAGGCGAGGCCGCAACTGCGCCACGTGTGGCGCCAAAACACGTGTTCTCAGCCATTCGTTAGTGCGTGGTGCCAGCTCAGAGGGGCTTTTATCCTCCAGATTTTATAATAATAATATGCCCGATTTGCGTGTGTTTAATTCATCTAGCAGTGGAGAGCGGGTACAGTTTGTATTAAAGCTGGAAAGTACCGTTGAGCTGTTTTTAAGACAGTTGTCGAACGGGGAGGGGTTTGGCAGGCAAAGGGCGTAAGATAAGAGTTATACCCTGAATGGGACGCCAGTCTATCGCAGGGCACCGGTGGTAATTAACAGAGCAGGACAATTAACCAGCAGCAGTGCCTTCGTAGCTCCCCCCCCCGCCCGCGCCTTGCGCCCTGCGTCTGCCGGGATAGGCTCCGGCTCACAGTACAGGACTGGGCGGTTTCTGACAATGAGATGAGAAGAAATAGATCGAACGAAACAACTAAATGTTAGAACGACAAACGCACGCATGCACGCACGCACGCCACTCAGTGGCGAGGCGACGTCATCACGTCGCCGGTGCCAGGCTAAGTGCACCTCCCGGGGGGGGGAGGGGGAGTCACTGCCCCCCCCCCCATGCGGTGTCCAACGCACGTGGGCGTCGCGCGGCCACGTGGTGCCGCACGGGGATCACGTGACTCCGCCGCGCTGGGGGTACTGGGCCCAATAATAATAATAAACAATAAATAAAGAGCGATTTTTGCTCTGCGCTCGAACCATCTCGCCTCGTCCCGGGTTCAGTTTCATCGTTAACAACGGGGTCTAACTCGCGTTTTGCGACCACAAAACGTGAACGCTTATTCGGTGCGGTGGTTTTTTTTGGTAGGCCGCGCTTAAGCCGCGGCCTGGCCTAGTTTTCCTGCCGACCTTGGGGCGCTGCGGGTCCGTCGGCGACCCGGCCACCGAGCCGGGCTTTATTTTGCCTTAAAGCGACGTTCGCTTTGTCGCGGTTAACGCGCCTGTTATGCGTTCACGGCTTGCGTTTCGCCGAGACAAACCGCAATAATGGACGAAGCGGAGCTGGAAAGGTGAATTTATTTCTGATTCGGCGCTCACGACCTTGTCGGGGCGATAAATCGAGTACCACGTTGCGGGTTGTGGTTTGCGTGGCGTTACATCTGCTGGTCTCCCGCCCTAGGAATGGGGAATTTACACCACTGGTCCAGGGCTGCCAGCATAGATAAACGTTGTGCCACACTCATTGAGCATGGGAGACCCGAATCTTTGAAATATTTAATTAATACACGACTACAAATATTTGAGAATTATTTTCCACAGCTGTTTTTTTGTTGAGTTCTCATTGAGCCGTGGGAATCTACACCTGTACCAGTGTTTACCAAGACAACGTGGAGGTTACGCGGTAATCATCGCCTTTAGGGATGTGTTGCCGTAATGTGCGCTGTTTAGGCTCGCAAGAGAAGAGATTCTACAAGAAGCGAATCGGGGCAGAATACGAGCAGAGACTATGGGAACTAAGGGCTGGTGAGTTATTAAATCAGTTTTAACGCCTGCCCAACTACTCTCCGTGGTTTCACCTGCGGGAACTTGCGCATATTGCGATCAGTTTCGAAATATAAAAAAAAACTGCTTTGCCTTTTCTCATTTATTGGCTGTTGCAAAATAGAAATGCTTTGACGTTGCATCGCATGAATCTCGTGTCCAGAGCTTGTAAGCTCGCTAGGTATTTTCTGTTGTAATAAACACACCTGTTTGATTAAAACAGGGCTTTTGCACTTTTACGGCAAACTTTAACCTCTTCATTTTTTGTTCCAAATATACAATCGGCATAATGTCATAAGACAATAGTGAAACTTGCGCTGCATGGATCCATCTGTTATAGGGCATGGCCCATGGAAGCAGATCAGAGCTACCTTTGAGATGTTTGTGATTTCTAAGAGTAGGAGGTTTTACCGTTACTGGCGATTATGCAGGTGTTAAGATCTTAAGATCTTAACACTTAAGATCTTAACACCGTGAGAAGTGTCTATTTAGTGTTTCATTGGCAGAAAGCAAACGAGACACTTCGTGAAAGGTGTCCTTTGTTTTCAGATTTTAACACTTGTTTAATTGGCAGAAATGGCAAAACCGTTTTCTTACATTGTAGATTAGTTGTGAGATTATAAACCAGGTATTTCCTATTATCATTCAAAAAAAAAATTCTGTCCACCATCGGAAGTACTTGGGGAACACCAGCCAAGACTTGCATTCAAACTGCATTGGTGTTCACTGTTCCAGGGAACGGTGCCCGCTGCCTGGCACCAACAAGCGCTTCCTGGTGAACACGCTTCGCAGTACGCTGATGCCCGCACACAGCCGGGTAGCGTCGTCAGCAAAGGAACACTCGGGGCATGAGGACGTTTCAAACCCGTCCTCGGGAAGCCCTGTGCAAGGACGCAAAGAGGAGAGCCATGACGCTGGAGCGAGCGAGAAACGTTCAAAAGCGAAGATCAGGAGGAAATATGGCTTTAACCCATACCAGAAGCCAGGGGAAACCCATCACACTGGCTCAATGAAGGATAAAATGCATGAGTGCAAAGGCACTGATTAAGTGTTGAGGGCTAGCAATAGCGAGTTTTGTAAAGAATGGATGTGCCGTGCAGTGTGATTTACTGCATCGCACATGCTGTTACTGCACTGTGGCGACATGTTAATGCCACTAATATCGTTTGATGTTACCTCTTTCTTGCTTTAACTTGGAGAATATAACTTTGGCAACTTTGACCTTCCTCAGGATTTAACACAGGGTTTGCACAATGGTATTTTCAAACTAAGAAATAGCAATATGTTATTTTACATGTTAAGTATTGGGCGGCATGGTGGCCCAGTGGGTATCGCTGTCACCTCACAGCAAGAAGGTCCCGGGTTCGAATCTCGGCTCGGGTGCCTTCCTGTGTGGAGTTTGCATGTTCTCCCCGTGTCCGCGTGGGTTTTCGCCGGGCACTCCGGTTTCCTCCCACAGTCAAAAAAACATGCCGCTGCATAGGTTAACTGGCTTGCAGACTAAATTGCCCGCAGTGGCCGGTGATGGACTTGCGTCCCGTCGTGGGTGTGTCCCTGCCTTGTGCTCTGTGTCTGCCGGGATAGGCTCCGGCTCACCACGACCCTGCCACAGGACTAAGCGGTTTCTGACAATGAAATGAGATGTTAAGTATGCTTGTTCCCATCAGAGGTATTGGGGCACAGTGATTCCAGCAGTCCAGCTTCCTGCCCCGGCTCACATCAGGGGTTCCTGATCTCTGAACCGGTCTTGATTCCTTTCACCAAACGGAAGTAACATAAATAAATAGTGAAATGTTATAAATCAATTCACAAGACTGAGAGTGCATTGGGAAGCCTTCATCCAGTAGTAGATTAAGGAACGGCTGTATATTATTATTTATAGTATTACTTTCCTGTGCATTGAATGCATGTTTTTTTTCTGATCTATTGATTAATGGTGTCTACCAATAATTGTACGTTTTGCTAAAATAGTAAAAGCAATACAAAAAGCAATATAATAATAATTGCATTTATAGAGCGCTTTTCACCCGAGGGTCACAAAGCGCTGCACAGAGGTGCGGAGGGAACGGCCACGTCAACAATGACAATGGAAAATCAGCAACATTTTTTTACAGGTTTTTTTATCTATCTCGTAAAAACCATGAACAGGTCTCGTGGTGTTTGTGGGGTATTTGTGGTGTTCTCGTGTGATTAGACAGCGCTACAGCAGGTTAAATGACACTCCACACCAAGCTTTTGGGATTAGACAGTCGAGACTGGTCTAGAAGGCTCATATAAAGATAAACCCAAATGTAACGTTATTTTTACATGGAAAAATACACACCTTTGTCAGTGACTATATGATACAAAAACTCCTACACAAGTCTTGTGTGCTAGATGCATAATCACTCAATGTCCTTTACAGGTGTAATACTTAATGTGTATATAACAGCATGAAAGCACAGTTGAGAGATATTTATACAAGTTGTTGGGAACCTCTGTTATTGAGGGCTGGATAAGACTTTATCATTTCATTGTCCAGCGACACGTTAACAAACTTGAGTCACTTCTGTTGAGCCACATTGCCACAAGAGTCCCTCGCAGAAAGAGCAGAGACTCAGTACACTTACATAGACGCACTGTGGACAGCTTGAAGATATTTTGCACAGTGTATGGATTTACGTGGCTAAGATGCATAAACATCGTTTACGGGTCTCGTAAAGGTGGTACGGGGTAAAGCAGTATTGTGTCGTATGAAGTCGCGGGCCGTGTCCAGGCGATGGCCGTGGGTTCCCTTATCCCTCGTTCGTGCATTACAATTCAGTTATTGCAGTTGCTAATGTCTCACGAACATTGCTTGTTGTTGGCAATCTCTGCGTAGCCGCGTGTACGTAGCATGGGGCGACTGAACAAGGTAGCCTTGGCTTAACCAGGCGCCTTGAATTGCCTCTTCACTAGATGGCAGCACAGTATAGGCTGTGAATATCAGAAAAACAACCCTTGACCATTACTGCCCTAAGGGAACTCACTCTCCTATGTAAAGCATGTTAAGTGCCACTTGAATAGCTAGCACCGTATGTTTCTGTTAACAAACATTGTTTGCTAGTTGCCTATGCTAACACATTAGTCTTAATTGTAAATATGTTCACAGAGGTCGTTTGGATAATCTTGTTGATATTGCAGTAATGTGTATGCTGAAAGTGTGGAGTACTCCCTCACCTTATCGCTGGAACATGGTAAAATACAGACTTAATAAATCGGTTGCCTTCCCAGTTGAGAGACTCACCATTGATGGGATGGGTTGTTATTACGTGATCAAAGTTGTTTTCCAATATATATCGGACATTACAAAACCAGTGTTGGAACACCCCTATACCAACGCGGACTTGCCAGCATTGTAAAGTGTTATCAAGTCAACCTCCTAAGACTGACACAAGCCTGTGGAATCCTTTATCTTTCAGTGGATTTTCAAAATACTGAACTTTATTTTCCTTGCATTTTTGTTAACCAGTGCAATCGTAAGCAAGTGTAACTCTGTGCAGCGGTGGTTTTTAGTAGTCGATGCGTGCGGCTCCCTGGAGCACACCTGTACTGCAGACAGGTGTGTTGGCATCGTGGTATCTAATCTGCCTCGAGGCAGCGGCTTGTTCTCTTTCAGCTTCAGCAAAAATCTACACACGTCCTACCAGTGAGAGATCGTGCTTGAGAAGAGATGGATTACACCGATGCGTGTGCGTCCTAGTGATAGCAGGACCCTGCCTGGTCACGCGAACCACTGCTGTCACTTGCAAGCCACTTGTGTTCACATTAGCGAGTACGTTCTCGCTTGCTGGGAGCTGTTTTCTCTCCTCTCTTACCTGCGTTGCAATAGCATGCCACTCAGGTGCAGGTGTATCTCCACGGAACTTCGTTACTGGGACACCTGCTTTGAAGGACGGAACTCCCATCGAGTAGGTTCCCAACAAGTGACCCCGACGAACTTCCTACGCCTCAATTCAAGCGACGCGTTTGTACAAACGAGCCAGTCGTAAAACGCTGCCCAAGCTGGCGAAAAAAAAGCCAGCACACCCAGGCCTTCTGTGCTCTTTCACACTTTATTGCGCTTTGCTTCCGATGTTTTTGATTTGCTCCCTCTTTTGAATTAGGTATGCAGGGTCCCTTCCCACAATTCCAACCCCCGCCCTCTCCCGGCTTTTTTTTTTAAAGGCTCCCCCTCGGAGCCAAGAGGAAATGAGAGTGCGTAGAATTGGCCCAAAGAGTCTGGTTGCTTCTTCTCTCCGGCTGAGGGCTTGCCATTGTTTCCAGTGGCAATAGCCGCATCATAAAATGCTTTTCTCGGAATGCGGCAGGTTTATTTATGGGGTCACCGCCTCTAACAGTAAATTACAACATGCCTGACAGTTTCAGCTGATAAAGTTGACACGTATCAAGTGTGGTTTTTTATATCCAGTCTTGTGTTTGTCCGCAGACACAAGCAAACATCCTATGAGTCATAAACGTGTCACAATTACATTTCGACATTCAGAAAAATACTGAAGAAACTTTTGACGTAACGCACCATTGTTCATCTATTTTTACTCCACCTTGAAAGTTATACGTATACGCATTGCCTTTAGTTTACGTAGTGTTACAAAGTGCAAAAAATGCGTTCTCTCTAGGCATATTCAGTGGCATGGAACCGGAAATCATTTTGCGATTGTGACAATCTCCTGCTCACGTTGTCAAAGGAACAGCTCTAAGAGAAGTTTGTTACATGCCCTGCGTGGCGCTTACATTTCAACGGTGTAGCGATTTCCATGCGCAAATATTCTTGACACGCTAAATATAAACACCTACTTGTTGCTTGTTTACCACGCACACCAACAAATTGTTGACGCAGTTATAAAATGCCATGTGTTGTTTAAAAGCGTTTGTTTAATTTAAATAAGTGATTGGGAGTCATTCATAGTTTCACTAGGGGCGCCACGGTGGCTCAGTGGGTAAAGTCGCCTCACAGCAAAAAGGACCCGAGTTCGAATCTCGGCTCGGGTGCCTTTCTGTGTGGAGTTTGCATGTTCTCTCCCCGTGTCCGCGTGGGTTTTCGCCGGGCACTCCGGTTTCCTCCCACAGTCCAAAAAACACGCTGTTGCATAGGTTAATTGGCTCGCAGACTAAATTGCCCGCAGTGCCTGGTGATGGACTGGCGTCCCATCGTGGGAATATCCCTGCCTTATGCCCTGTGTCTGCCCAGATAGGCTCCGGCTCACCGCGACCCTGTACAGGACTAAGCAGTTTCTGACAATGAGATGAGTTTCACTGTACTGAACATACCATTGGGTATCAACCTGAGGGCTTATGGAGCAACTAGCCACAAATATTCAAACACGTTACCCCTTTGGCTTTAGTTAACTTAAGGAACTACATTTCCTTTTGGTTCATGCCTTGGTTTAAGCTTATATAATTCTGAAAGGTAGAAATAAGCTCTCATTATTTTCTCCAAATGGTTTTGAAGTGAAAAAAAATCTAATTTGTACTCATCTAGGCTTTTTTGGTTCGATATATAATGATTGCTTCTAAAAGCTGCTCTATCTGGATAGCTGTGTCAAGCGCTCCTCTGCGACGTTTCGCCTCCCATGTTGGTGGCATCCTCAGGCATGCTATAGCTCACGTGGGAGATGGAACGTCGCGAAGGAGAGAGGAGGAGCGCTCGACACGGCTATCCCGAAAGAGCAGCTGTTGGAGGAAATTATCAAATATCGGTTAATTTGAGCTGGGTTCATTAATGGGACTGGCCACGTGTGTTTCAGTGGTACACCAAGTGGGGGGTCACAATCGTAATTCACATCCTGTGTAGAAGTTGACAATCCATCATCCCTCTAGGGTCAATAAAATAAGTATACGTGTGTCAGTCGACGGTGCTTGTCCTGGGGATTGACTCATCCCACCATAGGAATGAAGAATTCCACGACTAGCTTAGGCCTGTTTTAAATGACATGAATACCGCCTCACTGCTCATTTGAGCAAGAAATCACTTTTGCTTCTTAACAGCAATCTGTTGAAGTACGTACATGACGAACAGCTTGCAGCTGACAACATAACATTAAAATCTGCTACCGTGGTTGTGGAAGACTGCATGTCTCTTTGCTATTGAGGAGTCCACGTTACCATCTCAGAAATACTGGTTGAGAAGGGATGTATTTTATGCGACAGAAGAGCCCAATCCTTGCAATGAGACGATAGATTGTTATTCGTTTACCAACACTACTACATTACAGGCAGTTTTATCACGAATATAATTTGTATTGAATATGGCAGGCAAACAAATCTATTTAGAAAATTCGAAGCATTCATGCAAACACGCAGAACTGCCCCCCCTCCTATTTAGTTGCAAATTGAACATGGAAACGTTGGCACACCTGTTTCACACAAGGGGAGGGGAGCCAGTTATCTAGGCAGGTCAGAAGGTCATAATCACTTTTGAACTCTGTGTCAAGACAAATGCGCCCGCCTCCACCACCATCCCCCACAAAGTGTGCGAGAATGTCTCCTCGCCCGCGTATACGAGCCAAGGTACATCAACGTGGCATCCCTGAAAGCCCAATGCACCCATCAGCGCCGATGTCTGCGTTAGGACGGTTTCCTTTTCTTTTGTTGGTCAGACTCTTGCCTTCCTTCAGCGATGCACATTTAAATACCAGCCTCGACGTACAGATGGTTTCATTTTCATGTCCTCACAATATGCCCGGTGTCGCTCTTTGCCCCGTCAAGGCGACAGCAAGCAAGCCAACGAGGCATTTGCGACTGCGAGTCGCCCTTCTCTCTCGCTGCCATAACTCACCCGTAATTGCAGAAGCATGTCCGTTTAATTGACAGCTGAAATAAATGCCCGCTTCCTGGGTCAAAGGTGAACGCTCATTCATCGTGCAGGACACGGGACGTGCCACTCCAAACCATAATCAGCCAATCAAGGTGTCAATTACAATTATTCGCGTGAATTGCCGGCGTGGATATTGGAGAGCGCACAGCGGCACCTCCTGCCGATAATGACCGCTCGGGGAATATTGGCACAACAATGTCCACTGCCGACCTTTGACCTGGCAGGATTTGACGGCCGAATCCACACCATAAAGTGTGGTGACTTATCAAATCCTGGCTTTATCTAACAAGGTTAATGTGACTGCTGCTTGGTATGCCGTTATTTGTCAGGTTGCTAAACGGTTTGCCACGTCAACGGCAGTCCTATACAGCACGTACAATCCACAGTGGACACGATTACCATATTAAACTATAACACGAGATAAACAAAAATACTTTCGGGAGGATGAGGGACGTGGCTCTCCTTTATTGGGATGTTTATGTTGTTAACGGAGACACTATTTGCGCTATTTGTCCACACGTGGAAAGCCTCTTTGCGTTGTCCGGTGTGAAACTCGAGTGAAAGAGGTCTCCTAAAGGTCAAGAGTGCCAGCTCTCGACTCCTAAATGCTAGGCAGAGCGAGCGTGCGCCCACGTGCGCGCGAGAGGGGGGGTGCGTGGTGTTCTCATGGAGTGAATGGGGGGGCGGTGGTGAAAACACTGGGAAGAGGCTTTGTATTGGTATCTACAGACAGGTGCATTGTCTCGGCCAGATGTTAATGGTGTACATGACAATAGCTTCAGAGACTCTTTGTGGCCCGCCATTCCCTTTTAACTCCTTGTTGGCGAGCACATTGAATGTGCAAACAAACACACAACTTCCTTTTTCTACCTCGGAACTGTGCAGGTTAACTACTGGAAACTTCGCGACTTGCTTGTATCTTCGGACCCTCTTCTTTAAACAGACTTTGTTGATGGCCTCTCGCTTCAGGGTGGCGCGGTGGTGACATCCGCGCTCGCTTAAAGAAAGAAAATCTCGCCCGATACGGTTCGATTACCACCTCCGGGGCTTCTCTGTGTGCAGTTTGTGTGTTTGTGTGTGTGTGTGTGCGTGTTTCCCACTGCTCTGCACGAGTTTCCTCCGGGTTCTCCACTTTCCTCCCATAGTTAACAACAACAACAACAACAACCATTAATCGGCCAACAACATCATAATATGTATCACGCATTGTCTGGAAAATGTTGGCTCCGGCTAACCGCTCGGCTACTCTCCCCTGCCACTCTGCAGATTCTTCCAGCACTGAAGTCGTTCTCGCTTCATATTAATACGGTACTGAACGAATACTGCACGCGTTCGCAATATAATGGTATTATTAAAATAAAAATTGTAAGCACGAGTTATTATTATTCCTAATCCCGACGTTCGTTCACACGCGTCATAGTTAACGATGCAGCCATATGTGTAATTATTATATTCGAGCACGATAATGCGTCGTCTTGCCGCAGCGACAGCGAGTTGGAGTTCCGTCGAATGAACCCCATGACCCGCATGGCTGGAGACAGCCCTCATCCAGCAGTAGATTGGAAAAACGCCCGTATGGTGGCTTCGAAAAGCTGCTCTCTCGGGACAGCCGCGTCGATCGCTGCCTCTCCCTCCACCTCGCGACGTTTCGCCTCACACGGTAGAGTGCGAGGAGGCGAAACGTCGCGAGGTGGAGAGAGGGAGAGCGATCGACGCGGCTGTCCCGAGAGAGCAGCTTTTCGAAGCAATCATCACGCATCGAGCCGTGAAAACCTACATCATTACAGTGACAATGTATTGTTTGCGAAGTACGGTGAGATAACTAGCGTGGCCTGCGCGTCGTGGGAAGACTCTCATCCAGCAGTGGATTGACACAGGGGCTGTGCATGTCTATAGTTTGCTTAAGCCAACGTTACTCGCCTCTTCCCAGTTCCTCCTTAAACATGGTATTAGTCTTTACCACCTTACAATCATTACATCTCATCTCATTGTCAGAAACCGCTTAGTCCTGTACAGGGTAGCGGTGAGCCGGAGCGTATCCCGGCAGACACCAGTCCATCACCGGGCACTGCGGGAAATTTGGTCTGCGAGCCAATTAACCTATGCAGCAGCGTGTTTTTTGGACTGTTACCTGTTTATTCTAAAGCACCCTCTGCATAAACAACAACTCAGATTTATCACTGCCTCTCCCAACATTTGAATAATGTCCGCACGCGCCCCCACCCCCGCCCTCTGCTGTTTTGCCCCAAGCGATGCCACTCCGAGGGAGGGCAGAGCGGTGGCACTGCGCTTGGCACGGCGCGCTATGAACCCCGACCATCACAACGCTCCCCTTCACCAAGCCGCTCTGACCGACCTGGTGAAGTATGGTCAAACAACCTCCTTCACCGAGATCAGTGTCGGGAAGCTGTTATCTGGTAGTTGACTCACAATTGGTGATTAATGTTATTATTGATGAAATAGTATAAGCAATTGTCGTGATTTGAGAGTGGCAATGGGAAACTGTCTCCGCGAGCAGAACAGGCCCCATTTGAATCAATATACGGAGATCTCCAGCCCATAACATCTGGAAGTCAGGCAGTCGTTTACTGAACAAACCCGACAGTTCAAGCTGTTGCTTGCTTCCTGCAATTTCACTTCTCGAGCGCTTTTCACCCGAGGGTCACAAAGCGCTGCACAGAGCTGTGCAGAGAACGGCATGCGAGCAACAACAACGGCACACGAGCGGCAAACCAACAACAATGACGATATAATATTGGTCCGGGGAAGACATTATTTTATTCTCATGCGGAGGCACAAAGCGGGGATTTTGCGCGAGTTCACCATACTCATAACCGCTGCACGGCGACCAATGGTGAGTTTGTTTAAGAGCTGCACAGAGCCCGCTATCCACGACACTCAACAGCATCATCATCGCAAGGGCATCGCTGAGAGAGCCCCAACATTGGCGCCCGGCTGGATGAATGGCTGCCTTCCCCTCGCCTCTCTGTGGTTTCCTCACGACACCTCTGTGATGACGTAAGTCGCCCTGGATAAGGGCGTCTGATAAATAATAATAATAATTAATGACGGTCGCGGAGCAGTGAGTAGCGCTGCCGCCGCACAGCAATATTCCGGGTTCGATTCCCGGTTCGGGTACCTTTCTATCTGGAGTTTGCGAATTCTCCCCGTGTCTGCGTGGGTTTTCGTCGGGTACTCCGGTTTCCTCCTAATGCCTAGGTTACTTGCCCTGACTAAATTGCCCTCGAGCGGCCTGACGTGCATAGCCCAACCAACCTACTAACTTGCTTATCACTCCCTGCTGGACAACTGTTAAAAAGAGCCACATAGCTCAACGGTTCCATTCCGTCTAAAATAAAAGCGGACTGACTGATGCGTTGTGAAGACTGGCAAGGCTGCAGCTAGCGTGACACTTGACGCTAGCGCATACTCACCCGTCTGCGTTGCAGTGATACGTTATGGCTAAATGCGTTTATGGGCAGCGTTGTGTTCTGTGTGCACGTGTCATTACGTGTGTTTGCGGGGTCAAATGCTGACCACGCTTTGCCCGCCCAAATGCTGTGAAGAATTCAATGGCAACTGGATGATATTGGTCTCTAAAGCCGCTTGGCTGATGGACTAACGCTGCTTGATTGCATATTTAGCGAAGACACAGAAATGGGGCTTTGCTTATGCGTGCTTTTATAATAATAATTGCACTTCCAGAGCGCCTTTCACCCGAGGGTCGCAAAGCGCTGCACGGAGCTGTGGAGAGAACGGCACGTCAGCAACGACATAAGAACAACAAATCAGCAACAATAAACGGGTTTTTTTAAATCAATCATTCATCGCCTCGGGAGGAGATCTTATTTAAGCAGATCGGCAGTGTTTATCCAGGCGCTTCATATCACGGGCACCGTGCAGTCGGTGACCCAAGGCTGCTGTCTGTGCATACAGTGAAGATCCCCTTGAGGCCAGCTTGGGCGGATTCGACTCGTCTCTCGGAGGATCAAAGGTGGCTGGCACCGTGCTATCTGCGAGCAAACCTTTCCCTAGGTCCACACCCTTTGAAATGCACGCGGCCACAGTGAGACGGTGGGGGCAACCTCTGGACATCAAACAAGGCCTCTATCAGATCACAACCTGCTTGAAAGGAGACACGAACTGTTCACCCCTCAGTAGGATCGGGCCATGCTTCCACCCCCTAACCCTGCCCTCCCAATCTGTGTACATGCTCGAGGAGAAACAGAGAAGACAAACACGCGTGAGCTTCAGACAGGATGACCTCTTGGTGGCACGTCCCTTGAACAAGCGCTTTATTCCTTCCCCCTTGTCTCGCATTGTTCCTACCACCCCCGTGACTATTTTTCACTTATCTATAGCGTCATCTGTATAATTATCGAGCCTATTGTATTGTTAGGAACATACATAATAGCATTGTAAGTCAGTCGCTGCCTGCGCTATCTGTAGTAGGAGTTTACAAGGGATTGACTTTAAGAGGAGTCTTCAAAGCTGTGATGTACATTTCACTTAATTAGTCCCTTACACGGAGATGGAATGCTTAATCCAACCAGGACAATGGACACAAGCGGGATGTTTACATTGCATTAGGCTGCGGGATTTGCTTTCCATCGCGGTCCTTTGTCAATCTACTGCTGGATGACGAAGGCCTCGCCGAGTTGTAGATTCTGGGATTTGTTGACCAAAGATCGCAGCGTGGATCAGTGCGGATCGGTGCAAGGGTTATTGATCTTTCGCACCCCAAGGCCAGCTTGGGTTTGGTCTCCACGGACCACTAGGTGGCGCTTTCGGCCCGCTGATGGTTGAGAATAGCGGGGTTAATGCAGAGGAGCGAGCAGTATCAGAGCCCAGTTGTGATATCATTCGCGCACTGCATGGTTGCTATGCCTGGAATTAAACCCAGGAACTACGCTTGTAGTGAATCGGTGGAATCACTACGCCAAGACGTTACCACCTGGGTTAGTCACAGACGACATATATTGCTCAATCCTTCAGGTGTTGCCCATCCGCCGGTTACAGCCGTGACTACGCCAGTGGTGGAAGTTCCACATTACCATGGCTGGATGGGGAGGTTGCTGGGGGAAGGGTAGACGTGGAGGTGGGGGGAATCTGGTTAATGATCCCCGCCGGACGCTAAGAATAGGAAGTTGGTTGGGGGTCTTGCGGAGGGGGGGGAGTGAAGAGGGCTCATAAAACGTGTTTGCTGGGAGCTGTGTGTACGCGTGCATGCGTGCGTGTTCACGCGGCGCATCTTTGTGGCGCATGTGTGAGTGGATGCGCCTTTGTGTACACGTGTTTGTGCGCCCCAGCAGCGCAGATGGCGGAGCCCAACACGTGCGCCACCTCGTTACAGTTCGCTCGGAAGTGGGGTGCAGCGGTGGGTGGCGCAATGGTTAGCGCAGTGCGCTACACATCTGGCCACCTGGATTCGACTCCCGGTCATGAATAACTTCAGAGTTCTTATCCGGTCCTGGGCCGATCCTGCACCAACCCGCACTAACGAACTCCCATAACCGACACAGTGAGCTGTACAATACATTACAGTCTAGATGTGAAAGTACTTCTGTATCTCTCATGCAACTCATGATTTAGGGGGTACGGGTAGATTTGCACGGTAGGCTTTCTCCCAGCATCCTGGAAATCCATTCATAGCAAACCATAGCCAACCATCCACAGTACGGTCACTTTGAAGACAGGCTTCGGGCAGATAGCGAGGCTTTTGCCGTTAAATAGCGATTTCTCATCATAACATTTGCAAGCGTTGTTTTGCAACCGTTTTCATTGCTTTTCCGTTCACTCTGCTGCTGTGCTCGCGAACCACGTATCTTCCGTTCAAAATAGCAACTGGGCCACACGCGCTCAACCTACACGGCTCTCACTGGCGCTGCTCCGACATACATGCGCGACCTACTTTAGGCACCCTTCTCAACACGACAACTTCGATCCTCCAATACGGGCTTGCTTGCTGCCATGTGCCCAGATCGCACCTCCATTCGATGGGCGGGCAGAGCCTTCTCGATGAAATCCATTTTTTTTTTGGGTCAGGTCACGTAAAAAGTTTATAGATTGTAAAATAGTGTCGTTTAACCCTCCACCACCCGACACGGCCAATCAGCAAGGGGTTGTCACGTTGAACAGAAGACGCGCCAATTCCTTTACTATCTCAGCACACCGGTGTGTTGAAAAGCGACCCCACAATATTTTACAAAAAATGTACGACGTTTCGCTGACAACAACGTTCAGCATCATCAGGCACCCGCGCCAGCAACTGGGCGAGCAAATGAAATGGCCCGCAAACTGCTTCCGGGTCGGTTTATATAGGAGTTAAAGAGCCTTCTCGCTCTGCGCTGCTCCCAGACTCTGGAAAGCCCTTCCGTTGGAGATTCAATCAGCTGAGTCTCTGGGCATCTTCTCTGTGCAGCGCTTTGTGACCCTCGGGTGAAAAGCGCTCTATAAATGCAATTATTATTATTATTGTTAGCCGTGTAACAAATCAAAATAAACGCTGATGATATTGCCAGCGTGGAAGGCGAAACGTGGCGAATAGGATCGTCAGGACACTCGACATGGCTATCCAGAAAGAACATCTATGTAGAGCAATTCCCATACGTCTGGACGAGACATGGATACGGAGGCGTAGCGAGGAATCCGCAGAGGCGTAGGGGGAAGGAGCCACTTGGTTAGCCGGCGCCAACATTTGTCAGACACTACTTGCCGATATATTATGATAATATCGGCCAAATAATTAATTACTGAGTGCTTTGAGTTGTGGACGGAGACCGGAGAACCTACATCAGTACAAATCAAAATAAAGTTAAACGTTTAGTCTGGGGTTGGTTGGATTGCCAGCCACCCCCAGAGAGGTAGAGAGGAAACCACAGAGAGGCGGGGGAAGGCAGGCATGCAGTCAGTCGGCGCCAACACCTGCCAGACACTGCGTTCTATATATTATGACGTTATTGGCCAGTTAATTAATGAGTATTTATTTTGTATTGTGGGAGGAAACCGGACAACTCGGAGGAAACACACGCAGAACAGGGGGAGAGAACACGCAAAACTGCAGACAGAAAGGCGCCCTAGGCCGGAATCCAACTGCCTCTGGCAGGACATTCCCTCTCTAAGGCGCAGATGTTACCACTGCACCACCGTGGTACCAACAATTATCCTGGGCCTCCCACGGGTCAATTAAACCTTAAATAATTATATTACACAGTCTGTGTGGACCTCTTCAGTGGGGATAGAGGTGGCCGGGTATGGTGTTGGTCATATCCTCTGGTCATTTTGACCTTAATAGGTACTCGCTAACAGCACTTGTGCTAACAGTCTGTAAGGCTATGAGAATGGTAGTTGGGGAGGGGGGTTCTGGTGAAAGGCTGGAGGGGGGTGGGTGAATGAGGTTCGGGCAATGGTGTTAATTACTAATCTTTCACATGAGAGCTGAGTCCACACAAAGCGATGCCGATGCGAGTGTAGCGGGGAACTGAGCCGTCTTTGTGTCGAGAAGAGGGTGGCGACGCAGAAGCCTGGGAACCCGAAATAGTCACATCTCTGCGAGTGACGTAAACGGCGAATACAAACGTACAGAGGCCCTCCCTCCCAAAACTCTCAACCTCTCCTCGCAAACCTCCCACTGCCGCCCCGCAGACACCATGCAACTCTCAAACTTTTGCATGGAGCTCAAACTCCACTCGGGTCTGGTCTCCACGGACCACTAGGGGACGCTCGCGGCCCACTGATGGGTCGCGATTCGGGTTGCCACAATGTCCTGGTTTGGACAGGATCATTTTTGAGGAGGCAGATGTCGTGGTAAATCTGTAAGTTTTCACGGAACAAAGTTTTTTTTTCGTTTTTCTCAGTTGTACATCCGAGATTGCAACCTTAGTCGCGGTCCACCAATTGAGAATTAAGGTCATACTCTGCTTCGCGTATTTCTACATTTTAAAAACACACGTTCTGTCCCGAGGTTTAAGCTGCTTTAAATACACAGGAGTATGAAGCCTTAATAGAGCACATCCCGTTCAACGTTAAACTATCGCGAGTTCTGCACGCCAATCAAAAACGAGTAACGAGATTAGTGGCTGTGTCTGTCTGACACGTGTTCGGCTGGAAGTTCCACATTCATCTGGCGAGGGTGAGCTAATCCGAAGTAAGGCCACTGTTTGACTCCCCCCACAAAGTGGTTCCTATTTTATCTATCCCCGGGGCGGGGCGGGGAGGATGAGTGACTGGGTAATCCGCCAATCAGGATAAGAACTCGCAACCTGAGGGACCTGGTCGTTTCCTCTATCTTCTGGCTTGAGTTCAAGTTCCGTAGAACAAGCATCCCACGATTGTGTTTCGTTACGGGAAATACTTTGTCAACTTTTGACAAATCATCAACATCATCAATACCCGCTTAATCCTGTACAGGGTCGCGGGATGCCAGAGCTTATTCCTGCAGACACAGGGTGCAAGGAGGGGTTATACCAAGGATGTGACGCCAGTACGTCGCAGGGCACTCCACTGACAAATCAGTCACGTTATTTGGTGTGCTTGGCAGAATCCCCTGGTCCTTACCGTTGATGAGTCTCAATATATGGGCGGCACGGTGGTGCTGGGAGTGGCACCGCCGCCTCACAGCAAGAACAACTCAGGTTCGAGTCCTGGCACGGGTGCTACCTTTCTGTGTGAAGTTCGCACGCTCCTCCCGTGTCCGCGTTGGTTTTCGCCGGGTATTCCGGTTTCCTCCCATAGTCCAAAGTCGTGTCGCCTAGATTAATTTTCTTGACTAAATTACCCCTGGAGCCCTGAGATGTTGTAAATGGCGTACCCCTACCCCTTGTACAACTGCTAAAAAGAGCTACATAGCTCGACGTTTCCTTCCAGCTTAAATACACACTGACTGCATGATGTTTTTGACAAGCGCTTGTGTAATTGGTCGCTGTCAGTTATTGCCTTGGCTAATCGTTCCCTTCTGTCTCACCCACTGGCAGGGCAATACCACCGTGGGTAGGCGGGGGGGTTAGCCGTTCTCAGCTGAGACTAAGTTTTGGAGCGTTCCACCTTCCCATTAATTAGCAGTCAGATTTTATTTAAGTTGGACTAAATCGTTAAGCTCTGTATCTCTGTTTAACAGTTGTCCAGCAGGGAGGGGTAAGCACGTCACATCTGAGGCCAATTTAGTCAGGAAAACTAATCTGGGCAGCATGTTTTTGGATTGTGGAGGGGGAACCGGAGTACCCGGCGAAAACTCACGCGGGCATGGGGAGAAAATAGCAAATAATGGTTAATGCTTTGGTCAGTTTGGACGGCTGCTATGCTGTAGGATTCCCACATTGATAGTCTGGTGCTTGCAAGCTCACTGCATGCTGTCTGCTCTAATAAACACACGTTTAATCCATTTAAACATCTATCTCACAAAGAGAAAGGTGCCCGAGCGGGAATCGAACCTGGGATCTTCTTGATGGTGTGGCGGCATCGATGCTCACCGCACCACCGTGCCGGCCAAGCATTTAATGGGTAATCGCCAGGGCTTGCCTGGTGTTGCGGGCTCGGCGTGGCTCGACCAGGAGATTGCGGTGTTCAGCGTCACCTCCCTGCGCACCCTGCGCTCCGATTTCTTCCAACACGAAGCCCAAGGGACACATGATACTGGCCGTGTGGCCCAAATGAGCACCCGTTTGAACAAGAGCCTTGCGACTCGGTGATGCTTAGCTGCTGCAAATAAATTAATTTTCACGCGATCTACAGGAATCAATGATCGAATCTCACACGCACGATTCGACGGATGTATCGGTGCAATGGATCGACGCATAATCGCGAACCCGCTCATTACGCGGAGGGAGAATATTTTACCGCAATTAGAAATTCAGCAGAACCTTTAAAACACCTCCTAAGGATAACCCAAACACTAACGTTTGATGATTGCTTCGAAAAGCTGCTCTCTCGGGACAGCCGCGTCGATGGCTCTCTCTCCTAACGTTTGTACCTCCAACGTTTGCCATTCGTATTTTGTTCAGAGATGAACAATAACAAAAAGAAGCGAGTGAATGGATCTCACATTTGGGTGCCCTCAAGTCCTAACCCTACCGGCAAAAGTTAAAGGTGCAGCCCTGAAATCGCTCGCTCACGCCACTGCTGGCAAAATGTCCTCCATGCCAGCCCCCGTCGAGGGTATGGTGGCCTCCTACGCTGGCCACGCGTGTGAATGAACGACCACAACATTTATAACGCGCTGAAATGACACGCCTGGTAATGGATGAGTCACGAATACGGAGGCGCAGCGAGGAATCCACAGGGAGGCGGAGGAGTCAGCCGGCGCCAATCCGCCAGGCACTGCTTCTCATATATTTCGATGAAATCGGCCGATTATTTAATCAGCTTTAGTCATGGGAGGACACCGCAAAAGCTAGGAGAAAACCCACGCAGAACAAGGGGGAGAACGCCGCACACAGAGGCACCCGAGATGGAAATCGAACCGCCTCGGGCAGGACCTTGTTTCTATGAGTCGCGGACGTTACCAACGAAACGCGGTGAGATTACCCACTTTTTGCCCCGCCGCTGCGATCCACTAATCTTGTGTCGCCGCAAGTTTCACGGCCGTGGCGCCGCCTCCGCCTCCCCGTGGTTCTTGCAGCCGCAGCTGGGGATCAGCTCCACGGTAGGTGACAGCGATGACGAGGAGGAGGAGGAGGATGATGATGAGGAGCACAGCGTGGACGATGAACACGAGCTCTCACTCTTCTTCTGCTTGACGCGGCGGTTCTGGAACCAGATTTTCACCTGCACAGGAATTCAACAACGCGCGCGTTTTTTTTCTCTGCGGAATGTGAGCTCGCTAATGCAGGCGTAAATGTTTTTAATCGCTTTAAAAAAAATGTGTTGAACATGCTGGTTTCTTTGGTTAAACAAATTCAGCGTACGTGCAAAGTGCGATTTACAAATTAGCAACAGGAATAAACTTAGTCCGGGTTCGATTCCCGGCTCAGGTGCCTTTCTGAGTGGAGTTTGCGAGTTCTCTCCCCGTGTCTGCGTGGGTTTTCGCCGGATATTCCGGTTTCCTCCCACCGTCCAAAGACACGCTGCGTAGGCTCATTGTGCCGCCTAAATGTTCTCCAGTTGCCCTGAGACGTTGTCACTTGCTTATCCCTCCCCCGCTGGACAACTGTTAAAAGAGCGACATAGCCCACACTTTCTTTCCGACTTCAATACAAACCGACATTTCCAGAGAAAACGCAACACAAATTGCAGACAAGACAATGCGTATGAGACAGTACAAACAAAGCCATCATCTCATCTCATCTCATTGTCAGAAACCGCTTAGTCCTGTACAGGGTCGCGGTGAGCCGGAGCCTATCTCGGCAGACACAGGGCGCAAGGCAGGGATATACTCACGATGGGACGCCAGTCAATCACCGGGCACTGCGAGCAATTTAGTCTGCAAGCCAATTAACCTATGCGGCAGCATGTCTTTTTGGACTGTGGGAGGAAACCGGAGTGCCCGGCGAAAACCCACGCGGATACGGGGAGAACATGCAATCTCTCACACAGAAAGGCACCCGAGCCGAGATTCGAACCCGGGCGCTTCTTGCTACCAAATCACCCTGCAACACACCGTGTGACCCAAGCCACCTCGTCACCCCGCACCCACCAGTATTAACCATGGCGGAGTGGGAGGGGGAAGAGGGCATTGGTTAGATGCTTGGCTCAGTAATTAGTGGCTTAATCCCCTGCCCTCAATGGAGAGAGAGAGTCCTACAAGTTGAGTTAGAGAGAGCAGCCGGCACAGGGTCCAAATGTTTACTCATTACCACCTCCTGCCTTCAGGAGGAGGTGAGTGACCAGGTGAGGGAGTGGTGAGGGAGGAGGTGAGGGAGGAGGTGAGTTATCAGGTGAGGGAGTGGTGAGGGAGGAGGTGAGTGACCAGTTGAGGGAGTGGTGAGGGAGTGGTGAGGGAGTGGTGAGTAACCAGGTGAGGGAGTGGTGAGTAACCAGGTGAGGGAGTGGTGAGTAACCAGGTGAGGGAGTGGTGAGTAACCAGGTGAGGGAGTAGTGAGTAACCAGGTGAGTGCCAAACCTGTTTCTCGGAGAGTCGCAGTCGCGCCGCTACGTGGATTCGCCGCAGCCTGGACAGGTACCGTCTTGCTGAGAATTCCCGCTCGAGAGCCAGCAGCTGCCCGCTGCTGAATGCTGTGCGCGCTCGCTTCCCTGGAGGCGGGGGCAGTCAGGGGGCAGTCAGGGGCAGTCAGGGCCATCTCCATAATGAATCCAGCGGAGGCTAATGCCCCTGGTCGCGCTTGCGAATGGGATTCGAAGAAATCTCTCGGAGGCATCACCTGGTCCCGAAAGTATTCATTCGAAGAGATAACG
>JAZEWT010000011.1:11994253-12005633 GCA_036362905.1 Mordacia mordax
GTGCAGATGTCACCGCTGCACAGACACCATGTGCAGCGGTGGCTGTGAGTCTGCTGTCGGTGTGCGCACAGCCATACCCTGGGATTTGATTTGGAACTGGTAGAGCTCGCGGTAAGGCATTGTTTCCTAAATCGGAAGCAACGCTGGGTCCGTGGAGACTCCTGTAAACGCTTTGTTTATTTATTTACACCGCTGTGGCCCCGTTTCTACAGGAGATGGCCCACGCACACACACAGATAGAGAACGCTTTCATGTGATGATCGTGCGCCCCGTCTGCACAGGCGCAGGCTTACATCATTACAATACGATAAGGGTCGCCTGCTGGCTCGGGACTATTAACACGTCACAGGCACTGAGCCGGTGGGGTTTAGGACCTGATTTGAACTCCTGGACATTTGCTAAGTCGGTGATCATGCCAGTGTATCAGGTACAGAGTGAGATGATGTTCGCAATGACGTTTGGAGATGGGTGTGAATGAATTGTGTTTGTGTTTCACACTTGTCGCACTGAGGCAGTGGTGAAAAATGTCCACATTCCTATGGCGGGGCCGAGTGAGCCCAGAGAACAACCACTGTTTACTTCCAAGTTAATAATACTCGTTTTATGGACTTCGGAAGGATAGCTAGATGTTTATTATCAAAGTAGAAAGTACCAAGTGAGCTTGCAAGCTCTAGCTGCGGGGATTACTGCGACACAACAAACGTTCGAAATGGCCAATGTAACAGCGCGTTCAACCAATTTGTAAACAAACTCTCAGCAACAATGTGCGCAATGATGGATGTTGGGCTGAGTGAACATGAGACGCGATTTTTTTTGTTAAATGTCAGCTCGTCACGGGGTGTCACGGTTTTCCGTGTCAATTCACCGCACTTAAAATTCCAAATTCACGTGCAACGCGATTCACACTCCGCCGTTTGTCAACGCAGACACGTGCTGAGCACGGGGATGGGTCATCTCAATCTCCTCTCGCTGACACCGGGCTCGCGTCCCGCGAGGTTCCAGGACAATCGTCTGCGCTCGTTTGACCTTAGACCTCGCAGGAGTAAAAATGTTTGTGCGAGAGTGCGTGGGGTTAAACGACGTTAAAGGTCACAACAAAGCCGCTTTGTTACAGCAAAGGCCCCCCTCTGTTTTGGGCGGCGTTAAATCAATCGGCAGGCTAACGTATCGCCTTGGGAATTGCTCCCCTTGACTACTCTTTCGGGATAGCCGTGTCGATTGCCCCTGCTCTCTCCTTGTCGGCACTGTAGCGTTGCCGCCTCAAAGCAACAATGCCCCGGTTCGATTCCTGGCTCGGGCGCCTTTGTTTGCGAAGTTATGCACATTCTCCCTGTGTCTGCTTGGATTTCCGCCGGGTACTCCGGTTACCTCCCCCAATCCAAAGACACGCTGCCTAGGTTAATTTGCCTGCTGAATAATTACCTCCGCTGCCCTGTGATGGACCGGCGTCCTCTCTAGGGTATAGCCCAAGTTATCTACTAACTAGGTTACCCCTCCCCGTTGGACAACTGTTAATAGATCAACATTGCGCAACAATTAATTCCAGCTTCAAAAAAACCCGACTAACTTCGCAGATGAAGACATCATCAGGACTCCAACTTGGGAGGCGAAACGGAGAGTGAATCTCATACATCGAGCGGTGATAATCTACATCAGTACAGTGATGGTTTCCATCATCATTATCAGTACCCGCTTAATCTTGTACATGGTCGCGGGGAGGTGGAGCCTATCCCGGCGGACAGAGGGCGCAAGGCGGGGCTACACCCAGGATATGACGCCAGTACATCGCAGGGCACTGGTGGCAATTTACCCAGCAGACCAATGAATCTAGGCAGCAACGTGTCTTTGGACGGTGGGAGTTAACCCGAGTACCCGGTGACAACCCACGCGAACACGGGGAACACACAACAGAGAGGCACTTGCTTTTCCCATTGTTTGGTGAGCTTGGTTTATCTTACAGCTGACCGCTGGAATCTTCCACGAACAAAACATGTTTTCAAAGTGTCTACGTTTCATTGGTAATCATCGTGCAGTGTCTTGTAAAAATACAAGGGAATTTAAAGAAATGCATAAAATGTAAATCTCATCTCATCTCATTATCTGAAACCGCTTAATCCTATATAGGGTCACGGTGAGCTGGAGCCTATCCCGGAAACACAGGGCGTAAGGCAGGAATACACCCGACGACGGGACGCCAGTCCATCGCCGGGCATTTCGGGACAATTTTAGTCTGCGAGCCAATCAACCTATCCAGGAGCATGCTTTTGGACTGTGGGAGGAAACCGGAGTACCCGGCGAAAACCCACGCGGACACGGGGAGAGCATGCAAACTCCACACAGAAAGGCACCCGAGCCGAGAGATTCGAACCCAGGACCTTCTTGCTGTGAGGCGTTAGCGCTAACCACTGGGCCACCGCGCCGCCCCTAAAATGTAAATATGTTTCTGGATTTAGATCGGTTTTTTTTAAGATTCATAAACTTTGTCTCCGTCCGATAGACTTGTCAAATTTTTTCTGCTCAAATAAATACCGCTCATGGTAATTAAGATGAAAAGGCTTATTGACAGCTAAAATAATGTCTCCTTATTCAAAGTTCCACTGTCTGCCTGTTCGATGTCCGCGAGGTACTGAGCGTGTAAATTAGCAGCCGCGATCCAGTCGTGGAAAGTCTACATTAAGATATGGCATTGTCATGATCAGCCACGGCCACTGCACAGCAGATTTCGCAAGGTACAAAATTATTCCGCTGCAACAAACACCGCTGGATAACATTTCTCTGGAGAAGCGACAGATACTGGACAAGGTTCTGCTGATGTACACATCGATCCTGCTGTGTGGATCGAGCGGTGTTGATTTGAGAAACTAGCACGACCCTTTCAGTGGGAGTAGTTACTAGATAAACAAACACCCGAATTGTAATGATGTAGGTTGATTACGGCTCAATGTCTGATAATTGTTTTCCATGGCTGCTCCTGCGGCATAGCCGTATCGGGTGTTCCTTCTCTCTCCATCGCGACGTTTCCGCCTGGCGACGCCTCCAACGTGGACGGCGAAACGTCGTGAAGGAGAGTGACGTTGAGCTGTCAAGAGCAATTCTCAATTTCCATCCTTGCATTCGCGGCCGAGCTCCGTGCGTGCGTGCGGTGCCCGCGTGAAATCACCTGCAGCCACGTGGGGTTGAGATGAATTCACCTCGTATGTCGGGGCAGCCAGAGCTGCCCCTGCTGCCCCCGTGAGCGGCTGCCCCGGACCTGCCCTGTTCAGCCACACGTGGCCCAGGGTGGCAGGCCACGCGGCGCACAGCACGCACATGCAGGCAGCTGCTGGCGACGTGAAGGCCGGTCCCGTAGCCAAGGGCCCGTGGTGAAGACCACCGGCCGACCTTCGGTTGGGTAGGGCCGCCACCAGCTCTGCCTCTGCAGTTGGCGTTGCTGATGCAGCCACAACGGATGGTGATATTGATGACGACGGTAGTAACGATGCGCTGCTGTTGTCATCCTTCTTGTCAGCGGGAGAGTCACTGATGAGAGAGTCGACTGAAAACATGTGTTGCATGGCTCGAGTGTTTGGCACGGCTGAGAAATTATTCCACAAACAAGACGCGCAGTGTTAACCGTATGCTCTAGGTATGCTTCTGTGTGTGTGTGTGTGCACATGCGTTTAGGTTCGAGGGTGTATAATATCGCATTACATTATCACGAGGCTATACCCAACGTATAAACACAGCGTACACATACACAGGGGAGCAAATGCTCTCTCTAATGCCTTAAAGAGGAATTGATGTGTGGGCACTTGTCCGAGCTGATTGTGGTTTAAATACTCGCGACCTAATCGGCTTGAGCGCCACGCAAATTAATCAACCGAAAGCAATCTCGCCTAATTGGAGCTGTTCCCCAGCGCTCCTCTTCCTACACATCGTGTGTTTAGGCGCAGCCCTGCAATGCCGCGCCACTGCGGGCGGAAGGTGCCTCCACAAGAGTCCGTGGAGACCACACTAAAGCGATCATGGTTGCGTCCTTGCATACATTAATGTTGTACATTCGTTGTGTTAACTCGTGACTCTATGTATTGTTTGAGTTGGTTAGTTCTAACGTTTGTTGTATCGCAGGAATCCCGCATCCAGAGCTTGCAAGCTCACTGTGTATTTTCTGCTGAAGGTTGAAACCCCCCTGCTCTACGGAGCTCTGAAGAGAGCAGCTCAGGTCTAACGGGTGCCGTTACCGACCCTTCGTTGGGCGATTCTTCCAAGCTGGCGCAGAAGGGCTTGGGACAAGGCGTCAGCACTGCGCCACACTTCACCTCCAGTCGCACGCGACCTGCTGGTCGACTCGCCGTGGTTTGAAACAATCGACTCAACAGCCGCTGTGTAGCGCGGTCTGTGCCAACGTGCCGCGCAGTGCAAGAGGGAGTACAAAGACAACGATGCTCGCGTATAGCCTGAACAGGCTGTATGGTCAAGTGCTGTTAGCGAGCACCTATGAAGGGAGACAGCATACGAGGGGATGGGTGGCAAGGACCATACCCGGCAACCTTTGTCTCGCTACTTGCAATTTGTACAAACCGCACTCTCATTTTATGCTGAATCGACCTAGGGGGAGGCCGAGGACCATTTCACAATATCCTCGCTGCCGTTGTCCGTGAGCGGGATTTGAGCCCCCGGGTCGCCACGTTTGCAGCCTAGAGCGCTAACCGCTGAGCTACCGCTCCCCACAACGCCACAGGGTGAGATCGTACCGGCGACCTTTGGAGTGAGCAGCCAGGGTTCAGACCATGGCACCAGAGCAAACAACAGCCATCGGCTCGCTCACGGCTCAGCGGGTGCGCAGCCTGTCGCAGCCTGTCGCAGGTTGACGTTACACAGCCTGTCGCAGCCTGTCTGTCGCCTCCGTGCCACCGTGATATCTGCAACGTGCGCGGTGCGCGGACAAAACGAATGATCAACAACATTGGCTTGGAATTATGATTTCCACGTCGGAGGCAGACGAAAACCCGGGACATGTCTTGGGGTAAAGAGTCAGAGGGCAAGGGTTGTAGCGGACGATGGAAGTGGAAAATCCCGGGCTTGGCTCTCTCAGGAAAGCGTTCCGATTTCCCAGCACAGCTGCTTCACAGTGGAGGACCCTGTTGGGGAAATAAACCACCCAGCACAGGTGTGTAACTCTGCTCGTAATGAATTCACGCTCACTGCAATAGGCGACGTTCCGGACAATGTCCCTTCTTCACGCGAAATGGGTGAATGTTTACATTCACCGCATTTCCTCTCTCCTGCGAGCGAGCGAGAGAGCGAGAGAGCTATCAAATAGTGATGGGGATTATCGGAGATTACTCCACGGCGCGTGGTTATGTTTTTAAGGGCCCCCTGCTTAGGCGGTGGGGTGGGTCGATGGGTGGGTGAGTGGGTGAGTGAGTGGGGAGAGGTTGGAGGGAGCGCCCGTAAAATTTTTGGCTAATTGGCCGCTTACGGCAGGGCTTGCTCGCTCTCAAACTATGCGCTAATTGACTTGTCACGAGATGCCTCGCTCGCAAGACCTGCCAGCAGCGAGCAGCCCCAGAGCCAAGCGAGCGAGAAGCGGCGCGCGTGTCCTCCCTACGTGCGATGAATACAGAGTTAGCCGCCCCCCAGTTCGACCCCCAAACCCCGCCGCCCCGCTCCTCGCATACTTGAGAGGGAGTAATTCGTTTTGGATGTGTTTGTAGTACCCTAATGATGGCTTTGGAACAATTGGGATTTGTGCGAAGTCTCATAAATGCGAGGCGCGCCTCGAGGTGCCGCGCGGTCCACCGTGGCCGCGCTCGGTTTTAAAGGGGCGTCAGTCAATCGCCATCGGCAGCCGTGGTCAATCCACCGCTGGATGAGGGCCTCCACGTGCCGTCGCCATCCTCATCCCATCGCTCCATCTCCGCAGGGGGATGTCATCTCGAGCGTGTGCGGTACCTTGATTGCCCCTCCGTTGTCGCAAGTGAGAGAGGAGGACAGCTCGCCACGGCTTTCCCGAAAGAGCAATTTAAAAGATACGTTTTGAAAGTAATTATGCGATTGTACGTTACCATTATTAACTGCAGTCGAGCGAATAGATCCCCGTATTATTGACATTATCGGTGTAATGATGTTCCTTTTCACGTCTCGATGTATGAGTGTTGCTCTCCGTAACTATGCTTTCGGATTAGCCGTGTCGAGTGTTTCATCTTTCTCCTTTTCGACGTTTCGCCTCCCACGTTGGAGGCATCACCACTCGACACGGCAATCCCAACTCAACAGTTAAGGACATCGTCATCATTACTATTGTGCAGCGCTTTGTGGCCCTCGGGTGAAAAGCGCTCAATAAATGTAATTATTATTATTATTATCAACACCCGCTTAGTCCTGTACAGGGTCACGGGGGGGCGGAGCCTATCCCGGCAAACAGAGGGGACAAAGTGGGGCTATACTTAGTGCAATTATTATTATTATTATACCAAGGATGTGATGCCAGTACATCGCTGGGCACTGGGGGAAATTTACTCAGCAGGCCAATTAACCTAGGCAGCAGCGTGTCTTTGGACGGTGGCAGGGAACCGGAGTACCTGACGAAAATCCACAAGGAAACACGGGGAGAGAACACGCAAACTCCACACAAAACGGCACCCCCGAGCCGGGAATCGAACCCGGGACCTTCTTGCTGTGAGCCGACAGCGCGACCCACTGCGCAACGACGGCGCAGTCATGGAGAGCAATTCTCAAAACCTCCAAACGCAAACAGCCTTGCGGCAAAGAAAAAATACTCGCGACTGAGCGAGGCTTTGCTGGATAAATAGAGCGTCGATTGTGATTGTTTCCATGTCGCTCTGCCGGGCGCGGGGGTGAGCTGTCTGTGCGGCCCGTATCGGACGCGACATCTCTGTGGCAAGCGGACTCGCGTCGGGCCATGTGTGGCGATTGGAATGCGTGTGGTGGCAGCTACTCCCTGCCTAGGCTGGCCGAGTCTGAGTCGTACATTCTGGGCACCCCTTATAGCCGTAACGGAGTGTAGGGTCCCAATGTCGTTAGCGAGAGGCGGCTGTGAAGGCAAGCACGGCACACGTGGTGGCGGTGGGTGGTTAGCACCACGCCCGGCCGCCTTTGTCTCCCTAGTGGAGATACACACCGCGCCAGGTCGATGCAGGGGAAGCCCGGGACAGGATCATAAAATCGTTACTGGTGCTGAGCGGGATTTGTAGCGGAGCGCGCTAACCACTACACGACCGCTGCTCACACCACTCACTTAGACACCCATCGAGCCACACCATGGGGGCACAACATTCGGAGTCACGTCCGGCCAGGTACTACATTCGATCCGGCCCGTAAAGAACTATTTTTTAAAAATCAACTGAATTGTATTTAAAAAAAAAATTCACTTGTTGACCATGTTAATAGACTCATAACGATGCAGGCTTAGACCGCTACATCCGACTGTGTCGCCAGTACCTGCAACATAGATCGATGTTCATTATGTGACAACAACACACGTTGGAACGGACCAACGCAAGAGCCAGCCTACACAACTACAATGTAAATAAACAAACGCACAGCGCCGCTTTGTTGCGACCGCTATACGCTATGTTCGTTATTGTGCCCGGATCTGGACCATCACGGCAAATCAGCTGAGCACCGCGGCCCGACACAGACGCCCCGAGACTCCAATAGACACCGCTTCTTCCGTCGTTAAGCGTGGAGGGTTGTTCAGCGACACGCGTACGGTGAGCCTGAGGCTCGGTGAGCCAGTGGATCGCTTCAGGGAGCAGTCGCTCGATACAAGTCTGATGCTCACGAACGATTAATAATTGGAAGAATACGATTCACGACGCGTGAAATGTAGTCGGAACAATGAATCTAGGCATTGCGGGAGGAAACTGGAGGACCAGCGAGAACCCACGCGGAAACGGGGAGAACATGCTAACTTCACAGAGAAAGGCACCCGAGCCGGGAATCGAACCGGGGTTTTCTTGCTGCGAGGCGGCAGGGATGCTCGCTACGCCACCGTGCTGGGCCCGAGATGGCTGTGAATTAAAGCCACAAAAAGTACTCGCCATCCGTGCCCGGTTTTGAGTCGTTAACCCACAGACAGTAGCGGTTCAGGCATCCACGGGGAAATCGAACTCACGAGGCCGAGTTCGTAGGGAATTTCACCGCGACTGCACCGGGCACCACTGACTCATCACGATGCGTCAAGGGGGTCCTTGCTCTCGAGTGATGTCCGCCCGTCGCCACCCGCGCGTCTGTTCAGTCGCCGCCCATTGTGTTTGTTTACGTGTTTGTTTACGAGGTGACCACGTCGACCAGATGAGATCTTTCAAACGAAGACGAAGCCAGAGGAAGCGCAGGCGACGGCAACCAAAACATCCTCGTTCACGGATGAACAGTCCCGCGCGCGTGCGCGCTGCGGAGCGGTGCCGTTTGTTTATTTTGCACGAGAGCGGCGGCGAGGCACTGAGACAGGTCACTCACACCGACCTATAGCTGTCAACGTCTCATCTCATCGTCAGAAACCGCCTAGTCCTGTGGCAGGGTCGCGGTGAGCCGGAGCCTATCCCGGCAGACGCGGGGCGTAAGGCAAGGATATACCGCCGATGGGACGCCAGTCCATCACCGGGCACTGCGGGCAATTTAGTCTGCAAGCCAATTAACCTATGCGGCAGCATGTTTTTTGGGCTGAGAGGAAAGCGGAGCGCCCGGCGGAAACCCACGCGGACACGGGGAGAGAAGCTCGCAAACTGCACACAGCAAGCAGCACCCCAGCCAAAGGGAAATTAACAACAACAGGTGTGTGACTGCAACTCTAACTGCAACCGTAAACGTTTTCAATCAAACGTTAATTGCACAATGAAACAAAGTCACAGCACCAACTTGTACAAATATGAAACCCCGCTCACAATTATGAATTAAGCAGTGGCGCCCAAGATTGTAAAGCACAGCATGTTTATGATGCCTAGATGAATCTTTAAACGCTCTACAGCTTAATGTTTTCTTATAGCAGTGTGTAATGTAATGTAAGTAATATACAACACTGCACATATAAACTTTATTCATTTGAACTAAATCAGTAACGGTTATTTTAAGCAGAAATTAATAAGCAATGGATTAACAACTGTTAAGGCTTAATTAAACGTGGGTGACCAGACCTCTGAACCACGCTGTGGTCCCAACGCACGTATTCCGATGGTACCAGCATTGTGTTCTATCTGTTTTCTCTGACAGACGGTCATGTGTATTCGAGATCAAGATGTCATCAAGAGCCAGCGCTTGTTCAGACCCCGTCACCTCGCGTTCTGCACTCCGACTCATCTCGCAGCTGTCCCGCAGCGGACGAGCGACCTTCAAGGTCTGCTCGAAGAAGTCCCTTCCCCCACGTCCCCCCATCATCCGTCTGCTCCGAGGTCTTCGCCCCCCTCTCCTCCTGGACTCGTGGAGACAACGCCTGTCTCGCTGGAGGGGCCGCTCATCCCATCAGAGAATTACAGGGTGGTCCACGCGCCTCGTTACAGGACTTTAATTCTCGACAACGCAGTATAGTATTAATGTACGTTGATTGGTGTGGGTACCGCAATGATAATCATATTTAAACAATACATACTGTAAATTAACTTTAATAAGCTGAAATAGGCAAGGGTTGGTTATAACAACAATTAAGTCGCAAAGGAAACACAAATGTTCGGAGTCAATGAAATCGGGGTCACAAGACATCTGAAGTCAAATATACTGATGAAGGGTTTCACCGCTCGGCGCAAGATTGTTGCTCTTCAAAGTGTTTTCTTTCGGGACAGCCGTGTCGATCGCTCCTCTCATTGGTGATGCCTCCAACGTGGGAGGCGATACGTCGCGAAGGAGAGACGAGCAGCGCTCGACGCGGCTCTCCTGAAAGAACAGCTTCAGTAAGCAATCGTCACCGATGTCAAAGCATGTTTTCAAATGCTTAAACAGCCACGTAGATTTCTGTTATTTTCCGATAAGGGACAGTGCTTCTGAATGGATGTTATTGTGCGCAATAGTCTTATAAAACGCGCCCGCAAGAGGGGATTGAACTGGAACGTTGTACATTACAAGTGCAGCGTGATAACCAGCATAGCCGATTATCGTATGCAAATGAAGCGTGATTACGTGGAAATGACAGTTCCTCTTGCAATGTACCGTGTGCCAATCTTATCTCAGCGCGGTTACAAACTCGCACCTTGGCTGTCAACGTCCGGTAAGAACGCATGTGACGCAGTCACCGAAACCCCGCAGTGTAAGCACATCCAGAGATTCCAGCGGCTCGGGTCGCTCACACGCCACGTGCGGTTTCAAGTTGCTCCGCCGGAGAATTGCTCTAGAAGGATGGTCTTTCGGGATAGGCGTGTCAAGCGCTCCTCCTCCTCCTAAAGAGAAGAGCGCACGACTTGATAACAGAGAGCGTGCAGTCTGTATATCTGCCCATGCCACAGGTACGGTGGAACAGCGGCGGGTACTATCGGGTTTAGATGTCAAGTGGTGTCCATATCTATGCCGACGCTCCCGTAGGTTAACTCAACCCTAAATGTCGCGATCCAGACTTTACAATCCTGAGAATGGTGTCGTAATGGTTAGGACACTTGTTCAATCTCCCGTCGCCTCATATAAGAGATAAGCTACTTAGAGTGTCAGTGAAGGTTTTCACAGCTAGCCATGTCGGGCGTTCCTCCTCCTCCCGTCAATTGGGGGAGGCGAAACGTCGCGAAGGAGAGAGGAGCAACGCTCGAGGCGGCTATCCCGAAAGAGCAGCATTTGAGATCAATTCACATACGTCGGGCCGTGAATACCTCCATCAGGACACGTGCATTTGTTACGAGGACAATTTAAATACTCCATGGAGAATTTGCCACGCGCGAGGAAAGTTAAGTAGCCGGAGAAAACCCACCACTCACAGAAGGGAGACTGCACTCGCACTAAGTCTTTAAAGTGCGAGTCACTGCGGCACGGTGGTATAGCGGTGAGCAGCAAGAAGAACCTGGGTTCGATTCCTGGCTCGGGTGGCTCCTTTCCACGTGGCGTTGACACATTTACCCCATGTCTTTGTGGGGTTTTTTTGCCGGGTAATCCGATTACCTTCCCACAGTCGCAGGAGACACACTGCCCAGGTGAAATTGTCCTGACTAGAATGCCCTCACTTACCCTCCAATAGCTGTACAACTGTTAAAAAGAACTTCGCAGCTCAACGGCTCCTTCCAACCGAAGTGCAAACCGACCGACATAATCTCGCCCCAGCCACCTCCCCAAACACCCCTAGCAACCGGCATGCCGAGCCAAAGCTGCGATAAAGGTGTCTTTTACGGGACGCGATAAACGGCGAGTGATTGCCGGTACCAAAGGGCAAAAGAGACAAAGCCACATGGACCCCCCCCCCCCCCCC
>JAZEWT010000011.1:12122727-12133561 GCA_036362905.1 Mordacia mordax
CCCGTGTGTAGTGCATTGGTCGTCTCATCCCAGTCACGGATGCCCCAAACAACCCGCGTTGATCACGGTGCTCACGCAGAAGCTGTACAAGTTGTGTCCCTAGCGTGAATACCAGCGTCTCATCTCATCTCGTTGTCAGAAACCGCTTAATCCTGTACAGGGTCGCGGTGAGCCGGAGCCTATCCCGGCAGACACAGGGCGCCTATTGATGTTATTTCAGAAGTCGTTCCGTGGTGTCATCTTCCACGGCCGTGTTCTGCCACAGAATGATGCCCCAGTGCCTGCAGAGGATGTTAATGTTTGCTTCTCAAACGTAAGACCAATCGTGTGTTGCGGTAAAAGCGCAGCCCTGCAACTGCTTCCTAATAGCGCTGCTGGTCGAAGCTTCCCCACTATTCGGGAGCTCCAGAGAACCCCTTGGGAGATTATGTTGGCCTACTCTTCCAGGCCTCTCAGGCGTTTTGTATGACTTGGGCATGCCTAGAGTCAGGGAGTTTTATTTAAGCTGGTAAGAATTGTTGAGCGATGCGTCTCACTTTTTAACAGTTGTCCAGCGAGGACGGGGTAAGGCAAGTTGCAACATCTCAGGGCACCGGGGGCAAATTTAGTCGGGACAATTGACCTAAGCAGTTTGTCTTCGGACTGTGGGAGGAAACCGGAGTACACAGCAAAAACAACCCCCACGCTGACACGGGGAGAGCGTGCAAACTCCGCACAGCAAGGCGGCGTGGTGGCACAGTGAGTGAGCCCCATTTAAATCATTCTTTAATAAATCCCCATAGCGAGTTAACGCGTGGGGGATCACGAGACATGTGGACCCCCATTTACAATAATTAAGGCGAGGGAAGGGGAAGTAGAGACCATTGCAGATGTTATACTCACGAGTGCTCGTAAATAAAAGCTTTAATTGCAGACCCGTGCTTTACCAACATTGTTCCTGGCGAGTGCGTGAATGAGTTACGCCATTTGTGCTACGACCGAAATGAGAAAGACAATGGTCATAACGATGATTGCTTCGAAAAGCTGCATCATTACAATGGTCATAACGGCAATTTGAATGCATGCCTGTTTAATGCGGCTAATTATCATAACTGCCCTGCTTACGTCTGTGCAACGGGGTTTCATTTCCGGGCTGCAGAGAATTTGTATGAAATCCGCACTGTATGAAATGCCCGACTAAAGTAAATACTAGGAAAGAGTTGTCTTCAAAGCCACGAGGATTTGCTCTGCACACGGACGCGCTACCTCGCTGGGGGATTTAACCCCTTCGTGACCTTTGTTGGGAGGATGACATTTCATCGTATGGCCACCGTTTTGTCTGTCGCTGTGCATCAACATTTGTCGGCTGTCTACTCCCGTCTGTCCTGTGACGAACCGCAAGAGTTAGCGCACAAGCCAACTTGGCATTGGCAGAGATAGTGTTTCGTCTAGACCGGTTATTAGCGAAGCCTGAAGGAGGAGCTGTTCCGGTTCTGGCAGCGAGAAGGATTATCGTCCAGCGCGTAGGGAATCATGCCATGATATATATATAAAATCTAAACATTGAAATAAAATAACTTCGTCTGCCAATGCGGCGCCGCGTACATTACTCATTAATTTTTGACGAGGTGAAAGACGGGAAAACACTACGGAAAGTTTATTTTTTTTTACTCTCAGAGGTGATTTGGCAATTTTTTAAGAAATGCAACCACAGTGAAATTAGTTTTAGTCTTCGGGACAAAAATGAGGAGGGGGTGGGTGCTCTCCACTTCTCCGTACAGCTGTGAGCCAGTCGTGGAGATTCCAAAAACCTATAGCCAGGGCCAGATCTCTCCAATGGACAAGAGCGACAAATTTTCCAGCAAGCGGTACTCATTTTATAAACTCTGCACGGCTGATTTTACTCCTGACCTAGATTTGCGTGAGCTGTCTTATAAGTACTAAAGTAAGTTTTTTTTTTACGGCTAGACGTATAGGATTGCTCTTTCGAGATATCCGTATCGAGCGTTCCTCCTCTCCTTCGCAGTGTTTCGCCTCCCACGTTGGAGGAACATCCGACACGGCGGTTTGAACATTGCTCCCTGCACCCTCAACCCACTGTCCACCCCTCAGTATGCATGCGTATTCCAGGATTAGTTGATTGGCAGGTCACGCGTGATGGGATAAAGTGTGGGTACTCTGAGCTCTTTCCAACATATCTGACTAGCGTGAAAGACTAGACCAAATTACCCTGCAGAGGGCCTCTTTAAATCTCCCTCCAGTGGAAGACTTTCTACCAGCAGTGCTGCGAGAATGAAATTTCAGGGCTGTACTTCATGGGAGGCGCAATACACGGTGGCGCAATGAGTAGCGCTGCTGCTTCACAGCAAGAAAATCCCAAGTTTGAGTCCCCACTCAGGTGCCTTTCTGTGTGGCGCATACACGTTCTCCCCGTGTCCGCGTGGGTTTCCGCAATGTACTCTGATTTCCTCCCCTCATCTCATCTCATTATCTGAAACCGCTTAATCCTATATAGGGTCACGGTGAGCCGGAGCCTATCCCGGAAACACAGGGCGTAAGGCAGGAATACACCCGACGACGGGACGCCAGTCCATCGCCGGGCATTGCGGGACAATTTTAGTCTGCGAGCCAATCAACCTATCCAGGAGCATGCTTTTGGACTGTGGGAGGAAACTGGAGTACCCGGCGAAAACCCACGCGGACACGGGGAGAGCATGCAAACTCCACACAGAAAGGCACCCGAGCCGAGAGATTCGAACCCGGGACCTTCTTGCTGTGAAGCGTCAGCGCTAACCACTGGGCCACCGCGCCGCCCTGATTTCCTCCCACAGTCCAAAAGGCATTTTGCCTGAGTTCATTGCTATTTTTATTAAGTATTATTGTTCTGACTAAATTGTCCCCGTTGCCCTGAGATGTTGTAACTTGCTTACCCCTCCCAGCTGGATAACTGTTAAAAAGAGCTACATAGCTCAACGCTTTGTTCCAGCTTAACTAAAAACGGACGGACTTCAGAATAAGCCCCATTTTAAATCGTGAGCAACACGCTTCGGTAAAAAGGACCCATGTTAACAAAGGAAAATATCTGCACGGTTTGAAATATTTGCACTGGGTGAATCGCGTTACCAACTGTCCGGATTTGACCCTGGGCAGCCGTGACATGTCGCATCTGCGTCGGGTGCCAGATCTCGCGGTGGTGGCATTGCGTTCGAAATTCGCAACGGTGCGCGCCACAGTGTTCATAGATAGCCGGGCTGTTCCAGATGACCCTGTGCGCGCAGCACCCAGTTGATTGGCAGACACTGGAGCAGCGGTCGGGTAGGAGAGGAAGGTTCCCGACAAACTCACGAATAACAGATTACCGCACCTATTCATTCACTCGTTATCGGCTCCTGCTTAATCCTGATTAGCCCCCGCCTTCCTCCCGCAAACACACGGTGCAAGGCAAGGCTATGCCCACGATGGAAAGCCAGCCCATCGCAGGGCATTGGGGACAATTTTGCCAGCAGACCGATGAACGTAGGCAACAGGACGTCTTTGTCAGTGTGGGAGGAAACTGGAGTACACGGCGAAAACCCCACGCAGACACGGGCAAAACGTTCAAACTGTACTGAGAAAGGCAGTGCCCGAGCGGGGGAATCGAATCCGGGAGCTACTCTCTGTGAGCGGGTAACGCTGCTCACCGTGCCAACATTCCACCCCATTTCCGCACCGAGGTCAGTCGAATCTCTCTTGACCCCTTAGTGCGAAGGGCCTGCCTGGCTGGTGTTGACCACTAACAGCAAGGTGGACGCCAAATCGGACCTCCCGTGGATCAGGGGATTAATTTCACAATTGCAAAATTGTAATCCACTTAGTCCCCAGCTCGCCGTCAGGGTTTACGGCCAGGCTGAGTCGTGAGTACTTTGTGCTTTGTGTAGCTGCTGTGTACACAACGTGCCACCCGTGCACACCGCCGGTTCGTGTTCACCAGTTAAGCACCACGTAAGGATACAAAACTACAAATAGGGAGTTTAGATTTGGCCGAGTTTAAATTAGTGGATAATGGGGGGAGGAATGGCGATGCGTTGACCTGGCCGTGTTATATTTGGGATTATGACTTTGAGCATGAATGTATGTACAAAAAAACTCGACAGAAAAATGCGAGGGACGTTAATAAAATAATAAGAATAACACGATTTGTAAACGTGCCACACAAATTCCCCGCCTGGTCATGGGCGAGACACAAATACGAGAGGGACGGGGAAGGGGGCCATGCAGTCATCTGGCGCCAACATTGACCAGCCACTGTGTCCTCTACGTTATGTTTTCGGCCACTTGAATAGTGAGTGTATTTCTAGACTTTTGTGTGGGAGGAAAACCAAGCCAAACAGGGTGAGAACACACAAACTCCACACAAAATTACACCCGAGGTGGGGATCGAACCGCCTCAGACAGGAATGTCTTTCTGTGAGGCGCAGACGTTACGACTGTTCCACTCTGCCGCCCCAAACGACGTGAACGGGACGGTCATAACGAGATCAGAATGAATCTATATTCTTTAGCATAATCTCAGCCCCCGAGTCGTGACAATCTTCCGTTCCATGGGGAGGTGGCAAATCACTCGATCATAATGGCCAACAAATTATATTTACGCAATTAATAAACTCCCCGTTGTAATTCCGTTGCTATGCGACGAGACAGATATTTAAACAGGTCTCCTTCGTACAACAGTAAAACCTCGAGTTACACGACTAATGGGGTGGAAATGTTGTCGGGAAGTCTGTTTAAACCGGATGTTTGTACAACGATCTTGTACACAGCGTAATGGCCAAATGTTATAACAACCTATATATTATGAACACCGTTAAACGAATCGCTGTCTCTATTAGCAACAAAATTAAACCCTGTAAAATAAAAATGTAAACACATTATTGCCATTATTTGGGCGGCACGGTGGCCCAGTGGGTAGTGCTGTCGCCTCCTCACACAAGGTCCGGGGTTCGAATCTCGGCTCGGGTGCTGCTTTCTGTGTGGAGTTTGCATGTTCTCTCCCCGTGTCCGCGTGGATTTTCGCCGAGCACTCTGCGACCCTGTACAGGAATAAGCGGTTTCTGACAATGAGATGAGATTGCCATTATTTACAATGCAGACCTCTGTTTCCAGCAGTAGGAAGGCATCCATTGCATTCAAAGTCCGTTCAATCGAGGTTTTCCAGTAAATGTCTTCTCCACCCAGATAACAAAGCGTATTTCTTGCACAAGCCAACGCCTCCACCACCTCTTGCAGCAGCATTCCATCTCTTTATTTAAGATTGATAGAGTCTTCTTCACACCGACACGAGTGTTTACGCTGCACAAGTTGTGTCGTTGCTTAGGATCTATTGCTCGGCACGATCCATCGTTGTTGTCCTTTTATTTAAACGATTTGCTGACGCTGGGCTGTTGACACCGGTGCACACGCGTAAATAATCACCGACAACAAACAAAGGCAACGCCTGCATCAGATAATTAAACCAAGAGAAACAAAAAGCAACAGAGTCGGTCACGCTACACGGAGCGCTGTTGTTTGACCGATTGCCCTAGCAGAGAGAGGTTCGATATCAGGGGCACTCGCGGATCACCGACGGGTCGCGACCCACCCGCTGATATCAGCGGCTCTGCGTCGTGAACTCGTGATGCAGATGGTGGTCTTTGGGTGATTTTTGTTGTTTTTTTGTTGTTGTAAAATGTGCCTTTGACTTGAAACGATCGCGATGAAATGACCAAAGATATTTTGTGGCAAAGCTCAAGTGGTTTAGGCGACCGTTGTTTTGGCAAACTCGTCCGAGATGGAATTCAAACTTCAAAGTGCCCGGGTCCTGTGTAGTGCGGTCGCCTAGTCCCGTGTTTAGGCCACGAAGCGATGCATGTGGCCCACGCCGTTAGTTTACTTGCAGTAGATTGTACTTGGCAGCATTTTAAAAGGAGCAAGAGTCTGTTATCAATCGCATTTTTGAACTTTTGGAGTCGAAACGCCGAAGAAATAATTTGAATGAGGCAGCAGTACTTTAAGTTAACAGCTGTTTTTATTAAACAGACTCCCGCTCTCAGGAAAGAAAATCACATACAGGCACCAAACTAAAAATCCCCCCCCCCCTGCCCCCGTAAAGCCATTAACCTGTTGGGACATGTGCTGTTAGTGAGCACCTATGAAGGCAGACATGGCACACGAGTGGGATGGATGGCCAGCACTTTCTCAGCGGTGAAATTTTACCTACCGCACCGGTAACTCATTTGAGGCTGAGTAGATCTAGAGGAGGCCCAGGACCGATTGGCAAAAACGCCACCGGTGTTGACCATGAGCGGGAATCGAACTCCGGTCGCCGCGTTCGTGGCACAACACGCTAACCGCTGTGCCACCAGCTTTGCCCACGCGCACGCACACACACACACACGTACGTACGCGGGCCCGCAGTGAAAACCTTTTTTTTTTAAAGGCAGCACTGGCGAGCTACGCAAGGCCGGTGGGGGGGGCGGTGGGCAGAGAAAACGGTGCAAAAGCACAGAGACAGGCCCTCGAGACAAACGCAGGCCGATTCAGGAGCTCACAAAGTACACAAGGAAAGAGGAATCGGTGCTGTTGAGCGAACAAAGACTAAATACTGTACAAGGATTTTACGTTGTAGAACCACGCCGTAGAAAATCTATGCAAAAAAGAATCTCTTTAAAAAAACTCTCAAAATATTTTACAAAAGGCTTATACAATATCCAAGAAAGCATGCTTTTGTGGTTTTTTTTTTATAAATCCGCAATCCGATGTCTCGTTCAGAAACACACCCTCCGCTCAGGCACGAATTATAAATAACACACTGTACTTCAAAAACATTTAGACAAGGGGAAGCAGAAAGAGAACGCAAAGCACAGAAGCCTGCTTCAAGAATCCGTACCTCACAAAAGTGCAATGTGTGTAGATTAGTTTCATAGAACAACAACATTTTCTTGGGTGAACACAACCAGCCAATTTATTTCCAAATTTTCCCATCCCGCCAAAATTTTTTAAACGGTCAAATCCCATGTTTTTGCAAAAATCAACTCCGGAAAGTCTGCAAAGAATATTAACGGCGGTTTTAATGAAGGTGGCGTGATCGTTGAGCCAACCTTAACAGCTTAGCGCAACGCAAATTTGCTCGGGCACACGGAATAGAAACTGGACACAAGCTGGCGAACACCAGCGCAACAGCAGAGCGTGCATTTGGTACAAGAGCTCTACAATTATACTTCCTCAGCCTGCCTAAAAAGGCCCAGTTTGTACCAATATTGCATAAGCTCATGCTATAGCGCCGTTACTCTCCATAAAAGGAGCAGAAAGTCCGATTATTGTTTAGAACATGTGCTTGCACTTACCGCTGGAAGCTGTATGTAAACCAACCAAAAATAACACGTGCCTGAAATCAAACGCCGCACGACAAAATGTTTCCGAAATGAAATCAGGTCATCCCGTGCGTCAATATTTTGTGTCCGTGAAAGTTCACTCTTTTGGCACTAGCTTTAAATGCATTAAATTACACGCGCGCGCGCATTTACAACGCTCGCCGGCTCGTATCCGCACAGGAATTGTACGGAGTCTGAACGCCTATCGTCACCCTTGGCGAACTTACCGGCAACTGGGAGGCACTCGCAGAGGGAGTGAAACCGCGGCACCTGTGGCCAATGATCGTCCACTGGACATGGATTCAATCCCAGATGGTGAAAGCTCCCTTCACGTCCGTGAGCATGCGCCCACATTTCCGACTGCAACAAATTCACGTGGCAGTATATTGGGTGCTACGGGTAAACTGACAATTTACTTTAGAATGCCGCACAAGCGTTCCTGAACGTTAGACTCTCCTACCTTTAAATTGCTGTGGTTTTCTCAATTGAGCAATTGCTTCTGATTCAATGCATACGAGGAGACGGCCAATGTAAGCAATGTAAAGGTCAGACACACAATAATGGAAATTTCTCTTTTTGGGTTTTCATGAAACTATATACACAAGTCCTATGTTTAACATTGGAACAAACATTTCAACAGATCCAACCCAACGGTTTGAATACCGTAATGCCAAAAAAACTTTCTTATATGACAAAAAAGTACAACAACGTACTCTTTCTTGCTCTCCGCACAAAAAAAAACACAAATGTGACCTTTCCGGAGCAGCCGACGAGCGATCGTCCCGGCATCGGGAATTCCTTTGTACAAAAAAGTGGCGCTCAAGCGGAGTGTCATCGCGTCCAGTCTCTCGGCACGCGTTCATCCTCAAAACGACGATCCCATCTTGCCTTTGGACGTGAGCGCCTGCTTGAAGCGCCTCTTCAAGTCCTGCATATTCGGTGACTTCGGTCGTGGGATGACGAGGCTTGCTTTCCTCTTCTCTCCGCCGGCGCCGCCGCCGCCGCCCCCATTGCGCGAGCCGTTCCCGGCCGCCTGGGCCTTGCACACCTCGCGGAAGAGTCCCAGGAAGGCCTCGGCGACCCCGTGGCAGCTGTCCGCGGCCGAGGCCTCCCGGTAGAACGCGCAGCCGAGCTCGTTGGCGAGGTGGCGGCCCTCCGACGCGTCCACCTGGCGGGCGTGCAGGAGGTCCGTCTTGTTGCCCACCACCGCGACGACGGGGCCCTGTGGGAGGCCCGCGCCGGGCGAGGGCGGAACGGCGGCGGCGGCGGCGGGCTGGCCCCGCGCGTGGCAGATGCACTCGTAGAGGCGGCGGATGTGGCGGAAGCTCTGGCGGTCGGTGACGGAGAAGGCCAGCACGAAAGCATCGGCCCACAGGAAGGAGCGCGACACAACCTCGTGGCAGCAGAGCGTGTCGCCGATGACCTGCGCGCCAGGAGGTGCGGGGACGGGAGGGAGGGGGGTGGCAGAATTGCGTGAATGTCCACGTCACGAGGCCCCCGCCGTGACGCGCGCAGGGCGGATGTTGCGGTCGCGGACATCTTATGGGTTTAACGGGAGCCAAATGAACGGCCCTTCCAGTGCATGTGTTCACCGTACTGTACTCTTGCTGCTCTACTGCGGGGCGCATGCCGAGGGAAGGAAGCAAAGGAAGACGACAGGCGAGACAGCAGCAGCAGCGAGTCAGAGATGAGGAATTCAGAAGCCGCTGCGTGACAAGAGTAACGACTGAAAGGACGAATAGGGAAGGAAATTGTGGAGGAGGATTTTTTCCGAGCACTGAGAAGCCACGAGCTGGCAACAACAATGACAGCAACATGAGGTAACGTGCTGCGGTGATTCAGCGATCGAGCATACAGGTAGTGCAGACTGCACTGGGACCGATGGACCAGAGAGTGCCCAGTAACAAAATGTGGGTGAAGATTCGGAAACGGGCCACATTTAATGCCTTGAAGCAGGATCACAACCTAATCATAGTTGGGGGATTTTGAGTGTTCAAATGAAGACCAGATCTATGCAACCTGGGGTCCAGCACTTCTCTTAGTGTTATCCCTTGGTGAACAGGTCTTGGTGGATGTTCCAGATAGATATCGATCCGAAGATCCTCTGACTCAAGGACCTATGCCAACCAACCATGGCCATACTAACCAATGCCACGCTGTGCATGATGTGCTCATTAGGGTATGAATGTTGTTTTATGATAGTTTGATGATTTGAATAAACACCACCATAACCACAGAGGACAAGCCAGATACTACCACCTTTAACCAATTCAGATCATTTATATTTTACCCCCAGCAAGACGATCACAGTGTACAGTCCAACCCAACAGATGTAGGCCTTCAGCTGCCAACTTTTAAAACCTCTTGACATTTAATGATCTTTTAAGGGCTTTGCAAAATACCTAAGAAAATACTAAATATAAAAAAAACCCCGCAGAATATTTTTTTTTTATTAAATCGCACATTTTGAGAACCACTTTATCAGCAGCTTCCAGTATCAGTGCCTGGAAAAGGGAAGAGGTGGCGTAATAAACATTAAGCAGCCGAGCGCTCAAACAGGTAGAGCTGACAAGTACGTCACAGCCATCGCTTGTCTTAACATCCCAGCCCGTCACGATATGCCCCAGCAGCGCAAGACTGACAATGCTCATGGAGTGGCCGCTGCAGCCGCAATATCCCGCTCGTTAAACGCGAGTCTGCTCTGCTCCACATGCCGCTACGAACGTTCATAGTTTCCCCCCAGTGGCGCGGAGCATTTCCTCCGCAAAGAGACGTGGATATTTTGGTTCATCGTAGTTTTACGACCGGGATAAACAACGTAAAAAAACGGAATAAAATGCGGCTAACCGACTGCCTCGCCGTTACAGAACATCTGTGCATGCTTTCCTGCCGCCATTCTCAACCGCTTGGTCGCGACCCATTAGCGGGCCACGAGCGCTACCCAGTGGTCCGTGAAGACCAGACCCAAGTGGGCCTTGAGGTGCAAAAGGTTGAAAACCCCTGCCTAACTTAATGCTTTTTTTGCGGTACAAACGTAAAAAATTTGTGCCGTTAATTTGCACGGCTGACAGACGTGGAGTCATCGCGATGGCTGCGCTGCTGTGCGAGGCCCCCATGCTCCGGTTTCACCGCGCGGCAATATCCGGACACCGCCGACGAAATCGCCGGTGACGAAACAGAACCCCGGCACGCTCCGCGCGACCAGGTTCGGTGAGTCTCAGCCTTGCCGTGCGCGTTGCGTGCGGAGCCCAAATCACCGTCGTCTCGAATCGCTCTCGGCGAGCCCTGCTCTCGGCCGCTCGGCGCGCGCCCTTGTCGCCGCCGGCATCCGGCACCTGCTCGGCAAGCGCCGGGCGGCCTGCGAGACGATTGGCCGGAACGCGGCGCACGTCGTCGGAACCCAGCGGCGTTGGCCGAGCTCTCTACGCCCCAAGTTAAGCTCTTCCGGGAAACGCTGCGCTTCCTCC
>JAZEWT010000011.1:12159714-12177108 GCA_036362905.1 Mordacia mordax
CTGTGGGAGGAAACCGGAGTGCCCGGCGAAAACCCACGCGGACACGAGGAGAGAACATGCAAACTCCACACAGAAAGGAAGGCACCCGAGCCGAGATTCGAACCCGGGGTCCCTTGCTGTGAGGCGACTGCGCTACCCACTAGGCCACCGTGCCGCCCTATGTTATATTAATATATATTTTTTTGGAGGAATATTTCTGGCGGCTTCGGTAGCGCAGTCGATACCGGAACAGCACTGTGGCGCCACAGCAAGAAGCCAGCCTGGTTCGAATCCCAGCTCGGGAGCCTTTCTGCGCAGAGTTTGCGCTTCCCGTGTCCGCGTTGGTTTTTGCTTGGATACTTTGGTTTCCTCCCACAGCCAAAACATATGCTGCTGTCTGCCTAGGTGAATGTGGGCTGAGAAAATAGTCCCGATGTATTGGACTGGCGTCCTATCCCGAGCATAGCTCTTCCTTGTGCTCTATGTTTATCAGGATAGGCTCGGGTTCGCCACGGCGCTGTGCATAATAGAGCCGAGTCCCCGTAACGAACGAACGAGGCGAATTTCCATCCTTGCCGTCTTGCACCGCAGTGATTTTCGTGTCATCGATTCACGAAGAAGTAGACAAGAAGAACACCTTCTCAACTCTTAGCAGACTTTCTGGGGCGCTGCTGCGTCTGCTCGGCGATGTACAATCAGCAACCGCGGCTTCTCAATGCAGCTGCCAATTGCCTTCTCACTGAGCTCAGAGCTTCCACACACCAGATGATTGGTAGGAACGGACACGCGCAACGGGCGGTGGTGCAACCCCTCGATCTGAGACACTGCCTTCATCATTGCTGACTGCGTCTGCGAATATTCACGTTCACTCTCCACCACATGGGACAACTGATCCTGGCTGTAGTTTCGTTGGCGTGGGATGCGCGTTGCGCTGTTCTATATAAAGTGCCCAAGGCTTTGTTTCATTGGGATTTGAAACAACCAGAGTTGGCCTCTTTCTCACACAATTCAAATAAAAAAACAGCTTTAATAATTATTAATGATGGTAATGTCTTAAGCGTCGTGGCATTGCAAGCCATTACTTGAGTTGTCAAAAAAAGAAACAGCATTTCCTAGAAGTGCCAAGTTATTGAATAATCACGCAAGGTGGGTAGGATTATTTCCGTGGACACATTTATGAGTAAAACTTCTCCCAGAAATACTTGCGAGGGAAATGAAGTTCACGATCGTGCAGCTGACGTGATTGACTCTTACATTTTAAATTCTTCCACTGCCAACAACATTCTAAATTGAACCCCTCTTCTTCACATCGTCCCAGGACATCTGAGTTATGACTCGGAGAGCTTTGATGATAAAATCCTGCGCGATACGGTTCGATTCCTGCTTCGGGCACCGTTCTGTGTTTAGAGTTTGGGCATCGTCTCCCCCTGTCCTGCGTGGTGGCTTCATTATTAGTTCTCCGGTTTCTTCCCACAAGTAAAACAAATAATCGTTTCTTAAGTTTCCGATACCATGATAATATATAGGATGCCAGTGTCATTTGAATATTGGCGCCGGTGAAGTGCGTGGCTGCCTTTCCCTTGCCTCTTCCCGGTTTCTTCCAGAATCAATATCGTTCTGTCGTGGAAAACTTTGGATATTGGACAAACATTTGCTCTGTTTTTTTTTTCACGTGAATTCTCATTTCATTATTCAATTTAAAGTCAGCGACGCGGCTCGTGGAAACGTGGGATAGCCGTGATAAACTATTCAACGCCAGACTCTTGCTGTTATTTAGTCGATGTAGGTTTCCCCTGCTCGAAGTATGACAGTTGTCCTTAGGAGCTGCTCTTTCGGGATAGCAGTGGCGAATGTTGCTCCCGTGGACGAGAGCAGATCTTGCAGTTGGTTTTATTACCAAAGAGTTGAGACACTGCAGTGGCTGGCGGTGCGTAAGACGCGAGCAAAACAAAGACTGAAATGTAAGCCGCTTCAATGTGTTTTATATGCAATACAGACAGAACGTTCTGTCCTCATTATTGATGATCGCCGCGTTGCGGTTTGCGTGCTCCAATGAATCTCAGAGCTGTCACACGGAGTCTCGAGCTGCTGCTGGGGTCTCCCTTGGTAAACAGATTTCGGGAGAGATTGCAGACAAATAACGATCCGAAGAACCTTCGAGTAAAGGAAGGCATCCGGCTGCAGGGATAATTAACCGATGCAACAGCGTGTCGTCGCACAGTGGGAGCAAAGCGGAGTACCCGGCGGAAAGCCACGCACACACGGGGAGAGAGAAGCTCGCAAACGCCACACAGAAAGGCAACCGAGCCAGGAATCGAACCGTGGACGTTCTTTCTGCGAGGTGACGGCGCTGCTCACTGCGCACGAAGGCAGTGCTTTTGATGAATGTGAACAGAATTCTTTTGTATTTCTCTCACCATGTCATAATTTTTTAGAGCGGCTGTTTTTTTTTTTCAATGTTATCTCGTCTCAGCATCCTTGTCTGGGACTATACTCTCCGCAAAGAATTTGAATGTGAGTTTAGCTACAGTTGGAATCTCCTTTTATGGTGAGGTGCAGACATACATTCAGAATAATAGTGTCATAATAAAAATATGGCATTCATAGGGCAAAACGCTGATAATGTCAGGACAATATCGTCATGGTCAATCCCCTGCTGGATAAAGAACACCTGGTGTTAATAATAAGAATAATTTATGACGATTGCTTTCCAGAGCTGCTATTTCGCGATGGCCGTGTCGAGCGCTCCACCACTCTCCTTTGTGACGTTTCGCTCGCAACGTGGGAGTCGAAACGTCGCGAAAGAAGATCTTTGGAAAGCATAGAGCCACAAAAACTTACATCCGTACAATAATGCGTAATTATATTTGTATAATAGCGCTTCTCGCCCAGATTCCTAAAAGTGCTCCAGGAAAAGAGGTGATGAGGAGGTAAGCACGCTGATAGGAGGCGCCAACCCATCAGACACTTCGTCCCCCACACGTTATCACGGACCGGCCGATTAATTGAAAGATTATGTTTTTCGTTGTGGGAGGAAACCGGAGGATCGGGAGAAAACCGACGCACAACGGGGGGAGAACATACGAACTCCGCACAGACGGAGTGCCGTGGCGAGGCTTGAATCGTTTCGGACATAAGAGTCTCCCTGTGAGTCACGGTCAGTAGCAGCACTGTGCCACCATGAGTCCCGATCCCACGCTGCACCACCCTGCTGCTCGCCCAGGAGCCACGAGGCTCGTGGGATAGCACTCTCGCCGTGCGGGCTAGTGCGGGTTGCCGGAGCGGGCGGCGTGGGAGGATGGGGGGAGTAGTTCAAAAGGTCAACTCACACGAATTACGCATGGGGGTCATTGGGTCAGCGGGTGCATAGCTCAGCGTGCAAACATCCTTTGCCGCTGCTATTAACATAAATCCCCCCCGTGTCATTGACCACTGAGACCCACGCTCGTCGTACCATCGCATTGGAAAAATCCCAAGTAATAATAATAATAATTGCCTTCATATAGCGCCTTTCACCCGAGGATCGCAAAGCGCTGCACAGAGCTGCGCAGAGAACGGCAAATCAGCAACAACGTTCTTTTTTTCGAGGTTTTAACCTCGGGTGAATATTAAATAGGCCCGCCAGTCTCAACCGGCGGGTTGTGACCCATTTGTGGCCTGCGAGCGCCACCTGGTGGTCCGTGGAGACCAGGCCCCGACCGGACCAAGTGGGCTTTGAGGTGTAAAAGGTTGAGAAGTCATGGAATCTACTTTGTCCTCAGGCCTCGTAGTGACATGTTCACACGTATAATCATACCACTATTAAAATAGTCTATGCCTCGAGTTTCCTAGCTGGCTGCTGGCTCTGCTCCTCTGCTCCCCCAACAATAACTCAATTGTTAGAGCCTGCGCGCTGTTGCCACTTAAACTAACTGGGTTACTGGCTGCAAAAGAGTGTCTGAGTATCAAATGAAACGTTGTGTGGAATTAAGACGGCGGAAGAGGTGTGCAATGGATTGCATCACGGACACGGTGGGAGTAAGAAACGCATTGCACTGGCACAGTTTCGCCAATTCCTTCAACTGAGAAGCAAGAGGAAGGAAACTGGATTATACAGAAGTCCGCGCACACAACGGGGGAGGGAACCTTAGCACGTGGCTCAGCCTCCTGACCACGACACGGCCACACGCCTACAACGCCTGGCAAGCTCTGGTGTCCAGCCAACCATGAGCTATGCAGGGCTCAGCGCTCCTTCACTACCATCAAGTGCGCTGGCGGAAGTGGCCTATAGTCTGTGGATCGTGATCGACACGTCGAGCCCAGAGTTGATCTGAACATTTTAAAAACCGTGCATTAAACAGAGTGGGAAAAGCCGAGGTTCTGCACGGTGATTGTGCATGGATATTGTGCAGCACTGAGATATTGTGCAGCACTGAGATATTGTGCAGCACTGAGACTGTACAACACTCACATAGTGTGCTGCACTCACAGATAGTGTGCAGCAAGCACAGGTGTCACGTTAACATTAGGCGAGCGCTATGTATAAAGTAATTTTTGGGAGTTGTAGTAAAGTTGAATTTTTAAGGGAAGATCTCGTGTTGCCTTTAGAGTATACAGTGGTCTTGTGGTTTAAACGGTTGGAGGCCACTGTTTTGGGGTATTGTGCTCATAGCCCGAAATGCACGAATTTTAATTCGTATAAGTCTCACAAAAGCGCAGCGATACATAAAACATACGTACACACGCACGTATGCAATGTACTCACGCGGACTCCTGGCAAACATATCATGGTCATTCCGAAAATTATTTTCACATCAGCAGATGCCTCCTTGAAAATCTGTCTCCTTAGATTACGGGAAATCCTAGCTCATGGACAAGACGTTGCAGCGGAGACACGTGTCTGACGAATGTTGGACCCCGTCGCAGAGATCACATAAACACGGGGCCCGATTACTGAATGGGACATTCCGCTCGGCACTCGTCGAGGAGAGCGGCGTGTCGCTGATTGTGTCACCCGGGGAAGACCTTTGCTTTCCGTTCATTGTCCCCTGCCTCTCTCGTGTCAGACAAAACATATAGTCTGGGGCAAGGGTGCAGTTTCATCGCCTCGGACATCATCATTACTCACCGGGCTCGGCACGCCGAGGCACGTGGCGGGGCACCGGGCAACGTGGGCAAGGCGTCGCGCTGCCAACATCTGTGCCGCGCGGAGAGAAAGTCCCGCCCGATGCGGTTCGAGTCCCACATCGGGCGCATTTCTGTGGTGCTGCGTTTGCGTTCTCCCCCTGTTGTGCGTGGACTTCTCCCGTTTCCTCCCAAAAGCAAAACGCACGGTTAAATAATTGGCCGATAACGTCATAATATGTATGGTGAATGTGTCTTATCTGCGATTTCCTCGCTACGCCTCCGTCTCCGTGTCTCGTCCGTGACCAGACGTGGAGTTTTCACGGCGCGTTATGAATTATTATTATTTTAATCTCCGAAAGACAGTCACTCTGGAGAATAGGAACGCTTGTTGGCCTGTGAAGGCTCGCGTCAGGGGGGGGGAGGCAATCTGCAGAGACCGTGCGAGCGTTAAAGTGCCCGCTCGGTTGTGACCCGACCGGTGACCCCCGTCTACCCCCCCTCTCTCTCTCGCGCTAAGGCCACGTTTACCCATTTCAAAGCGAACACTGGAAACATTCCATAAATAGCGAATGTTGGTTCGCCTATCAAACCAATGGGCCATTAATGTTGGAATAACAAATCTTGGCTTTATTTTGTGTGCGCTCTTGAGCCTACGTATGTGCGTGTGTGTGCGCGTGGGTGCGTGTGCGTGCGTGCGTGTGCGTGCGTGTGCGTGCGTGTGTGTGCGGAATATTCTCCGGGATTTTTCTGTGAGCGCTAGTCTTAGGTTCACTGGGTAATTGAAAGCAGATGGTGCTGCGATGGGATGTGCAGATGTTCTGGGGGGCGGTGATGGCGGTTATGGTGGGAATAATAATAATAATAATAATTGCTCTTCTAGAGCGCTTTTCACCCGAGGGTCACAAAGCGCTGCACAGAGCTGTGGAGAGAACGGCGTCTCAGCAACAACAACGACATAAGAACAGCAAATCAGCGAAAATAACGTATTTTGCTTTTTTGTTTGTTACAAATCTGAGCTGTGGAGAGAACGGCATGTCAACAACAACAACCGAACAGTTCAACTCAAAGTCAATCATGGCTATAATTTAGAGAAACAAGTAAAATCAGCGATTAAAAAATAGCGGCGTCGTTGGACTTAAAACCTAGCGACCCGAGTTCCCGCTCACAGCCCACACCAGTGACGATTTTCTGAACCGGTCCCTGAGCCTCTCCTGGGTCGAATCAACCTCAAGTAAGTGCCCAGTGCAATGTGTAAATATTGCCACCAAGGAGACAAAGGCGGCAGTGCGTGGTGCTAGTCACCCACCCCTCGTGTGCCGCGCCTCCATAGGTACTCGCTCGCGGCACTTGTGATCCTACAGTCTGTCGAGGCTACGTGGAAGAATCTTTGTCTTTGGTGACGGTAGCGCTCACAGCTCGCATGGCGCGGCCGATGCGCTTTTGTGGGACCGCGCTGAGATGGCGAGCGACGGAGACACCCACGCGGGGGGTTGGGGGCTGGGGGGGAACGGCTTGCACGAGGTGGCGCAGCAAAGTAGGTGGGTGACCCATCCGTGAGCAGGAGGAGGAGGAGGAGGAATTCGACCTACTTCTCCACCTTCCGCGTGGGAGCACGTTTTCGTTAAAATACCTTTCTCCCTGGACACTCCTATTTCCTCCCGCATGAAAACAAAAGCGACCGGCCGAGCGTGACGATGGCGAAACCACTGCGCAGTCTGGCGGCTCGGTGAAGCTTTCGTGAAAGCCTCGTCTCATCTCATTGTCAGAAAACCGCTTAGTCCGGTGCAGGGTCGCGGTGAGCCGGAGCCTATCCCGGCAGACACAGGGCGCAAGGCAGGGATACACCCACGATGGGACGCCAGTCCATCACCGGGCACTGAGGGCAATTTAGTCTGCAAGCCAATTAACATATGCAGCAGCATGTTTTTTGGACTGTGGGAGGAAACCGGAATGCCCGGCGAAAACCCACGCGGACACGGGGAGAAAACATGCAAACTCCACACAGAAAGGCACCCGAGCCGAGATTCGAACCCGGGACCTTCTTGCTGTGAGGCGACAGCTCTACCCACTGGGCCACCGTGCCGCCCGTTTTTACGAAGTAAAAATCGAAATTGTTATTTTATATTGTCCGTCGAGATGCATTATTAACACCGCCCGCACGTGCAGTGCACTCGCGGGTGCAATGTTCCCTCGTCACCTACCGTGGCATGACGAAGCCTACGTGTGTCACTAAGGCTCTTCTAGTGCGGCTCCGAAGCAGGGGCATTCGCCCTGTGGTCGACTGGGCAAGGGTTCAGAGCGCCGAGTTGGCACGGCTCCACTGCTGGAGCAGCGGACGGGCTCCAGCTACCCCGTGATGGATCACGATTCTCGATTGTACTGAGTCGGTGGACTCAGTATCCCGGTCAACCAGAAGCGCACGGGGCGACGCGGTGGCGCGGTGGGCAGCGCTGCCGCCTACATACAAACACTTGCTACGTTATATATCGCTGTACAGCCCTTGATCAATCCACTGCTGGATGAAGGACTCCCAGCGTAGTGTCGGCCATGGGTGTTGCCCGACCATACTTCATCGCACTGGTCAACTCAAGTCCGTGACGGACGAGGGTGGGGGCTGATGAGTGCGGGGGACGAGGAGGTGGGGCCGGCGGGGGTCTCAGGGTATGATATGACGTCACTGATGTTATCTACCTTATCTATGGCCTGCGATTCAACTCAAATTATCGAGTTTATAGTGTGGTGGGATGACCATTGCACGGCTGCTCCGTCCATTCACAAATACCAGCAGAGTGCCCGCCATACGGATGATCTAGTTCCATGTGTGTAACACGTTCTTATAGCGTCACTTGTTGATGATCATTTCTGCTGACATGACTGTCTGGATCTGCATTTTGTCCTGGTGTCACTTTGGGAACATTCCTGCGGGCTGTCTGACGATTCAGAAGAGTGATCAATACATGGGAAATTAAACTCAAATAAGACATTAATTACCGTCGTGGTGTTGTGCTGATCAAACGTGCGCTTATAAATAATAATTATAATTGCATTTATACAGCGCCTTTCACCCGAGGTTCACAAAGCGCTGCACAGAGCTGCGGAGAGAACGGCACATCAACAACGATTTAAGAACGGCAAATTATTAATCATTCAAGCCCTGTACCCTCAGCGAGGGCAAAAAGAAACGCTCGTTCCACTATATACGTTGTGTCTCGAATAAAGGGCATTCGGAGAATTATTCGCGACTTTTCACCTCCCACGCTGGAGGCGCAGCAAGAAGGTCCCGGGTTCGGTTCCCTGCTCTGGTGTTTTTCTGTGTGGAGTTTGCGTGTTTTCTCCTCGTGGCCACGTGAATTTTTGCTGGGTATTCCGTTTTCCCCCCACTGTCCAAAGATACGCTGCTGCCTCTGTTAATTGGCCTGCTGAGTGAATTGGCCTCCCCAAAAAAAGCCCTCCACCATGCACTGGCGTTATATCCAGGGTATAGCCCCGCCTCGCGCCCTCTATCTGCCGGGATAGACTCCGGCTCCGGCTCTGGCTCCTACATAGGATTAAGCGGGTACTGATACTGAACTGAACTTTGGGGACATTGTCAGACGGACGCCTGAAAGCCAGTCTCATACATCAATCAGTGATAACAGGGCCGTCTTAGTATTGATTTAACCACATTTAATCACAAACTGTCCCTAAGCGCATAACGCGGCGATCACTCCGATGTTTATATTTCGTGCCCCGTGCACATGGTGTCCATCTCTCACGGAGCCTCGGGTGGACTTTAGGACCGTCACCAATTTGTTAATGTCTAAATAATTTAACAAAACACGCGCGTTCCAAATATACCCCTCGAACACAGAAAACCTGGCTTGGCCGCAGCTTCTGCCCGGGGTCTCGCGATGCACGTTCGGGTGCATTCTCATAAGTTACGCTGTGCCCCCAAGGGGGGCCTCGCCGCCGCGCATCTTCATGCCAGGGCCAGGAGCCAGCAAGCGCTGCGCGAGCAGGTTCAGGACACACAGGGGCCGGAATGACCCTAAAAGGACTCGCTCTCAGAAAAGTCAATGCTTCCCACGTGAAGGGCGTCTTGCAACATTTTTTTTGGTAGGTCCAATGCACCGCGGTTCCCCGAGAAGGGATTTTATGAAACGCNNNCCCCCCGTGTCGGAAACATCTTCAGGATAGCGAGCATCGCCCAGCTGAGAGCTGTGCTTCACCTGATGATTGCTTCGAAAAGCTGCTCTCTCGGGACAGCCGCGTCGATGGCTCTCTCTCCTCTCCTCGCGGCTGTCCCCAGACAGCATGCATCGAGCCGTGAAAACCTTCATCATTGTGTTTCATCTCTCGTACTGCCACGTGTGTTTTTTTTTAATGGGCGGTATAGCGGCGCAGTGAGTAGCGCGGCCGCCTCACACCAAAAAGACCCCGAGTTTGATTCTAGTTCCAGGTGCCTCTCCCTGGCGTTTGCATGTTTTTCCCCGTGTCTGCGTGGGTTTCCAGCGGATACTCTGCTTTCATCCCAAAGTGCAAATACATGCTGTCCGGGTTAATTATCCTGACTAAATTGGCCTCGGTGCCCTGATATCTTGAAACTCGCTTACTCCTCCCGGATGGACAACTGTTAAAAAGATCTACATCGCTGAATGGTTCCTAGCACCTTAATTTTTTTTAAACCCTGACATACTGCTGTATGCATGCATAGTACTTGTGCGCTCTACATCTCTATCCCATTACATATCTGTAGCACAGCACATGTGTGTTATTGTCATGTGCGTGTCGGAATCTTGGGTTACTATTCACGTCCCCAGTGTAGCTGTCGACACCCACCATCGCCAGAACACACACGCGCGCTGCGACCTGGAGATACCTTCATTCATCCAGCAGTGGAGAGATCAACGCTGATAGCGATGATGAAATGTGAAGTGAAGAGAATGTGCGGGCAAATGGCGTGCAGTCACTTACCACGGATGACGTAATCTCGCACACATTGCCACCCACCTCCCCCGAGCCACACGTGGTGCTGTGACGTTACATTCCTGTTGCGTGAGCGCAGTCAAACTGTTTTGAGAGACTGACATGTCGGCGATTGCTCTCAAAAGATGTCCTTTCAGGGCAGCCGTGTCGAGCAGCCTTGGCGAGCAATCATCACGCATCGAGCCGCGGACTGACATTTTAAGACTTGCGTGAACCGAACAATAAGAACACACTTTGCAACGCGCCGCGCAGATCCCGCGCGAGAAAACGGCAGAGAGGCGGGAAAGGAGAAGGCAGTCACCCAGCCAGCCGGCGCCAACATTTTTCCAGACACTACATGAACGCTGCTGCCCAGGTTCATTGGCCTGCTGAGTAAATTTCCCCCAGTGCCCTGCGTTGGCAGAGTAGGGAGCACAGGTGGTGCATCTGCCAGTTATCTTAGTCAGGTAATCGATAAGACCTGAGTCTGTTCCGTAACCTCCTGTCGGCGAGACTTCGACACTTCACGTGGCCTCAAAGCGCCTGAAAGTGCACCTGGCCTGGTACAAGCGCCGTGGTGACGTCGCTGCCACTTAGGGGCGAATCTCGGTTGGTGTTGTATGTGCGCATCGCTGAATCCGTGGCTAGCGCAGTGCTGGGCTACAAACCTGGCGACCTGAGTTCGAATCCCGCTCACGGTCAACGCCAGTGACGATTTTCTGAACCGCTCCCGGGCCTCCCCTAGGTCGACTCAGCCTCAAATGAGTAGCTAACGCGATGTGTAAATATTGCCACCAGAGAGATAAGGGCGACTAGGCGTGGTGCTGGTCACCCACCCCCTCCTGTGCCTTCTTACCTTTATAGGCGCTCGCTAACGGCACTTGACCCCAGTCTGTCAAGGCTATACGAGGGATCTTTGTCTTTGTGTCCCAGATACCCATGACTAGGAACGTTTCTGGACCTCTATCGAATTGCCGAGCCTTCGACACGAGTACTGTGTATCAAGTCTCTGCGTTTTTAATAGAGTTAGGCTCGCTTTGAAGCGGGGGAGAGTCAGGCAGGCGGTCAGCCGGCGCCAACCGGCCAGACACTGTCTTCCAGGTGTTATGATCACATAAGCCACTTATTGAGTGTTTATAGTAGTGGGAGGAAAACGGAGAACACGGAGAAAATGAAACCCACGCAGAACGGGGGGGGGGGGGAGAGATCACACAACCTCCGCACAGAAATTACGCCCGATTCGGGAATCGAACCGCCTGCTGCAGGACCTTCAATGAGCGAGGAGGCGCGGATGTTACCGCTGCAGCTCGCACGTCGCGCGGCTGCGCGCATAGCTCACGGCCCCAGTGGGCGGCGAGGAGGGGCCCTAAACGTGGGCTGCTGACAAGGGCGCGCGGCGCGTGTGACTGTGCAGGCGCTGTAATTACGCGTGCTTATCGCAGACTGCACTTCCTTCCTCTCCTCGCTGAGGAATGAAGTGATGTCACGGTACGCGAAGTGCCCGGGCCGCTCGGCTAATTGGACGGGCAAAGCAAAGCGCATGGCGAGACTCACGTCCTATTCAGCAGTGCTCTCAGAGTCAGCGATAAGCCCTGAACGCGAGCCAGTGTCGAGGGAACGTCTACCCGTCTTAATCATCGCCGTATTCCCCTAACACATCTGACAACCTTGAAACAAGGGTGCTTATGTTTAGAGGTTTATTTTGCTGCTGAAATGAAAACGATGCCACGGATTGGGGCTGAGACAATTGTTCCTCTAGTCTAGTTTGAATGCTCATGAGATGGCCATCTATGATATTATTTCTCTTCGCTATAACAACTATAATTTATAATAGTCTGACATTGACAGTATGTCTTAGTCGATGCTCACTAAGCCTCGACACTCGTTTTTAGGAGCGCCCTTGCACACTGGGATGTTTGGCTAATTCAGTGCAATAGATAAATAGATAGATAATAATAATCTCATAGCCTATCCATGAGATGGAGCCTATCCCGGTAGACACAGGGCGCAAGGCAGCGATATACCCATGATAGGACGCCAGTCCATCACCGGGCACTGAGGGCAATTTAGTCTGCGAGCCAATTAATCTATGCAGCAGCATGTTTTTTGGACTGTGGGAGGAAACCGGAGTGCCCGACGAAAACCCACGCAGACACGGGGAGAGAACTCGCAAACTCCACACAGAAAGGCACCCCTAGCCGCAGCCCAAAAAACACGCTGCTGCATCGGTTAATTGGCTTGCAGACTAAATTGCCCGCAGTACCCGGTGATGGACTGGCGTCCCATCGTTGGTGTATCTCTGCCTTGCGCCCTGTGTCTGCCAGGATAGGCTCCGGCTCACCGCAACCCTGTACAAGACTAAGCGGTTTCTGACAATGAGATGATGAGACGATTGCATTTTTTATGGCTGAAGATCGAGAGTGCATTGAGCGGGAGGAACATTCGCGACTCATCGACTCCCCTTAAGGCAATCGGATCGCCGTTGCCTCAGTGCAGCGCCTGTGGTTGGCGTCTTCCGCAGATTTCCCTTTGACCCGCTAATTGCCGGGGTCATCCGGAGCAGGCTGAGGCAGCGCGTGCCACCGGGGGGAGGTATGGCCAGACGGCCCCTCGTGTGCTCGCAGGAAGCGCGCTGGCAGCGGTGCAGGCGCTGTGCACTCGCGCGCGGAATGCCAGGAATGTGGCCGCTCGCCACGGTGCCAGACGACAATGAGCTCAGCTTCAAGATGCAGATCTGGGCGACGGGGAAACGCTCCCCATCGCTGCTCTGTCGGGGGAGCTGTGTCGAGCGTCCCTGCTCTCGCCTCACGCGCTGCAAGCAAACTGCTTCGTCGACGCATTCCAACGCCACTCTCGTAGTGTTAAAATTAGTTTTCTCTTATTAATTGACTGGAGTTGTTGGTCATTTTTTGTGCCGTGCAATTTTGCGTGTCTGTTTACGTTGTCGTCATGGTCACGGTTGCATTTTTCAGGGCGGCCCGGCGCAGAGATCATATAAATATAGTTTTCGCAGTGTCGAACGCTGTCGCCTCACGGAAATAAGGCCAGGGTTCGGTTCCTGGCTCGGGTGCATTTCTGTGTGGAGTTTGCGAGCTCTCTCCGTGTCTTCATGCGTTTTCGCCGGGTACTCCGGTTTCCTCCCACCGTCCAAAGCCACCCTGCTGCCTCGCTTAATTGGCCTGCTGAGTAATTTTTCCCCCAGTAACCTGCGATGTACTGGCGTCACATCCTTGGCATAGCCCTGCTTTTGCCCGCTCTGTCTGCCCGGATAGCCTCCGACCCCATGTGCAGAATTAAGCGGGCATTGATAATGATGATACTCAACTGAACTTAATAATAATAATAATGAATAAAATGTTCGTACCGGAATTGAAGTGACAGACAGGGCAATTTCAGGACAGGATATTAAAAGTACACACCGGTTCACACTCGGTATATATTTTTGTACCGTAGCAAAGCATGGCATGAATCGACTTGCCTTTTGGATGTTTGTGTTACATTAAAAGGGGATTTGTAATAATTGACGATGATCAGAGCCGCTTTTCTGCACAGTGTTCCTTAACATTCATCAAATTGCTCCACGCCCTGTACTGGACTCATTCAACAAATATTTAATGTAGGTCTTACGAGACGTTTTAAATATTAATCCATTGAACATGACCCCATTTGAGCCACATCTGCTCTGCTGGATTTGTAATTCCAAGCCCAAACGCTTTGTCATGAGCACCTTGTGTTAGAGGTGCCCTCAGGGCTTCTGAGAGCGCCCGAGGAAGCCTCCAAAGTCGGAGGCGAAACGTCACGAAGGGGAGAGGGGGAGCGCTCGACATGGCTACCCTCCGAAAGAACAGCTTTGGAAAACAATTCCCACACATTGAACACCTACAGCAGTCGATTGGGAGCCTGTAAATTAGTTCGTGTATTAATTAAAGGCAAGGCACTTCTTTATCATCATCATCACCATTATCATCATCATCACCATCTTCAGCCATGGTCAATCTACTGCTGGATGGACGCTTTCCCAAGTCGCAGCCACCTCTCACCAGCCACGGACATTGTAAACAATCAATCCCACAGCGCCTGCACATGAACCGGTAACAGCGCTCACGATTCAATCGCTGACCTCACCATCAGCCACCATCCCCCTACCAGCGATGCCTCTTTGCCAGTGCCACTGCTCTCACAGTTGATTCCACACGATGAACCTGGGCAGGTTCTCTAACGGGCGAGCGCCTTATCCCTCTCGCGCAATGTACGTCCCAAGCACGCCTCCTTTCCGCGTGACCTCTTAAACAAAATTCAGCGACCGTGTCGCTGAGCCCTATGTCAGAGCAGGTAGCGCACGGTGATTAAAAACAACAGCTTATTTAGGCCGCATGGGCACACACTTATTATGATCATCCTTAACATGAAGACCTTCGTGACCAATGTTATCAATAACTGCCCTGGAGCTTGTCCGTCTTTGTGCAGCGCTTTATGAGCCTCGGGTGAAGAGCGCTCTAGAAGTTATTATTATTATTATTATAACGGAGTCCTTCAGAGTTGGTCACGTCAAAAAAAAGCGTTGCAAACTCGCCTGAGTTTTTTTTTTTTTCAAATGAACGGATCTTTATTATGACAGCAGAAAGTACCCAGTGAATTTACAAGCTCTGGATGCCGGATTCTTGCGACACGAGAAAAAAAATGACCGAACTGACCTGTTATCCTGCTATGCCAGACTGAAATGCAGATGAAATAAACATTACCGTTGACCTGGTTCTCGATGTCAGCCAAGGACGTGCGAGAGGAACTTTCTCTACCCTGATGGATGTGTCTCACCGCCTCGGCCGTCTGCTTAAGCAGCATCAGATGTCCCACGTTTCACCAATACTCACAGATCGTGTACGCGCTCCGATCTAGATACTCCTGTGCGCAAACGTGGAAAGTTACAGAGCGGCCTGTGCCCTGCCTCTTCCTACACCTGCCACCACATTTATCGATATTCCAGTAGAAATGAGGACCGCAAACTCACTAATAACAGTCCGCGAACGTTTAACGCACATTTATTGAACACGTGTCTATATGTATGACCGCAGTCGCAGCATAGCAACAAGGAATGCAGTTGTATTCATAAGTAGTGTTTAAGTCTCCACCCCCTCATCTCATTGTCAGAAACCGCTTCGTCCAGTACAGGGTCGCGGTGAGCCGGAGACTATCCCGGCAGACACAGGGCGCAAGGCAGGAATATACCCACGATGGGACACCAGTCCATCACCGGGCACTGCGGGCAATTTAGTCTGCAAGACAATTAATCTATGCAGCAGCATGTTTTTTGGACTGTTTGAGGAAACCGGAGTGCCCGGCGAAAACCCACGCGGACACGGGGAGAGAACATGCAAACTCCACACAGTAAGGCACCCGAACCGAGATTCGAACCCGGGCCCTTCTTGCTGCGAGGCAACAGCGCTACCCATTGGGTCACCGTGCCGCCCAGTAGTGTTTAAGTGTTGCTCACTGTTGTTGTGCCAGGATGATGGCTCGCTGCCGACCTGCGCCTGCTCAGGAACACTTATTCCTTCCTTCGTTTGTTTAACAATTATTTTATCGCTTTTTTTATGTCCTTCTCTAAATTATACCCATTATTTGACTTTCGTTTGAACTGCTACGATTATTGTTGTAGACATGCCGTTCTCTCCACAGCTCAGATTTATAACAAACAATCAAAAGAAATGTTATTCTTGTTGATTTGCCGTTTAAATGTCGTTGTTGCTGACATGCCGTTCTCTCCACAGCTCTGTGCCACGCTTTGTGACCCTCGGCTGAGAAGCGCTTTAGAAGTGCAATTATTCTAATTGCTTCTTTATTATGGGTCTGTAATGCTGATATGAATCGCCTTGGATAAGGGCGTCTGCTAAATGGTAAATAATAATAATTAAAAAAATTTAATACAAAACATCGTTATAATGCACGTGATCGAAAATAATAAAGGCGTGAGAGTTACAGCCAAGGAATGGACCACGTCCCAGAGAACGTCCATTTAGAGGATCGAGTTTGGAGTCCACTCGTGTGCTGGTGAATAATTACATCTCAGGATGATGGCAAATAGTGACCGCTTAGGGAGGCCCTCATCCAGCAGTGGATAGATTATGGATGATGATGATGTAATGATGTGTGTTTTGATGACAGTGACAATCACGATCTCCTTGTTGTAATAGAAATATCGTATGTAATAACAATAATATTTGCATGTCTAGAGCACTTTTCACCCGAGGCTCATATGTACCTCTTTACTGTAAAGTTTGCTGTGTTCCAAGTCCTTTTTCAGACTTTGGCAATATATATATATTTTTCAATGAAAGGTCTCTTTTCCAAGTTGTCAATCATGATTACATGCGCGGGAGCTCAAACGATAATTACCAACAAAAAAATGCGTGCATAGCTGAGCAAATTTTTGGAAAACTCCAAGGGGAAAGGGCCAACGTTTCAGTCAATGATCTTGAGAAACGCTCTTCGTAGTATGGAGACAAGGGAGGCTTGTTTAACCCGTTTCCACTGCGTTTAGCCGAGGGCAGTGCATGGTCCCTTGTCCAAATAATACATTTCCACTAACGATTTAACCTTCGATCATGAAGCTTCCCCCAGAGCTAATGTACTAATGGGGTACGTGTGTGACCAGGCCTCACTTACAACTCGAAAGCCCTGTCGCCCCGCGTAAAGACCGCGTCACTACAGCTGTCACAGAAAGTAACAACAGTAGATTCCGAACGCTCTGGTATCCCTGGGTCTCCGTGACCCCTGCAGCCACTAGAGGCGCTACACCAAGATGTGACACGAGGCCACGTGGCTCGGTGCGAGCAGGCCCTTCATCGCAAAGGTTTGCGGGAGTTAGATTAGCAGAGTACCCGCCCTACGGGCCATCTTGTTCCAAGCGTGCAACACGTTCTACTGACGATAACGTTTTCTACTGCCTCTTCTGATCTGGACTTTTTCCTGGGTAAAGGCGGAAGAGTAGTTAACAGGATTTACGGTACAGTTGGGAAAAGTCGGAATTTAAAGCTGAATTAAATACATCGCTCTAAAAGTAATCAATAAATGCGAAGTAAAACTGATTATTTTAGTACACCGCACCAGATACTAATTTAAGGCTGAGTCCACCTATGGGAGGCCCAGGACCAGCTCAGCTGTTCGTCACGAATGCTAACCCGAAGCGGGTTCCAGAATTCCTCGCGGAGTGGGTTAAACCCCACACCCACCATTCCCAACCGGTGGGTGGCGACCCATGAGCGGGCCGCGAGCGCCACCTGGAGGCCCGCGGAGAACCAGAGCCGCGAGTGGGCCACGTGGGGCCTCGAGGTGCAAAAACTCGCCTGCGCCGCATCGCCACACCCC
>JAZEWT010000011.1:12188885-12199514 GCA_036362905.1 Mordacia mordax
TTTAGATCCCACGGCGATTTAAAAAGGAGTTCGGTGCAGAGGTGGTGGTGCGGGGTGGTGGGGGAGGTGAGGGGACACGGAAACTGTTAAACAACGCAGAGGGCTCGATGTGCCTGGCGGGGCATTAAAGGGAGAATGTGTGAAATTCGCTGGGGAGAGAGCGGTGTCAGCGGGCAGAGAGGGCGGAGGGGAGGAGGTTACCGACGCGTCACTCTGTCACTCGAGAGCCGCGTTGAGAGGATGGCTCGAAATTTAAGAGCAAACTGAGCGCCTGGATTTGTGAGCTCGGCGTGATTTGTTATGGCTTGGAGACTTGTACGAGGTGTACAGAAACATCGTTTTTACGCAATAGTCCTTTTTTTATTATTATTAACGTGTTTACGCGTCTATGTTTCTCGCTGCAAGGTGAATTAGGAGTATGCCATTAGCTTCGAACTCACGACTGCGTGTGCATGTCCGAGCTCTTTTGTAAATCTACTGCTGGATGAGAGCTCTCTCAATATAATGAAGCAAGTGACCTTTATTATGTAAGACCGCACTGAATGTGACAGGTTCAAATCCTTCATCTGCTATAAGCACGTTGTTTCACACACACAAAACCGAGGCTTTTATGCCTTATTTTAGTGTTATTTTCACTTTTTCACAAGTATATCAATCGTCTTAAGCACGATTCCTTCTTTATCCTGACGTCAGAGGAACGTGTTACATGCTTTGAACACCATCGCCCACACGGCGGGTATTCTGCTAGTAGTATTAATTGTAGTGACAAGATTTTCGTGACTGTCATTGCTGTTAATCAGCAGAATGGATGAACAATCAATACAATCCACCATTCATTACAAATGATTCGCTACTTGCTTGTTTGGTAATAATATCAATGTACATGTGTACATTGTATATCTTTGCTAACGTAGTGTTAAATTCATGGTCTATCTGTGAAAATAAGATGACAGTGGCATGAAACGAGCGATCTGAGTTCAATTCTCGATCATGGCCAACACCAGTGACGATCATTTAAACTGCCCCTGGGATTCCCCTAAGTCGACTTAGCCTACAATGAGTGCCTAGTCTGGCGTGTAAACATAATCACTAGGGAAATAAACTCGGTTTGGCGTGTTACTGACCCCCTCCACCCCCCCCCCCCGTGTACCGTGCTCACTTTTATAGGCGCTCACTAACAGCACTTGCCCCAAGAGTCTATTGATGCTACACGGGGCACCTTTGTCTCTGGTGATAGCAGTATGTGGGTTGGTGGTGGCTATATCACAGTTACAGACGCCTGCTCGCTGATCCATCGCCGCTGCCTCTAATTTCTGCACATGTGCTAAGCAAATCATCCCATTTCCAACAACATCTGACCATTCCATATAAAATGATTTATATCTCTTTTGTCCTAGGATGTACAAGTTTTTCAACAAAATGTGTGGGTTTTTTTTATGGATTTAGCGTGCAAGCCCCGAGTTATCGCCAGCAGCTGACAATACGACCTTAGTTGACTCGAGTTGTAAGAGAAAAAAAGAGTGAGAAAAAGACGAAAGTGCATTACATATATGAACGTGGGCGTTTTTGAGCCCGTCTGTCCGATTAAGCCGTCTATTGAGAGACAGATTACGAATTCGTGGCCCCGCGAGGATTCACAGCAATGCAGAAATGTGCACGCAATTGCAGACAAGCAGACTGGTACCGTCGTCCGCTCGCCGCGCTGTTTACACGGCTCTCCGAGCTTTGCCCAATACTTGGTCGCGTGCATGACGAGGAAACGGCCCCGCCAAGCTCTGCTGTCAGTTCCAATCCGCTGAGCCAGATGCTCATGACACGCGGCCACTCTCCACCACGGCTCCACATCAGCCATGGGTGCCGCTACTCAACCGACTCGCCAACCGTTCCTATTGGTTACTGGGCGTAGGAGCAGAGTACCCGCCCTACGGGAATCTTGTTCCAAGCGTGCAACACGTTCTACTGACGGTAACGTTTTCTGCTGCCTTCATACTGACGTGGATTTCTTACTGGGTAAAGACGTAAGAGTGATTAAGATACGGCAGTACAACAAGTAAACTAATTATCTATCTGTTTCCACATGTGTGGGAATAGAGCGTTGCCCCCTCGCACGCGTAATTTTTCTCCCTGTGATTCAGTGGCTCCCTCGCACTGGCGTATGAAGACTCACCATTATTTGGCCCAAAAAAAAAGCCATCTTGAAGCGAAATTCCCAACGTAGCTGCAAGACCCTCCTAAAAAAAACTGATCCCGTCGATCTGGCTCTCCCTCTCGAATCAATAACCAAACTACGTTCGCTCATCCTCGCTGTTGTTAGCGGAGCACCACGTGGCACCGAGAGAGGAGAGAGGGATGCCGAGCCACAGACGGGTCCCAGATCCGTCCGGCTGCTTCATCTCAACCGTCCGAGGCGCAGGAGGCAGCAACCACCCGGCGATCCAGGAAACGGCGGTGGCCGCGGTGGTGGCGGCCGGGTTTGTTTTGTTGTTGCCCGAAAGAGCGTCAATTTGGCGTCACTAGACCGAGTCATAGCGCTTGTTAATGCAGCCGTGTTTATTTAGCTTTCCGGTTTTGTTGATTCACCGACGATTAAAAAAACCTGACGACACGCCAGCCGAGTCGTTTTGGAGCGTTTAATTTGTGTTTGTTCGATTGCTCGGAGTTGGGCCCTTTGTTCAAGGACGATCGTTACGAATCTTGGTAAGAGTCTTGACCGGGGGCAACCGCAGTACAAATCTTCGACAGGGCCGAATTGGTTTCGAAAATTCTGGGGAACACAATGTATTCCACATTGATTAAGATTTTGGTTGTACAGTGTCTAATAATAATCATAGTTGCATTTCTAGAGCGCTTTTCACCCGAGGGTCACAAAGCGCTACACACACCTGCGGAGAGAACAGCACGTCAACAACAACGACGTAAGAACGGCAAATCAGCAGCAATAACGTTTTCTTTGGGTTTTTTGATACAAATCCGAGCTGTGGAGAGAACGGCTCTTCAACAACAACATCAAGACAGTTCAATTGAAAGTCAAAAAGTAGCAATAAATTATAGGACATAAAGTGCTTCAAAATATAGTTCTTCAACAAATAAGAAAAGAATAAATGTTCCCGAGCAGGTGCAGGTCGGCAGAAAGCCATCATCCCGACACGACAACATCTCAAATGAAATATTCGTCAATCATATCTTGATGTGGGTTTTCACGGCTCGATGTATGTGAATGGCTCTGCAGCGCTGTTCGTCACGCATTGACTGAAGATGCCTTCAACGTGGGAGGCAAAACATCGCGAAGCAGACAGAAAGAACACTCGACACGGCTATCCCAAAACGAGCAGCTCTTGAGAGCAATTCTCATTCATCAAGCACGCTTAATGGTCCAATTAACATAATCTACAAAGTAATCTATAACGTGCAAGTGCAAGGGACATCTTAATATTTTGGGACGGGGAGGAGGGCACCACCCGCTGGTTTTGTCTCCTCCCCACCCCCGCGCATCTGTAATTTTAACTTCATAGTCAGAGGCTGTGATGAGGTCAAGAAACTCTTAACCTGATGATGTCCTCGGCCCTCTTCGTCTGAGCGTCCAACGTTCAATCAGAAGACATTCCGTTGAGATTCACTTTCGATACTGACCTGTGATATGATATAGACTTACACGAAGATTAAATATTGCTTTCATGAGTAGGCTGTGTCGATCATAATGTTTTGTTAATGGGTGATCTAATCCTATCCTATTTTTTTGCTGCTGACTTTATGTCCTATAATTTATCGCTACTGTTTGACTCTCAGTTGAACTGTCGTGATGACGTGGCGTTCTCTCCATGGCTCGGATTTGTAAAAAAAACCCCAAAAAAATGTTGCTGATTTTCCGATCTCTATTGTTGTTAGCGTGCCGTTCTCTCCGCAGCCCTGTGCAGCGCTTTGTGACCCTCGGGTGAAGAGCGCTCTATGAATGCAATAATTATTTTATTAGTACTTAAAGGGTACATTTTTCACTATTACAATTTGCATGCGACATCAGCGAACAGTGAGGCACTCTCGTTGATGAGACCACAGACTCGTCGATAGCAGACGATGTAAATTTACAGTCAAGCTGTTTGGAACACGACGCTCTCAATGTTTTATTAACACACCGTTATGGAATCGTTTACGAGCGAGGTCGTCTTAGGTAAATGCATGGGAACAGAGGTAAGTAAAGAAAGACTAAGAATGAGGCTCTGTAAAGCACAATGGAGCTACTTTGAAGGCATATGGGGGGGAAACATATCATCATTATTATTGGAACCCAGTTAAGCCTGGCTGGGGCACCGGAGCCTATCCCGGCAGACACACCGCGCAAGGCAGGGCTACAGCCATGCGATGGGATGCCAGTCAATTAAATTCATGTAATGATGTAGGTTTTCACGGCTCGATGCATGATGATTGCTTCGAAAAGCTGCTCTCTCGGGACAGCCATCGACGCGGCTGTCCCGAGAGAGCAGCTTTTCGAAGCAATCATCAATTAAATTCATCTCATCGTCAGAAACCGCTTAGTCCTGTACAGGGTCGCGGTGAGCCGGAGCCTATCCCGCAGACACAGGGCGCCAGTACAGCAATTTAGTCTGCAAGCCAAGTAACCTATGCGGCAGCATGTTTTTTGGACTGTGGGAGGAAACCGGAGTGCCCGGCGAAAACCCACGCGAACACGGGGAGAACATGCAAACTCCACACAGAAAGCAGCACCCGAGCCGAGATTCGAACCCGGAACCTTCTTGCTGTGAGGCGACAGCGCCTACCCATTGGGCCACCGTGCTAAATTAACCTAGACAGCACGTCTCTGAAGGATGGGAGAAAACAAGAGTACCCAGCGAAAACTCATGCGGACACGTGGGAATCATGCAGGCGCCAGACATAAATGCACGCGAGCCCGAGAATGAACCCTGGGAGCGTTTTGCTGTGCGGCGGCGGCGGCACTGGCTGCCACGCCAGCGTGCAGTCCCAGCAAATGAATGTGCTATAAAGTATGCGCCAACGTGTTTAACTCGAACCCTGTTCCACAAATCAAGATGACACCACGAGCACGAACACGCAGTGACGTGGTCAGGATGTGCGTTCCGCGCGTCAACACAGAGATGTTGCCAAGCGAGAATTAACAAAATAAAAATAAATACCGGATGTGGTTTGTAATTTTTTAAAAAAAATAGCGAATGCAAGAAAATACCGTAAGTTTACAGAAAAAAAACCCATAAATGCGTTCTTGCAGTCACGTCTGCGCAGCACAATTACGGCTCGGATAATTGCTTGCTTTTAATTATGCACAATTGTTGATAACGAGATTATAACTACACTTGGGCGTTTGTCTACATATTTGGCTGGCTGGCAAGGAAAGCAATTAAAGGTATAGCACTGCCGTTGCGTTCTCGGCATGTGCGTGTACAACTGTAAACTCCTTACTATCTTAGTCTTTAGAACAAGTGAAGAGTATTACGGCGAGGACATTCATAGAGGGGAATGTAACAGATACTGACAAATGTGCAAAAAGCAGGAAGAGATGCATTCTTGCGATTCCACTGACAGACAAACACACGAAATAGAGAACATTGGCAGGTCCAAGACATTGATCTGATCGTTAATAAAAAGACTCATCTCATCTCGTTGTCAGAAACCGCTTAGTCCTGTACAGGGTCGCGGTGAGCCGGAGACTATTACGGCAGACACAGGGCGCAAGGCAGGGACATACCCACGATGGGACACTAGTCCATCACCGGGCACTGATGGCAATTTAGTCTGCAAGCCAATTAACCTATGCAGCGGCATGTTTTTTGGACTGTGGGAGGAAACCGGAGCGCCCGGCGAAAACCCACGCGGACACGGGGAGAGAACATGCAAACTCCACACAAAAAGGCACCCGAGCCGAGATTCGAACCCGGGACCTTCTTGCTGTGAGACGACAGCGCTACCCACCGGGCCACCGTGCTGCCCGTTAATGAAAAGTAAATGGGCTTAAGCAAGACGTTAGGATGGAGCAGTGCCGATGGTCAAGCGTAACGACATAAAGCCAGCCGAGAGAAGGAGCCCGCTCGAGAGTGCGCCCAGCGTGGAGATGGAGCGATGAAATGAGCTCGTGTTGAAATGCCAGGGTGATTGACAGTTTGTAAGATGATGCGATATTGCGACAGCTTGGGAAGGCCTTCGGGATTGATTATAGCCGGCGATGACGATGATGATGAACCGCTAAGAGAGGGTCACATGGCCCGGTGTTACTGTGGCGGACATATCTTTAGTTCACCGTCACATTTGCCCCATACATGGCCTGAGAGTTCTGTGGAGCAGAATTATTTTTTTTAAATGACTGTTATAAAATGCCACAATGCCACTGCTTTGAAATACAAGAGTCTAAAGCACAAAAAATATGTTTTTAATGTTTCCTAGCGCATGTTAAATTTGTGCCGAGGTATGTTTTGAGCCCTGTGTTGGGGCGATGTCCAAGAAGAGGCATCTGTAGATTTTTAAATGAAAGCCTCTCTGCCAGCCCCCCGTTTCACATTCGTCTGCGTTACCCAATGCAGCAACGCTTGCGCTATTGCGCGCCACGCGATATGGCCGCGACGAACTGCGCGTGACAAATGCGTGGCAGTGCTCCGCCGAGCAATCTGGGGCATAATTGGAGGCATCGCTCGCTGCCAGCTGCAAGGTCAAAAGTCGCGGTCGTTACCGTCCCTTCAACCTGAACTTCAGCTCGATGAGGTCGCGGAACCTCGAGAGCGTGTGCGTCGTGTGCCCGAACCGGGAACCATTCCGATACTAATTCTGTCACTTTGTTATGGGAACTGGTTCTGATCGACGCGATTGCGGGGCTGGAGGTGTCCCGATTGACACTGCTCGCTGCCTGGGCACCGACTTAAAATAACGAGTCGAGTCGCCCACAACTGTACGCTTGCCCGATTGTGAAGTGAGTCAGGAGCAAGAGAAACGTGTGTTGCTTTTCGTCATATTTAGGCATGTGCCAAAAATAGGAATCTGACACATCGCATTGTCAGTTTCTCTGCTTTATTTTGAGTAATAATAATAATTGCTTTTATAGAGCGCTTAAAATGAGCAAAGTTGCGTCACAATTGCTTGGCGTCTCGGAAGATTAATCCTGACCAGTCTGATGCTTTTGTTTGAAGTTAATTTCACCGTTGCTTCAGAGCACTTGGGTTTGTTGGAATTAATCCCAAGTGTGCTCTTTGCAGAGTTCAGGCACTGGCATTATTATGTGCACCCCATGCATATCAATGCCGAAGCAAAACACCCTGTAATCTTATTAAAACATTTATCATTCCAGGCCTAAATGAAGGCACTGGAATATTTTCACGAGCAAGCACGCGCTACAGGAAATGATGTTCTCCAACATTAAATCACACACTGCTCCGCAACGGCGGAGTGTTATTACCGAGCATGTGTTCTTAACAACAGATCGTTGTGACAGCTCTCTTTAGTACTTGTCAGTGTGTCGGTCGGCCGATTCCGTGAGTGCGATGATGATGAATTCACTCTCTATCGCGCCGCGCAAATCCATTCAACGACGATGGTATTTATTCCAAAACAGAACGACTCAGGGGCGCGCGGTAGCCTGCAGGCGTTAATCAGCGCCAACCCGCCAGACACTGCGCCCTATATCTCATCTCGTCTCTCATCTCATTGTCAGAAACCGCTTAGTCCTGTACAGGGTCGCGGTGAGCCGCCGGAACCTATCCCGGCAGACACAGGGCGCAAGGCAGGGATATACCCACGATGGGACGCCAGTACATCACCGGGCACTGGGGGCAATTTCGTCTGCAAACCAAATAACCTGTGCAGCAGCGTGTTTTTTGGACTGCGGCCGATATATTATGACGTTATCGGCCAACCAGTTAATAAGTGAGTTTTTTTGGTTGTGGGAGGAAACTGAAAAACCCGGAGGAAGCCCACGCAGAATCGGGGCAGAACATACAAAAACTCCACACAGAACGGCACCCGAGGCAGGACTCGAACCGCCTCGGGTCAAAGCAAACAACAACTTCTCCCCTCCATGAGACGCAGTGGTAACCACCGCACCCACCCTGCCGATAACGGAGCGGTTGTGCCGTTGCACCGCCGCACAACTCGTGTGGAGTTAACGATCATGCGGGTCAGGGTTGAGCCGTGTCGGCTCTGAATCAGCCAAGGTGATGCTGAGCCTAACCGGCGCTGACAGCCCGCATTTCGGCTCTGCTGTCACTTTGGGATTAAGGTTAGCGGTTCATCTTTGCACACATTGCTGCTCTGGGTTTAGTTGAGTTACATTTACATTTGAAGCGTTCCTAGCGTCGATAGATTCAAACGTTTGTTGTGTCGCTGGAATCCCGCATCTCGAGCTTGCAAGCTCACGGGGTACTTACTGTTGTAATAATAATAATAAACATCTCTCCATCGATTGACTTCCAGCATCGTCACTATTCCACTCGCCCGCCCAGGCAGTTCGACTCCAGGAACTTTTAAACCACTAGGTAGGTCGCTGATACGTGGTGGGTAAGTGAGTGAGTGGTTTTAGGTAGGCAGTTGAGTAGGTAAGTGGGAAAAATGCATGGGTAGATGAATAGGTGGTCGGTGAGTAAGCAGGTGAAATATTTTTGTTAGGTTGTAAGTTGTAAGTATGTGGAGAGAATAGTTTGGTCGGTTGGTTGTCTTAGATAGATGGGTGGGTTAGAAGTTTTTACATAAGCATACAACTAGGTTGTTGAGCGTGTTATGAGATAGGTAAGCAGGTAGGTTGATGGGTTTGATCAGTATCTATAGAGCGGGTGGGTGAATAGGTGAGCAGATAGATAATAGACAGAGAGCCAGTTATGTAAACAAGAAGATAAATATGTGTTGGTAGGTATGTGAATAGGTAAGTGGTAGGTAGATGAGTAAGCAGATGTGTAAGTAGGTGAGTGGTGAGTGGGTGTATGGACGAGTCGATGAGAGCTTAGTGGCTGGGTTTGTAGGAAAGCAGGTGATTAATTGGTAGTTGTGTCGGTGGAATTGGCGCCGGCTGAATGCATGGCTACCTTCCCCTCGCCTCTCTGTGGTTTCCTCACACCTCTGTAATAATATAATAAGTCGCCCTGGATAAGGGCGTCTGCTAACTTATAATTACGAATAATAGAGACCCAACTACGTGAGTTGGTAGGTGAGTGTGTAGGTGAATGGGTGAGTGAGTGCCTCCAAGCAGTGTACGTTTTCATTTCGTACAAACACCCTGCATTTGAACGCATAACAAACTGCAATGTGTGTTGGCCACACTTTTTAAATCTCGCTTGCCAGGCATATATCTGGCAGCATTCTACTAATAACTGTTTGCAAAATTGAAAACTCTTTGGCCAGCCATTGGTACTGGCTGTTCCTATCCGGTGATAAATGTTCCGTAATTATTAAATACCGAATTGTAAGCCTCAAACGTGCCATTCGGTAATAAAAGCAACGGTGCTGAAAGGGTAAAACAATACTTCAAGCGAGTGGGTTAAGTCTTAGTGCGCATGTGGGACCTTTGAATGGAGTATGTCTGGAGCGAGTTCTTGTACCTGTGCCTCGGAACATCAGAGTGATGCCGGGCTTTGCCAACCAGAAAGTTTCGTGCCAACAATAAACACAAAACAATATGCAGAATATGCACAATTTGCATGAAAAAAAGACATCACGGCATAGAGCCGCTATTCTCAAACATCGGGTCGCGACCCATTAGTGGGCTGTGAGCGCCACCTAGTGGCCAGGGCAGACCAGACCTCAGCGGGCCAAGTGAGCCTTGCGGTGCAAAAGGTTGAAAATCCCTGGCACAGACGATGACACTGTGGGCATCATGTTTATTAGTCTGGACTTGTGATCGAGGGGGGATCGCAGGTTCGACCTCTCGGCAGGGCAGATAGAAGACTGAGAAGCTCCCTCGTTCTCTGCCCGTCAAGCCGTACAGATGGATACAACCACAGTGAGCCGCGAGACCGGTGGGGTGCAACGCACTCACTGCCACCTCTTTCAATACATTCGGTCAGCGTGGAAGAGTAGGCCAATTACCCACTCGCCTAGCTACATATCTACCCTCTATGGCAGTGGATTTCAAGCTCTGTGTATCGAGACCCATTTGGTAATAAATGTTAATACCCGCACAGCAACAGTCGTGCGATTAGAGCTTTAATCACAGTAAATCGTAACACATTTTAATTTGAACCAGCAAAGCGAGCCAGGGACTTGACGTTCAGCGAAACCAGTATGATCCGTACTTTTAAAACCGCTGCTCGAGGGTGTAAGTGGTCAACCCTTCCAGCCTGCTGAAGTATGGTCAAACAATCCCTATTGCCGACACGGCGTTCCGAGACATTCATCCGGCACTGCCCTTGATTAATGGCCGTACCACTTACAATTATTATTAATGTGCGCGCGTGTGACCAAATGGTTACCTCGGTGCCTTATTCAGCCAGGTTTTCGAGTGTTTCAAACACTTGGTGGCTACATGTGAAGTGTAACGCCTATGTTTACTTTACGACTTAATTCTCCACCCCCACCCCAAACTGAAGCAAAAAAAAACTGAAAAGAAAAAAACCCGCGTAAATTATAATCTTGTGCAATAGCACAAATACATAAACTCTTTTTTTTTTTAAACACGCACTTTAAAAC
>JAZEWT010000011.1:12201401-12225159 GCA_036362905.1 Mordacia mordax
AAATCCGAGCTGTGTAGGAACCGCATGTCAACAACAACATCGGGACAGTTCAACTACAAGTCAAATTGTAGTAATAAATTATAGGACATAAAATAAGCGATAAAAATATAATTCTTCATCAAACAAAGGAAGGAATAAATGTTCCCGAGCAGACGCAAGTCGGCAGACAGCCAACATCCCGGCACGGCCCCACTGAGCCACATCAACAGTCCTAGCCAGAGAACTTGAAAGCCTTACGGAACAAGTGAGTCTCACTGCGTACATTCTGATGTAATAACGTCTGTCTTGTGTTAGAAATATGAGTAAGTGTTAAAGATTGGAACCAGTGGTGTCGCAAGAATCCCGCACTTAGAGCTTGCAAGTTCACTGGGTACTTTCTACTGTAATGATAATCTCTGGAATATTCTTGCGCTCTGCAGATGCTCTACGGGAGTGAGGCCAACACTCAGTTTGCCCAGATGCGTCCCGAGTGTGATGAGCCTCGTCCAATATCCAATTAGTTACCATCCAGAGCAGCCAGGCGGTTGTTAGGAGAGAGAGTTTGGGGCTTTGCGTGTCCCGAGATTACAGGTTCAAACATAGTACTCTATCTTAGGGTGCAATGTTGTCCTGTTCAAACCTGAGACCTCGGTGCCGTTATTGATTCTCTGCAATTTACATTGGTTCTCACATATGGCTGCGATCTCTCCTGGGAGGTGATTGGCTAAAGATAGCGCCAGGTTATCACACACCTGAGGCAGTAAAGGTCCCTGGCCCTACCTGCCTTGTGCAGATGTCGAAGGTGAACAGCTCAATCGGTGGCCATTTAGGGAGAATGATATGTACGATTGTGCAATGGGATACTGTTTACAAAGTAACCGCACGTACACTGCTCACAAAATGTATGAGCGTTGATATATTGTGGCCAAGTAAATAGCACAGAACGTTCCCACTAAAAGCAAAGAAAGTGAAATTTGACAAACTTAGCCTGACAATGCGCCGTGGATTTATGTAAACATGTGCATTCGATTGCATTGCTGTTAACGGAGGGACAAAAGTACTTTATTTTCAAAGTAGTAGTTAATTTCAACACTTTAAATTGTCCTATTTCTAGTGACATCTCGCGGAGGTTTAAACCCTGCAATTAATATGTATGGTTTGAAAACAAAAACTACCTGGCTTAATTCGTGAGGCGTACCGTAAAAGTCGGGATAAAATCATAAACGTATGCACAAAAACTACCGAGGTTGCAAAAAAACATTTGAGAAAAAATTCCCTGGAGAAGAGCACAGGTGGAAACGAGAAGTGACTCATAACCAAAGTCCACTCGGCGCTCCAGCGCGGCATCATAAATCTCTCTACCTGCCGTCATGGCAGTATCAGCTTGAAGCCATGGTGAATTTTTGTGGTTGTATAAGCGATTGCAAACGGTAAAAAAAATCCCCCCCCCTCCGCAGGTTTTTACTGCTGTGTACACAGATTGATAACCCTTCTGCAGGCAGCCTGGTATCTCGAATGCTACCTCCAGACCAGCCACATGGCGTTAATGATTCATTCCAGTGCTTCCCCAGCGGGACTGTTTGTGTGCTTTGCCTCCCCACTCTTCCTCCCTCTGGTACACTTACACAACCCACTGTTGCTGGCCTCTCATTTATGCTGCAGACCAAGAACTCGGGAGCACAGCAAATAGTAATATTTACGCAAAAAAAATGCTTACCCCACCGCATGTATAAAACACAATGTAGTTACAGGCAATTCAGAATATGTATTGCGATGATACTAGTAAACGGTTAAACGTTGTGACTGGTTATGACATCAATTTTACATCACAGTGGCCTTTGGCCATATATATCCACTATGGCATTGGAATTAAAATAACTGTATTTTCCCTAACTGGTGGATTGGCAGCAGTTCCACAGACAACTATCCTATCCATTTTTTACACGTAATATTTTAACAATCGGGCGGCACAGTGGCCCAGTAGGTAGCTCTGTCGCCTCACAGCAAGAAGGTCCCGGGTTCGAATCTCGGCTCGTGTGCATTTCTGTGTGAAATTTGCATGTTCTCCCCCATGTCCGCGTGGGTTTTCGCCGGGCACTCCGGTTTCCTCCCACAGTTCAAAAACATGCTGCTGCATGGGTTAATTGGCTTGCAGACTAAATTGCCCGCAGTGCTCGGTGATGGACTGGCGTCCCATCGTAGGTATATCCCTGCCTTGCGCCCTGTGTCTGCGGGGATAGGCTCCGGCTCACCGCGACCCTGTACAGGACGAAGCGATTTCTGACAATGAGATGAGATTTTAAGTCTATATATGTCTCTAAATGTAGACATTTCTCGCAGTGTATAAAATACATTTCCATTTCCCTCGTGTTTCTGTAGATATACATGCAGAGAATATTTGTTAATCTACTGCTGGATGAGGGCCTCCCCGCGTCGCGTGGGTCCTGAGACTTAGTTTACCACAGACTGTGAGTGCGCGTCGGTGAAGCTGGGAGCATACATTCCGGAGGATAGTACTGTAGAGTACACGAACAGTTTTCTGCACTGCTATCTGCTGACAGCATAGCCCTGCAGGAACCTACAACAACAGTTTTATCCTTGGCAGTGAGCCTTCTTCGAAGCACTATCCAAGGCTCGATTTAGCTGAACTTCCAAGATTGACGAGACTGGGGCACATTCCGGCTAATGTGGTTAATTTGTTTGACCGCGAAATAAAGTTCAAACGGTTGTTTGCTCACAACATAAATAGGCACCAACAAAATGATTTCAAGCCACAAGACGATTTTTGCCGTTTCTCTCGCTTTGCCAGCTGGTCAAGACGGCTGTGATTACGCCATACGTGTGCTAAAATCAGGTTGCACGGCGTGCGCCAGACACAGACAGTTCAGGGTCCTCGTGACCTGGCATTCACACTTGTCCGCGCCCTCTCTCACCGTGCAAACAGTATAGAGTCGGCTGAAACAAACTAATCTTCGAAGCAATAAAAATCGTCTTTCAAACATAACCTTACGTGGGCCCTCGAGGTGATCTCCTTAGCGGTTAATAGAAAAGAAATCCTCCAGCGTCGTAAGTGAGCAATAGACACCGTGAAAGGCCACGGTGTTCTGGAACAGACAGAAACACTAATAATGATTCGCTCAGAAATCACTGGCATAGACGAATGCATAGTAAACATTTACAGAACGTTTTAAAAGATGTAGCGTATGGTTTTCAAAAACTAATTTGGTAAAGTATTACGTTTTCCAGGACTTGATTAATCACCTGACTAAATGTAATGCAAATGGTGTTGGGGGGCATTCATAGACTAGTTTATTGAATCAAAGCTGTGGACTCGTGATAAAATTGGCATTTCTTTACTATGAGGAATGTATGTGGTTTAATAAGGATGCCTCAGTTTCTGAGGAATTGTTTGCTCAATATAATAACATTTACTCTTATCTGTGGTTTACCAGACTTTCAACCGATTTACAGTTAATCCATGTATTGCTCTCGGCTTTAAAGTTAGATACTTTTTCAATTGGCTACTCGACGTAAACCGAACATTTCAAAATATATCGCATCTTCTCTAGCAGGTGCTGACAGAATTAGCGAATTGAAACGCATGGTAGTCGTGGCAGAGGAGTTAGTGCAGTGTGCAGATCAATGCTGTGACCCGCGTTCGATACCCAGTCACAGCTCATGACCGACATTGTTTGGGTAGACTTTCATCCAGCAGTGGGTTGACAAACGCCTGCTCGATAGTTGATCGCAAGAGCTGTTCTTTCGGGATAGTCGTCTCTTCTGCTCGATGTTTCGTCACTCACATTGGAAGCGTCGCCGTGCCTCCAACAGCTTTTGCGTGCAACGCTCGTACGCAGTCAAGAAATCCTATACCAACAAAACCCTGCAAATTGCGTTTCACTAAATGTCCATCACTGCTTACACGTAACATGGTGACAGCTTAGGTGTTGGTGACGAGGAAGAAAAACAACAGCTCAAACCATAATGTACACACACACTGCTTTTATATTCCGTTTTAAAAGCCTCTTGATTGACTCTCAGAGTATATGTGGCCGGCATCTTATCTCCACCTACCGTGGCCACACACGTCAAGCACTTCGTTTAGGGCATTAGAGCACTCCATACATTAATGGTTATTGCGATTGGAGCGGCGCAATTAGCAGACTTAACTGGCCATATATGTTCAAATGTTATCTTGCTCCCGGCAATAGGACTTGTAATGCACTTTATGGTCCCATCAAGTGCTCTCTGGCAGCGAGCACATTTGATTCTTACAGCCATTCCCTCGCCTGTTCAAGTGGATTCAGCTGAACTGTGATGTGGTTGTTGTTTATATTGGTTTGTTTTAACAGTTATTGATGCAATTCAAGTGCTAAATTCATTACGTAAATGCAATGGTTGGATTTACCTTCGTTTGAAAAGAGCAAAACTCTTGTTTTGGATTGACCTTTTTATTTACACAGTATGAAATTGTGGTTGAGGGAACTGTAATTTAATTGCTAGGTCATTCGTTGGTGACTATTAAGCATTAAAGCAATTTCACAGCAGTTAATTACGAAGTGATGATGTGTGGCAGCGATTCACTCCAATCGCCCAAATTCAATGAAATGCTGCCACCTACTGTTTAGAGGTATACATGAAAAGTATTATATTTGAGAAATATTCTCCTGGGCGTTTAACGTAAAATTATTTTTTTACGCTTAAATGTTTTTACATTTCTGGTTGTAATGTTAGCCGATTCATAACGTATCCTTATAAAACGTAACTTATTGTAGGGAATATGAACTGACAATTTTTATTATATTTCCATGTTGCACTGCAGATCATACATTAATATTCCAGTCAACATAGAACGTTTGTTCAACATTGTTGCTTCAAGGCTTTAAACCACGTGCGCACGTTGATCAAAAGCTGGAATGTTGGTCCAACTTTGGCATGTTTGCTCTTTACTTACCTGATCCATATGTTCACCTCTCTACCTCATCTTATCTCATTGTCAGAAACCGCTTAGTCCTCTACAGGGTCGCGGTGAGCCGGACACTATCCCGGCAGACACAGGGCGCAAGGCAGGGATACACCCACGATGGGACGCCAGTCCATCACTGGGCACTGCGGGCAATTTAGTCTGCAAGCCAATTAACCTATGCAGAAGCATGTTTTTTGAACTGTGGGAGGAAACCGGAGTGCCCGGCGAAAACCCACGCGGCCACGGGGAGAGAACTCCCAAACTCCACAAAGAAAGGCACCCGAGCCGAGATTCTAACCGGAATCTTCTTGCTGTGAGGCGACATCGCTACCCACTGGGCCACCGTGCCAACCACCTCTCTACCTCTCAAAGCAATTTCAGGTAATTATTTACTCAGTTTTCGGTTTGTATTCCTGTCTTCGAGGTACCATATCCTACAGGACGTTGGTGACAATGGTCTTTTACAAATCTCTACTCTTTGAACTTCCAAGAATGTCCATTATTGATATGTTCATCCATCCAAATTATTCTCAATGGCCATTATTATTCAGCCGTGTCAAGTAGTCCGTAGAGACCATACACAAGTGAGTCTTGAGGAGCTAAACGTTGTGAACCCATGTGTTAAGGCTGCTCTGTTGCTCCAATAGTATTGCCAGTGACCACGTTTCTGATCCATATAAACACTAGGTAAATAAATGTCCAGGAACGAACCACTTAATTCTGTACACGCAGCCATAATCCGCTTCAGGCACGGCGGTGCAGTGGAGTGGTGGTGCCTCCTCACATCAAGGTCGCTGGTTCGATTCCTGGGCTCGGGTGCCTTTCTGTGTGGAGTTGCCCGTTTCTACCCGTGGATTTTCGCCAGGTACTCCGGTTTGCTCCCACAGTCCAAAGACACGCAGGTTAATTGGCTTGCTGAGTAAATCGCCCCCGGTGCCCTGCGATGTACTGGCCTTAAATCCTGGCTATAGCCAGGTCTTGCGCCCTCTGTCTGCCGGGATAGGCTCCGGTCCCCCATGACCCTGGGGGGGAGGTATTGATGATGATGATGATTCCCCTGCTCTGCATCCCAGTGTTTGACACCGGAGGCATCCCCGACCACGTGGTGTCGCGAATGCGACCGCGACCCGTCGCCTTTACGGCAAGCGCCATGGAGTCTTACGGGGCCTTGTTCGAGAGCACGCAGAGCATCGATGAGAGGCGGGAGCAGACGCGCAGGGCCAGGCGGGATGTACTCGCGCAGGTGACGGGGCCGACGGGGAGCGCTCCCGACGAGGAGCCAACCACTCGGTTTAATTACAAACATCGCCCCTTTGTAGCGGGCGCGGACGACCGATTGACTAGGCCTCGGCCGCCTCTCCGTAGTTTCCTAGATTGGCTACCGTGTTCGTGATAATGGAGCCGGCAGAGACGTACATTGGGTGGGGGTGAGCTGTGGTTTGATTGTTTAATGTGGTCTTGTTGCTCTTGCCGTTTTTCCAGTTATTTTGCACGTTACGTAATATGATATAACAATGAATATCTACTTTCTAAACTCTCAGTGATTAGTTTATCAGCAGTGGGTCTCAAGAGATGGGTTAAAGACGCAGCCCTGTAAGTTCCAGCTCACGGCCGGCGCAAGGGCCTCCGCTAGAGGTCTCTCCAGCTTATGATCGCCCACTGACCACTAGCTGGCGCTAGCGACCCACCAATGGTCGCTAGCGCCAGTGAATGCCTTTCTGAATGTTTGTAATAGATACATAGTCACTGATGAGACCATGAACTTGTTACACTTAATAATAATAATTGCATTTATAGAGCGCTTTTCACCCGAGGGTCACAAAGCACTGAACTTAAGAACCAGAATTCATCATAGGTGGCTAAAACTCGATTCTAATGCATTTGTGTAATGCATCACGAATTACATACATATTGTGTACTTAAAGTTGGACATAAATCACATGCAAAGCTGTTGCTGTTAGGGAACGAAACAGTTCTGGAGAATGACATAAAAATCCTCCAGTACTTCTGGAGTCACTCAAAGCTGTTTTTTTTAAGTCGTTACTTCCATCATATTGCATCAAGGTGTAACTGGGCAGTGCTGTAATAGAAAGATGGAAGCTAGGACATATATGCCTTGCATGTATCGTGATCAATGTCATAAATTTTACACCAGGCAAAAGCTGAGTACGAGCAAGATCAGAGGCGCCAGGAGCAGAAGCGACTGCGTGGTGAAGACACCTGGATGCTCCCCTCTGTGAACGAGCGTCTCGAGGAAATCGGAAAGGTGCGCGACAAGCTTAATGAAAAGTTTCAACGTAAAATCCCTGCCGCACCAGGGCAATCGGAAACATCTCACACACGCCACAATAAACATGAACATAAAATGTATAACAAAAATGTTACACTCAAGATACTGGTACCACGGCTTTAGCAGTTATAGGTAATTCTTAAATGATAGGTTTTCAAATTGTTTTTTGATGATTGCTTCCAAAATCTTCTCTGTAGGAATAACCTATTCGATCGCTCCTCCTCTCTCTCAACACTGCTGTCCCGCAAGAGCAGCTTTTGGAAGTAATTGTCGTGCATCAAGCTGTGGAAACCTACATAGGTACATTATTTTTTATCCCTTCTGACCCATTTAAGGCAGACTGTATTGCAACCATGCGTTCTATCACGGAGGAGCAAACTTAACAAAGAAACCAAAATTGTGCCTTTTTAATGAAGCAAGTTCATGACAGCAAGAAAACTTGACCAGTTTCACTGTTGTTAATAATGATTCGGAGGGTATAATAACAGTCCTTTACAAACTCAGCTCGTATTTTACTTCAAATCTCTCATTAGGCACTCGAGTGTAATTCATGTGGCATGGGCTGTGTGTAAGCTATGCCCCTTTTAAGAGAACCCAAATATTTTTTACAGTTAGCGTCACATGTTGCCTGTATGATTGTATCACGCAAATTGAACTGATGTCGATTTTCATGGCTTAATGCGTGGCGATTGTTTTCCAAAGCTGTTCTTGCTGGATGGCCGCGTCGAGCGCTCCTCCTGTCTCCTTCGCCAGAGGATGCCCTCCAATATGGGAGGCGAGACGTCGCAGAGGAGAGGAGCAACTCTCCACATTGCTGTCCCAACGGAAGAGCGTTGAAAGACAATAACAACACGTGCACAGTATCGGAAGTGCAGTTGTGATTATTAAGTAGTCGTGCGTTGGTATTCTATTCGAAAGCTCTCGTTGCGTTTGTTTTCTAGGCGCACGGAAAAAAAGACAAGAAGAGAAAGAAATCGAAGAAGGCTAAAAAGGAGAAGAAAAGTAGAAAATCTAAAAAAGTCGAGAAGTCTGTGAGTGCCAGTGACTCCACTTCTGTAAGTCCCTGTATGCTTCTAACTCTACAATGGAATAAGATAATTAAATACTGTGGCGTTATGAGATAACTAGCAATGAAAACACGTGTGGAATAATGCTCATTGCACAGATTGCTATTTGCTGTAAACATGTGACAGAGGCTTAACGACAGCCTTGCCGGTTTTGTTCTAGGACTCGGAAGAGGAGTGGGTAGAAAGTACCACAGTTACTACTTCTGCAGGCAGCCAATCATTGGACTCCAAGGAAAGACCAGCGGATGCAGTCAACGCTTCCGTCAACACCCCTTTAGTGGTACAATGCTCATGTTCTCCTTGTGATTTGCTTGTTTATCATGTTTTCATCGCTCGCTTGCTGACTTGCTGCACATTCACAAATGTACGTCTTGTGTTACCTGCTTTGTCTTTGGTTGCTTCCATTTCACTGGCTGTTATATGAAGTCTTACTCTGTGCAAACACAATTTGAATCTAATGATGTAGGTTTTCACAGCCCGATGCATGATGATTGCTTCGAAAAGCTGCTGTCTCAGGACAGCCGCGTCCTCTCCCTCCATCGCGATGTTTCGCCTGAGGATGCGTCCAATGTGTGATACGAAACGTCGCGAGGAGAGGAGAGGGAGTCATCGACGCGGCTGTCCCGAGAGAGCAGCTTTTCGAAGCAATCATCACAATTTGAATCCCCATACTTAACCGAAATCTTCACAGTTCTTCAACCATGTACCATTGTACAGACTGAAACAGTAAAGACTGGCAAGTGCAACAAGGATGAAAACACAGTTTTATTTTTCCCTGGATATAATGTCCTGCACTAACGATTGCATTGCTGTCTGTTTCGCTAGAGGGATGATTGGATGAACTTCGACTTTCTCACGATGAAGTCATACTCGCGGACCGACGTCAAATCAGAAAAACAGAAAGCTAAAGAGCTGGATAAGGAAATGAGGCAAGCGATGGACCAGGTATGTTTATACACACTTTGGCGTGTATTGAAGCTGTGGCTTTGCTCAGGCTTTATTTTGACTCGAGTGAGCCAGCTCCCAGTCATGCTGAACCTGATCTGTCTCCAAGCACATTCCCAGCCATGCTTGGGACTTCTCTGAGCTCCATCTGAGCCAAGTCACGGCTGACTCACTCATGCATCTTTGGGAGAAATTAAGTGGCTCTGGCCAGAGCTGATTTGTAACTACTAAGAAAACAGCCTTAAGTGGGTATGTCCGTATAATTTAATACTATTAGGTGTTTCTTTTCATACATGGATAATGTCATGTGAAAATTCTAAGTTACATTTATTCCAATGCATTGTTTTACTAATTAGCCCAAGTGTTGCCCATCTCCATTGAAAACACGATGGTCTTAACCTTTAGCATTACAATGGATGATGCATAGGTAAATGTTAACGCCCATTATAAAACCTATGTCAATACGTAATAATAATAAAACATATTCATCAATTAAATATGATTGTCATTGTCCAAGTAATATTTCAGAATCGATGGTTTTAAAATTCATATTTCTAGCTGTGCTGTTTCATGCGAGCCTTAGAGCCTCTGGAGATTACAAACGATCTGTAATGGTTGAAAGAAAACAAGTACTTAATTAATTGATTGTGATTTAGAACAATTTATGAGATTTCTGAGGCAACACATCGTTGCCTGCTTTATTGATAACCAAGTGATACTTGTATCCTGTTCCCTCGACCAGCCCGGTACGCACGCTCGTGAGCTCAACCCATACTGGAAGGATGGAGGGACAGGTCTCCCTCCACAGGAGAGTGAGCAACCCGTCTGCTTGGGAGCCTCTCAGGGTATGTCTGGCTCTTGGCGCGGTTCTCTGTGATATTCATAGACCTCGCTCCTTTAATGCACCGCATTCAAGTTTGGTTCTGATCTCAGACAAAGTGGCCATCGTGAATTGTGGTGCCGAAAGGAAAGGCTGGCGCACATTGATCAAGGCGCCTGCTCAGCGGCGAGCTGACACCGATGGACTTGCGGAGTGATTCGTGAAGACGGAGCGTGAAATCGCGGCGAGTTGCTGACCGCGTGCTGAATGGCGCCGCGTTTAGGATCGTCGGCGGTTGGAGACGGCGGAGTGGGCTGGCTGAGACGCGCTCGGCAGAGAATGCAAGAGCAGGCGGACAAGGAGCAGAGGACACTGGACGATGTTTTAGAAGAGCGATATGGAGTAAGTGTGCAGAGAAATATCTTGTAAAACTAGTGTCTTCCCAATGATGAGCTTAAACGTCTCTTAATGACGTGAACTCTCGCTTGAAATCTCTGGATGCCAGATTCCTGTGATACAACTCACCTTCAAACTTGTCAATGCAACAACGTATAAATCACCAAATCACTAAATCCCTGGCATGAATTATCAGGTCTCGGAAGCTAAGCCTGGATAGTACTTGGATGGTTGACCATCTTACATAGTGAAGATGGTTTAAGCTGCCGTGGGACTTTAGTATGTGGAACAGAGGGCAGTGCAGCAAAATTAACCGTTGTACTGTACTTATATGGTTCACATCCTGGCGCTTTGTCTTTACCAGCCCACGTTGTCTAGTTTGTTAATGCATGGTTACAAAATCCCACGACCCTAATGCAATGGCAAGGCCCTAATCCAATCGTTAATTAACAAAAAGGACTTCATACATAGTTGTTTGTATTATTGTAACGCCTCGTAGTGAGAGGCCTGTTGGCACATTCTTTATCTTCTAAAGAAGCTAGAGCAGCAACAGGATTGTTTTACATTGACATGAAAGTGAAACTAATTTAAAAATGCTGCTGTATTTTTGTCTTTCTGTTTGTCCATTGCAATTTGTAATGCTTGTGGCTGTGCTTTTGACTTCCCATTCTCGCAGTCCAAAGAAAGATTTTATTCCATGCTGGCAGAAGCGGAGCGCACGGCAGCGTCTCTGCGGCGTTGTAATCGGGGCGGGCGGCCACAGTGGGCCGCGAGTCAGGGGTGGAGGAAGACCGCAGACGACAGCTCGTCCGCTCCCCCGGCGTGGAAGAGGGAGGAGAGACACAGGGACGGAGCCGAGCGGGGCAGCAACGAGGACGGGGAGCGAACACAAGCTCTGGAAGGAAGACAGGAAAGAGACGGGGGTCGCTCTGCCGGGCCAGACATGGACCGGAATAGGCAAAGAGATGTCCAGAGAGATGGGAAAATAGAGGAGCGCAGAGACAGGCAGAGGGACTGGCGCAGGGACGATGAGAGAAGTCGGCACCAATACCGGGAGGATCGAAGAGACAGGGGCAGGGACGGCAACGAAGACAGGGAGAGACACTCGCAGAGGAGTCCTGACAGATGTCGGGGACAGAGAGAGCGCAATACAAACCGTGACCAAGATGGAGAGCGAGGCAGGTTTCGAAGAGGTCCTGATGTCCGCACCACGACCACCACGACCTCCTCCTCTACGTTTTCTCTGACCTCCAAATTCATGAAGCCTTTAGATAACGCTGACGAGGATGCGTTCATCGGAAGTGGCTTAGCCTCCAAGCAGCCACTCTCAGGGGAAATCCCTCGGAGCATCTTTCAAAGGCCGAGATGTGATGACGACGATGATGATGGCGGCAGTGGTAACGATGAAGATGTTTCGTCCAGCTCGAGAGCACCACAGGGAAAAGAGGTGGTTAAAAGTTACCAAACTGAGCGGCGTTCCGAGAGCCCAGCAGAGGAAGACGGACAGGGAACACAACAGCATGTGCAGTTACGGAGTGCACGTGATCGAAATGAACCCTCGTCAAAGCAAGCAGCAGATGATCGGTGAAGCGTGTTCTGATTTTGTTTTAAAATGTAGATTCTTATTGGCATTGTGGGTGGAAATTAAGAATTGGAATGTCTAACCACGTGAGCAAAACATTTAAAATAATTTACATGTGTATTTACATGTAATATCTATCGAGTTTGCATATGTTGCTCATTGATTGCACAAGGATGATTGCATATTTTAATGAATGTAGTTCGTATATTAGTAGAATGATTTAAACAATCTGTTGACATGTAATGTGCAAACTAAACTTCCGCTAAATCATTGTCTTTCAGTCCCAAAGACAAATCTCAGGCTGCTGCCGATGCTTCCAAATCTGCCGCCCCAGTGGCTTCGGTCGGCGTGACGACTGCGGCGTCTCCTCCAAAGGTGCTGAGCGAAGGAGAGATGAACCAGCTGGGGGCACGGCTGGTTAAAGCAGAGCTCCTGGGCAACAAGGTTAGTGGCTGTTCGTGAGCAGAGCGCTCACCTTGTGCGCTGGTCAATTAACGTTCCATTGAGCGTCTTTTGGCTCACTGATCGTCTGGAACAATCTTCTAAAATGTATGCTGTTTGTGTAGCCCGCAGCGTGACACAATTAGCCAGGTCTTGGAAGCTAAGTAGGGTTGAGTCTTGGTCGTACTTGAAAGGTTGTCCAGTAAGCATCACAAGTGGTGCTGTGGATTGCTGTGAAGCGTCAGTACAAGCAGAGGGCGGCACAGCGAATTCGTTGCTTGACTATACTATGCCCGGATATTTTGCTCCCCATTTTCACCAACCCGCACGGTGGCCCAGTGGGTGGCGCTTGTGAGTCGTGTATACTGACCACTGCATCCAGCGAGCTGGATCGTTTGTGTACACTGTGTACGATTATTGTTACTACGTTTACGGTTTTGGTGAGAAAAAAATACGTAATCATGACTACAAAAATAATCGCTGCATCTTAACCACACGCTGATGGTGGTCAGCAGTAATGATGGGGAGTGGCAGCAAAGGCAAGGATTGTGCTCGAATAATCGTTCACTGCAGAGCGGTAGAGCAATGAGAGCAGCTCGCGTGAAGATCCAGTAGATTGTTACATTGGGGGGGACTGTGAGCAATGCCGACGGCTTGGGGATGCCTTCATCCAGCAGTGGATTGAACTTGGCTCACAATGGCAATAACTGAAAGAAGCTTGAAACTATGCTCATTTTCGGTGTGACGTTTTGTGTGTGTGTGCGCGCGTGCGCGGTCGCTCAGTTATGACCGATGGCTCAGCGGTTAGCGTGCTGGGCTCCGAACTCGGCGACCGGATTTCGATTCCCGCTCGCGCTGGCGGACAACATCAGTGACTCTTTTCTGAACCGATCTTGGGCCTCCCCTAGGTCAACCCGGCCTGAAATGACCACCTAGTGCAGTGCGTAAACATTGCTCGCTAACGCACTTGACCCTACAGCCTGTTAAGGCTCTACGGGGGATTTGTGTCTTTGCAGGAGCTCGCCGAGAAACTGAAAGCCCAACTGGATGAAGCCCGGAGAGTGAAGCAAAAGCAGTCTGAGCAGCCGGGTTTTGCAGGCAGCCAGCAGATAACAAAGGTTGGACGCACTTATCATCTCCGTCGGTTGTGATTGCAGCAGCGTGCGAGCACACTGAGATGGGGGATGAGAAAAGGCCATGATGGCAGCTATAGCTCAATCCTCTTTTCGTGTGACTTCACTTGTTGCTAGGCTCCGGTCAACGCGAAAATCCTAACCTTTTCACCTCAAATGCATTATCGTCAATCTTCCCTTTTAAACCGTGTAATATTCCGAGGAGAGTTATCCTTTAGCTTGTTCACATTTTTTTGGGCAAAATAATGTCGCATCTCTCTTTAGTGGTTGATAGAGAAACATCTCTAAATGAAATGTTCAATTCTAGACTGATTCTGTATTGCAATATATTGTGCAGTGAGTGACATTACGGTTTTTATATTTTTTATCAGGGTGGCACGGTGGCCCAGTGGGTAGCGCTGTCGCCTCACAGCAAAAAGGTCCCGGGTTCGAATCTCGGCTCGGGTGCTGCTTTCTGTGTGGAGTTTGCGTGTTCTCTCCCCGTGTCCGTGTGGGTTTTCGCCGGGCACTCCGGTTTCCTCCCACAGTCCAAAAAACATGCTGCTGCGTAGGTCAATTGGCTTGCAGACTAAATTTCCCGCAGTTCCCGGTGATGGACTGGCGTCCCATCGTTGGTGCATCCCTGCCTTGCGCTCTGTGTCTGCCGGGATAGGCTCCGGCTCACCACGACCCTGTACAGGACGAAGCGGTTTCTGACAATGAGATGAGATATATTTTATCAACCATTAATTTTTATATACTTCAGGCATCGGAGTTTTGAACTCCAATATCGAATGCTGTTCTGTGTTTGCAGAGCCCAGTTTATATTTTAAAGCATGAAGTTTTTTTTCATTAACTTAACAACCAATGAATTGCCTGATAACGTAATATATAGAATGTAGTGTCTAGCAAATGTTGGCGTTTGCTAACTGCATGCTTGCCTTCCCACCTCCCCTGCCTTTCTACGATTTCCTCGTGTCTCTGAGTCGTTCGTTTTTTCGAATGCATACCTTTGACATTGAATGAATATATGCACGTTATAAATCATATTGTTATTTTCATTATTAAAAAAAAGCGTCATTGTTTATATGCCATGCACATGTTGTTGCTAACATTCTCTCCACAGCTCTGTGCAGCGCTTTGTGACCCTCGGGTGACAAATACCGTCCATTCTTCCCCTTATGTTAGATCCTGTAGACATTCCTGTAAAAGGTACTAGTTTAGGTTAGTTAAGCGTGAACCGCCTTTCAGAACTCATTCATGAGTATCCTTACTTTATTTTCACTCATCCTCTCGTCTCTAATTACAATTATCATGTGATGAGCCTATATATATATATTCCCTTGCACATTTACTTCGAACTTAAACAACTCATGCCTCCGAATCATTTGCTCTTGGAATACGTTTGGCATGATACAAACATGCATGCGTTATTTGTTACATCACCCATGTTTTCATACAGTTGTGTAGAAGGGTCGTTTTGTTTGTGTTTCCTGCATTCAGTCTGTAGAGCTGATACAGCAGAAACTTTTCTTTATTGAAGCATGGACTTACTTATTTAGCTGAAGTGGCGTTTTGGTGCCAGTAGTCTATGATCAGATCGCTTGGAATGTGCCCGATTATGTCATGTCTTGGAAACTAAAACAGCACTGTGCCTGTATGGTGCTTGGACAGGTGACATCACCCACAGCAAGTTATTTTGTTTTTTACCCTGCGATAATAATATTGATAATGTCTGCATCAGCATAACATAAGCCATTGCAAGGGAAATGATGTTAGCAGGGCTGTGAGCAGGGCAGAAAAATCCATCAATCTTCCCCTACAGCTTTGCTCTCAAGTCTCTGCCCCCAACGCCTTTACCTAAATTGGTATAAAACATAACATGTCTGTACAGACTATGAATGTCAAATGACGCACTTGTAAGTGCCGTACTAATACCTTCCAGATGCTCGGATGTGAGCTCTGATGCTGCAGTGTCCAACATGCCATTGACTGTCATGGCAACAGATGAAAACATGATAATTGCGCTCGATAGCTGTTTATTTGGAATAGCCGCGTCGAGTGTCCCTTCTCCTTCGTGCGCGAGGGCTGTTCTTTGGGTTCTCCGATTTCCTCATTGCTTCACGACGGCAAGAAAAGGAACACTCGACATGGCGGTCCGGAAAGAATCTTTAAAGCGAGCAATTCTCGTTACATCTTTCCGCCTACACCTGCATGAGTACAGATGAAAAGACATCGCCACGTGTTGTCTCGAACGCGTGCCACTCTGCACTCGCCGGCGTACAGGCTGCAGGCGCGAGAGGCAGGGAGGACGAGACGGACGTGCTGCTGTACAGGACAGACCGAGCTGGCCAGGCATGGCCCGTGGCCGCTCCTGAGCAGTCCGCTGGGCCCAGAGGAGGTCGTCGCAAGAACCGCCCGGTGAGAAGCAGGAGGAACATTGGGTGCAGCGGTAACGTCCGCGCCTCACAACAAGGAGGTCCTGCTCAAGGCAGTTCGATACCTGCCTTGGGTGCCTTTCCCTGCGTAATGTGTGTGCTCCTCCAGCGTTCTGCGTGGGCTTCCCTCCCAGTCTCCGGTTCTCAAACTTTTGCACCTGAAGGCCTAATTGGTCCACTCATGCCTGGTCTCCACGGACGACTGTGTGGCACTAACGGCCCACTGATGGGTCCCGATTCACCGGTTGAGAGTGGCAGCTGTATAGGACCCCCGAGTTACACAACCTCTGGCCTACACAAAATAGGACAGCAGTTTCCCACCCGCTTTGCACGTGACAGTTGACTGGCACTTGCTGTGCGATGCTTAGCAAGTGGGACAGATCGGAGCTAGCGGGCTGAAAACAAGGCTGACGGTACCCGTGCCGCGCGAGTGTCGAGCGGCGGAGAGAGCCGGGCGTGCCCGCGGTGTGGCCGCACAGGTGGAGACGCACGCAGGCGGTGAGCGCACGCGCTACTTTGGCGATGACGATCAGCACAGCCTGCAGGAGCTGGTGCGCAGGGAGCGCATGAGCACGGCGGAAGATCAGAATGCGATGTTCGCTCGTCTCTCTAAGGTGAGACCTCACCTGGTCGTTGACCTCACCGCCCCCGTCGTGACGTCAATAATACACCTATGTCTATAGAAGACAAGGGCACCGTGCGTGTCTGTGTGTGTGTGTGTGAAATCATCTTTGAAGGGCTCCAGCGTGCAAATTACTTTGCCAATCGTTTCTCAAATTTTGGCGCAGTAATTTTTTGCAAGAGTAAACTTTGCTCAATTTAGGGTCCGATCTGACGCCAGGAAGGAGCAACTTCCATGCACGTTTAATAACACGGTTGCTTCGATTTGACCAGGATCTTCTTTACGGAGTCAGAATAAAGATTCCTGAAGATGTTCCCGACAATCATTTTGGAGGCACCACTTCCTCTTGATCAGTTGCAGATTTTTGTTTGAGTGCTAATAAAATCTCGCTTTTTTAACTGTTAATCAACAAAACAATCCTGCTACCCTGTCATTTTTGATGGACAAATATACTGGTATTTATATATATTGAGAACATTTCGCTTGTTAATGATTGTGTCTATTGTTTTCTGCCATTTTTGAAAGCTCAAAAGCAAATTTATTGATGTAGCTTTCAAAGCTTGACATGCGAGAATTATTGTCAATAGAGCAATGCTCTGCTCAAAGTAAATGTTATTTTGCACACACTGATGAGATTGTGCACGCATTCTGAAAAGATTGAATACATGTAAATTTAATTTGGGAGCGTCTAATGTACACAGTAGACATATCACTCACTCGCCTATAATGAAACATTCAGTAGAACATGCCGTGATTTAGAGGTGAGCCGAGAAAATTGACAGTACCCGATCAGATCAAAGGCTGCGCTGCTCCGTAATGTTTCGGTGAGATTGTCCTTTTCGTTGGATGAGCAACCAACCCATTTTTGTAGAGCAGCGTTGACAAAGCAAAACCACTCTCTCGTCCCTTTCACCTGCGTCCCCTTCACCACCACCACCACCACTTCCCGGCGTCATCCCTCGCCTCGCAGTTTGCAGAGAAGACCGACCGCGAGCACTTCACCCTGGACGACATGTTCGTGTCGAAAGCGGCGAAGGGGGAGAGCTCGGGTCGCGAGGACGAGCGGCACAAGCAGCGCGCCATGGAGGAGCACCGCCGCCTCGTCGGCCAGATGGCCAAGTGCAGCCACTGCTTCGACAGCGCCGACCTGCCCAAGCACCTGGTGGTGGCGGTCGGCAGCAAGGTGCCGGCGCCGACAGGCGCGCTGCGCTGGCCCACGCTCCCGATCAGATTTTCTAACATATACAGCAGGGGTCTCCGATTGTAATGTAGCCGGTGTGAGCTTAACTGTAATGAGTTGCACGTGTAATCCAGAATTTATTCAAAAAGTGGTCTTCACGTTTAAAAAGGTTGGAGACGACTGCTATACAGGATGTATGAGCAAGTTAGGAAAAAGTGTAGGCAGGGAAATATCAGGCCAAGATGCATTTGAGCTTTTGTGAAAATGGATTTTCACTCCGGTATGTGTCTCCCCAATTTTCAGTAACGGTTTGATCAATTATCAATAGGGTAAGTCTGTAATATCGACACAACTTTACACAAAGTCTCATTTATATTGGGTCATCTTCAGCAGTGGTACAGTGCCCGACTTTATGGACAGAGCCAGTGAACAAATGATGGCCACCTTTCTTGGAAATCCTTGATAAATAATGTCTGTTGGCAGAAATTCAGAGGCAAGTTAGACTCGCTATAGTTCTAATATACCTAATTTGTTCCCTCTTTATTTTATTCACATTTTAATTAACAATCAATGATCTATCCTCACTCGCTCAGTTTGATCATTACATTGTGAGCGTAGGAATATCTTTCAATGTGAACCACTACACGCCGATGCGAGACCCATTTGCGCTCACTGTTTGCGTTATTGAGTGGCTTTCAGTTCAGAGCTGCGCGGTCTTTCATGTCCTTCCGTGTTTAAAAGTAAATTTATATATAACAGCTGCCATTGAACATTGAACAGTTGGAACATGCACCCAGGGGCTGTGCCTTACTCTGATGTGCTGCCATCTATAAACCCAGTGAACTACAAAAGCACTGCCCCTACACATTCTAGTATTGGTTAATGCAGGCTTGAAGTCAAAGCTGGGATTGGCTGACCTGAAATACAAACTTTAAGCCACAGCCCAAGCCTCTATTCATATTGAAGCCAAATGCAGGGCTTATTTTACAAGATTCAAAGCTGAGGACGAATCCCTTCAAAATGCAGAGACTTGCCATGGATTTGGGGTTTGGAGTCTTTTTGCATGGAAGATCTGCCAGGCTTATTTTTAAAACTCTTAAGCCTGAATACAAATTGAATGCTTTACTGGCTGTGTGTGCTTTCTCAATTCTTAGGTGTACCTGCGTCTGCCCAGCCAACAATCGCTGGTCGTTGGCCACTGCCTGATTGCCCCGTTACAGCACTTTTCGTCCGGAAATATGCTAGATGAGGACATCTGGGCTGAGATACAGGTATCTGCCAAGTCACGCAGTGGCGTTGCACCCCCCCCATGCTTGTTTGTATATCTAAAGTCTATTGTCAGTCCACTGTTTGATGAGGGCCTGCCCATGCCTTGTTCCCATACGTGATATCTCACCGTACTTCATACTTATTCGTGCCCTTTGGTGAACGTAGAAATGTAGGAAAGAGATATATTTATGCTGTACTGTCCTCTGCTGCCCACAACCCTTACGACGCCTTCTTATTACGCTTGGCAGTCACCCATCCAAATGCTAAGCAGGCACGACTCCTCACGTTATCTTCCGAGCGCTGATTTGTTTTCACGGGAACATTGAGTCAAAGGCCAGTCGAATTGAAGGATACATTAAGCAATAATAGTGGCCGAGTGGAACAGCAAGGAAAACCACCGTATTTTGGGTCGAGTAACTTAGCGATTCCCAAGAGAGAGTTGCTTCTTTATAATTCACCGCTGCTTCTGTTTACAGTGGTTTATGCATTGATTACATTTAGTATGCTCATGGAGTCTGTTACGTGTAGCTTAAAGACCTTCCGCTTTTAATGGGCTTGAAGATGATTGCCTGATTAGGAGCATTAAACTTTTTTTGGAAGGACCTATATCTGTTCGCTTACCCGATTTACTTTCATGGCAATAATTTATGTTTAATATCCATTGAAAACGTGAATTGGAAACCCAGTTACATTTGGTCGTTTGGAGGAATCCAGACTTGACAGAGTAGAGACCAACGTGGTGTTGATTTGCAGATCCCGGCTACGCTTGGCGAGACTAACCGCGTGAGTCTTAACTTTGTCGAGCTTTACCCACACGCAGTTGTTAACCGTGCGAACCTCACCGCCGTGCCTCGTGCCACGCAGTCTTTCCGCCGCGCGCTGGTGAAGATGTTTGCCGAGCAGGACGAGGATTGCGTCTTCATGGAGGTGAACATGCACCTGAAACGCCGGCAGCACATGGTGTACGAGTGCGTGCCCCTGCCTCGCGAGCTGGGGGATGTGGCTCCCATCTACTTCAAGGTGAGCTCATACAGAATACGCCCGTCTACGGGACTCAGGCTTAAGAGGATGCTCTCCGTGGTCTGGTAGTGATTCTTCCAACGTGGATGGCGAAACGTCCACCAACCCTTTACCTCCAAGACCCACAAAGACACCACGCCTTGACAATTTGTAGCGTAAGCCTCCATATGAATGGTGATCCATATTGATGATTGCTTCGAAAAGCTGCTCTCTCGGGACAGCCGCGTCGATCGCTCTCCCTCTCCTCTCCTCCCCGCGACGTTTCGCATCACGCGTTAGAGGCATCCTCAGGCGAAACGTCGCGATGGAGGGAGAGGACGCGGCTGTCCCGAGAGAGCAGCTTTTCGAAGCAATCATGCATCGAGCCGTGAAAACCTACACCATTACGTGATCCATATTTACCTTCGCTTGAACTAAGGTTTTCACGGCTTGTTGTATGAGAATTGTTCTCCAGAGCTGTTCTCTTGGGACAGCTCTTTCCAGAGTTTATCGTCTTCCCTCTGCAAATCGTTCCTCTTTGCTCCTTCACGATGGAGTGAAGAGCAATTACACAGCTATCTAGAGAAGGAGAGAAGAGGAACACTTGACACGGTTAACCCGAAAGAGAAGCCGTTAAGAGTAAATCTCATATTGAGCCGTGAAAACCTGCATTACTGCAGCCCTGTGTACATCCCGGCTTCGGGTTTCTTCAGCTTTATTTTCCAGCGGGCTGTGTAGTACCCTTAATGTGTGCTGACAGGCCACATGACATGATACGTCACGTTTATTGCCATTGACATATCCTACGTAGGCACAAATACTAATCTCTGCTTCCATCCCCCTGTTTAGCTTGGTTTCACCTCAGTGATTGCACATAACCTATTGTCTGCAGCCCTATCATCTCAATGTCTTGCTTATCACTCTTCCCTCTCAGCATTATCTCTTCAAGCTGATAATGTTTTTATCTTGTTATCTCTTGGACAGGATATGGCACTTGAGATACACTTACACGCTTGGGAAAAGTGTCTTATTTCAGAAATAATAAAGCTGCCATAATGCATTTACAGAGGTGTCTGTTGCATTATCCTGTAGGATAAGTCTTTTAGTTTACTCAATGGCAACAGTGGTTTAGATTTTTTAACGCATTTTGCGATCAGAGAAATGATGAGCTTTGTTTCGGAGCCGTAACATGGTTTACAGTCGATTGGTAGATGAAAACTTCGTCATGCATCGAGCCGTGAAAACCTACATCGTTACGATGAAGACTTCCCCCCTCGTTTGTCAGTCATGTGGTTTGTTTCACCATATTTCACCAAGCTGTTCATTGTGGGTTGGAAATGTGCATGGGCAAGAACGTGTCAGGTGCCACTCACTGATGTTTGTTAGTTCTGGCGAAGAATCGATTCGGTTCGCTTAGGTCGTAGCACAGTGCGCAAACAACTGCACGACCATTCCAATCACAATCACACATGCACACACAAATGTGCACATAGACAACAAATACCAATGTGAAAGAGAACTAACTCGGCTAAAAATACCGACTGCAGTTTACAAACTTGACACCGTGAAGGCGAGTTTCAATGCCCCTGAATCGGAGGTAGTAATAACAGGTCGGTGGGTGAGTGGGTGTTTTATAACCACACGGAGACAAAGTTGTCACAACATAACTCTTCATTGTTCAAGTGACAGAGGGAGCAACTGCCCTCCTTCTGCCAAGTCTTCAAGCAAGAAGACCCTAATAGTCCTCGTCACCTGTCTTTTACGCCTTCTCTCTCCCATCCTCCACCCCCTTCTCTCAATCCGTGCCTATCTTTATGCCCTTTGAAACTAACCCCCTCCCCCCCACCTTTCATCTTCTAATCCATATCCATCTCCCAGCAGCCCCCTGTACTCCCCCACGAACTGACGTCATCACCCGGCCCCCTGGAGTCACAGATGTTGCGAGGCTGATGCTATCAGCCTGCGCCATGTACAGTGCATGGTGCTGCATCCCAAATGGCGCTAACAGGTGCAGATGTGTAGAGAATGTAAGATGGGCAGCTTCTCAATGTGACGTAGCAAACCATCATCAAATACTATCAATGAAATCCATTTTTTTGTAAAATATTGTGGGGTCGCTTTTCAACACACCGGTGTGCTGAGATAGTAAAGGAATTGGTGCGTCTTCTGTTCAACGTAACAAAAAAATGGATTTCATTGATAATATTGGTCACGACAACCTTCGAATTAAAGTAATCAAATACTATATTCCATGATGCAGTTTTTTTTTAAATATAAACGGGATTGGCTAAGCTGTGTCACTTTATAACACGGCACTTAGATTTGGTGTAAATTGCAAGTGTCGTGTGGCTTGTGATGAAAATGACGATGCTTTTGATGACGATGGTGGTGCAAATAACTGGTCGTAAAAAAAATTACTGTTGTCTCCAGAAAGCCATTCAAGAGTCAGATGAGGAGTGGGCAATGAACACCAAGTTGGTGGACCTCTCTCAAAAGGACATTCGCAGAGCGGTAAGTAACATAATAATATTCCCTTCTACGGTGCCACACACAACACCAAAGGTTCGTACATGACCCCAGAAGTGGCCTAGCATTAATAGCTTGCAGAAATTAGTGGAAAGTCTATTCCTATTTGGTGTAATTGACTGTCGCGGCTATGCCATTTAATGGGATTACGTTACTGCCCGTTAAATGTGCACTAACGTTGAGTTTTAATCAATTTAGATATGTCTGCATCCAGTGTCACTAAAGGACAATGTTAAATATTTGAACGATATTTTGATCTTCATTGGATTGAGTCAGGTAGGCCTTAAAAACAACCAATTGAGACATGAAACTTGCATCGCAGAACGCTCCACCTAACAGACACAACAACACACACAAATGTACCTCCTTTGGGGTTTTGATCCCACAAATCTACACTTTCACACCATCAAGTAACATGACAACGTACCCCACTGCAATTTGGGTTCTCACAATGTGGCTCAAATTGGTTTTTCTTGCTGCCAGGAGCAAAGTGGCAGTCTGTAGGAAATTGGATATTGATTGGATGTGTGTATACCCGCGTGCTTCGCTACATTTATTGCATGGCACAGGGCTCTCTGTATATATGTGTGCGCCGTTCACACAAAGGTTCCTTACGCGCTGTATTAGTGCGGTCTGAGTGCACACGTGTTGCCGTGCGTGGCACTCAGTGGAGCGGTCGTGCGGTTGGTTGGCCGCGGTGCACGACAAACCTCGTTGAGTTCACGCTCGCGACCGACATCAGTGGTGATTTTTTTTTTTAAACGGTCCTGGGCTTCCAATGAGTGACTCAGACTTGAACTTAGTACTTGGTGCACGGTCTCAAATGTCAACAATGGGAAGATAAAGGTGGCTGTGCGTGGCGCTGGCCGCACCACCTCCTCGTGTGCATTGCCACATGACAGTCACTTGCAAAGAGCACTTGCCCAACAGTCTGCACGGTCAGACATGGGATCTTTGTCTTCAGTGAGTTAAACAGCACAAATTATGTTCGTGTGTACACAATGTAGATAAAGAAGTATAATCACCAACTTAATATCGTCCAAAATTACATTAACTATGGCGGCGCGGTGGCCCAGTGGTTAGCGCTGTCGCCTCACAGCAAGAAGGTCCCGGGTTCGAATCTCTC
>JAZEWT010000011.1:12225456-12248344 GCA_036362905.1 Mordacia mordax
CACAAATCACACAGCTGTGTCTTGTCGTCGCAGGTTCCAAAGGGCTTGCCATACTTCAGTGTGGATTTTGGCATGCAGGGAGGCTTTGCCCACGTCATTGAAAACGAGCAAAAGTTTCCTGACTATTTTGGCAAGGTGAGCGCTCCCTCCTCCCTCTGGTTCCCACGTGATTCGTATTTGTTCGCGTGCAGCTCGTCCGCTCTTGTCCATCACTGCTGTTATTGTTCTGGTGATGGAGACTAATCACAGAGTTTGGCATCGAAGGGAGAGAAGATTTAAATCCGTTAATTTTACGCGTGCGTGACAGTGTTACGTCACAGAATAAGACTTGTCCTTGGCTTGGGGAGGCTTTCATCCAGCAGTGGACTGGCCATTATGGTGCTAATGACAGTTTGCACACAGTGCTTATGACAGTGGAAAACGTTGCCAAATGATTTTCTGCATCTCTGACCAACAAGCACTGGCAAAGGGCTGGCATTATAACACGTTCGTTTTTTTTAGTCGGTCACTTTTTTTATTTAATTCGGAAGGAACCGTCAATCTATGTAGCTACTTCTAACAGTTTTCCAGTGGGGAGGGGTAAGCAAGCTACAGTTTTCCAGTGGGGAGGGGTAAGCAAGCTACAATATCTCTGAGCCCTTGGGGCAATTTAGTAAAGCCAGTTAACCGACGCAGCATTTCTTTGGATGTACTGTTTCATCACCTTAACCTCATCACATGCATCCAATGTTGTGTCTGAGAATCGATGATTCATAATAATTGCACTTCTAGAGCGCTTTAGACCCTAGCGTCACAAAGCACCGCATTACAGTCGTATGCCCATATTGAAGTGGGGGCAGTCGGCCAGACTGGATCGCCCTGCATCTTGACCCTTTGAACCGACAATTGTAGCGTTCCCAAAAAAGCACTGCAGTTGAACTTACACACATAGTGGACGTGTGTCACTTAAACCCTCTCTGTATGGAGCGGCGGTGAGATGATTAGCGCACCGTGAGAGGAACCTGTCCACCAAAGTGCAGCTCCCTCCCACGGGAGCGATGGCTGACTCATTTCTTCGCTCCCAACCCTTCACCGCCGCGACCATTCGGCGTGGTGCGGTGTGGCCAAACCCCATGGCCAACTGGGGTGTGGGGAGGTATTCATGCAACAGTAGATGAACAGAGGATCGTGGCGGGATCGCCTCGTACCGCTCGGCTAACGGCGCGAGTGAGCTAGCGCAAATGAGACAGGAATAAGGAAGGAGGCCCATAAATCAGTCGGCATTGGCAGCACTCGTCAGAAATAAACGCGAATGACAGCTCACCTAATTGCAGGAGGACAAAGGGGGAAGTGATTACTTGCCTCAGTGCCCGGTGTACAATGTATTTGTCACTGAAGCGTAAAGTTCTCCCAAAGAACAACGACGATGTGACAACCGATGTTATTCCATCGAAATGTGGCGTACAATGGTCCGCTACACGCTCATGCATGTTCGAGCACTGCGTGTGCATACCATCGCAGAGTGTAGTACGTGACATCGGTGCCTGCGATGCTCTTGGCGGGTTTGCATGCGCCTGTTCATTATTTACGAACTGTCACGGCGATGCTATATATATATATAGTACATCTGCAGGGGAGATGCGCACATCTGTGCATGCGATGATGATCCTCGGGACAGATTTTGGGGACGCTGACGCACACGGCCGTTGCATGATATCGGCGCGCATTGGCGTCACAGTTTCCATTTCACTGATGTAGTTTTCCATCACTCGATGTGTGAAGATTACTCTCCGCTGCTGGTCTGTCCGGGTAGCCTCGTCGCTTTGCCACGTTGGAGGCACCATTTCGACGTTTGGCAAAGAAGAGGATGATGCGAAACAAAATTTAGAGGGCTTCGAACAGCGTCAAAAAACGTGAATAGTGGCGTCATCGGTGATCGATAATTCCAGACGGTTTGAATAAATGCTTGCATATAATTTCAAATAAATTATCACAGCCCATTGTGCATTTGCTATCATGGTAATGTTATTGGTGTCGCATTGAAAAACAATTTGCGGTGCATATTTTAAAACCAGTCGTGATGTAATAAAACACAGCAATGCACAATAAACCAGTTGCCTCTAAAAATAAAATACTAATGCTCTGTCAGGCACAGTAATCCAAATGGTCAGACACAACGGTTGGTGGATAGCTCGAAATTGTGATTCTATGCAATCCGCTGAACAGGGAGATGGCCAGGGCTGGCTCTACAGCAAGGGGTTTAAATGCCATCGGTGTGGAATTATTTAAAAAAATCTTCTGTGCATGCGTTTACTCCAGGTTTCTGATTGCCTATCACATGCCAAACATTAATGAAATATTATCCACCAATCATCTCAATCGTAGGACTTTTCCTGAAAAAAAAATGTCTTAAGACGCAGTGAGGATTTCTTGGATAAATGCATGGGGAGCAGCGTTATTATTGTCATGATATGATACACCAGTCGCGATGGGATGCTGATGCATTGTGCAGCTGTGCGTTGGGTGATCTACAGAACTGATGCTCTTTCTCCACTGCCTTGCAAGTGATTTGAGGCAGTCAACTGCAGGGCCTGTCTGAGATCAATTGCTAGCTTTCATGCTCAAATGTACCACGTGCCTGCCTCATGATTCCAGACTGTGACATTGTTATCATTCAAGAGAGCCGAAATTTGAACTTGTGGGCTCTTTTTTTTTCTATCTACAGCTTTCCACTCTTGTCAGCTGTCTGTTGTTCTCTATTGTAGATTATCTACGGTGATAATGTCATGAGCAAAATACCCTGTGTATTTTCAAAGCGCGTATTTTCTTTGCGTGTACGTAACCTTCAACATCAATCGCAGTTGACTAATTGCTTGAATCTAAATGTTTTGCCGTAATTTTTTCTTTATTGGCAGTGGTTTGAATCTCATTAGCCATTGCAGGCTGCCGAATTAGCTGAACATCGCAGCCGATTACTGGGTGCAGTGGGGCTGCATGAAGCGCTGTGCAGTTGTGTCCCGATGCACTGCACATTGCTGCGCATGCAGGCGAGGTGCCTGGTGCGGTTGTTTGGCGCAACACGTTACGAAACCGGGGTGGTTCGAGTTCGTTTCTTTGGGCCCCCGCTCAAATCAGTCCCGTGCAGCCCCGCTGCCTCTTCAACAACCTGCGCTGACCGGCACGGTGACGTATAGTCAAACAATAGCCGCGACAAAGACGGGCACAGGGGAGCCTTTCATCCAGCAGTAGATTTGCAGGGGGCTGTAAATAGATAACTGCGTTGTCATGCCCGCGGCCGTGTTTAAATGCACTGTGTGCACATCAAGCGGTGCTCATTATCCAGAGTCGACACTGGGGCGGGGGGGGCGGTGGGTGGGGGCAGAATATCTTTACCGAATTGACTGCGCGAACTCACTGGGACACGATCATCAACGTGCTGTCGATCACTTGTCGTCGCAGAGTGAAAGAGAAGGTTAAAACAATAGCCACAGCAGCTGGCGGGTATCCTGGGAAATGAAAATCCTTGCATCAGGTTGACAAGGAGCACCAATAGCAGAGCATTCACGTGGACCACAAAGGTCAATTGTGATATCCACCTCCGTGCGGCAGTCTCTCAAAATGCAGACTGGCACTACGCTGAGAGTCCCAACCTGATGATGCGTCCAACGTGGGAGGCGAAACGTCGGGAAGGAGAAAGGACGGCTGCTATCCCAAAAGAGCAATACTCAGTTGTAGATGGTTGTCTTTTTTGGAGAGCTATACTCTTACCTGTCTCAGCGTGTTCTGCTGTCATCGTATAAACTTCTCCAGCAAGTGCGTGTGCGTGGCACCGATTGCACAACCGGGATGAAAGTTGGTGGAGAATTAAATTATGATAAAAATGTTCAAGGAGGGGCGAATATTTTACTGATTCCCTTCTCTCTGGCCCCCCCCGCAGGAGATCTTGGGGGGCATGATGGACCTGGAGCCACGACGCTGGCGGAAGCCATTCCGGGAGCCGTTCGAGGAGCAGCGCAAGAAGGTGCTGCAGTTTGCGCAGCGGTGGAAGCCCCACGACTTCACCCGGAGCCAGGCGTGAACGAGCGGCCGCGTGCGGCGCGGCCGGGGATAGCTCGCGACGGCGAGAAGCCCGCCCGCTCGCCGCCCGCTCCAACGCCCGCTTCGCTCCGCACGCTCGGAGCCGCCTCGCTTCCCGAAGGAGGGATTTCGCTTCCCGAAGGAGGGATTTCGGTTCCCGAAGCGCCCCCTGCACGTGAAGCGAAACGCGTTGGGCATCGTTCCGAACGCAGCAGAAGAAACTGCAAAACGCGTCGGAGAGGTCACCTCCGATCTACGTCGGAGGCCCGTGCCGCTGGGATTATCCGAATGTCTCCACCAAAGGCGTGCCTGTTTGCACGTTGTACATTTAACTTGGCACGTTTGTAAATTGTTTCTACCGTGGGCTGACATACAGTGGTTAGGCAGCTAGACGCAAGGGCTGATGGGGTTCACACTTGATGTATGTTGAGGGTTTTTAGGGTCAACCGAATGTGGTGCCACTGTCGGTGTTCAGCGCTGAGTTTGCCAGTAGCCAATGGAAGAGCATCGGCCTTCGGCGTCGAGCAATTGGATTTGTGAGCCACTCGGGAAAAGCATTGCGCAAGTCAGAGTTGAGCAAATGCAGATGGTTTGGAATACTGGCTCCAGTTTGAACGCAGTGGCAAATTGTGGCATGATGTAATTCAACTGGACACTGACAGGTTTTGTCGACGTGTACCCTCTGTACAATTAAAAGTTTTAACCTTATTGATCTGCGTTTAAATAATCCATCCGTCGGTAGTCATTGTGTGAACTTTTAGCGAGGAGTAAAAATGACGTACGTACTGTATTTGTGCATACTGCCTTGCGATGAACGGTGATTTATAAAAGCCATCGTTTAAAAAAAACATGGAGTATAAAAACTTACAAGCGTGCAAACAAACATGGGAGAGATGCATAACTGTAAAATACGAACGTAGGTTTGTCACATCATTGAAAGTTTAGAAAAAATAAGCAGTCTTGGGCCGGTCACACCGCTATATAAGTGGAGGTGGGCAATGGTCAAGTATATTCTCAGCTCAGGAATGAGATGCATTAGAGAGTACATGCTCAGAGATGGAGCGATGAAATCTGCTCATGCAGATGCTTAGTATTTCGTCAGATCTTTATGGTGAAGACTTTGAAAGTCCTTCAGCGGTGGTTTCACGATGGCTGTTAAAGTATTTTTTTTTTAATGTTTGACATGCATTTTTGAAGCACGTTTTCTTTGAACATTTATACACGCCATCAAGGAACCAAGACCTCATTGCCTCTTTCCTCTCGTACGTGTAAGCGTCTTAACGTGCAGTGATTGATTGGGCCACAAAGAGCACCTTGCCTTTGATATGAATTGCAATTGTGGCACTGGTATTTACAATAATCAGCCGATTGACTTGTGTAATGGGTTATATTGGGCTCTGTACTACACAGAAGCTCTCTATCATCAACACGTCTCAACGACCCTAAGTGCTGTGCACTTAGCTCTAAACCCAAGGTTATGCAGCAGATATGCCTGACAACTCGGTAATAATGCTCTTCACACCTTCAGAATCCAAGTGCTCTGGCACTGTGCAAATACTCGATCAACCAGATTCGGTTGTATTACCAATTTATTGATATGTGTAAGCTAACCAAACGGTATCCTGTACTAATACACACTCCTGCGTTAGAATGTGTTCTTCAGATAGCCGTGTCGAGCCTTCCTCCTCCATTGGATGGGGAGGCCTTCATCCAGCAGTAGATTCACTGGCAAGGATAAAGGATGTTGGGAAGCTGGCTGGTAGAATGTCATAACTCACATTGTTTGGATACCACTAAACAGAGTTAATTGCACCAATGCATTAACCACAAGGCACCAGCTTGGCCAGCTGCAAGCTAAATGATGTCGGGCCTTCATGTGAAAAGGTGCACCAACAGATTAATGCAGTATGATTTGTTCACCTGGCAGTGTAAAAATCATTCAGTGTACGCAATTACGGGATTTAAGCATGTTTCCAAACCCTTATTTACACGATAGACGTTCTGCTTACAGCATTGGGATTGATGGCATCCCACCTTATCCCATTACATTTTCTCATCTCATTGTCAGAAACCGCTTAGTCCTCTAAAGGGTCGCGGTGAGCCGGAGCCTATCCCGGCAGACACAAGGCGCAAGGCAGGGATATACCCATGGTGGGTCGCCAGTCCATAACCGGGCACTGCAGGCAATTTAGTCTGCAAGCGAATGAACCTATGCAGCAGCATGTTTTTTTGGACTGGGAGGAACCCGGAATGCCCGGCGAAAACGTCTTTTAATTCGATTATTTTAACAACAATGCCATCATTACAGCTCAGTTCAAGTCCAAACAAACGTTTGAACAACACGACGAACGCAACTGTTACTTTTAAGTGCTCCTTTATTGACGTAAATATTTAAATTATAACGCTGACAGTCGCAACATTTCTCCTTCCCACGGTGTTATTGATCACATTTTTCAACAGGGAATGCTGAACAAACCATTCCGTCACAACCTCCATACGATGGGGCTATGTGCTGGGCGATGGGGCAGTGCCACCCCATCTTCACCGATCAGCACTGGCCTGTGTGGTGAAGTATGGCCAGTTAACCCCCATGACCTGCATGGACTTAAAATATGCCGTACATTGGACTGCTAATAGAACTGTACGCGTTGGGTGACATACGATGATTCTTAAATGAAACGTTGGGTAAAGTAACGCCGAGTTGGGGCTACATTCCTCAGGCAGATCTCCCGACTAAAGGAGGTGAGCATCGGAAATGGTCAACCGGTCGAATATTCTGCCCCAGTAGCCCCACCGCTGGGAGTCAGCCGGCCAGCCTGGCTCAACCTGGCGGATGTTTAAACCGACAACAACAATCCTAGGATAGACGAGCCCATTCGTGATGCCCGTTCATGACCACACAAGTAAAAATTCACCTCGTCCAACACAACAGGTTGCATTAATTCGAGATCGCAATTCAAAACAGTATACAGGTCTGTTTTTATTTTATTGATTCTCATTCGTTATGTCCTGTTTGTACTTCCGTTTGCACCGTCTGCCCTATATTTAACATTGCTCTGTCATTTGCCTCTCAGTTGCATGCATCAATTGACTCTGACACCTGATTCAATGCATGCGTCCGTCGCGAGGGCAAGGATACGGTACCGATACACAGTGATAGAGCGTTGCGTGCATTCTGTGGAGTTGCCACAAAGTGGTTCGAGGTTCATCAGCCAGAGCCTGAGGGCAGGAACGCGTCTCGCAACCTGCGCGTTGCGAGTCTTGATGCTCACTGCGGGACTACCCGGCCACATGTGGGCGAGAATAATGGACAAGGATAGCCACATATATAACAACATTATCTATTTACTGTCATGTAATTAACTACAAAGACGGTGGTATGCTTTGAAATAAGGAAAACGAGCTTTGGCTTGATTAACTGCTGCAAAGGGCTTCATTACATTCATTAACGATAATGTATTTGCAGATTGCACACACAGAGCTTTTAAATAACCGTACAGTGCGTGGTGGCGAAGTTTGCCTCTAGTGCCAAAGCAAAAATCACCTGAGCAATACGATAACATTTACAACACACAGCCCGCTAGCGACATGACAAGTGTAATCTGGCTACAATGCGTCAGGGTTATTTTTCAGACACTTTGCGTCTCTGGCACGAATGGTGCTCCAGTGCGAATATTCCATGGGCCAAGACCAGATATCACTCTTGCCGGCAATGTTGGGAAAATTCCCAGCATTGCCAATTTCTTTATGCTGGAAATGTGAGTGAATTAGAAATTAAGTCGCCATGCTTCATTTTCATTGGCTGAATAAATAAATTACTGAATAAAATCACAAGAACATTTGGTATTCATACCGTTCATATAGTGCAAGGCTATCACCAAGGAAGGTTGTGTCTCAGACACTGGAGCAATTTCACTTCACTTTAGGGGGCAATGTCACTACTACGCTTTTATTTCCAATTGAGTGATTCTCGAGGAAGTCTTCAAACGTGACATTTTTTTTCCTTTGCCACCTTCAGCGGTAGTGACGCTTTGGCCCGTGGATGCCAGCGAGAGCCGAGGTCCCCCCGAACCCCTGACCCACCCGCCCCCCCCTCCCCTTCCCCCGCGAGCGCTCACGCGCCCCCCCCCGCCCCCGCCTCCCCCTTAGCTGCTGTTGCGCAGCATCTCGCTGCTCTGCCGGTTGTACTCGAGCCAGCTGAGGACTTCGGGCGGCGGGTCGGGCCCCTGCACGGCGCGGCGGCACAGCACGCGCAGGATGTGCTCGGGGCTGGTGCCCGTCACATTGAGGCGCGCCAGCACGATGGCGGACACGAAGCCGTCGCTCTTGAGAATCACGCGCTGCTCCACGTAGAACGCCTTCTCGTCCCAGCACAGAATCTACCGGGCGGCACCGACGCGACGGCCGAGATGGCAGTGGAAGGGAGAGAATGAGAGTGGGCAATGGAGAGGGCGGGCCAGAAATAATTGAAACCTTTATCCCCGATGTAGTTTGCAATGTGTCCGTTGTTTCTGGCCCACCCTGTGTTCATTTTAGCGAGTTTACCCAGGAAAGTCTCCGTGTGATATTTAAGCAAAGTCTCAGTTGGAAAAATCTTATACAATTCCTTCCAGAGTATTTGTGCGTGTGTGTGGGGAGCGGTGGTGTAGCAACGCACTGCGTTACGAACCCAGCTATCACCCGAGTTTGAGTCTCATGGCCAGCACCAGTGACGATTTTTCGAACCGGTTCTGGACCCCCACCTAGGTCGACTCGGCCTCATATAAGCACCCGGTGCGGTGTGTTAACAACGCCACTGGGGAGGCAACGGTTGCCAGACATGGTGTTGATCACAACTCCCTTATGTGCCGTGCTGGCCTTTACAGATGCTCGCTCGCAGCGCACGACCCTACAGTGTATTCAGGTTATAGGGGTGTCTGCTGGTCGTGACGGAGAGAATGGAAGTGATTAATGGCCATGTGGAGCCGTATTAACTTATTAAGTCGAACCAGGATGGTCTCAATACATGAAAACCTCGACGTAATGGACTAATAGGAGGATAGAGCATCCAGAAGTCTGTTAAATTATGACTTTTATATGACGATCTTATATACGGAGCAATGACCATATCTTCTAACAACAAAAACAAACAAAAACACATTATTGTTGCTGATTTTCTGTTCTTGTGTCCTTGTTGCTCACATGCCGTTCTCTCCGCAGCTCTGTACAGCACTTTGTGACCCTCGGGTGAAAAGCGCTCTAGAAGTGCAATTGTTATTATATATTTTAAACATCATTAAAGAGAATACACGTATATAATATCAGCAATAAAATACCAAAATAAAATAAAAATATTTCAATTACTCTCAATGCAAACAGCCCTCTCAGGAGTAGCGTACAGCGTCCGTAGTTTCCGAAGTCCATTAAATCGAGGTTTCACTCTGTGGTCTTTGATCAGACGTCTTCTTGGGGAAATTTGTCCAACTCCCGGCGGAATGTCCATTCCCAATACAGAGGGGACAAAACAAAACCTCCGCGAGTACAAATCACAGCCCTGCCAGTGCAAGTCTGGCGCCAATATATGTCAGGAACATTATCTCGTTCGTCACGCCACGCCGTAACAAAGGTCAAAATGTTGGGCCGATGGCGCCGCGCGCCTCGCGGTGACACTGGGGGGCCGTGCGCTTGCGTGCGGTCCCCGCGGTGCGCCGGCGCACCGGTGTTTGCTCGGCGGCGCGGGTTGGCGCGACGAAGGCCCTCTCTCACCCGCGACCGGATGACGAACTTCTGCAGGAATTGCAGCGAGCGCCGGTAGCGGACAGTGGAGGCCCCGAGCACCATCCTGCCGCGCAGCTCTCGCATGACCTTGACGATGCCGTGGGTGATGCACAGCGCAGTCCTGTCCAACCAGTCATTGGGCACGAGACGCACAGACGTTATTGTTGTTACCACTAGCAGAGTGCCCGTCCTACGATCGAGCTTATTTACAAGCGTGTAACACGTTCTTCTGCCATCGCTTGTCGATAACGTACTCTGCTGACGTGACCGCTGTTTCGACCTGGAGTTTTTTTTTTTCCTGGATAAAGGCGGAAGAGGATTCAAGAGGGTTGGTGGTACTGCTGAAAAAGTGGGAATTTTAGGCTATAATTGTGTCGCGGTTTCAGGTGAGTGAAGATTCTAACAACCAAAGAGAACAGCCACACGTTAAAAGGCTGACAGTACCACGTGGGAATGTCAATACGTGTATAGAGCTGAATATTAAATGAATATCTTTATAAACAAATGTTCATTCTTCTGTTAAGACGACAGCATGTAAAGCTGATGTCTTAACAATTATACTTTAGATGTTAATCAGAAAAATATAACCTCTGTCAGCAGGATACAAGACTCCCGAAAGTATCCATATTTTTATTATAATAGAATTCTACTCTGCTCATTTATGTTTGCCTGTTCCAGTGAACCTGAGAGCTCTGTCACCTGGAGTCGAACGCTCGCGCAAGGGTCTCCCTTGGTGAACGGGTCTCGGGATAGCTTCCAAACAGTCAGAAGACCCTCCTACTGAAGGAGGTTAGCATGAAGACGGGCACCCAGCCATATAAAATGCTGCCCCAATACCGCCACCATTGGGGGTAAACCCAGGTGAGCCTGGACACTCACTGGCCGCTTAAGCGGCTGCAAACAAACAGTTGAAGTTTACACGTTAACGAGACGTAAGGTCAAGGGCGATTGGAGCCGTGCAGTCTCCGTGTGTAGCTCCATCGTTCCATGATAGCTGCGTCGCGATTGACTCTAAAGTTGAGGGCACTGGCCCTCGTGTGTCCTCCCCGTGTCTGTGACGGTCTTCAATCTGGTGCTCCGATTTCCTCTCTCACTCCAAAAACAGTCTCATCTCATTGTCAGAAGCCGCTTAGTCCTGTGCAGGGTCGCGGTGAGCCGGAGCCTATCCCGGCAGACACAGGGTGCAAGGCAGGGATATACCCACGATGGTACGCCAGTCCATCACCGGGCACTGCGGGCAATTTAGTCTGCAAGCCAATTAACGTATGCAGCAGCACATGCAAACTCCACACAGAAGGGCACCCGTGCTGAGATTCGAACCCCGGTCTCCTTGCGGTTAGGCGATAGCGCTAACCAAAAACATACTGCCCAGTCTAATTGTCCCGATTACATCGCCCCCAGTACCCTGAGATGATTGACACTGAACATATATGCCGTAATACCGTGACACGCTCGCACACCTGCACGCCAGAGGCAGGAGCGCCACGGGCTGTTGAATTTGGGGTCACTTTCTGTTCGAGGTACTTTTCCTGCCATTGTGCAAATCGACACCCCGAGTGGTGGAACCGGATCGGCAGGGTAACGCAGCGATTAACATCCGCATCTCGCACGAAGATAATCCCTGTCTGAGGGCGGAATCGAACCGCCTCGGACTCCTCTCCTTCCTGTGCGAAGTTAAAGCCTCCTCACCCTGCTCTCCGGCTTCCTCCCGCAACTGGCAAATGTTCATTCTTTTATTATCACTAACCGCTTCATCCTGTACAGGGTCGTGAGGGGGGGGGGGCGGCGGAACCTATCCCGGCCCACAGAGGGCGCAAGGCGGAGGAATATCCAGGATGTGATGCCAGTGCATCGCAAGGCACGATGTTTTGGGGGCAATATACTCCGCAGGCCATTTAACCTATGCAGGAGCGTGTCTGTGGATGGAGGGGAAGAAACCGGAGTACCCAGCGAAAGCCCACGCGGACACGGGGAAAGAACAAGCAAACTACACACAGAAAGGTACCCGAGCCGGGAATGGAACCCGGGACCTTCTTGCTGTAAGGCGACAGCGCTACCCACTGCGCCACCGTGCCGCCCCTGGCAAATGTTGGCACTGGCTGACCGCGTGGCTGCTGCCACCTCTCTCCGGTTTCCTCCAGCGCCTTGGGATGGGCGCTGTCTCAATAAGAATGCAAATCAGCGTGTTAATAATTCAGGAGATCAATACGGGGGGAGGCAGGTGGAGAATGAAGCGGGAACTCTTTGTTCTGAGCGCGACACCACGGCTGTGCCGCAGCCGGCGACACAAACGAGGGCATGTATGAGTGAAAGGTCGACCTGACAATGGTGTTGACTGCAGGCTTCCATTTTCCAATTATTGCACAATCGCAAGGCACAGTGCCTTGAACGCAAAGCCATCGCGCGGCGCTGTTAATAGAAGAAACACTGACGCACGGCGCAAGATTCAAGCCGCAGGGAGACTCGCACCAACGCCCGACGTCATGCCTGCGTATTCACCATCCGCCTGCGCCGAATTCGTAACCATTGTCCCCCAAAAACAGCATCAACACGCGTAATTAGTGTCACCGCCGCTGATAACACTGCGGCGGCCTCGCTAACCTTGAACCATCCGAGAATGCGTGTGTGTTGCGTGTGTGTGTGTTCAAGTCACAGGCGCGTGCCGCCTCTTCTGAATTAACGCGCGCCAGTCATTCCCACCGCGGTGCCGTCCAATTAGCGATGACGGCGCGCACGCCTGCAGACAGGTCATTACATCCATTGCCGACGCACTCTTGCCTCTTACGCAACGCGGGCATGTGAGCGAGCGCGTCACCCCGGTCTGTCTAGCCCGGGGACACGCAATAGCCCCGATCGCCTTTGACAGCGAGCAGCCGAAGACCGGCGTCGCTGCTTTGACGTGACTGTCTGCACGGTCTGCTGTCGTTCCACGCGATAACTGCTGCACGCGCGATCCGTTCGCACGATGCACCGCCGCTCGACCCAGGAACAATGACGCTCTGATTCGCCGATTCATATCGATTCTCTAGCTCGTCAAACATGGGATTGCGCGGGTAAGAATGAGCGTTTTGAATACGTGTATGTAGTGAGGGTTACGTGATCATACTTCACCTCCCTGGACCGTGTTGGTAATGATGGGCAGTGTGGACGTGGGGTGCACTGTACAACATTGCACAGTGTGTTTCTGCACTGCCCTCTGTTATAAACGGTGGTCCCCAACCTAAACACTAGCCAGGCTCAATCTTGGTTTTGACTTCCGAAATCTGACGAGATTGGGTGCACTGCGGTCGATTTGGCCATGGCCTAATTTCACAACACCCACAACTCAATCGTACGGCACACACAAGGGTTATAAACTCAGCACAGGACTTGGGGGGTTTCGGCAGTGGCTAGCCCACTGCCAAGAACCTGGTGACCAGAACATGATTCCTGGACCACGGCACTGGCCAGCGTGGTGAAGTATGGGCGTTATTTTTCTCCCTGTGGAATTGTGTTACTGTTTACTTTATGATCTTGGCTCGGGGTTCATCTTTGCACAAATTCGTACTGGGAGTTTGTTTATTTACTTGTTGCGTCCGTCAGTTCGAACATTTGTCGTACCGCAGGAACCCTGCATCCAAAGCTTGCAGGACCACTAGATATTTTCTGCTGCAATAATAAACATCTATTACCCACACACTACAGGGACGGCCTCATCCAGCAGTGGATTCCCCAAAGGGCCTTGACGTGTAGATGCTATATGTAAGCAGAGTGTAGGCCAATAGTGGGCACTAGACACCCAAAAACATAAACAAACGCATTGCTGTTTTATCTCTAATCGTGACCGTGAATAGTGGCAAGTCATCGAATCGCGATTGTGTCTATCGTTGCTCCTCTGCTCACACGGCTGGTACTCAATGCCGCGCGTGCGCACGCACTCTGAGCCCTCGTTAGCAGATTCCCAACCCGGCCGCACTGCCGCTGTATATCGGCCGAGACGGAGAGATTTTGTCCCAGAGTTTTCGAGCGTGGCGACTGACAGCCTCCTTCCCTGTGGCCAGTGCAGCGGACTTCAAAGCCACGTAACCGCCACGGTGGCGCAGCTCGCCCGTAATGCTGGGTGTCCCAGTAACGTCTGCGTCTCACAGAAAGAAGCTCCTGCCCGAGGAGGTTCGATTCCCACCTTGGGTGCCTTTCTGTGTGGCGTTTGAGTGTTCTCTCCCACTGTTCCGCGCGGGTTTCCTCTAGGTTCTCCGGTTTGCTCCAACAACTAAAAAAAACACTAATTCATTGGCTGATTACATCATGATACATATGAAGCAGTGTCTGGCTAGTTGGCACTGGCTGACTGCTCGGTTGACTACCCCCTACCCCGCTCCCACCCTCTCTGCAGTCTCCTCGCACCTCCGTATCCGTGTCTCGCCCGCGACCGGGTGTCGAATTTGCGCGGCGCGTTGCAGGTCGTATTATTATTATTAATGTTGTTAACGCGACGCAGAGAGCGGCGCGAGCCCAAGCGGCCTTTGTCTACGAGCCACACCTGGCGAAGTCACACTCCCGCAGGTAGCGCACGTTGTTCATGTGTCCCATGTGGTCGATGTCGCTCAGCAGCACGATTCCTGCGACACAGAGAGACGTCATCATGTTAATTATTAAGAGTAATTGCATTTGTAGAGCGCTTTTCACCCGAGGGGGGCGGGGGTCACGGTTTAGTTATATCCCCAATACCTGGGTCAGCTCGTGACAATTCTGCGAGTGTAGTAACGTCCCTCCCAAACATTCACTCAGCACCGACGGGCTCTCAATACAAACGCCAATCATTTACAAAACTGCACTCCTCTGTCACTTGGTCATACACTCAGGATACCCCGAATAGATCGCCAACCTACTCACACCACTCATCACAACGACGCGCTCGCACACTCTCCGCAGCTCCTCACAACACTCAGCAATCCCTTGCTCCAAAATCAATAACGCAGAATGGCGCTTTTCCAAATCCGCACTCACAACCTACAACAACCTTCCCCTATATCTCCAACAGACCACCGCAACATCCACTTAAAAAAACAAAAAACTACTCAACACAAGAGGCTCTCCCACACCGAGCTCAGATCAACTTCATTTCGTTTCAGCGACCAGGTGTTATTTGTGCGAGTTATAAACTCTATTATTATTAACATGCAATACGCACGCTTCTGGTCAAGACTTAAATTATCCATTTGTTTTGTGAAAGGCCGCTGGGCAATGTAAACAGCCTGGGCGCCTGAACCGACTCCAGAGTCAGGCTAATGAAGGTGATATCTGAATCAGTCCTGGGACAGTTTACAAACCGTTGTGGAGAAGTTTGGTCAATTAACCCACATCACTGATATGGCATGGGCAGTTCTTTATCTCACGTGGGCTTGGCGAAGGGCTAAACCATTTATTTAAAAATAAAGTATTATTATTAAGAGTCCACAAGGAAAATGTATTTTCCAAAGGAGGCCAAAATAGTGACGAAAGAGAACGCAGAGTAGTGCAGTACAACAAAATCATATTGTAGAAATTCAAATCTCAGTATTTATTTATGAAACTTAGAATAATTTAGCCGGGGCAAAAGGAATTCCAAATGTATATTCTTATACCGGTTAAATGTACAGTGTTGTTGATGGCTTAAATAGCTGGAGTCCAGATTGATCCGAGTTAGCTGATTTGCTCCATAACAATGCTGGGCGTTGGAGCAGAAATTCACGCCTGGATGCTCTCTTCCTGTCGCCAAAATTTTCCGTTTACAGTGTCCGAGCAAATCTTTATTTAAAAGTCGATATTAACACTGGGTAGGTGGAAAACATTATCATCAACAACTTCTATTTATAGTCCACTAACCAGACTCCATTCCAAATGGAAGTTTGCATCATCCTACCTCCTCGAGGCTGGATTCCCCTACAAAACCTCGTGGCTTACTATGCATATTACGTCACCATGCTCTGCCCATCACCTCCCGTCCAGTGGCACATCTCAACAGATGTGGAGACTTTTTGCCATTTACCCAACGATGCTCATGTTGGGATTGCTCAAACGATGGAAACGATTCATGTGAGTCGAGTTACTTGTTCTATCACTACGCTAAAATAATTGCTTACACCAAATAATCTGATAACTGGCCTGTAACATGTAAGGCCGTGACATAAATAATCTATAATGTATTGTTATAAATAATTGATTTCCAAAGCTGTTCTTTCAGGATAGCCCTGTCGAGCGCACTCTCTCTCTCTATGTCTCCTTCGCGACGTTTCGCCTCTCACGTTGAAGGCGTCCTCAGTTGTTTATCAGTCTCAGCACGCAGGAGGATACCTCTAACGTGGGAGGCGGCACGACGCGCAGTGGAGGGGGAGGTGCCCTCGGCACGGCTGTCCCGAAAGAACAGCTGTGGAAAGCAATCATCACGCATCGAGCCGTGAAAACCTACATCAGTACGTGGTTATGAATGTCATATTTGCATGTCCCATCGACATATCCTCGTGTTGTATGGAGAGCTCAGAATTGACCTTCAAACTGAGCCCTTGCAATGACATCATCTGCACGGCAAGCAGCGCGTTGGTGTGACTCTGCTTGTGGAGGAGGACGATGGAACTGCAGGCTTCGAGACGCCAGCACGACCGGCAGTTTCAATAAACACGGCCCGCAGCAGCGCGATGGATGTTGTTTGGCATTTAACCAATCCCGTAATTCGGCAAAAACCCCGTTAAACAGGTTAAAGCTCCCTTTAACTGGGTTTCTCACGCATGCAACCCCTACATTGGCCAACGCACCGAGCCACGCGTGTAAAACCAGGTTGTAATTATTGTTCAAACCGCGTCAAAATGGTGACGCACCTCAAGTTCTGTAGATATAGCGATTCATGTACAGTGCAGTACTTATGTAACGCTACACTCGCTCTAGGCCCAAAACGTCGAGAGGCGAGCAACACACAGCAATACCAGTGTTGTAATGGATACACGGGTTAACACGTTTATATAAACCAGCAAGGTTATTTGTAGAAGAGTTTTGGAAAAAAAACAGACGAAGGCAAGGGGGGTGGGAAGCCATAGAACAGTGGGCAGAGTGCGAATAAATCAGCAAGACGTGCAAGGACCCGCACCACGGCGTTCGAGAGAAGCACGCGCATGGCAGAGAAGATACCGCGTCCGCAGAGTGAGCCCGTGCCGTGCCGCGGCTACACGACGGGCGTGTGGGAGGCAGAACGACGGCAGGAGGATAGATGGAGCGCGTGGAGTCTGGGGGAAGGTGGGAGCCGTGCGTTGAGTTTACCGTGGTACTCGTGCTCCTTGAGTACATCCTTCTCCTGCCTGCGCATTAGCGCCGATCCCACCGTGAGCAGCATTCTCACGAAGTACCACGCGTCCGCGCTCGCGAACAGCAACAGCAGCACCAGCAGCGCCAGCAGAATCATCAGCACCACGGACAGCAGCATGGCGAGGCGGCTGGGGACGGACACGCGGCGCAGAGGGCGTGGGGGCCGCGGCGACGGACGGGTCCACGCGTGTCTGTGCGGCGCGCGTGTGTTAGGAGGGGGCGTGTGCGCGCGTGTGTCTGTGTGTAACACAGGCTGTGTGCAGAGAGGAGTCTGTGTGTCTGTGTGTGCGGTGGCGCAATGGACGAGCGGCGATTGTAGGCATGCGAAGCGGCGGTTGTGCAGTATGAGTTAAGAGTGTGTGAGCGGCTTGTGTTTGAGAGGCTGTGTGAGCGGGGTGCGTGTGTCAGGGGAGTGTGCGAGCGAGCTGAGAGGATGCGAGAGGGCGACAGAGTGTATGAGTGGGGTGACAGGGGTGCGGGTGTGCGTCTACCTGAAATGTGTTCGCTCAACACCACTCGCCCCTACAGCCTGTGACGGCTGTACGGGGGACCTTTGCCTTGTGCTTGTGTGCATGCGTGAGTGATGTGCGGAACTGTGACGAGTGCGGCGTGAGACTGGCAGCGTCTGTGTGTGCGACAGGCGGACAGTCTCCGTGTGCAAGAAAAAAGGCTGTGTGTGTCTGTGTCTATATGCGACAGGCGGGCGATGTGTGTGAGACACAGGCGCTGTGTGTGATACGCAGGCGGTGTGTGTGCGTGATACAGGCGGCCGGTGTATGAGTGTGTGATACAAGCGGACGGTGTATGAGAGTGTAATACAGGCGGAGTGTGTGTGTGTGTGTTATAGGCGGTGTGTGTGTGTAATACAGGCGGTGTGTGTGTGTGTTACAGGCGGTGTGTGTGTGTGCAATACAGGCGGTGTGTGTGTGTGTATTACAGGCGGTGTGTGTGTGTGTGTTGGTAAAACCAAACCCGCTACGGGTGTGCAACCCGGGCCCAGTCGTGCGGGGAGCCCGGCACCAACGTCATAATGACGTCGCCGTCGCTTATTGGCGGATCGTGATGATGGGCGTGCGAGGGGAGGGGCGAATGCGGTTCTGTGGGACGTCGGGGGCGTGGTCCTGGTGGCCCCACCCCCTCGTGTGCCCTGTCCGACCTTAATAGGTGCTCGCTAACAGCACATGTCCCTACAGGCTGTTAATGCTGTCCGGGCGGGGGGGGGGCGGCGGGGGTCATCTCTGTCTGTGCGCGTATGCAGACACGCAGCCGGTTGCTGTGTCCGAACCCCGTGAGTTGTGTATGTCAGGCCGTTTGAGTTGTAATGCACAAGCTGTAGTTTGGAGTTGGGTTGCCACCTGGCCTCGCTTTTCTCTGAACGTCCTCACGCGAAACCTGTACTCGTTCACGGAACAGTCGCTCATTCAAAGTCCGGATTTTTTTTCGTTTACACATGGTGCAAGTGACAAACCTGGCTACGGGTCGTGGTTAATTAAGTGTTTGCTGGCCATAACTGACTTTATTTCAGCCAGGTAAGGAGGGCCCATTGATTTTTACAGGTTCTGTTGCCAAAAATAACAGGGCCTTTCTCAACCGGTGGGTCGCGATCCATCAGTGGGCCGCGAGCGCCACCTAGTAGTCCGAGGAGACCTGACCCGAGTGGGCCTTGAGGTGCAAACTCCTGAAAAAGATGACCACAACCAAATATTGTCAGCAGTGACGGTGGTTACAGGACACTGGAAAGTGGGAATGTGCTGGCTATATATAGCGATAACAAAACAAACCACCGTATTTACACAAAACACATGCCAGAATTATTTAAACAGAACATTCCAGCCTCGGCTCTGCTCACTTCTTACCAAATATGATCACGCGACGTGGCTGATATATATTTTTGTCATCACCCCGAACATCGCCGATATTTTTTCTTCCGTTTACGCCAGTATTGCACGTGTTGTTGACGTGTGCGCGTGTTGCATTCTCTTCTTTGCTACGGAATTCTTTTGAGACGCGCTGGCCATGTGTCAGACACCGCTGGTGATTTCATGTTGTATAGTTGTGCAGTTAATCACACACGTGTGGACAATCGTGACTGATGGAGAGTTCCTACGGTGTTACCGAAAAGCTCGAAAGAAGAGTGAGCGATGTCAGGTTGTTTTGTTGTTGTTCGTGCTTCCGGAAAGATCAGAAATCTGACATGTGACACATCCCCAGTGAACTTGCTGTAAACATCTGAGATGTAACAAACAAAAAAGTGCATATATTGAGCTCCACTCAAGAATGGCCTGGAGGCGAATCGGTTTCATTCATTAAAGGTCAGCCGGAAGTTTAACAATCATTTCGTTTCTTGATTAACATAGAACACATTCCACCCCATCATCAGTGAACCAAGAAGTCTACCTTTCATGCAGCGTGAGTGGCGAGAACTCAATGTGAGCTAAACCCACTACAGCTGACCGCTCCAAACACGGTATACGATGTTTTGCTGTACAGCTCTGTATGCATTTCTCAACTAAATGTGCAATTCTGTCTCTAATACCCGCACGGATTCCAACTTCCACGCTGCCTTCATGCTCCGAATGCTTGTATTGACACGTGCAGCGGCCTCGTTACACGGCCGCGGGACAAACAGCGTAGCAGTGGACAAGATGGAGTTGATGTGGACATCAAAATTGTTCTTGAAAGCTGCACTTTCGGGACAACTGTGTCGGGCGTCCCTCCTCCGTCACAATGTTTCGCCTGCCACGTTGTTGGACGCATCATCGGGCTTCTGGAAGGCGATTCGTCGCGAAGGAGAGGGATTGAACGCTCGACACGACAGTCCCGAAAGGGCAGCTCTTAAGGACAATTCTCATACATCGAGCCGTGAAAACCAACTTCAGTGCAATGTGGATGTCGTCAAAGAATGTGTGCCCAGCTGTACAAAATACATGAGTAGAAATGTTTCCATATGAACGATATACCTGGCTAATGGAATGATACATAAATACTTACCCTCTTCAAAATAGTAGACAAATTGATTTGTAAAGTTAAACGCAATGACTTCACAGTCGTTTACATGATATACTGGATATACAGGGAACAGAATAATGGACAATTTGGATACGAGCCAAACGTTTGAACAAGCTGGACTCTGCCATCAATCACGTACAATAAAATTCCAAAAGAGGCTGATAGAAATCACACACGAGCCTGCGTGGCGTTCGTAGACCATGAGCAAGCATTTGACTCGGTGAAAATTGACTCAGTCATCCAAGCTGTCATGACGCAAGCACTCGATGAACGTAGATATTCAACAGCGACGAACAGTCTCAAACTCTGCGCCAGCTGCATTGAGATTGAATAAAGAAGGTAACAAATATCAAGGGCGATGTTCTCACCAGCATTATTCACAGACGCAAAAACGTGCTGCCAATATCAAATTGGAGACGTAAATACAAACACACGAAGAGAAATAAAGACATTAGACATCTCATATTTGCTGACAATGAACGGATAATCGTTGCAGGAAATGATAAAATAACTTAATGAAGAAGGTTGCAAAAACGTGCACAAGATAGATGATCCAAAAAAAAGCGTGCTATAGAACAAGTTCGCTAAACAGATTAGATGTCTCTGGGACAAAAATGGAAAACCTCTACAGCACGCTCTTTTCAAGAATGCAGTAAAACAACTTAGCTCGCATATAAACCGCCAGGACTGTTTGCTCCCTTACATATCGCAAACAACTTTGAAATGCGCCTATGCATTATTAAGCGCGTGTTTGCGATGACCTGCATTTTAAATTAGACATGTGTGCGATTCCAAAGCACGCTTCAGTAAAGAACGTTTACCAAACACCCATAACGTGCCTTCCTGTCTCGGGCGAATGATGCGACTCACACCGCAATTTGACAACAACATCAGCCATCAACAATCCACTGCTGGATGAACGCTTCTCAACGTTATCCAGACTCTTCCCCATTCTTCGCGGTCTCTCGCTGCTATGTTTTTTTTTGTGTCCTGGCGCCTGCAGCACGAGCTGGTTTCATCGCTCCGTCTCCGCTTTGGTCGTTCTTTGGGTCGCATGTTTATCTGTACCCGTTTAGTCCTGTACAGGATCGTGGGGGCCGAAAGCCTATCCCGGCAGAAACAGGGCCCAGACAAGGCTGTGTCCATGACCAGACGCCTGTCCGTCGCAACGCAGAGGGAGTAATTTAGTCAGCGAGCCAATTAATCTCGACAGCAGCATGTCCTTGAACTATGGGACAAAAACAGGAGTGCCCGGCGGAACCCCACGCAGACACGGGGAGAACATGCAAACTTAACCTTAAAAGGCCAGAAAGCAAACCTGGCCGCTTCCTGTGAGTTAGTGCTTTGTCACCCTCCAGTGAAAAGCGCTTTAGAAATGCAAATATGAGTATTATTATACGTGGCAGTGCTATGCACTGCGCCACCGCGTGGCCCTCTCTCACCACCAGTTAATGCGGCAGGGGGCGCAGCCTCGCGCGCGTCACACACAACTACTGAAGTTGTTAACGCTATGGGTACTGTTAAGATCTTAACACCTGCATAATCGCCAGATACGGTAAAACCTGTTGTAATCTTATATAACTACTGAAGTGTTTATGCGACCATAGGAGTGAGTTATTTGATAGGCCACTCATTTCTTAGGGTTTATATAGAATTCACTGCAATTCGTGGTGTAAAGATTAAAATAACCACTGACGTTGTTGCCAGCGCAAGTGGTCGTGACAAGCGCAGTTTTTACATCAGGGCTAGAGAAGAGATGACTGATATGGCACCAGAGGACGTGGAGATGAGTGGACTCGCTGAAGACTGGCACCAGTGGAGTCAATTGGAGTCGCACTCCAACAAACAGCAGAGGGCAGAGGAGCCACGCTCGTAACGACAAGGCAAGCGCCGGGCGGCTAAAATACAGCAAGGTGGCAGAATAGGGAACACAGGTGGTGGATCTGCCAGTCAGACAACCCATACCACCTGTGCTTGTCCCGTGACCTCCTGTCCGCGAGCCTTCGACACTTCACGTGACAGCCTCAAGGTGCACCTGGCCGGGAACAAGCGTCGTGGTGACGTCGTCGCCACTTAGTGACGAATGGTGGTTGTTGTTGTTGTTTGATTCGATTGTGTATAATTGTAGGGATTCCTTCACTTGGCGCCCTCTGTCGGCCAGGATTAAGCGATAATTAATAATTAATTAATGTGCTCGCACCCGGCAACATTTCAGTCACGCCTTGCTTTGCAATGGTAGTTCATATGCAATGAGTGTTTAATACATATATTTCAAAACACTCTTGTGTTTTTTTTACAACCTTACCAATTCTTCTGATAATGGACGAGTATCGTTTAATTTCTTACCAGATCCCGGCACGATCCAGAAGTCAGCCGTTCGATTTGACCTCCTTGTGTGACAATCGAACCCATGGACTCGTTTCTTGAACCATTTCTTCTCTATTCTCACTCCACTCGAATGGCTCGCTTCTCCACTGCGGAGGATTACAACGTGGGCTACGCTCACCGATTCCTAGACGGGTGGCTTAGCTTGGAAGAGCAGGACAAACACCGTTTAGACTTTAGAGGGTAACTGTTCTAAGCGTTTTGCACCTCAAGGCCCGCTTGGGTTTGATCTCCACTGACCAAGCAGGTGACGCGACCCGCCGGTTGAGAATAGCGGCTCCAGATCTCCTTTAAGTGGCAGCTCCTCCACTTAAAGTCTGCACCTCTGTTTTTTTTAATGTGTATTCTGGCTCACGATCAACCCTAA